>JARHVA010003240.1:300000-930000 GCA_037957365.1 Torreya grandis
ATGTTTATTTGTGTCCAATTTTGTTTTTAACATTGATTTACAAGTTGCCTTTCTTATTTTAGTCCAATAAAACTTCTAACAGTTTTTTTTTTTAGGTTTTATTAAGAAAGATAAAACAATATTGCATCCCAAAATGTCATTTTCACATTTTATTTTTATGCTTAAAATTAACTTAATCACACCTATCTTTTAGTTTTTGAAGTTTTTACAAATGCAAACTAAGCCTAGGGGCTAAATTTCATTGCACACGTAACTTAGTGCTTTAAAAAGAACAACAATTTTAAACTAAGTACTCCTAAGATATTTGTTTTTTTCTCCCTGTGTTATTATAAATTGGGCTTTGTATATATGCTCTCCCCTCATCCTTGTTATGGAATTTAGATGACCAAAAGTGCTTTGTTCACTACCTTTCACTTAGTCTAAGCCTAGAAGGAATGTTGTCTATGCTCTCCCTAATTTTGAATAACTTAGGTGATTCAAAAAACAACCCTTAAATTCCTTCTAGTTTTATTTATTTATTTTATGCACTTGGATTGTGGGTGGGATTTTATCACCTCCCCAAAAGTTATTTATTGAAGCATTGACCTAGGATTTCATTTCTTGGCATCATTTCAACCCCATTCCATGGTGGAGTATAAAAATTGAACTAGTGAATCACTAATATATTAGTTTAAGCAGTTAAACTAACTCTATTAGTAACTAATACCCTTAGAATAATGGATTAATTTGGACATCGCATTACACTAATCAATCTGATGATGTAATGGTTATAAAAAGGACAAGACATTTTTACAAAAATCTGATTATCTTGGATACAAATGATGTGTTGTGCCCTACTTTTCATGTTAGTTTTTAGGAATATGGTGACACACTTAGGTGTTTTTGTGTCTTCTCCTTTTAATTACATTATTTTGAGTCTAAAACTATTTTGTTTGTCAAAAACATTCCAAAAACAAATTATGCATAAAGAGGTGTTATGCCATCCATTTCATACCACACTTTGCCTTAGACATTTTCAAAACATTTATCTGTACGTGTGTCACTTGTTTGAAAAGGGTGTCATTGCATTGGCTATTTCATCCTAATTTTTTGCCTTATAGTTTTTATTCCAAAAATATTTGTGTGTCTCTTGTTTAAATGGGGCATTGGTACACTGACCATTTTATTTCAAACTTGTGACTTGGATATTCTAGTCTAAAAACCATTTTTCATATCATATATTTGAAGGAGCATTATTACATTGCCAAATTTGTTCCAAATCTATTATTGATTTTAAAACCAAGTTCTGAACCACTATTGTACCTCTCTTGTTTCAAACACATTTATGTTGGCTATTTTAGTCTAGCCTTTTTGACTTATCAAGTTTGATTCTTTTTGCATTAAACTATGAAACTCGACCTTTAAAAGTGTAAATACTAAACTAATTAGGTTCACATTGAAGCCTCATCTAATTTTGGCTTAGGTTTTCCACCTTTTTATGTTTGGATTGTGTTACTTGGGTTGATTTCCTATTTTATCTAAAGGACCCTATGCTTAGACCTAATGCTTATTGCTTGTTTTATACCTTGTTTAAAGCATCCTTTTGAGCCAATTTATTACCATGCACTTTTTTAAAGTTTATTGTGCCAAATTTTTGAGTGTCTTAGTTCCATTATTCCATTATTTTTTATGAATTAAATTCTGAGTCTTAAGTGAGACAATTACCGAGTGTCACCCGATCTAATAACCTTAGTTTAGATTGATTTTGAGTTTTTTTTGAGTTTTGTGTTTTTGAGTATAGCCTTATGTTTATCATGATTATAACCATCTTTGGGTAAATCATTGTTATCTCTTGATCCTAGTTCATAATTATTCTAATTTATTTAAACACTGTTGTTATTAATTATAACTGCCTATGGGAAAATCAATATTCTAGCCATAAATGAGTTTGAGCCTTTGTTTTAATTTTGATGTTGATTATAATAACCTTTCGGCAAGTTGGTATCATTTTGTTAGATAGGTCTCCCATTTATTTTATTCTAAATTTACCTAGTTTAGTTGTTTATCCCTTTATGTCTCTTTTACAGAGCCAAAGGCACTTTATTTTTAGACCTTGGTTATTTATTATCTTGGATCTAAACATGGCTCATTACACATGAAATAATGCTATGTATAATAGTATCTATGGGAGCTTTGTAACCAATGACCCTTTTGTTCAAGATTCATATGATGACATTACTTATGAGATATATCCATATCCATCTTATAACATCACATACATTGAATAAAGGCATGACTCTTTAGTGAAATATTTGGTAAATATGCTTTCTTATCCAGGCCAAGAACCATAACAAATAACATATTACCTTGCTAAAACAACACCTAATGTTTAATTAAACCAACAACAAGATCCATACTATGTTATGATGCCAGTGTAAATGAGTTATGATCTATACTTGTTTAAACATCATTTGTTAGAAAATAAAGACAAAGTGCTTATTAGATTTTTTAAATTAGGGTCCAATTTTTTATCAGACTTTCCACATGAAATTCTAAGTAGTTTTATTAGAACTCTTAGTAATGCACCTTGAATTCAACCATTAGAACAAGCATCAACTAGATATAGTCAAGTTCTAGTCCAAATCCCATAATAAGACCAAAATACGCTTGCAAAGGGTAAATGTAGTATGGATAAACAAATGGAACAAGTAAACAAATCATACCAAACCTATCTCACCCTAGCTCACAACATTAATACAAGGATTATTTCTAACACACTGCTTATTGAGATAACTTTATCAATAAGAAAACAAATAGACACCTCGAGCTATGCAAGTAAAAATGTAGAAACCTTTATCAAAAGCACTTTGGTTGGTGATATGTATAATGTCCATATTTCAATGGAAGATAATGATGCTCAAATGGAAGATCTTACTCAAAATATTGTGGGTGACATGCAAGTGCATTTTAATTTAAACCAAAGTGGATCTAATTTATTTCCAAGTAATACATAGTAGATTTATCTAAAAAATGCCATGAGTAGATTACAACAAAAAGGGATAGGCACACCTATTTCCCAAAATCAACAAGAAACCTCCACTCTTCAACTAATTGCTTTTTCAAATGTGCAACAGGGGTAACAAACCAACAATAGACCAAATTACCACTATAATAAGTGTACAACACTATGACACTCAAAAGGTGATAATGATTATTCCACCCCAACAATCATAGATTAATATACCTTATCAATCATAAATATTTCCTAACCAATAATGTATTTCTATTGGTAATAAAGTGATAATTGGTTAACAACAACAAATGTCAAACCCCCAATAGTTACCTAACCAACAATAAGTGTCACTTAAATAATAAGTGTCACTTAAAAAACAAGTGCCAATTAAAAAAAAAGTGTTGATACAACAATAGGTGTTAAACCAAAAATAATGTTATTATGTATAGTAGGTAATAAGTTCTAGGCAATAATTACCTTTCACCCAACAGGTATTGCACATACAATATGAAAAATTCAAACTGGATGAGATATTTTCTTACCCATTCGACATGAATTATCTACAAATACCTCTCTTTATAGCTTATGAGATGCCTAAATTTGACAAATACAAATACAAAGGTAATCCTAGAGAACATTTGAAATAATTCTTTGTTGCATATCAACTAGTGGCCTATAATGACATATAATTGATTCTAATATTCCAAATGAGTCTGGATGGGAAAGCCTTATTAGAAGAAAAATAAATGAGAGGGGGGGGGGGTTAAATAAATGATTCAATCAAATCAAATTCAATTCCAATTATTCAAAATTTAAACCATTTAACTTAATCATTGATGAAGCATATAAACCATTCATTATAATGAACAAAGAAAACAATGCAAGATTAAAGTACATAACACATGAATTATGTGGGAAACCCTCATGAGGGAGAAAACCCATTTAAAAAATATTTGTAATACTATCTTATAAATATATTAATTCAATTTATATTAGCACCAACTGATCAAGGATCACTCACCCCTCAATTTAGTCAAGTACCCACTTGACCTTTAGCTAGCACCAACTAGTAAAGAGGCTACAACCCACTAGGTGATCAAGCACCAACTCAATCAACTTCAAAATGATATTCATCTATGATATGATGTATTCTAAAAATTATGATTTAATTTAATTTCTCTAACACCTGCAAACTTGCCTTTCTACCTCATACAAGCCTCTTCCCCTTCTACATCACTCAACTGGACAAATAAGCCTATCTAGCTTTAAAATAAGTAGTCCAATGGCTCCCCACCTACACACACACTATTATATATTTAAATAATTTTAAAAATGATATTATTATAGTATTCATGGTCTTTTCCACTTTTAAAAATCCTTATTTCATTCACTTCATCTTCCATAGTCTCTCCTAGACAAATAGTCTTAATTACCCCTCTCTTATACATGATACTTTATTAAACCCTTATTTTTCACTAAAATGACTTTACTTAGAAACTAATTAATATATTACACACATAAATTTATCAACCATAATCATATATTTTGGTCAAAACATCTATAGTTCACACTTAAATCATAAAGACAATCAATTAGGCCTAAGTGGCCTTTTTAGGTCTCAGGAAGACCTATTCACCCCTTACACACATCATAAAGCAAAGTAAATATATAAGACCACTTAAAATCATATAGGTCCTTTAATTATGAACCTTAAGACACCATTAAGTGATAAAATCCATCACTATACCCCTTTCCATATGCAAAACAGATCAAACATTGGCTTTATATATGATAACACTATGAACAAATACACAATCAACTTTGAAGCAATGGTTCACTAAGAAGATGGATTGGTAAAACCTCAAAAATCCATAAAAATCACCCTTAGGGAGTATAAATCACTATACAAAATCTAATTCACCAATAAACATCGAAATACCATCAAAACAAATTCAAGCATCCTTCTTGGGTTCTTAACAGAAAAAAGTCAAACCCTTTCAACTTTAAAGCTTAATAAATGCAATTGTATGAATATTCAAACCTCATAATCAATTTCATGGATGGACCTTTGAGTCCTTTACATATTTAATTTTTAATCCATTAATAAATTCTTGTATATTCTCAATATATGAATCAAATAATACATACTGGTTTCCTTCACAAAAAATGAAAATTCAAATTTCAACAATCATTAAAAAATGCAAATTTGGCTAAGTATGGAAAGCATTAAAATCTACCTAAAAGACCATATTTTCACCTTAATATCTCTTGATACACACATTTTCATGAAATGAAACTTAGACCATAGAAACTAGGCACAAATTTTAACATCATGTGACCAACTCCTAGCACCTTCACATGTGTGAATGTTGATGTCATCAATCTGCTCACTCAACCTGATTTGCCAAAAGACCAACTAGGCCTAGTTGACCACAAGGATAAACCAAATGGAAACCTTACACTTACACAATCAATCCAAGCATTCTTAACACCCCATAGGGCCTCTAAAACATGATCACATCATAAATAACATCCATCAACCTACCTATCCAACCAAACACTAAAGGTCCATATATGACTACTGAAACACACTTTGTCATTGACTAGATATCAACCTTGACACTTGAATAACTCCCTTGGACATATTTTATACATCATTAAAAACACTCCAACAATATCCCCATTTTTCATTTATGTCAACACTAACACAAAGCTATGCACACACTCATTCTTCCTCTACAAATATTTTATCCACCTTGACAAAGTGGGCTTAGCTGTTGATCTTGAGAACCTAAAGTTTTTTGAAAATGTTTTCAAAGCCAACATCAATAATTTAACTCTTATAATAGATTATAAAAACTCCACCTATCACTATGTATACCATTTATTTCCAAATCTTCATAGTCTTGCTCATTGACAACACACCATATTGACCATACCCTACTATATGAAGAAGAAACACACAATATCAAGAAAATGGGATTGATCACACCTTATAAAAATTTAGGGGTACTCACATAATTATATTTAGTTTATTTAACCTTTGAACACCATAAGCCATCATGGCTCTAGCTCTTACAAATCTCATTTTCAACAACACACAATCATATAGAATTGTGAGAATAGCTGTAGAAAACCTCTAAAAGACCTCTTGTCATGTTCATGATATCAGACCAAGTCTAAAATAATATTTTCACTTGACCATTCATAGCCTAAAGGTCATCTTAAGTATTATACACCACTCAACTCTTCATGGAATACTTTAAAGATCACTTAATGGATCAAATTTTCACACTTTATCTATACCCTATTTATGAGAATTTAGAACTTATCCATCTTTATATTATTGTGAACTCAATCATGAAAAGATAAATATGACAAAACAATCCTGTAAAAAACCTTAAGAGATCATTTTTGACACCAAGGACCCATTATACTTCATGACACTACCTTGGAGATCAATCTATAAATATTCTATATTTAAGTTCACATATAACATGTCATGCTACAAGAAACACTTACTTACAAAAAAATGATGATCATATTCAGATCATATTAAAATTTTTCATTCTATTATCATATCATCATACTACCTTGGGTATTCAAACAACAATACTCTAGCTTTAAAGGTATTGGTCTAAGAAGACCAATCTTCAACTCTCAAAAAGTCATCATCATGAAACTTGCTTCTTTAATCTCAACTCAAGATTAACTATGTATATTAACCATGATACCTGATATAATATATAATTAAATCATTCCCCATAACACTAAATTCCATATCTCATATGGAAGTCACTTAAACTCATGACAATACTCATAGGTTTTGAAGTCATGAATTTCCTTGAAACCCTTAACTCATTGTTCTTTAAAAATTGAGCTTGATATTCACTTATGATGAATTATAAGGAACAATATAATTCACCTATAGGATCATCATGACCTTTAGGTCATATATAAACTATTTAACTAATCATCTTTAGTGAGTAAATACACCAAAAAATTTAAATAGGGCCTCTTATTTTGCTACAGTCAAGAAATTTCACTATTTTATCTTATGAAAATCTATTAGCCTTAGGTCTCTCACTCCATTCCTTGAACCTTGAATATACAAAACTTATAAATCTATATGATCATGAGATACCTTATGAACAAATCCACATGTATTGATTTTCTCAATACTGAGCAACATTGGTCTTTACTCATGTCTTGACAAAAATAGGCCTATTAGACCTTGCCTTTATACATGAAACTTGCTCATACTCTTATTGATCAGCCAAAATCACTCATAAAAATTGTTTTACCTTTTAAATACATTATAATATTTTTAAAACATGAATCAACCACAAACAATGGCTGGTCAACACTTTATTACACCAAACACCTCTTTTGGCCTAAGAGAGACCTAATTCATTAGCCCTTATTCTGAGCATGTTACCTTCTTGGCTCCTTTGAAATTATTGAGCCACTTAAAATGAGTAAAAAGAATCACCACATAATATAATATATATTTTTTAAGATCACATAAGTTTCATAACTCCTTGAGGTTCCACCAACCCCTTGAACCACACTATTAGCCTTACACCTAATTAGGCCTTTTAACACACATAAAAGTACCTTACACTATAGGGATAGAACCATGAAAAATAAACTTAAATAAGACATTATGATAACTTGAATATATAAAAAATTAATTCAAAAACCTATCCATGTCCTTTACACAAATCCACATAGGCTAATAAGCTTCAATAACATCTCTTCTAAAAGACTATTCATAACTACTAGTGTACCTAGAACACTATCATGAAAAACTGAAATAGAAAGATGTATTATCACCTAAATTAATATCTCCAAACAAATAAAAAATATTATACAAGACTTAAAAAAACTCATCATGTGCTCTGGAAATAACAACACAAGGTAAAATAACTCTAAACCACACTTTACAAGAAGCTCACTCTAGTTTGCCAATGCACTCTAAAACCCAATTAATAAAATTTGACTCTCAACATCAACATGAACACTTATAGTGACTATAAATACATCCATATTAACCTTATAAATTTTAATCATACCTATATGTAATTATCCATCATGGTCATATATCACATATTGGTCTTTTAGACCAATCTCACTGTCTTACATCTCATTGTCACTACACAGTTAGGGTCTACAACATTCTTGAGAAATTTTGACCACCATAAAGAATTAGGGGAACTAAAAATACACGTTTATATTCTATAATACTCCTTATCATACTTTATTATCATTTTTTAATCCCTAAACCATGACTTCACATTCCTAAACCTCTTCTCACTCAAACTGGTTATTTGTCATTGTTTTCATTATTTGCAGTCTAGTGACTAGCCAAATTAGTTGATCAAAATTATTGACATAGATGTATTATCTTGCATAAAAAATTTCATAGAAAAGAGACATAATTCATAGGATTCTTCCTTCATATATTTGATCAATCTTGTTAAGCATGAAATATACTGAGAGGGGGGGTGAATCAGTATATTATATATCTTATAAATCTTTCCTTTAACCTAATTCCACTTAATCAATCATTCAAGATATGCAATAAAACTCAAACAATAAACATCACACACGACAGAGAGAGACACTAGATATAATGTGGAAACCCAATGTGGGAAAAACCATGGAGAATCAATCTCAAATATATTCGTGAGAACAACCCCACAGGAGCACCATACCCCTTTGCCAAGTACAAACCTCAGCTACAATTTGTGAGCACCACCCCACAGGAGCTTCAAACCCCTTTGCCGAGAACCAACCCACATGAGCACCAACCCCTTTTCTGAGCACTAACCCAACAACAATTCATGAGCACCAATCCACAGGAGCACCAACCCCTTTGCCAAGCACCAACTCAGCAACAATTTGTGAGCACCAACCCACAGGGGCACCAACCCCTTTGTGTATACCACACACCTATCTCTCAATGTTGCTATCTCAACAAATGATAGATCAATACAACATCTCCTTCCTCTCTCTCACTTTTGCTCTTCTAAGCTAGATATAACAAATACAAATCATCTCTCAAAATTACTCTTCTAAGCTAGATATTACAATATCAAATCAACCTCTTACTTCCACATTTACAAATGTCTACTCAAGACTTTGTTTATAGCTTTCCAAATGACCTTTGGCCTTCCCCCTTTGTGACCTTTCATTCCTCATGGAAAATGGTGCCAATCTTGGATGACCCTTCATATCCAAGCATTTGAAAAGTCATGTGGTGACCCTTCATGACCAAAAATGTCTTTCCCACTTTTGTCCTTATCTTTGGTGACTTTTCGTATTCCTTTAAGTGTCCCTTCATGAGAAATTCACCCTTTACTCTTTTGTCTTCACTTGGTGACTCTTGGTATTCCCCAAGATGACTCTTCATGGGAAAATGCATCCCATCCTTCTTTTGTCTTTATCCCGTGACTCTTCATCTTCTCCATGGGCCCTTATTTTGTCTCATGTGCAAACAAAAATATATTCATTAATATTAAATAAATATTAACTCATATTAGCCAAGATAAACAATATTAAATGCAATGGGGATTTTATCACCAATAATACTAAACCTTTGACATCAATGACAATATTTCCAACAATCTCCCCCTTTGTCATTGATGGCAACCTCAATCCTGAAACTGCCACATCTTATCACCTGCACATATTGTCATCTGAAAACATACAATAACTCCCCCTTACTATAACAACCTATATCTATTCCCTATACCTATTTTTTGCACCTATACCTATACCTATTATTCTCCCCCTTTGACATCAATGGCAAAGGGCCTACCTAGAGCTTACACTTATCTCCCCCTCACTTGATGCTGAACATCAATGGCAGGAAGTAAAATAAATTACTCCCAACTCCTCTCATTGATCTTTGAGAAGATATCTGATTTTACCTATCCTTTGAGAATCTGCAATCAACTCATTTGAATATTTCCTTCTAATCTCAAAACCTTCCACATGAAACTTTAAGGTGTATCCTTGATCACATATTTGCCTTACACTCAATAGATTATGCTTATGAAACATTCTTAGTCTTTGTTCTACCATTATCCAAAAATAAAGTACCTTTTCTGGCTATCTTGGCAATGGTTTTATCTCTGAATCTCATTGTACCACCATTGATCTTCTTTACTCTTTTCTTCTGTCATATGCCTCGAACATCCACTATCAACAAACCATGGCTGATCTTTATCTCTCACATGCAGAGCTGTCTGCACCATCATAGAATATTTAGGTTGTTTCTTTTGCCATGAACATGTCTAAACCTTCTTCTTGATGAATGGAACTTTGAAACTCTGATCCTTCTTCATTGAATCTTCATGAGTATCCTTTTCCTTCTTTCTAAAACTATTAGCTCTTTTTCAACATTCTAATTTCTTATGACCATAATCATTTGAAACACTTGAAAACACTGCATATGCAAGAATCATTCTAATAGCCTCAAACCATAATACTGATAAAAAATTTTCTTCAAAAATATATTCCCTCAAAAGATATACAAATTAATCTGTCAACTCACCTTCTTGTCATGCAAAATATCCAAGACCCAATAACACCCACCATGCTTCAATTTTCTTAAAAGTGTCTCCTTGAAGCCTAGAAGAGACACCCCCACACAGAAAGGTTATAGAAATAAATCTCAGGAGAATCCCACATCTCCTCTGTTTATTCCTTGATCTTCTTATGTTTTTCTTTTAGAATCTGTTTAAGCATATCTAACCTTTTTGCCCTACTAACCTTATCATTTATGATATTTTTCATCTTCTCAACTTTTGCAAATTTCTTATCTTGACAAAACTCATGCTCAAATGTAACAAGAGATTCTTTACAATCCTTATCTGATTCTTTATCTACTATAACAAGTAAATCATTTACAATCCTTATCTGATTCTTTATAATCCTGACCTGAATTTGTCTTTTCTCATATTTTCTAGGGTCTCTGTAACCTTTGACATGCTTTAAATATCTCTTTACTTTATTTTGGCATAATCTAGCAATATGTCCGACCTCATGACAACAAAAGCAAACAATATTTCTCATACCTTTTTATTGAATGTGACTGAGATCTCCCTTTGACTCATTGCTTCTCCTCATACAATCTTTTACACTATGACCAACATGATGACAAACAAAACAACGGCCATGAAAAGAATTTGAAAACTTGAAAGCATTGGGCTACCTAATTGGCTTCTTTGATTTGCCTGCAAAACCTACATCCTTCTTTCCTTGGACTGATATTTTATGATCTTTCTCAACCTTGATTATAAGCTTCTCATGATTATCCTTTAAAGAATCTAACTCAACCTTCAAATGATTACACTCTTCTTCTTTTGATGTTAAAATTGAAGTTGCAACCTCTAACTGATTTTTAAGATCCTGAATAAATATCTTATTTTCTTTTACTTCTATAGCCAACTTAGAATCCAAGATACACACCTTTTCCTTAAGAGCCTCAACCATATATTTCAACTCTTGATTCTCCTTCTTTAGCTGCTTAGCCATCTGTGCTTTTCCTTTGATCTACCTTCAAGCTGTTAAACCCTTTTTGAAAGAACCTGCTCTGATACCAATTGTTAAGCATAGAATATACTGAGAGGGGGCGGGTGAATCAGTATATTATATATCTTATAAATCTTTCCTCTACCCAAATTCCACTTAATCAACCATTCAAGATATGTAATAAAACTCAAACAATAAACATCACACAAGACAAAGAGAGACACCAGATATAACATGGAAACCCAATGTGGGAAAAACCACAGAGAATCAATCTCAAATATATTCGTGAGAACAACCCCACAGGAGCACCATACCCCTTTGCCATGTACAAACCTTAGCTACAATTCGTGAGCACCACCCCACATGAGCTTCAAACCCCTTTGCCAAGCACCAACCCATCTATTATTCGTGAGCACCAACCCATAGGAGCACCAACCCCTTTGCCGAGCACCAACCCAACAACAATTTGTGAGCACCAACCCACAAGAGCACCAACCCCTTTGCTAAGCACCAACTCAGCAACAATTCATGAGCACCAACCCACAGGAGCACCAACCCCTTTGTGTATACCAAACACCTATCTCTCAATGTTGCTATCTCAACAAATGATAGATCAATACAACATCTCCTTCCTCTCTCTCACTTTTGCTCTTCTAAGCTAGATATAACAAATACAAATAATCTCTCAAAATTACTCTTCTAAGCTAGATATTACAATATCAAATCAACCTCTTACTTCCACATTTACAAATGGCCCTCAAGCCTTTATTTATAGCTTTCCAAATGACCTTTGGCCTTCCCCCTTTGTGACCTTTCATTCCTCATGGAAAATGGTGCCAATCTTGGATGAACCTTCATATCCAAGCATTTGAAGTCATGTGGTGACCCTTCATGACCAAAAACATCTTTCCCACATTTGTCCTTATCTTTGGTGACATTTTGTATTCCTTTAAGTGTCCCTTCATGAGAAATTCGCCCTTTACTCTTTTGTCTTCACTTGGTGACTCTTGGTATTCCCCAAGATGACTTTTCATGGGAAAATGCATCCCATCCTTCTTTTGTCTTTATACCGTGACTTTTCATCTTCTCCATGGGCCCTTATTTTGTCTCATATGTAACCAAAAATATATTCGTTAATATTAAATAAATATTAACTCATATTAGCCAAGATAAACAATATTAAATTCAATGGGGCCTTTACCACCAATAATATTAAACCTTTGACATCAATGACAATATTTCCAACAAATCTATCCTTTATAACTTTTGTCTTCTATAAAAAGTTCTTCAGAAATAAGATCTTTGCTATAGATCCCACACACTATCATGAAAAACCAAACATACTTAGGGATTTTTGGGAGAATTTAAAACAACCTAAAATAATTTTCTATGGCATAGTAATCCATATTCATCACTTAGTAATAATATTTTCAACATCAGTTTTAATATAGGGTTTAGTTGCAATGAAAACATATTTCCACTCTTAACATTTATTCATATAGATGTATCACTAAAACCACAAAATAATTATTGGAGAGTCTTATTATAATAATTTACCACCTCTCCTAAAGATATTGGGTCACCATTCATCTTTTTCACATGCTAATTAGCAATGAACTATTTTTCTCGGGATACCTCACCTTCAATCTAGGACTCAAGAAAGCTAAAAGATAATTTTCAAGTTTTTACTTGTAAAATAGGATATAAACTTCATTAGCCCCCTTGGAACATCATATCAAACCTCGAAAAAATCTCACAAAATATCTTTTACCTTGATATATTAACTTCATGCCTCATTAGGCCAATTTGGAGATAGACTTGGTCTTTAGAGCAGACCCACACCAAATGATTTCATCTTTATGATCACCTTAAGTTACTCTTAAGTGACTCTATATCTCATTTTCATGATTTAAAACTACTACAATTAGCCTCAGGCTCATATGCACTCAATACAACAACTTGATTTATCAATTGACATGTTATGCCTTTTATCTTGCCACTTGCTTCATGATTCTTGACCACCTATGCACTTATACTAACCATAAAGGACTTGTGCCTTTTATACAAATCTCAAACAAAATTAGGAAGTTAGAAAAGCAAGCAAAAGACACCAATTTGTCTTCACATTCTTCCATAGATAGAAATAATGTCTCCATGAAGCCTAGAAAGAGGCATCCTTACTCTACAAGGTCTTAGAACAATGTGAAGCTAGGAGATATTCCCACATCTCCTATTTTACTTTCTTGAGACTCATGCACTTGGTAGATCGATTAGCTTCCTTCTAAGACCTCTTATGCTTATCAATCAACTTTTTCATACTAGCCTCAGTAATTCTACTCTTTTTTTAATTTGATGCAACTAACTTACCTTCAACATCAATATCACTAGACACTAAAAATATGTTATTTTCAAAAGACTCATGCTCAACTATAATAGGTGATAAATTTTGATCAATATGTAAATTAGGAATAGTATCCAATAATTATTTTACAACACTTGATAACAAATATTTTTCACATACCTTCTTATTTGAGTCTTCCTCTACCTCAACAAGTAAACCTTCTTCACTCTTCGAGTCATCTTGATTGCCTTTGCATACTTTGGTTTTCATACCCATGTGTGACCCTTCTTCTGCATAATGGAAGCTCCATGTCCTTTGAGATACCTTGAGGATGTATAAACTTTATTTAGGTAGAATCTTGCATTATGACCACTCTTATGAAAGTAGTAGGATATAACCTTACTCAAACCTTTTGATTGATAATGACTGAGGTTTCCTTTGGGATGAGTCTCATTCAATCTCAAGTTTTATGACAAAAAAAATGACACACATATTAATGACCATGAAAGGAAGATGGGCACCTTGATGTATAAGGCCACTTTAATGACTTCTTCATGTTTCCCATGGTGATAGCATACTTATTCATCTAATATGATTTCTCTTTCTCCTTTTATATCTAGATTATATTGACAACTAAATTCTCATGTTCAATCTTCAACAAACCAAACATAGTCTTGACCTGATCATACTTAATATATTTTGAACTCAACATGCCTTGGCATCTCCTATCTAAACCATGAGATATTTGATAAATTTCTCATCCTCTTTGGCATCTTTCTTCAAAGACATATCTATTCTTCAATTGACTTGATCACATCCTTCCAATATTGATTCTCTTTCTTCAACTACTTAGCCATTTTGTGCTTCTTAGGACCACTTTTAAACTATCAAGCCTTCACTAAAAAACCTACTCTGATACCAATTATTTGAAGCACAATAATTGACAGGGGGTGAATCAGTGATGCAAGAAAATAAACTTAAATTCTAATTATTAAAACTCTTAACCATTCAACATAAGCATTCATTAATCATATAAACCATTGATTATAATGAACAAAGAAAATAATGTAAGATCAAATCACATAACACATGGATTATGTGGGAAACCCTCATGGGGGATAAATCCCACTAAGATAATATTTTAAATACTATCTTATAAATATATTTATTCAATTTAGACCAGCACCAACTGATCAAGGAGCACCCACTTGACCTTTAGCTAACACCAACTAACAAGGATGCTACAACCCCCTAGGTGATCAAGCACCAACTCAATCACCTCCAAAATGATCTAAACCTATGATATGGTGTCTTTTATGGTTGATGATGGACTTCTCTTTCTATAACACCTTCAAACCTACCTTTCTACCTTATATAAGTCTCTTCCACTTTTACATCACTCAACTAGACAATTAAGCCTATCTAGCTTTGAAACAAGCAGTCCAATGGTTCCTCACCTACACACACACTATTATACCTTTACCTCATATTCAAAATGATATTATTAAATTATTCATGGTCTTTTCCACTTCTAAAAATCCTTATTTCATTCACTTCATGCTCCCATAGTCTCCCCTAAACAAGTAGGCTTAATTAAGCCTTTCTTATACATGATACTTTCTCTAACCTTTATTTATCGGTAAAAAGAGTTTTCTTAGAACATATGGAATATATTACACACATAATTTGATCAATCATAAACATATAGGTCAGCCAAATCATCCATAGGTCACACTTAATTCATAAAGATAATCAATTAGGCCTAAGTGGCCCTTTTAGGTCTCATGAAGAACTATTCACCCCTTACACACATCATCAAGAAAATTAGAAACATAATACCACTTAAAATAACATAGTTCATTTACATATGACCCCTAATACACTTTTAAGTTATAGCATACATCACTACACCCCTCTACATATGCAAAATAAATCAAACATTGACCTTATACATGAAAACACTATGAGTGAATACAAAGTCAACTTTAAATCAGTGGTTCACTAATACTATGTATTGTTCAAACCTTCAAAATATACACAAATCACCCTCATGAAGTCTACATCACTATCCAAAATATAATTCATGAAGAAACATCCAAATACCATCAAAATAAATTCAAACATCCTTCCCAAGTTCTTAATAGAAGAAAGTCACACCCTCAATTAACTTTAAAGCATAATAACTACAATTGTATGAATATTCAAACCTCCTAATCAATTTTTTTGGATGGAACTTTGAGTACTTTACAAAATTTATTTTTACTCCATCAACATATTCTTCTATATGCTCAAGATGTGAATCAAACAATGTAGAATTGTTTCCTTCACAATTTTAAAAATTCAAATTCCAATGATCAATAGAAAATACAAATTTGGAAAAGTATGGAAAGCATTGAAATTTTCCTAAGAGACCAACTTTTCACCTTCATATATTTTGCTACAACATTATCATGACTTGAAACTTGGACCATAAATACTAGGCACAAATCTAAACAAGATCATGTGACCAACTCCTTATGATAGCTTCACATGTGTGAATGCTAACATCATCAATCTACTCACTCAACATGATTTTACAAAAGACCAATTAGGCCTAGTTGACCACAAAGATGAACCAAATGGAAACTTTACACTTCTATAAGCACTCCAAGTACTCTTGACACCCCATAGGGATTCTTTAATATGATCACATCATCAACAACATCCATTACCCTACCTATCTAACTAAACACTAAAGGTCCATACATGACTACTGAAGAACATTTGTCATTGACTAGCTAACAACCTTGACACCTTAAGAAGTCCCTTGGACACCTTTCAGACATCATTGAAAACTCTCCAAAAATCCTTAGAATGGTTACTAAAGTTACCAAAACACTTTGTACCAGACTTTGATGATCTCTCACAAAATTTTGTATAATATTTTTCATATAATATTGAGTATGACATTATTTTTTTAGATTTAGGCCAAGATAAATCGAAAACTATTGAAAGCTTCACTACATACTTGAAACATTGGAGAGCACTATCAATCTATTTTACTAACAATCTACCAGATAAGTGGTTGGCTATAATATTTACTAGGAACTTACACATTGAGATATCCAACCTTCTCGAGCTACAATGTGCTCATACATTCTAAGAGGTTATAAAAAAAAGAATATAGATCGAGAAATCCCTTATCAACAGAGACATGATTAGGCTATCCTCTTCTAATCATAACTAGAACTAGAACCAATGCCAAAACCATAATAATGACCTAATTCAAATACCAGTTTTAATACCACCTCAAGCCAATAACAATAAGAAATATAAACCCTACAACCAAAATAAGAATGTTGTTGGCAATGGGGTTATTAAATCATGCAAAGTTTAGATGGTGCAAAAAATAATTGTCTATTTACCTCCACCCACCTATAAATTACCTCCTTTATATATTCCACCAAGAGCTCCACAAAACCAACTACCACAAAATCAAAACCAATTACAAGCCCCTCATTTGAGGAGAAGACCACCCATAGACTGATTATTTAGTGACCTTGGTGAGCCTATTACATTTTTGTTTTGGAGATTAGTTTAATCAAATATGATTAGTTGGTTGTTACTAAAGATATTACTTGAAGGGATTCCTTTTTTGATTGGTACAAGGAACTTGAATTTTTTGAGTACCATCATGTCAAAGGATATTCCATAAGATGGTATGTCTAACTCAATATTTGATTGAGAATATGTTAGAAAATGGAGAGATAGAAAGAGACATCCATGATCTTATGACCAATTTTAACTTAGGTATCTACAAGAATCTGTTTCCCTAACATAATAATAATAAATAGCAACAATACCAATAACACCAATAGTGACATAGAACTCTACCTTAAAATCAGTAGAAACACTATCAACCTCAATAATAATATAAAAATGGTTAGAACCAAGGGAAAAATGATCAAACCAATCAAAGAGGTCATCAAGCCATTATGTATACCTACAATAATGTTTTAGGACATAGTTTAGGTGGTCATGTTTCCACCATCACTATCAACCCTATACTAACTACAAACCAACTTGGACTTTCACATAATAATACCTACCAACCTCCTTATGTCATTTATTCCTCTATGAGCTATGTTGATAATCAGGCACCATACCATCCAAAAATTATCATTCTAAGACTCCTTACCTACCTATCCAACTACAAAATCCATATTCTATATTGATATTATTCAATTTAACTTAATGAGCTAGAGTCACTATTAGAAGACCACTACCAAATATTAAAAATGAGCCTAATCAACCTTACATGCCTATAAAAATAAACTAACTAATAAATTTGATGAGAAGGGCTCTGATATTATAGAACAATTACATAAGACACCTACACACATCTCCATCATAGATTTATTGTGCACATATATAGTCCATATAGACATCCTAAATGATTTCTTAAATCAATCCCTCATTCTAGATGATATCACTCTAGACAAATTCTAGGAAATGGTAGGACACTTGCCCCCCAGCTAATGTCTCACCTTTGACCAAAGTGATGTCTTCCCTAAGCCCTCTACATAATAATGCATTGTACATTGAAGTTGGTATAAAAAACCATAGAGTTAAATTTGTTCTTATAGATAATGGTTTGGGTCTTAACATTATGTTTTTGAAATTTGTCAAACATATTGGATATATAAAAATTGGCATGCAGCTAGATACCATATGATAATGAAGGATAGGAGTCTCAAGGTACCATTAGCCTACTAGTAATCATTAGGACATTAACCCATGATACTTTGTGGCATGTTCTAGATCTACATATATCTTATAATTTGTTATTAGGTTGACTTAGATCCATGAGATTAGGGATATACCTTCTACATTGAATAAGTGTATAAAACTATCACAGTCAGGAATGGAAGTGAATATACCTGTTGATCTTCAGCCGTATCAGTATTATAAAAACTTTGAGGCTGAGTGTAAAAGCTATAACTATTAATTTTGTATGAACCTTCTACCCAAATTAGATGGAGAAAGAGACAAAAAATGAAAATCCATTGAATCAAGGCCAAAAGCTATTTAAATTAACCCAAACATCTTAGACTCTACATAAGTCATGCCTCTACTAGACATTTATAACCCCTTCTATATAATTGACAAAGGTCTCAGATAATATAATACCCATAATGCATTCCATATTGTGAAATTGCCTCAAAATCCAAAATCTTATGAGAGACCCAAGGCCAAAGCTACTTGTATAGAGTGGAAAACCAAAGGAAAATATCAACAAAATATTCCCATTGTTTTCAAACTAGCCTCTAGCCTAGAATAGGATCCCTTAGTAGAAGATGATTCATGGCTCTACACTAATGAGTTAGCTGACTATTACTAGAGTGCAAATTATCCTATCCCTAATTGAATTAAGGATCAGCTAGCTTATGAAGGTAGGGCTTATGCTACATCAATAAGGCACTATCAAACCAATCTTAATGACCAAATACAAAACAACTCATGGCATTAGATTTAAACTACCTAGGGGTGACCCCACATATGTTATTCTCATTCTAACACCAATGACTAGTGACAATGATTCCAACAATAGTGTAGGGTCTGATTATAACATCTATGATGACCTTTATACTACAAACTTGTTTGAACCCCATGTCATTTGCATAATTAGCCTTGTTTATAAATCTTCACATTTAACCTTTTACCATACACATTTGATAAAATGGAACCAAAAAGAGTCAACAATGCCATTAGATGAATTTGAAAATGATGAGACCATATACAACTTTCTGGGATTGAGGAGTCACATTCCTCTTGGAGACTACAAGAAAGGATTTTATATTAGATTGGATCTTGTTGCCTAATTCAAATAGCAGGTGAACTTCCCTAGCCAAAAATAAAAATAAAATCAAAAATTGATGTCTAAAAGTGAAAACCTCTTTAAGGCACATTCTAACTAGGGAACAAGTAAAGATAAAGGTAAGTCTCTTGGTGAAAATTGATTTATGGCACCACTCGACGAGGATGTTCACTCCTCTTCTTATGAAGTAAAGGAGACCTATAGCCTAAAGCCTATTTATAGATTAGAGATTAGTATTGAGGATGTAAAATATTTTTTAACATATTATTCAAGAGTGCCTTGAGGTATTTATTCTTGGTTGTTGCTGATATTAGGAAACCCTGATTAATCCTACTTAGGAGAATTAGATGAGTTAGTCCATCTAGAGGACTTTTCCATTGTCAACCAGTTTAGCTCCTTGTCAACTATTCTAGATGATGGTTCTAAACTTACTATGAAGGACACTTCAGAGGTGAACATTACGACTCCAGAGGACCCAAAGTAGATAAAACTAGGAGTGTCCCTCATTGAGGAGGAACACGGATTTTTTACAACCCTTTTGAGGTAATTTGTTGACATATTTTCATGGGCCTATTTATACATGGCAATTTTGAGCCCTACCTTGGTTTTACATCATATTTTTATACATCTTGATCCTAAACCTATTAAATAAAAGTTGTGTAAAATACATCCTTGTATTGATGTGCTAGTAAAGAAAGAGTTGGAGAAACTCTTAGATGTAAAATGCATCAGGCCAATAGACTATTCAAAGTGGATTTAAAACATTATGATCGTAAGTAAGAAACTATAGGGTATCATGATCTGCATATATTTCAAAGATATCAATAAATCATGCCCAAAAGATGACTTTACTTTACCTAATATTGACATGATAGTTGACTAAATAGCTGGGTATGAAATACTTTCTTTAATAGATGGGTTTTTAGGGTAAAATCATATCAAAATAACACCAGAAGACCAACACAAGACAATGTTCACCACTGTGTGGGGAATTTTTTGTTATTAGGTGATGTCATTTGGACTTAAGAATGCTAGAGCCACTTACCAAAGAGATATGATAATTATTTTCCATGACATGATGCTTGACAATGTTTAAGTCTATGTCGTTGATATCTTGGGTAAATCAAAGACCTATGTCTATCATCTAGTCATTCTATAAATAATATTTGATAAACTTTGTGAGTATAATGTCAAGAGTAATTTGAAGAAATGTGTATTTGGTGTCACTTGTAAAACAATGTTAGGTTTCATTGTCTCTTGTAGGGGAATTAAATTTGATCTAACTAAAGTTCATGCAATTATATAAATGCCATCACAATCTATCTTGAAGAAAATCCATAGTTTACATGGCAAAATTTAATCTATCACATGCTTTATCTCATAATTAGTCGACAAATCTATCCATTTATGCAGTTTTTGAATAAAGGTGTTATATTTTCATGGAATGAAGAGTGTCAAAAAGAATTTTATTAGCTTAAGGAATATATTTACATCCACCTATTTTATTTCCACCAATGCCAAACAATCCATTACTTCTTTACTTGTCAGTAATAGAGAATTCCCTTGGGGAACTTTTGACACATGACAAATAGGGAAAAGAGAATGATGTGTATTATCTTAGTTGAACATTGGTCATGTATGAACACAACTATATGCCTATTAAAAAAGGTATATTTTGAAATGGTGTTTATATCCCAAAATTTATGTCATTATATGTTGAATAACAATACCATTATTATTTCCAAATTAGATTTGCTCAAGCATCTACTTTCCTAATCATCTCTATATGGTTGTATTGAAAAATGGTCATGCTATTGAGTGAGTTTGAAATTAAATATGCTAACCAAAAGGCCATTAAAGGGGAAAGTACTCTCAAATCAGCTTGCTAAATCTCATCTTTAAGATACTCAACCTCTTACATTTAAATTTCTAGATAAGGACATTATGACCATTGAAGAAGCAGATGTACCTCCTAAGGTTGAATAATGAAAGATGTAATTTGATGGATTATTCATGACTTGTGGATCAAGAGATAGATTAATTTTTATTGCATCACAAGGGGATCTCATTCCCAAGTCCTTTCATATTGAATTTACCTATACCAATAACATGGCTAAGTATGAAGCACTCACTATAGGGCTTCATAAAGTAGTACAATGGAACATTCAACATTTACTAGTGTATGGTGATTCTTAGTTAATCATCAATCAGGTCATGAACTAGTACAAGACTAAGGATAAGAAGCTGGTACCCTATAAATATATGGTTGATACTCTAAATTAATAGATTGATAACATCTAATTTGAAATAATAGCTCAAGCCAATCATAGAATAACTGATTCCATGGCCACTATTGGTTCCATGATCTAAGTTAGAAATAAAACAAGGTATTATCAATTTATTATTGAACATCTCTTAGTGCCATCACATGAATAATCAATTGTTGATATGGTTTGTGACATTATTGGTCCCACATCTCACTGGTAATCTAACATATATACTTATCTTCAAGACAAAATCATGCTTCCTAATTTATAATGTAAAAAAAATCCTTCTCCCACAAAGCCTCTCACTATACCCTACTTGGAATGACCTTGTATCATATAATTTATGATGGAACTCTACTTCATTGTTTACCTTCGTAAAAATCTAGAATAACATTGAGGGAAGTCCATGAAGGGGTGTGTAGATCCCATAATAGTAGGATAATCCTAGCTAAAACATTACTACATAGTGGTTAGTACTAGACAATGATGGAATTAGATGTAACTTCATACGTGAAAATGTGTGTCAAGTGTCAAAAGCATGCTAATATGATTCATGTTATAGCTAAGACACTTAAACCATTGAAAACACCATGGACATTCTCAATGTGAGCACTCGACCTCATCAAGAAAATCAATCCTACATCCTCTAATGGCCATAAACACATCTTGACTGCTACTAAGTATTTCACTAAGTGGGTGGAAACCCTTCCCCTCACATTACAATTAAGTAAATCTTGAAGTTCATATTCAACCATATCATCTGTCTTTATGGCATCCCCTCTGACATTATATCTGATAATGGAAGATCATTTAAGAACAAGGATGTGAAAGAATTTTATTATCAATACCACATCAAATAATATTTATCTATCACATATTATCTACAAGTTAATGACCAAGTTAAGGTTTATAATAAAACTATAGTTAAAATTTTGAAAAAGATTCTTAATGACACTAGTCATAATTAGCACTTGCAGCTATTTAATTCCCTCTAGGCATATTGTACCACATTTTGTACTCCAACAAGAGTTACACCCTATTCACTTGTTTATGGAACTGAAGCCATTCTTCTCATCGAGGTCAAATTTCCTTCTCTTTGAATCTCCTTACAACACATCATCGATGATGAAGACTATAGAGTAGCTCACTTACAAGAACTAGACCTACTTGATGGGAAATGCTTGAATTCCCTAAAAAATCTCTAGGATTATTAGAATATACTAAAGGGCCAATACAATAGGCATGTTAAGCATCATGAATTTGAGATTGGTGAACTTATGTTAAAGGAGAATCAGAAGAATGTAAATGATGAAACCAAGAAAAAAGGAAAGTTCCAACCAAATTGGTTAGGACCATATGTAGTTGTTGCTAATTATAGCTCTATAGCATACAAGCTTATTATACTAGAGGGAGATGAAATTGATGAACCAATGAACATAATACACCTAAAAAAAAATTATGCTTGAGGAACTCAAACTATTATCTACAAGGATTATCTAATTTATGCCACATTATACCTATTATTTATATTGTACTCCTTATTGTTCTACCATACCCTTAACCCTTTGGAAGCCAATTAATTTTACCTAACCTTGATTGTCACATATGGCCTTAGTTTTGATTCATTTTTACTTCAAGCATATTTAGTGATTGATGGCAAATTTAGTTCTAGTAGTTATTTTAGAATTAAAAGTTTGAATGGCAGTATATGAAAGTAGTATGACCTTGGTCCTAAAAATTACATTCTTCATTTTTTGTTTTGTTTCATTATGGGTGTCAATGATTATAACCACCTTTGGGAAAATCAATGTCCCACCCTATGCTACTAATTATAAATGATTATGGGAAAATTAGTACCAATGATCCTTTTTCATTGTTTCCTAATTATAACCACCTATGGGAAAATTAAGGATAACACCTTTCCCATGCATTTCCACATCACCCTGCCAATACTATTACCATTTGCCTTGCCATTTTCATTTACCTAGAACTTGTTGATACTTATTCAGATGCCTTTTATGTAATAAAAAATATATTGACTTGAGGTCATACAAGACTATGTAGGCAAAGATTGTTTCACATTGAGGTCAGTGCAGTCACTCATTTTCCATGCTCTTGTCATTTTATGAGCAATTTAAGTTTAAATGGTCTTGTTGTTTTGCAAGTTGGATCATTCTATATCTCTTAATTCTTGATTGATTTGAGATGCCTGTAAAATTCCAAAACATTTGAAATATTTTGAAAACCCCTAAACACTCATAAAAGATATGGAAAATCCTAAAATCTTAAAATCATGAAATTTGGCCTAGAATTTCCACACGAGATAAAAAAAGTCATCAAAGTTATCTAGGATGTGCCATATTTTTTGTTCAATTTATTTCTATACTACCTTGGTCTTTTTCCTCCCATTTATAGAAAAACTATATTGGCTTAAATTTTGACTCGGGTTGTGTAGGGAACACTTGGATATATGGGATATTTTTATTTAGCTCAACCACATCTTCCTTTCATTTTTAAACTACTTCTTTACCTTAGAGATCTTGGGACTCCTAATTATCTCATGAGTAATCACTTGTAATTTATTTTACACATCATTGTTGGCCTTAGATATACACTCTTTTCATTTTATGAGTTTATATAGTGAGCATTGTGTGTTCAAATTTTATGCACTAATGACCACTTGGCTTCATCTTATGCTCTCATCATTTTATGAGCACCCTTTTTCAACACTCACCATTTTACAATTTATTTACACTCTCACTAATTTTTGAGCTCATTCGTATTCTAAAACTTAAATACAGTGCCCACTATGAACTAGACATTTAATTCATTAGTGAACACAAGTGTATTTTATCTTTTAATGTGGTTTTCACCTAACCCTACTATTGTAACTTCACGAGTATCCTATGCCTGAATATTTCATGATTATGAGTTTCCCCCTCTTTACTCTCATGCACTCACCATTTTATGATACCATTTCCATTTTCATATACAAGTTGATCATGTTTTATTATCATCCATTTTATTCAGTCCCATATTTTAGGAGAAATGCATTGTCCTAAAGTTCATGTTATACCTAGTGTACATGGAACTATGTAGGCAACATCCACTTGCCTAGTGCATCTAGAGTTAGATCGATAACCCCCTCTTTTTCTTATATTTCCCCCATTTTGTTTATTTTATTTCATCATCTCCTATAGCCTAGGGGAAATATTTGTGCCTTTCATATTTGTGTTGTTATTCCCCTATAGCCTAGAGGAAACCTTGTGCCTTCTGTTCTTGTGTTGTTTTACCTGTGTCATTGCTACCTAAATTAAGGGTCACCCTATCACCAAGAGTAACACCTATATTACACATGATAACATTTTAATTAACCATTATTTTTTATTTCTTTTTATTTCACTTCATTTGTTTAGATTAGTTTATCTACTATATTTTTATTTGCTTTGGATTGTTTCATTATTTTTGTTTGTTTTATTCACTTTGATTGTTTGTGTGTTTTATTATTTATTTTTATTGTTGTTTTATTATGTTTGTTTTTGTCTCTTGGTTTGTTTTTTATTTTCTTCTCGGTTGCCATAGGATTATTATAATTTTTTTGCACTTAAGTCTTGATCATGTACTTTGGTTGTGAATTTTTGTATTTATTCTTACACTTGATTTATTTTCATATTTACACTTGGGATTTGATTATCCATATCTTATTCCTAGGTCATTTATATTTACACTTAAATAAGTTTTCTATGCTTAGGATATACATTGCCATTTTTGTTAGCTATAACTATCATGAATAATATCAAAATCTACAACAAAACCATGCTCACAAAGTATTCTAACAATGGTAGCATCTCTCTAATATATCAAAAATAATGAAATACCTTAACACATGACTAAATCCATGAGTAATAAATAAGTGAAACATATGATTTGTTATGTGTTTATATAGACATGAATCTTTGAATAAATATAGATATAAGTCATACAATGTAAGCATATAATAACCAACAAAACATATCATAATCATGTCATAAGCAATGACTAAATAAATCATAAAAAGAGGGTTACACACCAAGCACATGATAATAAGATCACACAAATATCACCTAAGGTGCATTTAAATTTATTTAGTACTTAGGCATTATGCCTTTATCTAATTATTCTCCCAACATTATACTAATTATCTAATGACTCTAGATTTAAATCAAGCCATCCTCCTTGTTGATTTCTTATTGAACTGGCATCAACAACATTCTTCCTAAAACACATTCGACTTATATGGCTAATTTACCCCATAGTTTATGCACACTAATGTAGGTTGCACTAATAGATCTGTGTTCCTCCCTACGTCAATGGCTATTGGTGGGCATATTATGCTCCCATATTTCACATGCATTACCTAAGAAAAAAATCATATTATACTCTTTATTTTTCACCATGCTCAATTGACACAACCGTTACATCCATCTACTCATTCTATTGAACTTTCATGAGTAATGACTATCATTGCCTCATCATGCTTCCCCTTAGATATTAGGGAATCCATCCATAACAGACTAGTAGATATTCATTTTTTTGGGCCTTAGGTTATGATACCTTACCCTACATCTTGTGTAATAAAACTCATGCCTTGGGTTGAGGCTCATGCTGAGGCTGTGTCTAAATCTCCATTAATAGTTATTGTATTAGTTATTCCACAAGGTCCATAACTTGGTGTAACTTCTATAAAATTTTCACATTCACATCATACATAATTTTAGGATATGGTGGTTATCGATCATCCCCACCTATGTTGTCATTATTTCCATTCTATACTATTATCAACCTTATTGTTTCCTTGCTTAATCATTATACTACAAAAAAAAATGTTCACATTATGATTTTATTCTCAGGTTGATGGATTATGTAGCTTACATGACCATTATTCCTTGATGATGTGTTATCCACTTCATCTATTGAATGGGTTATGTGATATAATTAATTCTACAAAATAGGTGTACCACTAAAAATGGTTATGTTTACTCACCTTTTGGTGTGGACACATAATCCACTAGTAAAGTAGTTATCCTAAAAAATTAATTATATGCAGTCACACTCTCCTTTCTTTATTTTAAAATGTCATGAAACATCATGGATGTTCATGAAATACAATCTAGATCCAATGTTTTTTTTTGTTTTTGTATCTTGAGGTCCTCATGGGGCTTGTGTTTTTTGAATGGTTGTCAAATATCCCTCACCTTCCCTAGTTGTATATGCAATATATTGGGTCACTAAGATTCAATCCAACAAGGTCCACTTAATGAAACCCAAAAATTAGTGGTACCAAGGTACTAAGATAGATGATGCATACATAGCCACCTTTTTCAAAGAATAGATTTGTAGATCTTAAATTAGGCATAGTCCATCCCCTATCACTCACCATGGTGATGAATTTTTATCAAATATAATTTGGAAAACCTTCAAATAAAATATTTTTAGGTCTCCCCTCAATTATATCCCATAAATATTGGCTCATAACAAATATGTAATTTTGATAAAAAGGCTTTGTAGATCTTGATATACTTCCATCTTATAAAACTTGGCTTATAGTGATAACTACTATTACTTTCACTTAAAGCCTCACATAATTTAAGAATCCCTATCTTCCTCATGAAGGAACCCTTCCTTTGTATCAGATCCATCAAAGGAAATTTGTGGTATTTAGCATTATGTTAGACTCTTATTTATCCTATCTTGTCTATCAATAGTTTTTCATCCTAATGAATGTGGGATTATTGTGCTGACTTATTACTATTTACCAATATTCTTAAACCATGTTATCACCATTTTGTGAGCAACCTAAACCAATGTTATTTACATTTTATGAGTGGTATATTGTCTATGTATAATGAGTTAAGCTACCTAAAATATTCTAAAAACATTCAAAACATTTCAAAATCCAAAAAAAATTAAACTAAAAATAAAAATCTAAAAACATTGTCCAGTCTAAAACTAGTCAGCCATCATTGACCCACCCTACTGGGAAAAAATCCTTTATTGGTTCTAATACATTACATTTATATTGGGTTTTGACCTTACCTTTTCATGTATCCTTGCTTAGGGGCATTGCACATTTCCCAATTTCAGGCCAAACTCATAGTTTTCATCTTGTTGAGTTAAATCAAAGCATGCAACTTATATCAACATGTCTTATCCTCACATGTTTTCCCCTTAAAATTAGCCTTGCCTAGGGACACCACCTATTTATCATTAAATTTATCCTTCACATGTATATATTGACTTGGTTAATGACATGATGCTTTTTGTTCCTTTTAGTTTCAAGTTTTTTGTGTGTTTGTATGCTTATTTGATTGTTTATTTGTTCGCCTAATTGGTTGATTTTGTTATTGTACCTTGACTCAGTATATATGTGTTCATTGGGTGATTCTTTTCACATTGTTTTTTATTGCATCCATATTCATATGTTAACATTATCATCATAGTTTTTATACTTAGTGCATCATTTTAAATTATTTATTCTATCAAGTGTTAGTCCTTATGTACATTACAACTAGGTCATCATGGTGTTTATATCATGATGAATATTATCATGTGATAAAATAAAAATTAGGTCAAGGGCTATTACAAGAAATGGTGCCAGAGAAACTTTTCCTTTTTCACTTTAGCAAATCCTCCCACCCTCCTTGATTAAATCAACCCATTGACCATTTTGGTTGTATCAATGCTAATAAGGACAAGCATCTCCACATTGGTAGGTTCAACCAGATGATTCACATCTATTAATTTTTATTCTTCTATTATATTTCTTATTCCACTTTTTCCCACTTCTAGGTGAACTACATTAGAATGAGGTCTATTTGGACTATGTAGGCAACACTTGAACACATGACATATCTCAAGTTAGCTCAACCATCATTATTATTCTAATTATCTATTTTTTGGAATAAAAATGATTGATTAGGGGATGGGGAAGGGGTGAATCATTATTAAAAAAATCATTCAATTCTATTTAATCATACATGAACCATTCTAACAAGCATGTACATCTTAGTAAACATAAGCACTCAATCATAAAAGCATGAAACACATAAACACATCATATATGTGGAAAAATATTAAAGGAAATAAAACCCATTGATGAATAAAATATACTACCATATTATAATACAAACACCAATATTTATTGAAGCACTAACTCCATATGGATAACCAACCCCAACTAACTAAACACTAACTCAGGTAGGCTTTAGAAAGCACCCACTTGCAAGGAGGAACCAATCCCCTAGATGACTCAGCACTAACTTACCCACCTAATACACTAGATCACATTTATAATCCCTTATTTTTTATATAACATATGATTAAATTTTTCCTCATTTATTCACATAATTTTATCCCTCTCAAACTGCCCTCTAGCCTTCTTTGCTTAACTAGCCCTCTTCATGGCTAGATTAGGTATTCTAACCTTGATCCTCATATGTAGATATAATATATTATATTCATGAAATACATATGATGGTCTATAGGACCTTATTATATTTACCAATTTTCTATTTCATTTTCTTGTTCTCCGCTCTCTCTTAGCACCATAAATAGGCCTAGTTAGCCTTACTTTTATACAATGCATTCGATCATATCCTTCTTAGTCAAACACACACTTTAAATATATTATTTCAGCCCTATAATATGTCTTATAATATTATAATATCACATTTAAAACATGAATCAACCAATACATTAGGTCGATCATATCTTAATTAGTCCTTACCCCTCTTTTAGACTTTATGGAGACCTAATAGGCCTTCTTAACAACATGCTATCCTTTGATATTATTGAATCATAAAAAAACACCTCACATGGTAGTGAAACACCATATTCCACTCCAATATACCTTATCAAAATTAAATTTAGGTTCAAAACAAGTTTAGGTCCAATCACCATTTGAACCCTTTCTCAAAACATTGTTCATAAAAGGTCTATGCATATATAAAAAATCTATCTTAAACAATTGAAGAATAAACATAATTTTGAAACATATCTATATAAATAAATCACATATTAAGAAACCTCATGACCTCAAATAAGTCATAAACTTTATCATATGCTTCAACTCAAGGTATACAGGCTCAAACTATTCTCTACAAGATGTTCACTCACAACTGACAACTAACTTCAAAACACAGTCAAGGAAACATGAAATTATGACACCTAATTAAATGGATTAAAGTGATTTAAATTCATGAACAAGATATTATAACATACTTATAGAAACCTACATCAAAATTATTACAAGTACTAATGATAACTATTGGTCTTACAAACCAACCTATTGACCTTGTCTCTCAAAGAATCCATTTTGGCTTCAATGTTCCAACTTATTAAACTTAATTCCAAGATTATAAAAATCATATATAGATCATTAAATTCATAGAAAACATCATCATACAATTCAATCCATCATTATTTCATGAAAACACATCAACAATCATCTTCTCACTTTTGCCTGGCTTTCTTACTATCTACATGACTAGGTTTGTTAACAACTGCCCAACTTAAGTCACCAAATTTTCACACTTGAGATCTGAAACATATCCATAAACCTTAATGGACAAAAACTATAATGATCACACTTTGACCTTTATTCTCTTATCAACTTTGACTTGATCAACTATATCTGTTATAATAAATCTCTAAAAAACAAGCACCTTTTTGTAAGGTCTCTTCACTCACCTAAAAAACCAATCACACCTAGATATTAATAAGAGAGTTGAATTCAACCTAAATTCACTTATATAGTCATACTAAAATTTTATGATCTCTTTATAAAAATATCTTCAATATTGGGTCATTGTTAGGGTTATTTGAGGTTTTAGACCATCTTCTAGTATTAATGATCATTCATAAAGCTTAGCTCCTATTTATAGAAACCAATGCTAGGAACTTTGAGCTAGAACACTTTCTCATCTACCATGACATATTATATCCTCATGTAGACATTTTACATGCCAATGAGCACTTAAAAAGCCTTTTTAAGTAGACAACCCTTCATTTTATGCATTTAAGAGCCTTTGAAACACTTTTTCAATCCTTTTCTTGTAAACCATGACCTAAAAATTCATGCACATAATTAAAACAACTTGACTCACCTATGTCAATGCTCAAATTCTCACCCATGTCTTGAAAAATAATCTTGATATTGCATCTGTCCACCATCTATTTCTTTGCTTTTTAGGCCTTGACCTATAGGTCTCATGAGGTCTTGAAGATAACCTTCTAACCACTGTCCAAGATCTTAGAAATTCATATATATTTCATGAAAAATACTATCATGCTAAAATATTATCAAAAATTCCTCATACGTCTTGTCAAAAACTCATGAGGCCTCATTAGGCCAAGCAGGATCTAGAACTAGTCTAGTTTTAGACTAGGACTAAAGTACTTACCCCTATATACTTCACCTTGAAACTCTCTTGAGTGTTTCAATGCCTCTTATGTATGCTCAACAATCCTTATACAATTAATATTATTCATATCTTTATTAACACATCTTCATAGATTTAATAGTGTATCTTTGTAGCTAATTATATATATTTGGAGCTCAACTAAGGATCTTCATAACATCTTCATAGATGTGTACAAAGATATTCAGAGCTGACCTTTGAATAATTTTCAAGGCCCTCAACACCTCATGTACAAAATCAAACAACCTCTTTCATGCTCAAATATTATTAGGTATTCTTAAGAGCTTCACTAAGGATCTTTAGAGCTTCAACAAAACATCTTAGGAACTACTTACATAGATCTTTAAAGCATACAACTTTCTCTTTAGAGCAAACTCATTTCATCATGATACATCAAATATTATTTGATCATTCACCTTCACAAGAACATTTGACATCAATGACAACATTAATACCAAAATCAACAATCAATGTCAATGCTCAACAATCTCCTCTTTCGTCATTGATGACAAATAAACTTAGAAAACATATGTCGATCCATATTGATGATACTCATCTCTTAGACCTAGTTTTTTCTTTCCCCTTTCTAATCTTTCCTTTTCTCCCCCTTTAACATTAATGAGAAAGGTCTTCCATAACTTATCATCTCTTTTAGAACTAATTTAGATTACCTAACTGTTTCAGCATAGATCAAGCTTAGTTAGTAAATTGAATAACCCCCCTCAAACCAATCATCTACCATGATTTTGTTAATATTAGACATCAAAGTTCACCTATAGATATTAAATCATAATTTCTCCATTTGAGCTAATAATATCTATCAAAGATACTAGACGGCACATAATCTTTAAAAACTATGGTAACCACCTATGACAACCATTCTTAAAAACTTCTCTCAATTAGGTCACTCTCCCAGCTGACCCATCAAAAACTAAACAAATAAAGTCTATGAAGAATCTCAAATACAATATATTCTTACTCCATGCATATAAAAATAATAATCACTTTCTTGACAAAGAAATCAAAGCTACCAAGCTCCCCCTTAGACTAAGTATATCTCCTTTAAATGAAATAGAAACTCAAGATCACTTACCTTCTAAGGTCATGACTAAATGAGATCAAAATCTTGATCACACACTAGGCTACCACACTCTTGATATCAACTAAAAAAATCAAGACTACTCATACAAACATATATCAAAATATTACCTCCTATATACTAATTGTTTGCATTTTGAATTTAGATACCTGATAACAACCTCATCATGTTTCCTATTACACTTAAAACCATAGATATACCAACACAAAAATGTTTAATATCTATATTCATCTCCTTGATAGGAACATAGACAACCTAGAATATTTTAAAAAAATAACCCTTCTTTGACTGCAACCTCATACTTCTATTGATAGAAGAATGTCTTCATGAATCTGAATGGATCCACCCCTTTTTATATGGCACTAAAATAACATGAACTCAAGATATTCCCATATCTCCATGATTTTACAAGACTAAAAATTATTCAACATCCTTTTGGGCGTGATTGGCACTATAGGATTTATCTCATCATCAATCATTTGATCATCAATGTGAGCTGACAACAACTATTAATGACTTGATTTCACATCTAAGGCATACTCTATCTTAAAAAGAAGTCCACTTGAGATTATAGATTGATCATGATTTATCTTTACTACCTTTGGTTTCCATACATTCATTTTCCTTCTTTATTGCACTCTAGGAGCTCCAAACTTCCTATTTTGACTTGATGACTTTCTAACTCTATTAAGATAGAATATTGAAATGTGTCCTATATTATGATAGATTTAATAGACCACCTTATATATGCCATTTGACTAATGTAAATTATGACTCATTCAAAAGTTCCATGAGTACTCATTCTTAGAGCATCTTCTACATTCTCTTACTCTATGACCAAGTTAAATGCATACAAAACACTAACCATTGAAAGTACTAGTATACCTTATAGCATTAGGTTGTCTGATAGGTATTTTCATCTTGACCTTATTGTCTTCAATAATATTCTACTTAACTTGAGATGCCTTATTTTGCTCTTATTTGAAACCAAGAACCATCTTGCCACTTGCAAAATTTTGACTACTCAAGATATCATCTAGAGCCTCGATGCTCTTTTCAAACTTCACAAATCTCTTCACCTTTCTCTCCGATTTCATAGATTCTATTTTAGTTTCATATCTGATGTAATCTTCCTCTTTAGCCTTTAGACTTGTCACAATTTCCATCTAGGTTTCTACTTACTGTATGATCTCTTTATGCTCATTAGTGTTTCCACTTAGTCTTTCTTCAAACAAACTAATCTTTTCCTCATAGTTATTAAATAATGACTTTAGTTTTTTGTTCTTCTTCATAAACTTCAACTCTTCTAAGGTATTTATGATCTCAGCTTCAAGATCCACTTCAACTTCTTCTTCTTCATTGTCATAATATACTTATTCATTTAATTATACATCAACCATAAGGCCTTTCCCATATGATCAAACCTCATTACTTGATTCTATGGATATGAACAAGGTCTCATTATTTTCATGTTCAAGTTCATTACTTCCTATGAATCTAGGAATTTGACTCAAGTGAGGATGGTTAGTATAGTGTTAGTTTTAAAATGAAAACAAAATGAAAGAAACACACTAATTATCATAACATCTCTAGGCCTAGACACTAGGGAGAGATTAGTTAACAAACATGAATAAAACACACAACTAAAATTCAAAATAAATCCTCTTTTACCTTCCTTAGATGCTCTAAACTACTTGTTGTAGTGGCTTGCTCAGTTTGTGCTCATGAAGTCCTCATCAATGGAAGCTTGGTTACCTCCATCTCTCCTTGGCACCTTTGGCTTGGAATCAATTTGGCATGGTGACACTAATTTTTTGAAGCTTTTGGAACCATTTATGCATTATAACTTTGAATAATCCAGACTTAGAAATGATGTGGTAAGGCCTCTTATTTATAGATTTTTGAGAATGTCTAGAATCAACTTGAATCATCCATCCTGAGATTGAGATGTGTGGTTGAGGATTAATTCAATTTTTGAAATTAAGTTCATAATTATCCTCATAATGACATTTGAAAAATGGGCAATTATGAGGCATGGAGGGCATCATGGAAGGCATTGATCAGGTATGGAGGGCATGAATCTTGATATTTGTGGCATTTATGGCCTAGGGATATCTTCCCAAGAAATGAGGTCACTTGATGATGTAGATATTCAATATCCATTTAAAAAAATAAGTTTTAAACAAATTTCCATGGAATTCTTAATTAGGCCTTGATTTGGGTTAATTATCTCTTAAGCCTGTTTAAGTACTTTATGCACAAATTACTCAAATTGATCAAGATGACTTGTTATTGGTCCAAAATTTGATTGGATTAGAATTGGAAGGTGAGTTCAGATGCATTGGATCAATTATCCCATTTAGGATGTTACTGATAGAAAATAATAAAGGCATATATCTTGTGAAAGAGATTTGATACGAAAGAGCAATTCAGAGCACTTAGGTGTAAATTTGGCATTTTGACTCGAAATGATCTCATCAAAGTTAGCTAGCCCATAAATTGCATTACCCCATTTTGTTAAGCACAAAATATAATGAAAAGGTGGTGGGGTTGAATCAATATAATATATATCTTTTATTAATCTAATTTCTTTTCTTTAACCACTCAATCATACATTCAAGATATGCAATAAAAATGTAATAATAATTGGCACCACACAAGAGAGAGAAAGAGAGACACCAAAATTTTATGTAGAAACTCAAAGTGGAAAAAACCATGGAGAAAAATCTCAAGTATATGAATGAACACCAACTCAAAATACAAAGTTCACAAGCACCAACTTGTAGTAACACCAACCCTTTTGCCGAGCACCAACACAATAACTATTTGTGAGCACAAACCCATTACAAAATTCATGAGTACCAACCCACAAGAGCACCAACCCCTCTTGTGTATAAAATACAACTATCTTTCAATGCTGCTTACTCAACAAATGATAGAACTCTGCAATATCTCCTACTTTTCTCTCTTTAAAAATAAATATAAACAATGCACTCTCTTGCATATTACAAATGGCTTCTCAAGCCTTTATTTATAGCTTTTCAAATGACCTTTGTCATTCACCCTTTATGACCCTTCAATCCTCATGGAAAATGGTGCCAAACTTGCATGACCCTTCATATCCTTGCATTTGAAAAGTCATATGGTGAGCCTTCATAAGTAAAAGCATTCTTTCCTCTTTTGTCTTTATCTTGGTAACTTTTCATATTCCTCAAAGTGTCCCTTCATGGAAAAATATGCCATACCTCTTTTGTCTTCACATGGTGACTCTTAGAATTCCTCAAGGTGACTCTTCATGAGAAAATGTGTCCCATTCCTCTTGCATCTTTTATCTCATGACTCTTTGACATCTCCATGGGCCCTCTTTTGACTTATATGCAACCAAAAATATATTCATTAATATTAAATAAATATTAACACACATAAGCTAAGATATGAATATTAGAAACACCATTAAATGTAATGGGGCCTATATCACCATTAATACTAGACCTTTGACAGCAATGACAATATTTTCAATAATCTCCCCCTTTGTCATTGATGGAAACCTCAAACTAAAACTACCACATCCTAAAACCTATACATACTACCATCTAAAAAACATACAGTAACTCCCCCTTATTGTAGCAACCTGTATTTATTCCTTGTACCTATTTTTGCACCTGTACCTATACCTATTATTCTTCCCCTTTGAAATCAATGGCAAAGGGCCTACCTAGAACTAAAACTTAGCTCCCCCTCAACTGATGTTAAACCTTAATGGTAGGAAGTAAAATAAATTAATCCCAAATTCTCTCACAGATACTCAAATGTATCTTTTGGTAGTGCCTTTATTAAAATATCTACAATCTACTCTGTAGTACTGATATACTCCATCTTAACTTGTTGATCTGTAACTTGCTCTCTCAAAAAGTGATATCTAATAGGAATATGTTTTGTTCTTGAATACATTACTAGATTCTTTGAAATATTTATAGCACTTGTGTTATCACAAAAAATAGAAATAGGTTCATCATACTTTACATTGATATCTTCCAAAGTTTGCTTCATCCAAAGCACTTGAGTACAACAAAATACTTCTACAATATATTCTACTTCAGTTGTAGAAAGTGATACTAAATTCTACTTCTTGCTTAGCCATGATACTAAGCTATTACCAAGAAAGAAAGATATTCCACTTGTACTCTTTCTATCATCCAAGCACCCTGCCTAATTTGAATCTGTATAAGCAACAAAAATGAAATCTCTACTGTGATATACCATAATTTGTAATCCAATGTCCCCTTGATATATCTAAATATTATCTTTACAAACTAAACATGACTATCTTTTGAAGATGACTGATATCTTACAACCATACCTACTGCATGCATGATGTCTGGCCTTGATGCTATTAAATATAAAAGACTACCAATCGTAGATCTATATAAAGATTGATATGTGACAAGTGAATCTTCATCCTTGCTCACCTTATTTCCTTTACACATTAGTGTGACAACTAGTGCAAAATCATCAAAACCAAATTTCTTCAACATTTCCTTGGCATATTTACTTTGAGATATGAAAAGTCTTTTATTTGACTGAAATATTTGCAATCCTAAGAAAAATGACAATTCTCCAAGAATAGACATATGAAATTCTTTTTGCATTCTATCAAAAAATTCTTTTGTCATCTTTTTAATATTTCTCCAAAAATGATATCATTAACATATACCATAATAATCAATTGATGTTCACCTTCTATTTTGATGTAGAGATTACTATTAGCATATCGTCTCTTGAAACCTTGATCTTGCAGGTACTTCTCAAGTCTTGCATACCAAGCTCTAGGAGATTGTTTCAATCTATACAATGCTTTCTTCAATCTGCATACATGGTTACTAATATTTGAGAGAATAAATGCCTCAGGCTGCTCAATATAGACCTCTTCTTCAAGATTCTTATTCAGGAAGGTAGATTTGACACCCATCTAAAACACTTTGAAAATTTTAAACACTACATATGCAAGAAACATTCTAATAGCCTCTAACCTTGCCACTAGTGCAAAAATTTATTCAAAATCTATTCATTCAATTTGAGCATATCCTTTACATACTAATCTTACTTTATTTTAGTCACTTCACTATTTTCATTCAACTTATTTCTATAAACTCATTTTTTTCCTATCACATTATGATCTTTTAGTCTAGGCACTAATTTCCAAGTATCATTCTTTTCTATTTGATTTAATTCTTCATCCCTATCCTTAACCCAATACATATCATGTCTAGCTTTTGAAAAAGTTCTAGGCTAAATTTTGGGTAACAAAGAGAAATTAACTTGCTCAAATTTACTTACCATCATTCTTCTGGTGTGAATTCCTTCATTTATGTTTCTGATGATGTCACTTTCATTATTATTTCTCTAAACATATTTGGATGGAGTTTTGGTTCCCTTTTTATCCTTCTTTTCATCTTCATTTGATTCTTCAAAACCTTCCTCTTCAATGATTTTAGGAATGTCTATTGGATCACTGATTCTTTATGTTCCATCTTCTTCTATCCTGACACTTATACTTTCAAAATTTTTATAATTTCTTTTGTTATAAAATTTATAAGATTTACTTTTGCAAGAATAACCAAGAAATATACTTTCATCCACTCTGGATTCAAACTTACCAAGTTTTTCATAAGTTTTCTTTATGAAGCATCTACTGCCAAAAAATCTAAAATAATCAACTATTATTGATTTATCTTTTCATAGCTCAAAAGGAGTCTTTTCACTATTGACTCTCAATAATGCTCTATTATTAATATCCACTACTATAACAACTACATCTCTCTAGTATTTATCTATTATCTTGGATTCATTTAGCATTGTCTTCACAATCTCCTTAATTGTTGTATTTTTCCATTCAACTACTCTATTTTGCTATGGAGTTCTAACTACTGAATAATGTCTCTTTATTCTATGGTCTTCACAAAACTCAATAAATTGATCTGATATGAATTCTCCTACTTGATCTGATCTTAGACACTTAATCTTCAAACTGGTTTCATTCTCAACTAATGCTTTGAAATGTTTGAAAGCTTCTGATTTTTTCTTTAAAAACATTACCTAAGTCATACGTGAAAAATCATCAATAATCAACATAAAATATTTATCACCTTAAGTACTTTGAGTTTTCATAAGTCCACATAGATCAGTGTGAATAAGCTCTAACATCTAAATAGTCAAGTACTCTTTTATTTTAAACCACCTTCTATCCTGCTTCTCATGCTGACAAGGTTCACAAAACATGTCAGATGGCTTTGTAATCTTTGGAAGATTTCTGACTGCTTGCTTCTTTTTTATGTTGACAAGATTATCAAAATTTGTGTGCCCCTTTCTCTTATGCTATAGCTAACTTTATTCAATCTAAATAAAACAACATCTTTGATCTTTGATGTCTGATAGCATATACAAATTATTCCCTATTCTCTAAGCATCTACAACCAACATATATGAATCTTTTCTTCTAATTTCACAAACTTTTTAATAAAATTTTAGTGTGTGCCCCTAATCATATATTTGACTTACACTCAAAATATTATGCTTAAGACCTTCTACATATAAAATATTTTTAGTTTTAGTTTTACCATTATCCAAACTTAGTGTACCTTTTCTAGCAATTCTAGTAGTAGTATTATCTCTGAATTTCACTGTACCACCATTGATATTCATTAAGGTTATGAACTTGATCTTATATCTTGTCATGTGCCTTAAACATACATTGTCAATGAACCATGGATTTTTTCATTTTTTGCATGCAAAGTAGTCTACACAAACATATATTTTTAGGTTGTTTCCTTTGTTATAAACCTATCTGAACTTTCTTCTTGATGAATGGAGCCTTGAAACTCTAGTCTTTTTTGACTAGCTCGAACACACTTCTATAGTATCAGGCTATGTGTCTAAAGTTATTTCACTTATAACATATTATGGCCTCTTCATTAAAGTCTGATAGAGGAGCAAAAGAGTTATGGCTTCTGCTTGACTCTGCATGACTTTCCTTCTTATTTTTGAAAATATAGCTCTTTTTTGACATTCTAATTTATTATGACCATATCCATTACAATAAAAATAATAACCATAAAAATAAGACCTATTTGTGTATCTCTGACCTGATTGCCTTTTATGTTTTTGTTCCCTCCAGCTTTCTTTATTTGAGATGTCCTCTGTATTCTTAACTTCTTCCCCCCCCCCCCGCCCCCCTTTTTTTTTAATAGCTTCAATATAGATCTTTATTTTTTCCTTATATGTGAAAGTAGTGACCTCCTCTTTCTCTTTTTCAAATCTAATACCTATCTTATCTAACATTGATCTTTGATTTTCTAATATCTTATTCAACATATTAGTGTTATTCTCAAATTTTTGAATCATTAGATTCTCTATCAATGATTGCTTTATTTATTTTCTCAAGATCTTCTTTTAAAGAAGCAATTTCAATAACATACCTTTCACATTCTTTACTTACTATTTTCAACTATGTTGTTAGATCTTATTCATTCTTCTTGGCTTATTCAAAGTGTGCTTGTAGATCTTCAATTATTTTCTTTGACTCCTTTTCATTTTTCTCGATCTAGAGCTTTAATATTTGATTCTTCTTTTCAAGAGATTTTAACTCTTCTAAGGTACAAATGAGTTCTCCTTCCAGATTCACTTTAACTTCATCCTTTTCTTCCTCTTGATCATCTATACTTTTACTCGTAGAGACATCTTCATGTTTTGCCATGAATAGAATCTCTTCTTCTTCTAAGTCACTAACTCCACTATCTTCAGCTGAGCTAGGATCTTTAGGATACAAACTCTTCTTCTCGAATCCTTTCTTAAATTTGCCTTTGAAATTCTTATTGTATGTATACTTTCCTTCTTCATTATCATCATTACCCTTATTTGGGTATTTAGCTACAAAATATCCAATCTTTATATAATTAAAACATTTAAAAGGTAATTTTCCTTGATATTTATCTGTGCCCTTTTTTGGCTTAAGAATGAATAGGGCTCCATTGTCATCTTCATCATCACTAGAATTATCACTTGATTCTTGAATTTTAGCCTTCTTTTTCTTTGATGTCTTGAAAGCCACTTCTCTCTTTAAAAGTTTATCTTGTTTAGTCTACATCTCATATGCCATAAGAATACCATGAAGCTCATCCATCTTTAGCTTGGATAAATTATTCATCTTTTTAATTGCTAAAAATTTCACATCATATCTCAATGGTAGAGATCTTAAAACCCTTTGAACCACAATCAACTCTTCTAATTTTTTTTCAAGACCTTGAATCTGATTGACTATTTGATCAACCTGAAAGAGATATCTTGCTATATTTTCTTCTTCTTCTTCCATATTCAAACTCTCAAACTATCTTCTAAAAGTCTGAAGCTTAGCTTGCTGAACCTTTCCATCACCTTTATAAATATTCTCAATTTTTACCCAAGTTTTATGAGTAGATTTACATTGCATAACTTTAACAAATTTTGATTCACATAAACCACATAAAATAGCATTTAAAGCTTTAATATTATTTTCACTTGCCTTCTTTTCTATTTGAGTAGTTACAAGTGTATGTAGCTCTTCATATTCCTCCACCACTACTTGCCATATGTTGAATCCAAAGGCCATCAAATAAGTATTCATCCTTATGCTCCAAAAAATATAATTTGTCCCATCAAACAAAGGTGCCTTATTTATAGAAAATCCTTCATGTGATCCAACTATTGTGCTTTCTAGATCTTCCTTCAAGCTATAAAACATTTTTAGAAAGAATTTACTCTGACACCAATTGTTAAGCATAGAATATACTAAGAGGGGGGGGTGAATCAGTATATTATATATCTTTTAATTAATATGATTTATTTTCTTTAACCACTCAATCATACATTCAAGATCTGCAATAAAACTAAAATAATAATTTGCACCACACAAGAGAGGGAGAGACACTAGATTTTTATGTAGAAACCTAAATTGGAAAAAACCACAGAGAATAATCTCAAGTATATGAATGAGCACGAACTCAAAATACAAAGTTCACAAGCACCGACTTGTAAGAACACCAACCCCTTTGCTGAGCACCAACATATAAACTATTTTTGATCACAAACCCACAAGATCACCAACCCCTTACAAAATTTATGAGCACTAACCCACAGGAGCACCAACCCCTCTTGTATATAAAACACAACTATCTCTCAATATTTCTTACTCAAAAAATGATAGAACTCTACAATATCTCTTGCTTTTCTCTCTTTGAAAACAAATACAAACTATGTACTCTCTTGCATATTACAAATGACTTCTCAAACCTTTATTTATAGCTTTCTAAATGACCTTTGGCCTTCACCCTTTGTGACCCTTCAATCCTCAAGGAAAATGGTGCCAAACTTGTATGACCCTTTGTATCCTTGCATTTGGAAAGTCATATGGTGACCCTTCATAAGAAAAAGAATCCTTTCCTATTTTGTCTTTATCTTGGTGAATTTTCATATTCCTCAAAGTGTCCCTTCATAGAAAAATGTGACATACCTCTTTTGTCTTCACATGGTGACTCTTAGAATTTCTCAAGGTGACTTTTCATAAGAAAATGTGTCCCATTCCTCTTTCATCTTTTACACCATTACTCTTTGAATTATCCATGGGCCCTCTTTTGACTTATATGCAACCAAAAATATATTCATTAATATTAAATAAATATTAACACACATTATCCAAGATATAAATATTAGAAACACCATTAAATGTAATGGGGCCTATATCACCAATAATGCTAGACCTTTGACATCAATGACAATATTTCCAATAATATCCCCCTTTGTCATTGATGGTAACCTCAAAATAAAACTATCACATCCTAAAACTTATACACACTGCCATTTAAAAACATACAGTAACTCCCCCTTACTGTAGCAACCTGTATCTATTCTCTGTACTTATTTTTGCACCTATACCTATAACTATTATTCTCCTCCTTTGACATCAATGGTAAAGGGCCTACTTGGATCTAACACTTATATTTCCCTCAAATAATGCTAAAACTCAATGGTAGGAAGTAAAAAAAATACTCCCAACTTCTCTCATAGATACTCAAATATATCTTTTGGTAGTGCCTTTATAAAAATATCTACAATCTGCTCTGTAGTAATGATATACTCCATCTTAACTTATTGATCTTCAACCTGCTCTCTTAAGAAGTGATATCTAATGGAAATATGTTTTGTTCTTGAATGAATTATTAGATTTTTTGAAATAGTTATAGCACTTATGTTATCACAAAAAATAGAAATAGGTTCATCATACTTTACCTTGATATCTTCCAAAGTTTGCTTCATCCAAAGCACTTGAGTACCACAAAGAACAATCACAAGTATATGAATGAGCACCAACTCAAAATAAAAATTTCACAAGCATGAAATTGTAAGAGCACTAACCCCTTTGTTGAGCACCAACACAATAACTATTTGTGAGCACTAACTCATAGGATCACCAACCCCTTTAAAATATTTATGAGCACTAACCCACAGGAGTACCAACCCCTTGCAAATATTTGTGGGCACCAACCCCTCTTGTGTATAAAAAAAAATATCTCTCAATATTACTTACTCAGAAAATTATAGAACTCTACAATATCTCCTACTTTTATCTCTTTGAAAACAAATACAAACCATGTACTCTCTTGCATATTAAAAATGGCTTCTCAAGCCTTTATTTATAGCTTTCTAAATGAGCTTTGGCCTTCACCCTTTGTGACCCTTCAATCCTAATGGAAAATGGCTCCAAACTTGTATGACCCTTCATATCCTTGCATTTAAAAAGTCATATGGTGACCTTTCATAAGCAAAATCATCCTTTCTTCTTTTGTCTTTATCTTGGTGACTTTTTGTATTCCTTAAATTGTCCCTTCATAAAAAAATATGCCATACCTCTTGTCTTCACATGGTGACTCTTGTAATTCCTCAAGGTGACTCTTCATGACAAAATGAATCCCATTCCTCTTTCATCTTTTACCCCATGACTCTTTGACTTCTCCATGCGCCCTCTTTTGACTTATATTCAAATCAAAAATATATTCATTAATATTGAACAAATATTAACACACATTAGCTAAGATATGAATATTAGAAACACCATTAAATGCAATGGGGCCTATATCACCAATAATTCTAAACTTTTGACATCAATGACAATATTTACAACACATTTAATGATACCTTGGCTAAAATCAATACTTGAATATGTTAGTTTTACATCATTTAACATATTTTAGTGCTTTTAGGGAAAATTGTGCATTTTAGGTAGAAATTGGTCAAAATCCTAGTTGGAGGTTATCGATGGCCAGATTTAGGTGTCTATAGTTTGCCCCTATTTGAGAAGGCATTGCAAGCTATAAGCATAGTAATGTCTTCCCAAATAATGAAAAGGTCATATATACCTATAACTGCAATGATGATAAACTAACTATATGATGCCACCTCGAGGGAATGGTTGGCATAAGTAGGTCAAAAAATGGTCCCTCAAAAGGAAAGAAGTGAAATGAAGGGACCAAAGAAAGGAAATATGATGTGTTCAAAACACAATAATATTGAAAAAGTAGTCAAATTCATTGAGAATGCAAGTGGCATGGTGTAGAATGGTTTGCCCAACGGTGGTTATAAACATTGTACCTCGATAGTGACAACATGGTATGATAACATAATGATTTTCCCAAAGGTGGTTAGAATCATTTAGAAGATGGAGCTACCCCTTTTAGGATAGATAAACAAGATAATAACATGCCCTTGTATAGGCAAAAAAAGTAAAGTGGTGACAACACAATGATTTTATCAAAGGTAGTTATAATCATTAAGAAATGTAGGTGGGACAGTGTACAATGATTTGCCCAAAGGTGGTTATAATCATTAGACCCTGATTATGGCAAATAGGATAAACTTCGTCAATGATGATGATAACTTAACACAAAATGTAACGATGAATTAGAACAACCTACTAGTAGGGAGATGCTCGTCTGAATTAATAAAGTCTAAAATTCTTTTGTGGTTAATTACTCTATTTAGGATATGATTTGGATTGAATCAGGATGTTAGTGTTGAAGAGATGCCACGATTTATAAATAGACTTCTTGAAGTTGAGGTTTATTGTAACATGTGTCGATAGGCATCATGGTATAACATCATAAGGACTTGGCCAAAATATGCATAAGAACTGACTCTTAAAATCCAATACTCAATAGAACAAATGCACCATTTATACAAAACCATGATGATAATGTAAACATATAAATATAGATGAATTCAAGTATAAGTATGGGAAAAGAATCACCCAATGAACACACATAAATTGAATCAAGGCAATAGTGCTGAAAGCAAACAAACAAGAAGATAAACAAATAAATAATGCAATAAAAACCATATGAACATTACCCCTAAAAAATAGGTGACAACTTAACAAATGAACAAAATAGGGGAATATAAGAGAAGGAAGGGGGTGTCTGAGATGTCTCCATATGAACTAGGTAAGAGGACACTGCCTACATAGTTCTATGGATATAGTATCTAATAAAAAAATTTAGGCCAAATGTAGTTCTCCCAGGGAATGAGAAGAATGTGATAATTGATGAAAACAAATAGAATGGATGTGATAGAAGAATAGGAATGGTCTTGTAAAATGGCAAGTGCATGAGAGAAAAGGCCAAAAATGATGGGAAAACTAAGTGATTTGCTTGTAACTTAGTAAGGGTTCATATAATTTTTAAGGCAAAGAAGTGGTCAATGTTTTTGTTCTTTTTTAATGATTTTTCAAATATTTTGGATTTTTTTAAAAGTATCTAAACTAAATCAAGAATGATGAGACACTAAATGGTTCAAGATTGTAAAATGGTGAGAGCATGGCTTAAGTTGCTCATAAAATAGTGAGAGAATGGCTTAGGTTGCTCACAAAATAGTGAGAGTATGGCTTAAATTGCTCACAAAATGGTGAGAGCATGGCTTAAGTTGCTCACAAAATGGTAAGAGCATGGCTTAGATGGACTGAGATGACCTTAAAAAGTATCAAGAACTACCTATATAGTCCCAGAGTAAGAACTCAAGTCACTGTAGTTTCACCCTTACAGTGGAGGAATTTGACTAGTGTAGTAGTCAATTCAAATAAAACAAGCGTAGTTGGTAAAAAGGCATAGTATGACATAAGAAGTGGAAAGTTGGTACATCAAGGCTTAATGCTGCCCTTAGTTTTCCCATACGTGGTTATAACTAGGACACAATGACATAGATCAATGGTACTCATTTTCTCAAAGGTAGTTATAATTAGTATAAATATTAGTGGTAAGAAAGGAATAACAAATGAAGATGCATTTATCGAAACTTTTATCACACTATTCTAAAATATGATCTCTATCTGAAGTAATTGAACCAAATGATGAAATTGATTAGATACTTTGATGCTAATATCTGAATTAATTGAACCAAATGATGAAATTGATTAGATACTTTGATGCTAAAAATATGTAATGAATGGAAAAAACCAAGGTCAAATAGGTTAGGCTTTAGAACACATTGGGCCTATAGGTTAAAAGTGAAAAATGGATACAACTAAGAGGATGGATAAGGATGATATTTATACAAAGTAGAATAGTGATAAAATTACATAACTAAAATGGTCCTTACAGACAATACACTTTAGTTCTCAAGCATAGTACTACTTGACATTAATAATTTTCATCAACTCAGGAAGTTCATCTCTGTTTGGTGTGGTAAGCTTGTATGCTCTTAATCCATAATATGTAGTAATGATGAAAGGGCCTATCTAATTTGGTTTGAATTTTCCTTTATGTTTCTTCTCAGCCATGGTATTCTTTTGGTTTTATTTAAGAACAAGATCACCAAGTTTAAATGTTATATACTTAACACTCTGATTATAGTGGCCTTTGATCTAGTTTTGATATGCTTTAAGATTATTGAGTGCAACTGTGCATTTTTCATCAATTAGGTCTAGCTCTTGTAGGCAAGCTACTCAATAGTCATGATCATCTAAGACATGATTGAAAGAGATGTGTATTGAAGGCAATTCAACCTCAATAGGAAGGATGGATTTAGTACCATAAATGAGTATGGAGTGGATATCATGGGGGTATGATGATTGGTATAGTATGCCTAAAGGGCAAGGAATATTTATAATTGTTAATCATGACTAACATCATTGATAATATTTTTGAGAATATTAATAATGGTTTTGTTTGATGCTTTGGCTTGGCCATTACCTTGAGTGTAATATGCTATAAAAAAATGTTGTGTGATGTTATATTTAGTACATAGCTAATCTACATCCTTATTCTTAAATGATCCTCCATTATTAGATCTAATGTTAGAAGGTATATCATAGCAAAAAATTAGATGGTTGAAGATGAATTTGGAAATTTGTTTTCCTATCACGTAAGTGAGGGTATAACTTTAACCCACTTAGTGAAATATTCATTGGTAGTAAGGATATGTTTATGGTTGTTAGACGAAGTGGGGTTGATATTCCCAATGAGTTCAAGTCCCCATGTAGAAAATAGCCATGGTGTCAACATCAGCTTCAAAGTTTTTTCTGGGGTATGAATTAGATTAGCATGCCATTGACATTTATCACATTTTTTTACATATGCAATGGTATCTATGTCCATTATGGGCCAATAATAACTAGTACACAAGATATTTTTGGATAAGACTACCCCAATAGAATGAGATCCACATATACCTTCATGTACTTCTCTTAACGCTAGTGTAGACTCTACCAAAGTTAAATAACAAAGTAGGGTTCCATCAAAATTGTGATAGTAAAGGGTGGATCCAAGCAGATTATAATGAGTAGAATGATGAATGAATGCTTTAGTTTGTTTTTGAGATATGTTAGGTGGGAGCACTTGGTCATAAAGGTACTTGTAAATGTTTGAGTACAAGATAGAATTAGGATTAAAAATATCACAAATCATTGCAACATTTGAAGGTTCATGAGTTGGTGTTGACAAATTCTCAAAAAGGAACTGATATTCTCTAGCTTTATCTATTTGTCAAACCAGAGAGCCAATAGTAGCCATGACATCTAAAATTTTATTATTAGCTTTTGGTATGTGCTCAAACTAAATGTTGGAAATTTATTGCTTAAGAGTGTCAACCATGACTTTATATAGAACTAGCTTGTCATATTTGGTTTGAAAATGATCTGTGACCTAATTGATGATTAAATAAGAATCACCATAAAATTAGAGACGATATATATTTTATTGCACTACTTTTCAAATTCTTGAAATAAGTGATTCATACTTGGCCATGTTTTTATTACAAGGAAAGTTAATTCTGAATGATTTAGGGATTAGATCCCCTTGTGGTGTAATAAACAATAGGACTGCCCCTGATCCATGTGTAGTAAATGAACCATCAAAATATATTTTCTAGGGCTGCTCCTCAAGGGGTGTGTCAATGATGGTCATCATGGATTCATCAATAAATTGAAACGTGAGTGGTTGTGTGTCTATGAGAGGTGCTTCAACAATTTGATCTATAAGAACTTATCCCTTGATTGCCTTCTGATTGACATACTTTATGTCAAACTCACTGAGAAGCATGATCCATTTATCCATTCTATCTTGCAAAGATATTTTATATAGCATATATTTTATTGGGTCTACTTTTGAAATGATCATGGTCTTATTATTCAATATGTAATGGTGTAGTTTTTGAGCTATGAAGTCCATGGCTAGATAAGCTTTTCAATAAGTGCATAGTTATATTCATATGTAACTAAGGTATGACTTAGATAGTATAAAACATGCTCTTTTTTATTGTCATCATGTTTAGATAAGAGTGCACCCAAAGCATGGTTGATAGATGATAAGTATAACAAGAATGGCTTTCCTAGCATATGGGGTAATAAAATAGGTGGATTACCAATATAGTCTTTGAGTTATTGAAAAGATTTTTGGCAGTGATCATCCTAATGAAGTGTAACTCCCTTCTTCAAAAGGTGTGTAAATAGATGGCACTTGTTTGATAACTAAGAGATAAAGCATTAGATTGGCTAGATTTTACCCTATAAACTATGGAGTTACTTTAAATTGGTTAGTGGTGTCATCTTGATTATAGCATGGAATTTAGCTAGATAAAATTCAATACCTCTACAAAACATGATCCATTTAGCCATTATACCTTGTAATTATATTTTAGATAGTATATATTTGAGAAAATCTACTTTTGAAATGACCATGGTCTTATTATTCAACATGTAATGACACAGTTTATGAGCTATGAAGACCATGACCAAACAAGATTTTTCAATAGGTGCATAGTTATGTTCATATGTAACCAAGGTATGACTTAGATAGTATACAACATGATCTTTTTCATTTTCATCATTTTGAGTAAAGAGTGGCCCCAGATCATGGTTGATAGATGATAAGTATAACAAGAATGGCTTTCCTAGCATAGGGGGTAATAAAATAGGTAGATTAACAAGATAGTCTTTGAGTTGTTGAAAATATATTTGGGAGTGATCATCCTAGTAAAATTAAACTCCCTTCTTCAAAAGGTGTGTAAATATATGGCACTTATCTACTAACTGAGAGATGAAGCATTGGATTAACTAGATTTTACCCTATAAACTATGGAGTTACTTTAAATTGGTTGGTGGTGGCATCTTGGTTATAACATGGACTTTAGCCAGATCAACTTTAATACCACTATGAGACATGATCCATTTAGCCATTATACCTTGTAAATCTATTTTAAATAGTAGATATGTGAGTGGATCTACTTTTGAAATGACCATGGTCTTATTATTCAACATGTAATGGCATAGTTTCTAAGCTATGAAGACCATTAATAGACAAGATTTTTCAATAGGTACATATTTATGTTCATATGTAACCAAGGTACAACTTAGATAGTATACAACATGATATTTTTCATTATTATCATGTTGAGCCAAGAGTTCCCCTAGAATATGGCCGATAGCTGATAAGTATAACAAGAATGGATTTTTTGGCATAGGGGGTAATAAAATAGGTAGATTAATAAGATAGTATTTGAGTTGTTGAAAAGTTGTTTAGTAGTGATCATCCTAGTGAAATACAACTCCCTTCTTCAAAAGGAGTGTAAATAGATGACACTTGTCTACTAACTGAGACATGAAGCATTAGATTGACTATATTTTACCCTGTAAACTATAGAGTTACTTTAAATTGGTTGGTGGTGACATCTTGGTTATAACATGGACTGTAGCTGAATTGACTTCAATACCTCTATGAGACATGAGGAAGCTAAGTAATTTTCCTAAAGTTACATTGAACACACATTTATTTATATTGAGTCTAACTTTATACTCCCATAATCTTTCAAATATCTTACACAGTAATATTAGATGGTCATCCCTAGTTTTAGATTTTCCTAATATGTCATTGACATAGTCTTCAACAATATCATGCATCATATCATGGAATATGATAGTCATGGATCTTTGATATATAGCTCCAATATTATTAAATCTAGATAGCATTACCTGATAACAAAATGTTCCCCATGGAGTGGTAAACACTATTTTATGTTGGTCTTTTGGTGCTATTATGATCTGATTATATCCAGAAAAGCCATCCATGAGTGAAAGCATTTCATAACCTACCATGGAGTCAATGATCATGTCGATATTAGGCAAGGGAAAATAATATTTAGGACAAGTTTTCTTGATATCTTGAAAATCAATACAAATTTTGATCCCTTTAGGATTTTTACTAACAGGTACCACATTAGAGATCCATTCTGAGTAGTTAATGGATCAAATACATCTTGCTTCTAAGAGTTTTCCAACTCTTTATTTAATAATATATTAATGTAAGGATACATCTTATTTAGATTTTGTTTTACCAGTTTGGCATCAAACTTAACCACAAGGTGGTATAGAACAAAGGTGGGGTTAAAACCTAGAATGTCAGAATAGACCCATGCAAATATATCTACAAATTCTCTTAATAGAGTTGTAAAGACTTCATGTTCCTCCTCAGTGAGGGACACACCTAATTTTATCCATTTTAGGTCTGATGGATTCCCAATATTTACTTTTATTGTATCTTCAACTAGAAGGGTTGAACCATCTTCTAAGATAGTAGGCAATGACTTGAACTATTAGATTATGTCAGGGTCCTCCATTAGGACTTGCTCTTCAACTTCTCCTAGGCATGATGAATCTGAGTCCCCTAATGGGAGATTTGGCCATGTGATAAAACAATAAAAATTTATTAAATAATTTTATCAAATACTTGTTTCTCAAAGCTAAACTTAGATCCATAGGCAAGTTCATTATTGGTGGTCTCCTAGTCTAAATTTAAATAAGAATGAACACCCCCATATAATGGCACCTGAAACAAGTTTTCACCACTAGACTAGCCTTTATCTTTACTTTTTCCCTAGTCAAAAATCACCTCAAAGAGGTTTTCACTTTGGGACCTCAATGTTTTAATTACTTATTTTTGGCTAAGGGTATTCACTTGCTCTCCAAAATAGGCTAGAAGATCTAATGTAATTGAGAATCTTGACTTATGATCTCCCAATGAAACATTGTCTTTAAGGCTTAAGAAGTCATAGAGTGCCTCATCATTCTAAAACTCATCAATAAATAGACTGGATTCTTTTTGGTCTCAATCTATCAGTTAGGGATAATATAATGACAATGGGTTGTTATGAATGACTAGGGTAAGGGTTCAAATGGCATTGTTATCAAATAGTTTGGTTTCAAGTAGGTCATCAAAGGTGATGCTATGATCAGACTCTACTTCACTATTAGCATGATCATCACTAGTCACTGGTGATGGAGTTTGAATAAGATATGTGGGGTTAGCCCTAGGTGGTTTAAATCAAAGTTCATAAGGTCTTTCATACTTAGTCATAGAAATTGGCTCGATAGTTCCTTGTTGATTTTTTTTGAGGCCTTCTCCATAATTGTGATGATCCATGATCCTATTGGGAATAGAATACTTTGTAGTTTTATAACAATCAACTTGGTTGTCATTATATAACCATGATTCATCCCCTTAAAGAGGGTCAAGTTCTAGGCCAGATGTTGGTACAAATGTGACAGGTCCTTCATCTTTATTCCTTTGTTGCTAATGCATATGTGGAGTGACTTTAGGTCACCCAAAGGTTTTTGGATTCTAAGGAATATTGGCAATATGAAATGTATCATGGGTCACATACTCTCTCAGTCCATTATCTGAAATGATAAGAAGCTTCAAGAGGTGGCACTTGGGAAAGGTAATCCAAGGTATTAGGATATATATAATTATCCGATGAAAGATCAATAAGTATAGCCTTTATTTTATCCTACTTAGAACTTGGATTCATGCCATAATGATAATTATATCTTTGAAATTTGACTTTAAGATGTTTGCAGTGTTCATATGGGTGTAAATCTCCTAGAATATTCACTTCCATCCCTGAGTGGGAAAAATTGATACATTGGTGCAACATTGATAGAACTGCATGAATCTCATGTAACCAAGGCCTACCTAGAAGCATATTGTATGATAACTCAAGATCAAGCACATGGAAAAGTGTATCATGGGTCAAAGGCCTAATGATAACTGGAAAACTAATGGTGCTTTGTGATTCTCTTTCTTGATTGTCATAGGCTTGTATGGTTATTGTTTTTGGTTGGAGATCTACCATTATGTACCCAAGAAGCTTGATGAGCTATAGAGACACTATGTTGAGGCCTGATCTATTATATATAAGGACATGTTTCACTTTATGCCATCTTATATAAAATTCTATGTATAATGGATTATTATGGAGTGGGCCAAGGGAAGACATATTGCTTTGGTTAAATGTGACTTGTTGGGTAGGAGCTAGGTGTCGAACCAAAGCTTGAAATTTATCAAGGGACATGTCACTAGCAATAGTGGATTGGGTCAAAAACTCATTCAATATGTTCTTATGGATTATTAACATTCAAAATAAATCTAAAATAGAAATTTATGTTGGTGTTTTCTATAATTGTTCCACAATATCAAACTTCTTGTTTTGGTCAGTAGTGAATGGTGTATTCTGAGGCTGAATGGTTGGTTGGATAATAGGAAAAGTGGTGGATGGTTGTGGGCCTATGATAGTAATATTTGGCCTCTAAGTTGTGATTATAAAATTAGTATTAAATAATATACCATTATTGCTAACAAATGTTGGGGAATGGTTTGGGACTAGATAAGACAAGTCTCAATTATCAGTGCATTCTTATTTGGTCACATGGCAAGGATGAGTTATTGATATAAGGTCCAAAGGGAGAAGTCCTAGTTTTTTGGTTTGCCTGTATGCACTCCTAGGTCAAAGAAGGATCATCCTTGTAATTTGGTTGAATTTTATTGTTTATTAATGGTCTAGGCTAATTAGTGTTTGGTCTAGGATTAATGGGGATGGTATTAACGCTACCCCCTGCAATATGACCTAAAACCCTATTGTAGTCATGTACAATTGCATGGTAGGTTTTTTGGTTGTTACCATTTTGACCTTGGTTTTATGCATTATTCTATCATTATGGGTTTTGTTATTGATTCTATTAGTTCGGCCTTTGATTTTAATACTGTTGATTTTTTTGTTGCACTAGCCATTATTATTGTTATTGTTGATTGTTCTACTGTTATTGATTATTATGTCAGGTAAAGGAATTTTTATAAATACCAAGAGTTTGATTGGAAAAGGAAGCACCATTATCCAATGTTATCTCTCCATTCTCCAACATATTCTCAGTTAAATGCTTGATTTAGACACATCTTCATAGATTATGCCCGTTGACCTAGTGATAGTCACAAAATTCATTTTTACGATACCAATCAGGATAAAGAATGCCCTCTGAATAATGTTTTGGTATAGGCCAACTAATTAGATTAGTTGTAGAAAGCTTGTGAAAAAATACTCAATATTATATCTTAAGTCACTAAAGACATGATGTGTAGGCATGATTCTCCTAAGAGGAGGGGTTTGTAATGATAAAGGCTGTTATATTTATTGTACAGGTCTTGGTTGTTGAGATTGTAACATTGGTTAGAGAGTTTACTAGGTAGGAGTAAGATGAAAAGGTGGTGCATATGATGTTTACACCATTTAGACATGATAGGATTTGGTCACTCCATTTACCATAACATTCCTATTACAGTTGAATTACTTTGGTCTTTCTTAGTTATTAGCCTATGCTGATTGTGATACTAGTACTTGAATGGGATGTTGGTCATTTCCCTAATTGGTACCTTGATTTTGATTAGTTGAATTAAGCTTGATGACTCCTTTATTGATGAGTTTTCACTCAATCAATAATCCTTTGTCGATGTTTTCCTTGAAAGTATGTGTACATTGTAGTTCCAAATGATAAGCTATCTCACTATGTAAATTTTTGGTAAACACAATGGCTAATTGTTTATCTAGTATATTACGGGTCAAACAGCTTACAAGGGCTCTCCATCACTGTATACAACTTTCAAAACTCTCACTAGCTTTTTGTTTTGCTTGCATTAAGTCCACTAATGAAATCTCATGCTCAAGATTATAAGAAAAGAGCTACACAAAATTATCAGAAAGATCATCAAAATTTGTCACTAAATTTTTGGGCAACTTTAAAAACCACTCCAAGGCTTATCCAACCAAGCTCCTTGGAAACAATAGCAAAAAGTATGTCACTATATGCCATTGGTTAACATGTAACAAAAAAATTGGTCAAATGAGCCTTAGGGTCACCTTTCCCTTTGTATTTGTCAAATTTTAGTGGTTCGTACGCTAGAGGAAATGGTATCTGTAAATAATCCATGTTGAATGGATAGGAACACACATCATCCAATTTGAAATTTTTAGTCTATTTCCTAACTTGAATGGTAATAATTACATCCTTAATCTGTTGTAATTATTTGGATGGGAAACTGGAAGGTACATTGGTTTGAAGGAGAATATTGGTTTGGGTAGATGGTTGGGAGGTCACAAGTGGGACACTTTGACTAGGGTATGATGGAGATACTTTTTGGGGTATATTGGTTTGGTTGGGGAATGGGTCAGGAATATGTATATGTGGATTAGGATGTACTTAAAATTTCACATTTGATTATGAAATATTCTCATTGGGGTTGGTGATAAAGGTTTGACTTGGAGGATTTTGTAGTTTAGATGGAGGGATATAACTATACTGTCTATTGTGGTTGAAAAGGGACATACTATCAACTAATCAAACCTTGATGTTGAGTGGGAACTTATGAACCAAGACCCTGTCTCTAAATTTATGCACATTTTAAACCAACGGTTGTCTAGTAGGTACTTGAGAAACATGAGGACCTCCTTATTGCATGAATACCTATGGGGAAGTGAAAATAAGTTGTAGATTTGGCATCTATCACTAACCAATATTTTCATGTTGTTGACTAGTCATTACTTGGTTTTGGATGAGCATATTAGTTTGTGACTGAAGAGGTATGTTTATTGTTACTTGGCAAAGTGGAACATTAGTTTCCCCTGATTGAGGTGGAAATATTTATCCTCTATTGTGTTGATACACTAGATTGTACCTGCTATTATGGAATACTAATCATTACTTTTTGAGGAGTAAGATTAATCACATTCTATCATTGAGGTGTGACATTAGACATTGTTTGATTACCTAATTCCATAGGTTGTACACTTGAAGAAGCAATCGATTGAGGTTGTAGTGTAGAAAATCCTATTCCCTGGTATGATAATTCACTCATGGGATTAACTACATGCACATGTTTTGGCTAATTATTTGTGTATTAGTACCACTTTGATCAAGATTAGACATTGTTTAAACATTGTCTACAACATTTGGTTCACTATTCTGTGTAGAGGCTAAAGACAATTCTTTAATAATGAGAATATGCATCAAGTTATCTATCAAAGTGGTTTGTATGAATGGGTTGAAACTCATATTCTCTTATCCAATTTCATCTATCAACACTCCTATTGAAGGAACTAGGTCAATAAGAGGCTTACTCACCATGTTCATTCGATTGAAATTATGTGATAGATTCATGTAGATTTGATATGCTGTCTATATTTGGTTAAAGTGACCTTCCACGATGTTTTTACCTTGATTATATATATATTATGGTCTTGCTACATTGTTTGGACTAGAGCCATATGATTTTTAGAAGAAGCTTGTTGATCATAAATGTTATTGTGGGAAACTCTTACTAAGCTTGGTAAATTATCATGGGGGAAGTCTGCTAAAAACTTGGCCCCTACCTTTATGGCTCTAACCAAAATATCATCTTTGTTCTCTAAAAAATGTTTCTCAAGAAAAAATGGATCATATGTGGAAGGTGTATTAGTAGAATATGACTATTGAAGAACTAGTTCATCCACTATGGATATTGTAGCTAGGTATTGTGTGGTTTGTTCTTGGTATTATTCTGAATTAGGTGGTGTGTTAACCAAATAGTTATCCAAGGGATCTTGGTTTTGTGCCCCTGATTGAGCATTATAAGAGGGATAATAATCTATCTCATAAGCAATATTATCTGCATAGGGGTCTTACACCATTTCTTTCTATGCCATCACATTACTAATCCCTAGATTGTACATGAGTCCACTACAAGTGTAAGAATACATGTTGGGATCCATAGTTAATGATTTGTGACTAAAGGTCAAAGAGTTATATAAAATATAAAAAGGATCAAAATGTTTATGCAAATATTTTTGAGGAAACAAGCTAGCATGTAGTATCTAACATTTCACTAATCACACAAAGATAAGCAAGTAAATGGACCAAAAATTGAAATGCCAAACTCTAAAATTGAAGTGTTTCAAATTAGTCTTTTGGCCAAATATGGTGTCAAAATATAGGTTCAAACAATGCATGTGCAAGGACTCTTGGCCAAATGGCATCAAAAGCTAGACTTTGAAAGAGATGAAATTTTTAATCTAACAGATTTGAAACACTAGGCATTTGATTCTTGGATATGAACTTGATCAACTAGGTATAAAGTATGAAACAAAAGGTAATTTAGAGATAGTTTATATTGTCATAAATAATGGTATAAAACTTGGTTCTTTTGACAAATAAGCTAGATAAAAGTGAACAATATAACTATGCTAGACAAAAGATCACAAAAGTACACTTGGATTGGTCTAAAAATATAAGAATAAATTTAAACTCTATGAAAGAGGGTCTATGAAACAATATTTGAAATGTTTTGGGTAGTGTAATGATGTTATACTACCCAAAAGGTGTGACAATTTTTTTTTTTTCAAAAACTCTCTAAGGCAAACATAATTTCCCATAATTTTGACAACATAACACTACTTTTCTTGACTCAAAATGTTTTGGTACATAGACTCAAATTGCAAGTGTTTTTAGCAAAAAATGGCTTAAGTCTATCAAGTGATGATAATGATTATGAGGTTTAAACAAACTTAAACCCAAATTGGAAATTAAACCTAAATTCCTTCAAGTTTAGTGCAAATGGTGAACCCACTTAACACATCAACCCTATGAACTTATAAAGGTATAATTTTGAATTTAGATTATAAGTGAAGTACTTCAAAAACTTTGGTAAAGGTCTAGACTTAATTGGGTAACATAACTATGCCAAAGTGGATGATATGACTCCCAAGATTTTGATGAACTTTGAACAAAGTAAATTGGTGATCTCACATGGGTAGCATGACACCTTTTTGTTCAAATGAAAATGAAGACCATATGTTTTGGTTTTAATTTTTTTTTACACCAATTTTTGACTTCAAACAATACTTTAATCTAGGACAAAATTTAATTGATTAATCACTTTTAGACTCTAAACTAACAAGGTTGCTTGGTATTGTTGGAATCCATCTATATACATCATTTGAGAGGATTTTAAGTGTTTTTCCAAAAGTAAATATGCATTATATAGTAGGATTTTTACACCCCCCTTCTCTCAAATGACATTACTATGACATGGACCATGAGGCACACCTTGTACCAACAATAATTCTATGGCAAGTGGGGATTTGTCTAAGATCTAAGAAGTTTTTGAAAATTCTAGGGGATTCAATTACATAATGACTTTCATGCCAAACAATGAAAAATTAAAGCATGGATTTTTGGTCTGTATCATTTGGCTTGTTGCAAAAAGGTCTAGTCCTTTTTGTAATCACTACATCTTGTTATTCACTTAGTATACTATGATGTCCAAAGTACCACTATGTCTCATGTAAAAATCCAATTAGGATATAAATGAAGTGAATGCCAGGAGGTAAAACCCTAGGTCAAAGCTTCCCTAAATAACTCGCAAGAGGTGATGAAGTCCCCCTCGCAAGACAAGTTTGCATAAAAATAAAGAAAGCATGAAAGTAGAAAGACTTTAGGGTCATTTTAAAGGTCACCCAAACTTTGATGAGTTTTTAGGGAGTTATTTAGATGAATTTATTTCTAAGCCTTGGACTAGGATACTTGTAATAGGAATGGCACTTTTGATTCCAAGGGTTCCCTAAAGGGGACAAATAGAAGAGCGTACATTGAACACCCCTCTTTTGCCAAATAAAGATTTAACTTAAACAAATAAGTAAATACAAAAAATTGCAAAGGTGAGTTCATTTTTGAGCCCAAATGGAGAATGAGGTGGTGTTGATTTGACCCCTTGGTCTTAGTTATAACTTTGAAAACTAATGATAAAAACATTTATTTAAGCACCTAAATGTTACTTTAAACACCAAAATAATGTTATTAATTCATTTTTTAAGCATGAAAAAGGTGTTATAAATATGATTTAAGAATATTTCAAGCTTGGTCCTACAACAAAAATGTTAGCTTGTCCTTTAGCCTTGAAGATATTTTAGGTTTGAAACAATGAACTTTAAAAAAAAGAACTCTCAGGTCTATGTTTTAAGAAAAACATAGTGATCGACATCAGTTATATAATCAAAGATGATTACATTTGATAACTGATGATTGTTATCTAATCAACATTGGTTATAATAATGTGATTGATGATAGCTATCCAAATGATGTTGGTTTTACTAATCAATGTCAGTTACTGTGTAAACCTATAGCAAACAAAAAATGGCAAAAAAAACTTAGAAAATCAATTTACAAGAGTTTTAATGATCCAAATGAATATTTTAAAGCTGAAAAATGATCTTATTTATGTGTGGGATGCATCTAGTCCCATCGAGGAATCTATGAATTTGACTCAAGAGAGGATTGTTAGTATAGTGTTAGTTGTAAAATGAAAACAAAATGAAAGAAATACACTAACTAGCATAACATCTCTAGGCCTAGACACTAAGGAGAGCTTATTTATCAAACATAAATAAAACACACAACTAAAATGAAAAATAAATCCTCTTTTACCTTCCTTTATTCTCCAAAATGCTTGTTGTAGTGGCTTGCTTGGTTTGTGCTCATGAAGTCTTCATCAATGGAAGTTTGGCTACCTCTATCTCTCCTTGGCACCTTTGGCTTATGGCTTGGCTTGGCTTGGAATAAATTTGGCATGGTAATACTAATTGATTGAAGCTTTTGGAACCATTTGTGAATTATAACTTTTCATAATCAAGACTTAGAAATGATGTGGTAAGGCCTCCTATTTATAGATGTTTGAGAATGCCTAAAATCAACTTAAACAATCCATCCTGAGATTGAGATGTGTGGTTGATGATTAATTCAATTTTTATAATTAAGTTCATAATTATCTTCATCATGACATTAGAAAAATGTGAAATTAAGATGCATGAAGGGCATCATGAAAGGCATTGATGAGGCATGGAGGGCATGAATCTTGATATTTGTGGCATTTATGGCCTAGAGATGTCTTCCCAAGAAATGAGGTCTCTTAATGATATAGATATTCAATATCCATTTCCAAAAATAAGTTTTCAACAAGTTTCCATGGAATTCTTAATTATGCCTTTATTTGGGTTAATTTTCTCTTAAGCATGTTTAAGCACTTTGTCCACAAATTACTCAAATTAATCAAAATTCCTTGTTATTGGTCCAAAATTTGACTGGGTTAGAATTGGAAGGCAATGTTAGATGCTTTGGATCCGTTATCCCATTTAGGATCTTACTAATAATAAATAAAAAAGTCATACATCTTGTGAAAGAGATTTGATAGGAAAGAGAAATTCAGAGTACCTAGGTGCAAAATTGCCATTTTGACTCAAAATGATCTAATCAAAGTTAGTTAGCCTATAAATTGCAATACCCCATTTAATGATACCTTGGCCAGAATCAGCACTTGAATATGTTAGTTTCACATCATTTATCATGTTTTAATGTTTTTAAGCCAAATTGTACATTTTAGGTAGAAATTGGTCAAAAGCTTGGTTGGAGGTTATCGATGGCCAAATTTAGGTGTCTACACTTCCATCATGACTATCAGATATGCCTAAATCACTTACATTAGATGAGATATCTTCTTTGGTATAATAACTTTTCTTATTTTTGAATGACCCTTTCCTTACTTCATTATTCTTGAAATCTATCTTGTTTTTGTCACACTTATAGACTTTTCTATCATTTATATGATTTTCATTATGTTATTCATTATGCTTAGATTTATCCTTATTAGGACACTTGGATGCAAAGCGACCAATCTTACCATAGCTAAAACATTTGAAGGGTAACTTACCTTTGTACTTTCCTGAGTCAAACCTCAAATTTATATAAAACATAGCTATGAGTTCGTCATCATCATCATCATCATCATCAATATCTGAACATACCTCATCCTTGACCTTCTTGGACTTTGACTTATTTTCAAATTTTAAATTAAATTCCTTCTTAGGAGGTCTTATTTCATTTGTTCTTATCTCATAGGCAATCAAGATGTCATTAAGCCCATCCATCTATAGTTTGTCTAAATCTTGCATTTCTTCTACTGTAGACACTTTAGAGTCAAACTTAGGAGTTAGTGATCTCAACACATTTTGGATAATAATGGACTCTTTCAATTCTTCTCCCAATCCTCTAATGATATTGACAACTTCATCAATCCTCAATAGGTAGGATGCAATGGTTTCTTCTTTATTCATCTTCAAGCTTTTAAACTATCTTTTGTGGGTTTACAACTTAGACAACTTCACCTTGGTGTCTCCTTTATAGATGGTCTTCAATTTGTCCCTTATATCTTTATCTGATACATAATTCCTTACCTTTATAATCTTTGCCTGTGATAGGACACAAAGAATGACATTCATTACCTTTGAGTTATTTTCACTAGCCTTCTTACCTACTACATCTGTTGGTGGAATTGGAAGTACAATATAACCATCCATAATTGAATACCAAATATTATGACCTTGTGATATATAATATATCTTCATTCTAATATTCTAAAAGGTATAGTCAGATCCATTAAACAACAAAGCCTTAATGGTAAAGAAACCACCATGAGCTTGCTGACTAGTCATTCTTGCTTCTTAGGATCTCCTTTAGGATTTTAGACCTATTTTAAGGAACCAAGATTTGATACAAATTATTTAAATCAAAATGACTAGTAGGGGGGTGAATCAGTATTCAAAAAAAAAATTCAATTCCACTTAATCATACATGAAGCATTCTAACAAGCATGGACATCTTAGTAAACATAATCACTAAATCATAAGAGCATGAAACACATGAACAAAACATATACATAGGAAAACCTTAAAAGGAAGAAAAACCACTAATGAAGCAAATGGAATAAATTTTTATAAGACAAACACCAATATTTAGTGAAGCACTAACTCCACATGGAGCATCAACTCAGTTAGGCTTTAACAAACACCCACTTACAAGCAGGGGCCAACCCATTAGATGAATTAGCACCAAATCATAAAATTGATACACTAGATCACCTTAAAAAACCTTATTTATCATACACCATATTATGATCTTCTTCCTCAACTCTTCTCACACTTTTATCCCTCTTAATTTGGCCTCTAGCCTTCTTCGCTCAACTAGCCCTCTTCATGGATTGATTAGGTATTTTGACATTGATTATCATATGTAAAACTATTATAATATATTCATGAGATACCTATGATGGTATAAAGAACCTTATTTTTCTTACTAATTTTATATTACATTCTCTTGTTCTCCAGTCTCTCTTAGCACCACAAATAGGCCTCATTAGCCTTGCTTTTATACAAGACACTTGATCATATCCTTCTTAGTCAGCCATACACTTTAAATATATTAATTAATCCATGTAATAGGTCTTATAATATTATAATAACATGATTCAAACATTAATAAACTAATAAATTAGGTCAGTCATAGCTTAATTAGTCATTATCCCTCTTTTAGACTTTATGGAGACCTAATAGGCCTTCTTAGAAACATGTTATCCTTTGATAATTTTGAAGCATTATAAAAAAACTCACATGAAATTAAAACATCATAATTCACTCCAATATAACTTATAAAAATTTACTTTAGGACGATAACACCTTTTATGTTCAATCACCATTTGAACCCTTTCTCAAAACATTGTTCATAAAAGGCTTGTGCATATACAAAAAATTATCTTGAACAACTAAATCATAAAACAAAACAATTTATGCCATATAGCTATGGATTTTGAATCGGTTGGAGCATTTGTGGGTGGGAAAATAACCGGGGAGAATCTGGCAAGAGGGACAGACCCTGGGGGAATAGTAGAGGAAGAACGAAAAAATGGAGGGACAGGATCGTTGATTGACGCTGACAAGGGTAAGGATCCATATGCTTATGAGCCTACTAGTGGGGTCGGAAACTCCCCATTGAATACTGTGTTAGAACAATACATTGAGAATGTGAAAGATAATGCTAAATATAAAAAGGAAAAGCCATCAGAAAGACATATAGGATTCCTTGAACAAAGGACATGGACGCCGTTGTTTGGAAAAAAACCTACATGGAAATCCCTTTTTCCACCAATGATATCTAAATCATGCTGGGAGAAAGGTGAGTTTCAAGTTTTTATCCCAGATCCCTTACTAGATTTCTCAATGTCATCCATGGAACTCCCTCTTGTGGGTAAATTTCTAGGAGCAAGACCTAATATAGAAACTCTTAGAAATATGGTCAAAAAGAAGTGGACTATATGTGGAGATGTTGACATTGCACCAATGGTGAATGGATTCTTCTCTTTTATTTTTAATTGTAAAGAAGATTTGAATAAGGTTCTCAGTGGAGGGCCTTGGTCATTTGGAAAATGTTCTCTTACAATCAAAAAATGGGAACCAAATATGGACTTATCAGATTCATTTTTCTTAACTACCTTTATATGGGCTAGACTACCCGGACTTCCTTTAGAATTTTGGCATGAGGATATTTTTAAAGGAATAGCTAGTTCATTTGGTGAACTAGTGGTAGTGAATAATGACACGACTTCAAGAGCTAAACTACAAAGTGCCAAAATTTATGTAAAAGTGGCAGACTTGAATCACCTCCCAAAAAAAGTGGAATTAATATCAAAGCTTGGTAAGAAAACCCAAGAGATTGTCTTTGAAGATTTGCCAAATTCCTGTTATGCATGCAAGAAACAAGGGCATTGGGTCAGGAATTGTCCCTTTAGAGGTAAAACATATCCTAGGAAGGTCCAGGATGGAGAAAATTTTAAGATCCAACAAAATAAAATATGGATAATTAAAGAGGACAATCGAAAGATAGTAAAGAATCAAGAAGTTTCAACATACCTATGTACAGAAGAGGATGAAGTTTCTTTTAATGAAGAGGCTGATGTGCTTAAAACTATAGGAGAAAAAGAGCTTTCTTTAAAAAAAGAAAATTCCCTGAATGAAGAACAGGGGATGCACTCAGAGAACAAAGAGGTTGAACATCCATCAGAGGAAAAGACAGACCTATTAAATCAAATCGCTGCCCACCATAGTATTGAAGATCAATATAAAGATGTAAAGGAAAATGATGGGTTAGAGGAAGGAGAATTGAAGCCCGAAGGGGGAAAAAATTTAGAGGAAGGAGAGATGCTTATTACCCAGTCGGGGGAGAGTCAGGTGTCAATCAAGGATAGGATAGAGGAAGGAGAATTGAAGCCTAAAGGGGGAAAAAATTTAGAGGAAGGAGAGATGCCTGTTACCCAGCCTGGGGAGAGTCAGGTGTCAATCAAGGATGATAATAACATTCCAGTGAAAGGGACACCCATTGTAGAAGTAAAGAAAGATGAAGGAAAAAAATCAAAAGACCAAAAGAAAAAAGATGAGAAAAAGAATAATACAAAGAATGTTGAGACGAGAAGTTCTAAGGGGAAACCTAATGGGAATCTGTGGAGAAAAGAAGGAAAAGGAACTAACCTACAATCCAAGATAAAACTAGATGTTGGCTCTCCGAATAAAGTTGGGAAAAAATCTACAAGGAAGATAAGAGAGATGGAAAGCAAACAGAATATTGCGGATGGAAGGCAGACTACTCTGTCAGAATATACCTAATAAAATAGTAATGCAAATATTAAGTTGGAATATTAGGGGGTTAAACAGTATTAACAAAGTGAATATAGTTGGGAATTTTGTTAGAGACCAAAAGCCGGATTTCCTCTTGCTCCAAGAAACCAAGATGAGTAAAGAGAAAGCATAACAGATAAAAGACTTTAAAAATTACTCCATTAAGGCTAGTAGTTCTGAAGGTGCTTCAGGGGGTACTATGATACTTTGGAAAAAGAATCATTACTCTGGATCAATTTTGATGGAAATTAAAAATATCATGATTGTAAAAATAGCTAGTGATGACCAGAAGGAAAGGTGGTATGTTGTAAACATCTACACTCCTAATGTTAAGTTCCAAAGGAAAAAGGTCTGGGAGACTATCTCAAATTTCAAAAGCAAAGACTATAGTAGTCGATGGATTATAATGGGAGATTTTAATGTACCACTATATGATCATGAGAAAAAGGGAGGTAAACTATCCAATTGGAAGGGAGATTTGATCTAATGGAGTTTATAAACAAAGAAGGACTAATGGATATGGAACTTCAGGGAATTCAGTTTACTTGGAGCAATAAGAGAATTGGTAATGAATGTATACATGCCAAGCTTGATAGGGCCCTTATCTCTCCAGACTGGACTAAAGATTACATATGTAAGTTGGAAGCGTGCCGTAGAATAGGTTTGGATCATTATCCTCTTTTCTTCACAACGGCTAAAAGGAATTTGAAAAAGAATCACCCATTTAGATTTGAAAAGATGTGGTTGCAGCACCCACAGTTTGAAAGTAAAATGGAAGAGTGGTGGAATATACCTATTAAGGGTACGGCCCTTTTTAGAGTTGTCTCCAAGCTCAAGAACGTTAAAAAGGAAGTTAAGAAATGGAATAAGTATTGTTTTGGAAATATCTTTGAGAAAAAGAAAACAATCAAGGAGGAAATTGGTAGAATTCAGGAAAAAATTCAGCAAGACGGATACACTTCAGAACTCATTACTGAAGAAAGTGAAAAGTTGGTTCAATATCAAGAAATAATAACCAAGGAAGAAATCTATTGGAGGCAAAGATCAAGGGTGTTATGGTTGAAAGAAGGAGATAAAAATACAAAGTTTTTCCACCTCTCCACTTTGAAGCATAGAGCTAAAACTCAAATCCAATACCTAAATAAGGAAGATCAGAAGATTTCAGAGGAAAAAGAAATCAAGAAGGAAATGCTATCCTTTTTCTCTTCTCTGATGAAGGCTGACATAAATATCAATCTAGAAAATCAAGTTGAGATCCTTCACATGGTTCCTCCACTGGTCTCGAAGGAATAGAACAAAATGTTATGCTCAATACCAAAGGATGAGGAAATCTTCAAAGCAGTTTGTTCTCTAGGAGGAGATAAAGCACCTGGACCAGATGGATTTCCCATGTTCTTTTTTCAAAAACTCTAGAAATTCATTGGTAAAGACGTAAGTAATGTAGTGAAGGAATTATTTGGAGCCAAAAAGATACTAAAGGAAGTTAATTCTACTTTTTTGTGTCTGATTCCAAAAAAGATAGGAGCTGACTCACTTGATTAGTTTAGACCGATCAGCCTGTGTAACTCATTCTATAAGATCATATCTAAAGTTCTTACATCTAGAATTATTCAAGTGATCCCTTCAATTATTTTTGACCAGCAAAATGGATTTATCCCAGGTAGACAAATCCTCAATTCTATAATTACTGTTCATGAAAACATTCATTCATTGTTTAGCTCTAACAATGAGGGATTCATTATGAAAGTTGATATTGCAAAAGCTTATGACAGGGTGGACTGGTTATTCCTTTCAAATAGTTTAATAGCTTTTGGCTTTGAAAAAAAGGTGGTAGATATGATTTATCAGTTGATATCTACTACTTCAATTGCAGTACTAGTAAATGGGAGCTCATCCCATTTCTTTAATCCGTCAAGGGGATTGAGACAAGGGGACCCTATATCCCCCATTCTGTTTGTAATTATGGCCGACTGTATGGGAAGATATATAGGAGACTTAGTTCGTAAAGGTTTTTTTAAGGGTCTTAAATCCTCTTCTCATCCTCTAATATGCTCCCATGGACAATTTGTTGATGATACTATATTCATGGGGCAATCTGAAGTCAAGGAAGCTAGAACATTGAAGCAAGCTATAAATTTATATTCATCTACCTCTGGACAGTTGATTAATTGGAACAAAAGCACTGTGTTCTTCACTAATACCCCTATTTAGAGACATAACAAAATAGCTAAAATCCTTGAATGCTCTATTGGTTCTTTCCCATCCTCTTACTTGGGTCTCCCTCTAGGGATGAAAGTCCCTGAAGCTTTTTGGGAAGATCTCATTAATAAATTCAGTAAAAAACTTGCAGGATGGAAAGGAAATTTTCTCAGTCAGGCAGGAAAGCTAACCCTTCTCAAAGCAAGTCTTTAAAGCATACCTACTTATGCTTTAAGTCTTTTTAGAATTCCAACCAAATTTGCAAAAGCAATTAAAAAAATCCAGAGAAACTTTCTTTGGACAGGTACCGAGGAAAAAAGGAGAATGCCATTAATTGCCAGGGGAAACATCTGTAAACCTTTTAGGGAAGGAGGACTGGGAATAAGGAAAATAAGAAGTATGAATACAGCTCTCTTAGCAAAATAGGGATGGAGGGTTTTTCATGAAAACAAAGAATGGAGCAATATATGGAAGCAAAAGTATTTATTTAATGCAAAATCTCTCTCTGAATTCTTTTCTTACCCTGACGTAACCCGTCCATCTTCTATATGGGGGGCTGTTCAGGGTACCAAACAAATTTTAGAAAAAGGAAGCTCTTGGAAAGTAGGTAATGGTAAAAAGGTGAATTTCTGGGAAGATGCTTGGTTAAAAGAAATCCCTTTGATAGAAGAATTCCAAAATATAGAAGTAATTGACCGTTGTAAGCAAAGATATGGAATAATGGTTAATCAATACTAGCAGAACAATTCTTGGGTGAACCTTAATGATATTGATCAAGGTTTCAATAATATCCAAATATCCCTCAATGCTATTTCCCTCTATCCTAATCTTGAAGACAAGATTGTTTGGCATGATGAGCCTAGCGGGCAATTTAAAGTTTCAACCATCTTTACTTCAAAGGGAAATGGTAACCAACCACTGTGGACACAGGCCTGGATCAAGGGACTCATCCCTAAAATCAAAATCTTCTTCTGGACCCTTCTCCAAAACAAAATCTTGACACTTGATAACTTACAGAAAAGAGGAATAAATATAGTGAACGGGTGTACTCTTTGCAAAAAAGGTTTTGAAGATAGAGATCACTTGTTTGTGAACTGCTCCTTTACACAGCTAGTTTGGAAAGAAATCCTCAATCTTTGGGGTATTGCTTGGATTCAACATAAAAGTGTGGATCTATCTTTTAAAAGTTGGTACTGTTCCTCTAAGAATCCTGATGTTCTTTTTTTATGGAAACTAACTCTTCCCCATAGTTGGTGGGGAATATGGAAAGAAAGAAACAATTGTATTTTCAGAAGTAAAGAACTTCTAGGATGGGTAGTGGGGCAGAACATCATTAGAGCTATCAAGGAGAATTTTTCATTGCAAAGGGATCCTAATCCTACCTTTCAAATTGATAATCCTTTAAGATCAAAAAAGTCTAATGTAAAACATGAAAATCCTAGAATTGGTGTAACTTGGAATGTCCCCCCTCATGGGTGGATCAAAGGGAACTTTGATGGAGCTGCTAAAGGGAACCCGGGGAATGCAGGATGTGGAGGAGTCTTGAGAAACCATATGGGAAACGTAATCAATGCTATTGCAATTCCCATTGGTAAGTTGAATTGCGATATTGCTGAGGCTTGTGCTGCCCTCCAAACCATTAAGCTAGTTGTTCAATCGGGATATTCTAATTTATGGTTAGAAGGGGATTCCTTGAATATCATAAATATCTTAAATAATAAAAATTCTGTCTCATGGTCAATTGAGGCAATGGTAATGGAAATGAAAACTTTAATTAACAAATTTGAGAAAGTCACTATTACCCATACTTATCGTGAAGCAAACAGAGTTGCTGATTGGCTAGCAAATTATTCAATTAGAGCAGGACATAAGGTGAGCTGGCAAGAGACATTAAACAAGAACATGGATCTTAGAGCGCTCATTCATCATGATGCAATTCATGCTAAGGAGGGAGAGATCAGTTTGGCATAAAAAACTAATGATTTGGGGGAGTGGATCCACAGAGGAAGATATATACTCATTAAACAAAAATGTTCTAGAGTACATGAGGAGGACTCAAAACGTGCCAAAATATAGGTGAGTTCTGGCCCAAATTGGTAATAGTCGGGTTCATAGTTTAGCTGACAGGGTCCGAGCGGTAAAGGAGATACGTATGGCTCATAATAGGAAAGGAGAACCAAGGAAGCAGGAACCCAAATATTGCGAAGAGTGGAAAGCAAAAGAAGATGTCTGGAAGATACTGTAGAGAGTTAAGGTTGTGAGTTACATGGAACAGCTTCATGGCTCAAAACCCCATATCACAATGGCATTTTTCAAAAACTAGACTGATGATAGGGTTACCTTGCATGGCATTACAGTGAATCTCATTGAGGAATTCATAGCAGAGGTGACGAGACTCCCAATGGAGGGAATACAATTTTCAAAGCAAACAAGCATTTCCAATGAGGCTTTCTGCAAATTCCCTAAAACAGATGCTGAGGAGCAGCAGCTAGAAAAAAGTGGAGATTTTTTTGAATTGGAGCAGATTAAGGGCATTTGGAGGGACATCTTATGTTGTATTTGCGAGTACTTCATACTATATGGAAGAAGCAAAAGAGTCCCCAAGTTTCATTTTGTATTCCTCTATCACTTTAGACACAAAGTAAGAATCTCCTTTCCTTTTTATCTGCATTTTTCTTTGCTCCAAAGTCTGTTTGCTCATAGGAAAAAGGAATCTCGTCCCATTCTGCATGAGGGGTTAATTCTTTTAATTAAAGGGCATTGTAAGAATAAGGCCATAGTAAAGAATCCTTATTTAGGAAAATACAAGGACCTTAGGAGTAACAAGAAAGAAATAGTAAAAGGGAATGAAAAAGCTAAATTCAAACTCCCAAGTGTCAATAACCAGACTGCTGATGAGGAAACAGAATGGGAAAGTTTTGAAAACATTGGGGAGGAGAGTCTGGAGGGAGAGGGAGGAACTAAAAGTGGGCATTCAAGTTCCAGTGAGGAAGATGAAGTGCAAGATAAGAATGAGAAAGAAGGGGTCACTATAGAGGAAAAGTCTGAAAACAACCATGAGTCTGAGGAAAACTAGCAAGTGTTTGAGGAAATGGATAAAGATCTTGATGATCTTGTTGTGGACCCTGACCCGATTAATGAGAAGGAAAATCTAGTTCAGGTTGCTAACCAAATATTGAAAATGGGAGCTCAAGTAAAGGAAGTAAGTAACAAAAATGTAAGCCCTGCTGAAATAAAAGAACAGAAACGAATGGAAATGGAGGAGTATATTGAACAAGGTGGAATCAGTCCTAAAAAGAATACAAAAGACTAGAGTGACAAAAGGAAAAATGATGAACCTACTAGATTGGCCAACTGTAAAGCTGATGCTACCCTCCAATTTGATTTATGGACGTATAAGGAGATTATGGAAATCAATAGGAAAATGGAAATAATGGAGGGTAAACAGGAGGCAATTTGGAACAAAATCAATAACATGGAAAAGCAGATGAGGGATATTCCCATAAAACTCAAAGAGTATGAGAACAACCTAAGGGAACTCATAAAGGAAAGCAGAATAAAGATGGAGGAGGTAACCTCTAGCATTTGTGCTGCTACGGTAAACATTGGCAAAAGAGCAAATGAGGAAATCAAAACTTTGGAGGGGCCTAGCAAGAGAACTAGACAAAGTTCAAGAAAGAAAGCAATGCAAGAGGGATCTACGCAGGCAACTGCTGCCATTCAGGACACTGCTGTGAAAGGTAAGGAAATAGTGAAGATGATATTGGAACTAGAATAATAGTTCTCGGTTCTTTTAGTTGGTTGTGTTTTCTGGTCTTGGTACCTAGTTTTTTGAACTTTTACTATGGAGTTTACAGGTCTCTGTAAAACCTGGGGGTTATCTTGGGTTGTTCGTTTGGTAGCTTCTGGTCTTTTTATGTTGGTTTTGAAACTTCGGTGAATAGGCTTTAGGCTTGCCTGTGGACGTTTCTGTTTTATCTTTCTCCTTTTGTTCAGGGTTTCGGGGCCCCTTCAAAACCTATTTTTACCTTAATCTAAAACTAAATCATAAATATAATTTTGACAAACAGACATAGAAAAAATCACATATGAAAAAACCTCATGAAATCAAGGTCATCAAAAACTTCATCAGATGCTTCAACATAGGGTATACATGCTCAAACTCTTCTCTGCAAGATGTTCACTCACAACTGCCGACTGATTTCAAAACATAGTCAAAGAAACATGAAATTCTGACACCTATTTTTAATGGATTAAAGGGTTTTAAATTCATGAAAAATATATTTTAATATCCTTATAATAACCTTCATAAAAATTATTACAAGTACTAATGGCAATGATTGGTCTTATAGACCAATCTATTGAGCTTCTCTCTCATAAACTCCACTCAGCTAGATAAGCCATTTTGGCTTCAATGTTCCAACCCCTTACACTAGTTTACAATATTTTTAAAATCATGGATAGATCATTAAATTCCCAAAAAAAATCATCATACACTTCAATCCATCATTATTTCATGAAAACACATTAGAAATCATCTTCTCATTTCTACCTAATTTTCTTACTATCTGCATTTCTAGGTCTGTTAGTGACTAGCCAACTTGAATCACCAAATTTGAACAAATGATATCTTGAACCTATCCATAAAATTTCATGGACAATAACTACAAGTCTCACACTTTTACCTTTATCCTCTTAGCAACTTTGACTTGGTCAACTCTATTTGCTACAACAAATCTTTGAAAAATAAGTACTTTCCTATAGAGTCTATTCAGTCACCTAAGAAACTAATCACACCTAGAGATGATTGAGATATTTTAATTAAACCTCTATTCAATTTTCTAGTCATATTAAAATATTTTGATCTCTTTAGAATGATATATTCAACATCAAGTCATTATTAGGGTTGTTTGAGGGTTTAGACCATCTTGTAGTCTTAATGATCATTCATAAAGATTGGCTCCTATTTATAGAAACCAATGATTTTAAATTTGATCTATAACCCTTCCTCATCTACCATGAATATTTTATAATCTCGTGCAGATGTTGCACATGCCAACGAGTACTTAAAAATCCTTCTCGGGTAGGTAACCCTTTATTTTATACATTAGAGAGCCCTTAAAACACTTTTTCAGTCCTTTTCATGTAAAAAATAACCTAAAAATTCATGAACATACTTAAAAAAACTTAACTCACCTTTTTCAATGCTCAATTACTCACCCATGTCTTGGAAACTAATCCTAATACCCCATTTGGCCACCATTTCTTTCTTTGCTTTTTAGGCCTTGACCTATAGGTCTCATTAGGTCTTGAAGCTAACCTTATAACCACTATCCAATCTCTCAACACTTCATATATATGACATGAAATATATTATCATGCTTAACTACTATCAAACATTCATTATATGTCTCATCAACAACTCATGAGGCCTCATTAAGCCATGCAATATCTAGAACTAGTCTAGTTACAGACTTGGACTGAAGTACTTACCCTTGTAGATTTCACCTTGAAACTCTCCTAAGTGATTTAAAGCCTTTTATGTATGCTCAATCATCCTTATAAAATTAATATTACTCAAAGATTCAAAAATACATCTTCATAGCTGCTTACAGATCTTCGAAGCTCGACTAAGGATCTTCATAATATATTTAGAGATACATACATAGATCTTTAGATCTAAAATTATATTCATTTTCAAGGCCCTCAACACCTCATTTAAAAACTCAAACAACCTCTTGCATGCTTAAACACTATCAAGAATTCTTCAAAGCTTTATTAAGGATCTTCAAAGTTTGAATGGAACATCTTTAAAATTACTTAGATATATCTTCAAAGCATACACCTTTCTCTTTTAATCTCACTCATTTAATAATGATACCTCAAATATTACTTGATAATACACCTTCATAAGGACATTTGACATCAATGACAATATTAATACCAAAACTCAACAATCAATGACAATGTTCAACACTCTTTCATAACATTGTGCATCTTCATATGCCTGGTTATTTGTGGCTTCTTCAGTCATTAGACCATCACATATATGTTTGTGCTTTCTCATCTTTAATTTGTGTGACATGTTATATCCTTGAGTTATGATTTCTAATATTATCTACTTAGGCATAACAATTTTATCATGTTTAAAACTAACCTATTGGGGTAAAATCATTATTCAATCTAGGTCATCAAAATGATTACAACCACCTTTGGGAAAATCAATATTTTAACCCACCCATGTTGTTGGGGTACATCTTATGACACTGATTATAAATTTCTTTGGGTAAATTATTGTCTCAACATTATTACTGATTATAACCACCTTTGTGTAAATTAGTATTTTAATTAATGCATGTAAGTGTAGACATCCAATTCCTAACACCATTTGTGTTTAAATTATCAATCTTACTTGAATTGCACTCAAATGTACATTTTAGGTCAAAATCCATAAAACATCCTAAATTTTTTGAACTTGTCATTTACAAGTGTCTATTTAGGTCAAAGTATCCCTAAATAGGGCAATGCATTTTATGGGCTAGCTAAATTTAATCAGATCATTTTGAGTCAAAATGATGATTTCACCATTTAGTGCTCTGGATCACTCTTTTGTTCTAATTCATTGGTATACATCATGTACCTTTGTTATTTGGTGTTGGAAATGTCTTAAATGGGATCACGCTCGATACACATCTAACATCACCTTCTAATTCCTCTAGTCAAATTACAACATAGTAATATGACATTTTGACCATTTTGATTAATTGAGGGCTAATTTCGAAACATTTGCACAAATGTTGATTAATTTTGTTTAAGGATAATTAATTCAAATAAAGGTATTAATTAGATTTTCCATGGAAGTTATTGATTATTTCAAATTGGAAATTGGTTACTCATATCTGCATCACCTAGTGACATCATCTATGGGGTGGCATCCATCAAACCATAAGTTCATAAAATATCAGGATTATGGGTCACCCATGCCTGTTAATGCCTCCCATGCCTCTTTATTGCTTATTTATCTCAAGTATATTTATGATTTTAATTCTAAATATTAGGATTATCCATGGCCACACATCTCAATCTTGAGATGGACAGTCATGGTTGATCTTGACCAATCTCAAAAATCTATAAATAGAGAGGCCATGGACATGAATTTTAAGCTTGATTTGTGCAAAGTTACTATGTTGAATTGTATTCATAATCCTTTGCATTAGACCATTAAAATTAGTTACAACCTTCATTGATAGGCTAGTTTAGTGATTTCAAATCATGAACCTAGGTTTTTTGGAGTGTTCTTGAGACATTGGAGGAGTTTTCCACCTTTGTTGCTAAAGACAAGGATGTTTGATCAAGAGAGAACATGATTTTGAGCCACATAGTTATGGTAAATCTATTTGGTAAGGTAATATGATGTTAATTTATTTCATTTATTGATTGTTATCCTTTTTAACTCCCATAGGAATAGATAGGCTAAGTTTTGTTATGTCTTTAATGCATTTTTCATGATTTATGGACTAATGCTTGACTAACTTGCTTTGTAATCCTCTCTACATCTTGGCAAGCCTGATGGGACCATTATAGCTCCACAAAAATGGTCACAAAGATTTTTAAACCAACCTACTAATATTTTACTTGCATAATCTTGGAGTGGGAGGCTTAGAAAAGTGAAAAAGTTAAGTAAAACATGTTTTTCTGGAAGTCATGGGTTTGTTCTAACCCAGTCACGGTATTGTCCTACAAGTAGCATGATTGCTCTATGGAGTAGCGGTATTGCACCGCTATGACAACCCAAGACTTCAGCTTTAAAAGTTTATTATTTCAAAATCAAAGTAGCTTCAAGCCTAAAGGACATACTAATGTTTTTGTTGTAGAACCAAGCTTGAAATTTGCTAAAACATGTTTAGATCATATTTTTCATGCTTTAAAATGAACTAGGAACGTTATTTTCGTGCTTAAGGTAAATTTTAGGTACTTAAGTAAGTGTTGTTGAGCATTAGTTTTCAAATTTCACAATCTTAAGACCAAGGGGTCAAATAAACACCACCCAATCTTTTGAATTTGGTGCTTAAAAATGAACTCACTTTCCCCAAACTTTTTGTATTCACTTAGTTATTTAAATTAGATTTTTTTTTAAAAGAGAGGGATTTCATATGTATGCTCTTCCATTTTTCCCCTTTAAGGAACCCTTAGAATCAAAATTTCCATTCCTATTGAAAAAATACTAGTCTAAGGCTTAGAAAGAACATCATCTAAAGCACTCCCCAAAAAATCATCAAAGTTTGGGTGACCTTAAAAATGACCCTAAAGTCTTTTTATTTTATGCTTTATTTATTTTATACAAACTTGGCTTGCAAGGGGGACATCATTACATCCCTTGAGTTATTTAGGGAAGTTTTGACCTGAGGTTTCACCTCCTGGCATTGACTTCATTTGGCTCCTAATTGGAGTTTCACATGGGACATATCTACATTTGGACATCACAATACACTAAGCAAATAGTAGGATGTAGTGGTTGTAAAAAATACTAAACCTTTTTACAACTAGCCAATGTCGTGGCCACCTAATTTTTGTGCTTGTCTTTTGCATCATTTGACATGCAAGTCATTGTGCAATTGATTCCTCTAGAGACATTCAAAACTTGATAGTTAGTTGACCCCACTTTACCATACCTTGTCAATTTAGACTTAAGACATTTTTTTTTGTCATTAGCTTACTTGGTCTTGATTTATGTCTAAAAATGTTTGTTAACTCAATTAACTTAACCAAAGCACATTGTCCTCAATTTTATTGAGCAAGAAAGGTGATACGCTATCCATTTAGAAAATTCATCCTTTCCTTATTCAAATTATTATCAAAATATTTGTGTTATGTCATCCACTTTGGTATGATCATGTTGCCCAATTGAGTCTAGATATTTTACCCAACTTGTTTAAGTCCTTCATTTATAATCCACATTCAAAATTAAGGGTTTTTGTGTCAAAGTGGGTTCACCATTCACACACTAAGCTTGTTCTAACTTGGGTTCAATTTTCAATTTGGATTGAGGGCCATTTATTAGACTCAAAATCACATTATCATCTTGGTGGACTCAAGTCATCTTGTGTATCACTCATGCTTTGAGTCTTTGAACATATTTTATCTTACTAAAACCATGTGGTGACATTGTGCTACATATTTGGTCCTAGTTTTATACTTAGTGATTCACATATGTTTTTACCTCTTGAGTTGCTTAGTCTATTTTATCTTCTTCATAATTCAAAAAGCTTTCCTCTAATTTTCTAGGTTCAGCTCATTGAAGTTGGAACTAGCTTTTACAATATAGGCATACCATAAAGATCTAGGCTTTGGTGTACTAGTTTTCACCTTAGATATTTGAGGATACCTTACCCTCTTCCAATCTATATGATTTAAACTTTTCCAAAGGTTTAGTAAACTTGTGAACCAAATCTTCTAATTGTGTGTGGCTCCAAACCACCCTCCCTTATAGTCTCATTGGTACCTTGGTTATTTGTTTAAAAGAGAACCAAAGCATACTTTGTTTGGTTACCAAGAATTGGTCCAAAGTTAGTTAAACACACAGAATAAATCTTTTAGACATGACTCAAAGGTTCACTCATAGTGGGGCCTCTTATGACCTTAGTTATAAAGATGATCAATTTAATGATGGTCAAGATAACCCTATTGTTTTTTATGACATTCCTATAATAAAAGGATTCAAAGATGATTACAATAAATATCAACCCCAAGAATATCAAGATGAAACACTTCTTAGATTGATAGAATCGGGTGCTAGACTACCTTTAGACTTTCCTACAAAACAATTGCATACCTTAGTTAGAGAAGGAGAGCAACAATGATAAGAGTAAGCTTTTGGAAAAATAGGCATAGCTTCTTCTTCTAACAAAGGAAAAGAAATGAAAATAGAGTTAAAACCCACAAATCCAAATCTTCTAGCTAAGATCAAGATAATAAGTCAATGATATGGAAATCAACTTATCATAGACTTAACTAACTCACTAGTTTCCACTTCAATTCACAATGATGTTTTGAAACAACAAGGAAGTGTGGTTGAAAGCACACAATAAATATTGGATGAGAAAATTACCATAGTGGATCAAGGTAATCTAGATGTATAGTTAAAGTCACAAGAGACCTTACAAAATGTTCCATTTGACACAGAACATACATTCTTCAATTATCAAGAACCTTTTGTTACTTTACAAACTCAAAAACCCAAACATTCAGTTCAAATTATATAAATTCCTTAAGACAATTTGACTAGTTCTTTTCAACCAACACTAAAATTAGTAAATAAGCATAGAAGTTTCCATAATCAACAAGGTACAAAACAACTAAATTCAGGGAATGTTTTACAATCCAGGAATTAATGGCCTATGTTCTCAACTCAAGGAGAAAATCAGAACCAAGTCACAAATCAAAAGATATACACTCCCTATAGACCCACACAAAACTAGGGGCACATTCCACCCCATAGCAATGAAACTAGTGACACATTTCACCCTAACAACAACAAAACTAAGGGAACATTCCATCCCAATAGTAACAAACAAAGGGCACATTCCACCCTAACAACAATGAAACTAGGGGCACATTCCACCCCAATAACATCTTATTCAATCGACAAATCCACCAAACATGCAAGAATGTAATTCTATGAATAAAATTGTTTAAAGATTGGAGACAAATAATAGAGTCAAAAAGTACAAATTTGATAAGATATGTCCATATCCATTTGATTTATCTATTCTCTAAAATCCCTTTCTACCTCATTTTGAGGCACCCAAATTTGAAAAGTACAAAGGAAAGGGAGATCCATGTGATCACATATAGGCATTCTTTATCTTATGTCAAGAGGTTACTTATAGTAGTGAGTACTTACTATGACTATTTGTGTAAAGTTTAGTGGGACAAACTCTTAATTGGCTACTTAAACTGCCCAAGGGATTAGTTGTAGATTGGAACAACTTATCAAAAAAGTTTGTTAACCATTTATCATATAACATAGAACATGAATTAACCATTGTTGACTTATGCAAAGCCAAGCAGCCTAATCATGAAAGTTTTGACACATATCTATAAAGGTGGAGAGCATTGGTAGGCTACTTTCAACATAACTTGCTAGACAAATAGTTAGTTGATATCTTTGCATAGAATTTGTATCGTATAGTTGCACATAATCTATGATTAGCTTGTGATAACTCATTTGAATAAATTATTGATAAAGGAGTGTAGATTAAGAAGGTTCTTATATCTAAGGGCCTTGTTAAAAAATTGTGTAAGGTCAAGTGTTTAATCAGACTAAATCATTGATTCAAATAGTTATGCAGGATAAACCTAAGGGATTTAGGAAAAATAAGAACATGGTTGGAAATGGGGTGATTGAAACAAGACATGTAAAAATGGTACATCCTATGCCACCTCCAAATGTACAATTAACTCCCCCAAATCCACTACCTAGTTTGCAAAGACAACCTCCATGAAGGAGATTTCATAAAAATTTTAGAGTCTTTATCAAGTTAGGAGAATCGATTGAAACAATGTTATAATATATCATTGTATCTAATTTAATTATATGGCTATTATCAAGGTCATTTCCTCAAGATCAACCAAAACGAGATTGGTACAAAGAGAATGAATGGTGTAACTTCCATCATGTTGTTGGTCATGGTGCATATCATTGCATTAAATTATGACATATTATTGAGGACTTTATTGAAAGTGGTGAACTAGAAATAAATTTTGCCCCTAATCAAGACAAAAATAAAGATATGGGAATCTACAAAGACCCCTTTCCTTGACATGATCCACCCCCACCAAGAAACAATCAAAATGGTCATAGTTAAGGATAGAGGTAGAATCAGAACCAACAATAGGGTCAAAATTGTAATGAGCATAATCAAGATCATAATGCCCATACTAACAATTTGGCTTATAACAACACGCCTTATGACTATTATAATACTATGGGATGTATTTCCACTACCCACATTACCATTGTTACTATGAAACCACATGGCCAATATCATTTTCCTCGCAACATGAGACCCATCATTATAGGGTCAACACCCTCTCCCCTAGTAATACCATGCCAGGTTTGCATAATCATGTTGTGACTCCATTTACATGGGTTACTAATTTTAAACAACACCTTTATTCTAATTATAAAGGCTCCTCATTGACCCAAAGTTGTAGCAATATAGTTAGTCACCTATAAGTCACCATCCAAGGCCCTTTGCCTTCTTCTTCTAATTATAATAACTCCTGGCCACCTCTAGGTTGTGCAGTCACAACTAGATGCCTGTGAGTTACCATCTAGGGTACTTCACCCACTTCTTGTATAAAACCCAATGAGAACATTGTGACGAGGGTTCCAAAGCTGAATACTATCTTAAAAAAGACTAAAATAGTTCAATCCATAATTGAAAAAACTTATAGTCTAGCAGATCAATTAGATAAAACCCCTACTCAAATTTCCATATTAGAACTCTTGTAGACATCTAATGTCCATAGAACCATCTTGAACAAACTTTTGCAAGAGTCTATTATGTCTAATGATATAAACCTTGACTAGTTCCATAACCTAGTTGGACACTTGTCTTCATTTTAGCAAATCACATTTGATTAAAAAGACATGTCCACTCTTGGCCCAAACCACAATAACCCACTTACATTGAGATAATCATTGTGGATCATAAGATCAAGTGGGTTCTTATAGATAATGGTTCATGGCTGAACATCATATCTCTTAATTTGGTATGACGATGGGTTATATGGATAAATACATCCAACCAAAAACTATTACAATCAAGGCTTATAACAACACCAAGAGGGAGTCATCTAGTATAATTTGGTTGCCAGTCATGGTTGAGTCTATTTATCATCACATATTATTCCATATTATGGATATTGATCTTTCTTATAACATACTTCTTAGTAATCCTTGCATCTATGAAGTACAGGTAGTTCCATCTACTCTTCACTAGTGCCTTAAGTTTCCTTATGATGGGAATGAGGTTACTATTCCCATTGATCATTAGCCATATCAATATTATAAGCATCTTGAAGTAGAATTTCATAATTATAACTATTATCCAAGTTCTGAATTCATTGTGAAAAAGAACAAAGCCATCATTTCTCATCCATCTCCATCTAATTATATTAACCCTAGTGATCTAGCCTCCACTTTGTTTGATCTATTTCATGTAGCTCTGGCCAAGCAGGTTATTATTAAAGATGTAGGTATTTCTATGGACATCCTCTATATTGAAAAATTTCCCAAATCCCCAAAATCATTTGGTAAGCCTAAAACTTCCTAAACTCTTAACAAACCCAATTAGATTTGGTATCTAAAGAAGAAACAACCAAAACCTCCTATGGTTTTTGTACTTACAATCGCACCAAAGAAAGATTGAGAGGCTTTTACTAAGGGAGATTGGTTATATTTGAATGCCTTATTGATTATTTTTAGAATCCAAAGTATCATATTCTTAACCAGATAATGAATCATCTTGACTATATAGGGAAAGGCCTTGGACCATAAATGCAAGGAATTTTAGAACCCTTTCCAGCTGGAGTTGTCAATTGGAATCATGGTCTCAGATTTAAACCTCCAGAGGATGATCTCATGATATTTTATAGTGACTCTTCTAAAGTGACTAGTAATGAGACTCCTAACAGTGACATAAAATCCCATTATAGCCTTTTTGATGAGCTTGTTGACTTATATTTATTTTATTAAAATGCCATATTGACCATAATTCCTATTAGAGCTTCCCATCCTAAATCAAAAACCCATCCTAGTGGTGCTTCCCTTCCTGAAGTAGGACATTATATCTTTACCATTAACACTTCCCATTCTAAATTAAATCCTCATTATGCCATATGACTTTGCCATCTTGAACTCATAAATTAAGACCAGTAAAATTTGGTCATATGCCTTGATGAGTTTCAAAATGAAGAATCGATTGTAGAATACATGGGCCTATGAGATGCATTCCCCATTGGTGATCACAAGCAGGGATTTGATTTTTCATTGGATCATTCTACCTAATTTGGAGAGGGAGCAATTATTTTTTGGTCATAATAAAGAACAAACATTGAGATCTTTAGGTGAAAACCTCTTTGAGGCACTTGTTGATCAGGGAAAAAGTAAAGAAAAAGAAAAGCCTTTGAGTGAAAATCTATTTTAGGTGGTCCCAGGTGGGAAAATTTGCTCACCCCCTCAAGATGTAGAAAGTCCATCTAGCCCAAGTTTCATAGCTAGTACAAGCATCTCTTCAAAACAACATCAAATATTTGATCATCTTGCTCTTGAGTTCTAGAGGTTTTTATTACTTGGCCTTTACTTGAGAAGGCAGATTCTAATTCTTCATATTATCCAAATCTTTGGGAGGAACAATAAGAAGATATAGAAAAGGAAAATGAACATGAACATACATTGCCTACAATTCTAGAATATGGATCCACACTCCTTGAGGAGAACACAACAGAAGTGAACTTGGGGACCTATGTTGATCCCAAAATTGTTTATCTTTGAGCTTCCCTTACTAAAGTAGAACTTGAACATATTATATCCATTCTTAAGGATTATATAGACATATTTACATGGGCATAATTTGACATGTTAGGATTGGACCTAGATTTAGTTGTGCATCATCTTGTTATTCACCCTAGTACTAAATCAGTCAAGCAAAAATTGAGAAAGATGTATGTACACATCACCCTTTTGGTTAAGGACAAATTAGAAAAGTTGTTAGGAGCCAATTTTATTAGACCATTGGACTAATCCAAATGGGTTTCCAACATATTCCTAGTGAGTAAAAAGACCCTAGGTATACATATTTGTACTAATTTCCATGATATCAATAAAGCATGCCCCAAAGATGATTTTCCTCTACCCAACATCGATATGATTATCGAATCAACTACTGGGTATGAGATGTTATCCTTAATGGATGGATTTTTTGGTTATAATCAGATTACGATATCCCCTAAAGATCAAAATAAGATACGTTAACCACTCTATGGGGGATATTCTATTACCAAGTCATGCCATTTGGTTTAAATAAAGTTGGAGCCACATATCAGTGTGCAATGACTATCACTTTTCATGACATGATGCATGACATTGTCAAGGACTATGTTGATGATATACTATCAAAATTAAGAATAAGAGTTGGACATCTTGATGTTCTATGAAGAATATTTGAGAGGCTTCATGAATATAAAGTTCACTTGAATCCTAAGAAATGTGTCTTTAGAATCACATCAAGAAATTGCTAGGGTTCATTGTATCACAACAAGGGATCAAAGTAGACCTTGCAAAGGTCAATGCTCTTGTGAAAATTCCTCCACTAAATAATCTTAAACAAATACGAGGTATATAAGGAAAGATCCATTCTATACGTATGTTCATTTCTCAATTGGTAGATAAGTGCCACCCATTTACACATCTCTTGAAGAAAGAGGTAACATTTCAGTGGGATGAAGATTGTTAGATAACATTTACAAAGCTTAAAACATACTTGGCCAATCCACCAGTCTTATGACCCCTAACATAAGGAAAGCCACTGCTTCTTTATATATTAGCCATATAACATGCACTGGGGGCACTTTTGGCTCAGCATGATGATCATGGTAAGGAACAAATTATTTATTATTTAAGCCACACATTGGTATCTTATGAACATAATTATATGCCTATTGATAATGTTTGTTTATCTATGGTGTTCACCACTCAAAAATTATGACATTATATGCTAAATAACAAAACTATTGTTATTGCCAAGGTAGATCCTCTCAAGTTCCTCTTATCTAAAGTAGCTCTTCAATGACATATGGATAAATGGGTTATGATCCTTCGTGAGTTTGATATTGAGTACTAGAATCAAAAGGTAATCACAGGACAAGTTTTTGATGATCAACTTGCAAAATCTCCTATTGAGGCCACTCAACCTCTCAACTTTGACTTTCTAGATGATTCTATCATGATGATAGAACAAGGATCATAGGAACCTAAACATTAGATGCTCTATTTTGATGGATCCTTCACATCCTTAGGGGGATATGATCTCCAAAGCATTCCATATACAATTTATTTGCACAAACAATATGGCTGAATATGAGGCATTGGTTATCAGGCTCCATATTACTATATAGTGGGATATTCAAATCTTAAAGGTATATGGAGATTCATATTTAATCATAAATTAGACCATTGACCAGTATCAAACAAAGGATGACAAGATCATTCCGTACAAGCAAATTATCGATAACCTCAAAACATATTTCAAATCTCTTTAGTTTGAACAAGTTTCAAGAGTCAATAACAGATCTATTGATGTAATGGCAACAATTAGTTCCATGATTCAAATGATTGATAGCGCTAAAGAGTATCAAATTTTTATTGAAAATATTCTTCAATCAATGCATATTCTATCAGATTCAGAGAGTATATGCACCATTTCTAGTCCTAATCCCTCCCTTGAGCTACCATGGTACCAACATTTTTATAACTATTTCCATAGTCATGTATTCCCCATCGACCTTTACAACAACAAAAAAAAACTATTCCTTCATCACTTAACACATTATACTCTCCTTAAAAACATGATTTATCATAAAGGCTATGATGGAATGCTTCTTCATTATTTATTTTTAGGAGAATCTAAGTTGGAACTAAAGGAGGTTCATGAAGCAATGTGTGGGCCCCATACCAATGGTGTCATCCTAGCAAAGAAACTCTTAGAATAGGCTAATATTGGCCCAAAATGGAAATAGATGCTTGTAATTATGTAAAGAAGTGTGTTCTTTGTCAAAAGTATGGAAAATTGATACATGTACCTTCCTTACCACTGTAGCTGGTCACAACACCATGGCCATTCTCAACATGGGGTCTTGATATCATTGGGAAAATTAAACCAACATCTTTAGATGGCCATAAGTACATTTTGACTAAAATTGAGTACTTTACCAAGTAGATTGAGGCCATTACCCTCACTTATGCTATCAAGAAACAAATATCCAAATTCATTCATCACCATATCATCTGTTGATATGGCATCTTATCTCATATTATATCTGATAATGGTGGATCCTTTGTGAACCAAGATGTTAAATATTTTTGTGCAAAATTCAAGATCAAGCACAAAAAAGCAACTCCATATAACTCACAAGGAAATGGATAAGTTGAGGTGTCAAATAAAACCATTCTAGTCATCTTAAAGAAGATTGTCAATGATTTTGGCCATAATTGGCACTTGAAACTCTTTCATACCCTTTGGGATTATAGAACTAATCATCACACCCCAGCCATAGCCATTCCATACTCCATTATTTTTGGCACTAAAGCTATCATCCTAATTGAGATTGAGATACCATCATTAAGAATATCACTAGAGCACATTGAAGATGATGAAGATTATAGAGCCTCACGATTGTAAAAACTAGAACTTCTTGATGATAAGTGTTTGGCTACCCTAGAAAAAATTTAGGCCTATCAGAATAGATTATGGAGAAGCTACAACAAATGCATCCTCCCTTGAGAGTTTGAGATTGGTGACTTAGTTTTGAAAGAGAACTATAAGAACATGAATGTTGAACCCAAAAATAAAGGCAAGTTTTATCCTAATTGGTTGGGACCCTATATTGTCATAGTAAACTATGGATCAAGAGCATATCAATTGGCTAAACCTAATAGTGAATAACTTTTAGAGCCTATGAACATCATACACCTTAAGAGGTTTTACACGTGAATAGATTTGAACCATTGTCTACAAGACCCTTGACTTAGGGGTAACTCATGTTAAAGTAATTTTATCCCACCCTTTTTTTCTTACCTTGAATTCATTTTATACTACCCTAGTCCACTATTCATGAAACCAGATAGTAAAGGCTTTGGATCCTTGGCACTCTAAACACATTCTTCATCCCATTCTGGATTGCTCTCTTTTATAATCATATTCTTTTTTATGTCTAGGGCATATTTTAAGCTTGAACACTTTTTATCCCTTGACCAATTATGATCTTGATTATGTCTCATAAACATTATGAACATCCTCAGTAGCAGTTGTACAAAGCCATTTAGCTAGGATAATATTGTGCAGCTTCAGACAAGTGAACAAAAACATCTTCTCAGTACCAAACCTTTACTACATTATTATAGATAGGTGAATATAGATAATTATTTAGAGTTAATTCATGTTGCACATTATTCTATATCACATTTGCTAATCTTTATTGTTTTATCAAGATCCTCGCTCTTGTTGATTTATGGGCATGGGTTGTTACAACTGGCTTAACTATTTTATTGGAACCTCTATTCTTAGACATGCATCTCCTTGACTAGATGGTCTCACCTTGTGAATATTTTATCCCAAAAACACCAAAACATTATAAATACTTTTCAAAAACCAAAAGCATTAGAACATGATCCAAAAAAGAATAAAATCATTGTCTCACGATTTTCTACATTTATACATTCCCATTACACCATGCTATGCTCTTGACCATTTTGTAAACACAAAAAAACCAATTCATCTTGTCCCATGCTCTTGCCATTTTGCAATCATGAAAACACCAATTTATCTTATCCCATGTGCTTGCCATTTTGCAAGATCATTCTTTCTCATCTCATCACCTTCTTGTTTTCCAGACCATTCTTGTTTGTTTATCATATTTTTCATTTATTCTATAATAGTAATCATATTGGTCTGATCATCATTTTTATTCTATCCCATTTCCTGGTAGAACTACATTTGCCCTGAAGTTCATGTTGGAACAAACATCCATGGAACTATGTAGGAAACATCAACTTTTCTTGTACATCTAGAGTTAGCTCGATCAACCCCTTCCTTTTATTATCTTGCCCCATTTATTTTGTCATTATTCCTCTTTAATTAAAGAACAATTATTATGTCATTATTCTTTGTTATGTTTTGGTGGAAAATAACGCCTCTACCACACATGCATGAACATTTTTCTTTAAACCACACTAACTTGATTTTTGTTTGTTGTTATTATTTGAGTTTTATTGGTGTTTTGTTGTGCTTTCACATATATCCCTTTATTTATTCTCCTTATCTCTTTTTATTACTTCTTGTCTCATCTTGGTCTTGTATTTCCCTATATGTTTTTGCTTATCTCTTTTATGTTTCAAAACATCTTGATGATTCACATGGATCTTGATTGTTTATATCTTGATCTTATGTTATTACATTATTCTTGGAACATTTTTTTTATTTGATTGTTTTTGGTGTCTTATTTTTTTATTTGATTTTGCTTTTTTCTTTTGTGTTTAAGAATGCCTTGATGATCCACATAGATCTTGATTATTCATATTTTGATCTCATGTCGTTAAGATGTTCTTGCCTTTTGTTTTTAAACATGTTTGTTCTTATTTAAGTCTTGATTGATCATATCTTGATTTCAAGTTAGGTTCATTTATGTTTATCTTTTTCTTTGTCTTTGCTTTTTTGTTTAAATGTAAATAGCTGTAACTTTGGTTTTGGTCATTATTTTACCATTATCCTTAGTTATCGATATGCACATTTGAACTGGCTTAGGACAATTGGAATATTATGTCATTTTAAGTTATTCATACTTATAATTGTTAGATTGTGGAGCTAAAAGCTTCACCAAGATGCAAACAAGAGAAGTTATAGAGGTTGCAGAGGTTGTAGGGAGTTGTAGAATGAGTTGCAGGGCAACCGACGTCGGTTTGATCAACTGACGTCGGTCAGATAGCAGTGTAGAAGCAACCAACGTCGGTTACCAGTCGGCTGACATCGGTCAGGGAGGAGCCGATGTCAGCGACCTATGTGTGAGCATGCAATCTGCATGCATATTTTGGAGAGTCTATTTTTGGATTGTCAGTTTGCATGTTAAAGGCTAATTATAGTCTTGAGTTGCATGTCTAATTATTGTAATTAAGATAGTCTAATTATTGTAAGTATGATATCTATATAATAGACTCATGGGTTGTATTGTAAACTTGTGCTAGAGAGTAAGAGAGCTAAATAAGCTCCTTCAGAGAGAAGAGAGAAATGGGGTGTTCCTTCTAGTTCCACAGTACCAAGTGTGGGTGTTGGTTTGGAGAATCAGAAGGGTTCTTCGTGTATGTATGATCTTGGTCAGCAGGTGTGCATGGCTTCTTTTGGAGATCTACAATGGTGAGTAAGGTCTAGTGATTTGCAGGTGACAATAGAGAGCAGGGGATCTACTTGGAGTACGGTTGTGTGCTTGGTGTACTGGCAACATGTTACTGACTGGTGGAGGTGAACATCAATTCTATATTGGAGTTGATTGTTGGGATCGAGAGAGAGAGGGAAGAAGGTCTTGAGGTGTGGCGAGCCTTTGAGGTGGAAGAAGTGGCATCTTCTTTATTGTATTTTCTTCTGAGTGATTATTAATACAATTGTGTATTGTCTCTCATATCCTGTGTTGTTTCATATTTCTAGTTACTTGTTGCTTCTAGTTAAATTCTGTGTTTAGTTGCTAATACAAGAAGTAATCATATGTGCTCTTTTGGTGGAGCAAGATCCTGACAAGTGGTATCAGAGCCTGGTTGTAGGTTCAAGAGCTAATACCATCAAGTGGTATCAGAGCTTTAGGTTGGGTTACTAATAGGTGGTTTCAGATATGGTTAGTGTTTGTTGATTACAGCTCACTCACAAGGGTTTCAGATTGAGTGGGAGTATAGCAATGGCAAAAGAAAGTAAGTTATGAATGGAGAAACTGAATAGCACGAATGGTCTGATTGATGGAAAGAAAGAGCAGGTAAAGGGAGATTGTTGGTTGGCAGAAGATCAGCGTGTAGAAGCATATGTTGCAGGTGATATTGCACAGGATGTTCTGGATAAAGTAGAATCTTGGTTTACAGATTCTTTTGCCTCTTTCCATGCAGCCTGAAATAGAGCATCTTTTCATGGGTATGTCTTTGGAAACTTTAGAGAGATTTATTTATGGGTTGGAGAGCCTTGTCAGATGATTGATGAAGGGGAAGTGAAGCTGAAATTGTAGGCAGATAACACACGGGTGTTGAAGGAAGTCATGCAGGGACTAGTCTTGGAGATGAGTCTAATTTCTTCAAGAAATTTGGGTGATGGGAGATGCAAAGTAACTCTCACAATGGATGCTCTTGAATTATATGGTGGTAAGAAAGTAGGTATCCTTTATCTATCTACTTATATTACGGATTCACCTTTTGTTATAGAGATGTGGCTTTGTAGGCTTGGTCACATATGTAGGAGGGGAATGCAAGTTTTTAAGCAGAGGTTAGATGTCTTTGACAAACTTAAGAATTGGAAAGCCTTGGTGTTCATGGAGGAGATGATAGACAGAGATCAGCGAAGGGGACTAAATTATTCTGAGCAGGGCTGTGTTAATTTGAACAGGGTTTTGATCCATGGAGAGCTCGTGGGTAAAAAGTTATCACTCACAGGTGAACATAGGTACCAGCATCGGTTAGACAGTAACCGATGTTGACATCAGGAGCCGACATCAGTCATACAGTGACTGACATCGATAGTAGGTACACCGGTGTCGATCAGACAACTAACATCAGCAGATAGGGTCAGTCGCAGGGAACTGACGTCGGTTAGTTACAGATTGGGAGATGGCCGAGATCGGTCACTAGAACAGATGGTGGGCAGATAGCAAGCTGTCAAGGAGTCTCAAATGCCCATATGGAGGTCATAAAGGGTAAGTGAACCTCATAGTCATTGTTCACCTTCTTTATATTGCTTATTGATGGTCAAGAACTAGGAAGATGTGAAGAGGCAATTTAGGTAGAATCTAGAAACAATGGGAGCTTGGCATGGATGAGGAGTGTGAGTCCTTGGAGAAGAACCAAATAGGTATTTGTTGGTGGAGTTGTCAGATGGAAGAAAGCACTGGATAAGGGATGGATTCCCAAGTTAAAGAAGAGAGTGGATGGACACATGAGACAGAAGGCTATGGTATATGGTCTTGAGGAAGCTACAAGACAATGGTACAGGTTTGACAGGTGTATGACTAAGCATGGCTTTAGTCAATGTCAGTGTAACTATTATGTTTGACTTACCAGGTGGATGATGGTCGTAAAATTATCTTGTTACTATATGTGGGTGATTTGCTAGCAGGTTTGTACATACAGGGTTTTGCTGAGCTAAAGGTAAGGTTAGTTCAGTGGCATGTCATGAGGAATTTGGAGCAGCAAAATTCTTTGGCATAAGAGACATGGAAGATCACAGGTTGATCTCCAGTGGGAGCTGATGTGAAGACGGTGTTGGCGGGGTTCAATATGTAGGATGCAAAATTAGAAAGCACACCAAAGGGCTGGACAGTTCAAGCTGAGCTTAGAACAGGGTTTGAAATCACATGAGGTCGAGTGTAGACCTGAGTTTTCCCAAGCAGTGGGAGTTGTCAGAAAGTATGGAGCCAATTCGGGGAAGGAGTACTGGAGGGCAGTTTAGTGGATTCTCAGGTATCTGAGAGGGACTAGCAGCAGGGATTCTTGTTATGCAGGGTCAAGGTCTTCACTACATGGAGTTGTAGGTTTGGATGTGGCAGGTTACTTGGATGACATGTTTAACATCATAGGATGTGTGGTGGTTAGTATTTAGGGTTGAGCTTGAAGAGGGATACAAGCCAGGGAATAATTTAGACAGTGTACAAGTATAGGTATAGGTGCAACTGTTTATCTCCAAGTGGGAGATTGTTAGGTTGTGGAGCTAAAAGCTTCACCAGGATGAAAACAAGAGATGTTACAGAGATTGCGGAGGTTGCGGGGAGCTGCAGAATGAGTTGTAGGGCAACCGACATTGGTCTGATCAATTGACGTCGGTCAAATAGCAGTTTAGAAGCAACCAAAGTCAGTTACCAATTGGCTGACATCGGTCAGGGAGGAGCTAACATCGATGACCTGTGTGTGAGCATGCAGTCTGCATGCGTATTCTAGAGAGTCTATTTTTGGATTGTCAATTTGCATGTTAAAGGCTAATTATAGTCTTGAGTTGCGTGTCTAATTATTGTAATTAAGATAGTCTAATTATTGTAAGTATGAGATCTATATAATAGACTCATGGGCTGTATTGTAAACTTGTGCTAGAGAGTAAGAGAGCTAAATAAGCTCCTTCAAAGAGAAGAGAGCAATGGGGTGTTCCTCCTAGTTCCACAGTACCAAGTGTGGGTGCTAGTTCAGAGAATTAGAAGGGTTCTTCGTGTATGTATGATCTTGGTCAGTAGGTGTGCATGGCTTCTTTTGGAGATCTACAATGGTGAGTAAGGTCTAGTGATTTGTAGGTGACAGCAGAGAGCAAGGGATCTACTTGGAGTACGGTTGTGTGCTTGGTGTACTGGTAGCATGTTACTGACTGGTGGAGGTGAACATCAATTCTATATTAGAGTTGATTGTTGGGACTGAGAGAGAGAGGGAAGAAGGTCTTGAGGTGTGGTGAGCCTTTGAGGTGGAAGAAGAAGTGGCATATTCTTTATTGTATTTTCTTCTAAGTGATTATTAATACAATTTTGTATTGTCTCTCATATCCTGTGTTGTTTCATATTTCTAGTTACTTGTTACTTCTGGTTAAAATCTGTGTTTAGTTGCTAATACAAGAAGTAATCATATGTGCTCTTTTGGTGGAGCAAGATCCTGACAATAATGACTAATTTATTTTGTTATAGCAAGCACTTTGTGCTCAAGTCTTAAAGTCTTAACATCAACATTAGCTCTGATGACCGCTTTTCAAAAATAATTTGTATAATCTAGGCTCATGATATGGAATTAGGCTTCTAGGTACTATGAATTATAGCACTCAATGTTATGCTTAGACATGCATCTTTTTGCATAAATTGTGAGTTTAATCAATTCTTGGTCATTTTTCATCATTCCTCATTTCATTCTCTCCCAAACATGGGTGAACTACATTGAATTAAAGTTCATGTTGGAACATGAGTCCATGGAACTATGTAGGCAATACTCAATTTCTATTGAGGTCAGCTCAACTATCTCTCATTCTTATTTCCATCTCTTTCATCACTTTGTGTATTTTCATATGCTTGGTTTTATATGGCTTTCTAAGTTATTACACCATCACATATATGTATATGCCCACTCACTTTAACCTATCTTTTGGGTTATATCCTTGAGCTATTTTGCTTACCAATTGCCCATGCTGGGACATAACATCTAAACCATGTCTGAATCAAATCAAATACACAAGGGCAGACCATTATTTATTCTTTATCAATGATCAAAATTAGCGCTATTGGGGCAAAACTATTTTATCATGATCACATTTTCTCTACTGGGGCACTTCTTTTTATCTTATCTTTTGGAGACCCTATTCTAGTGGTGTTTCCCTTCCTGAAGAAGAACATTCTATCTTTTCCTCTAATTCCAAGCTCTCCAAACTAATTCCCATGATGGTAATATTTTGTGTATAACTTATCTCAGGATTGATCAATGTCATAAGCATGCAACTTTTACTCTCAAATTAGGTACATTTTAAGTATCTCCCTTACATTTATGGATTGTATCTTCCCCTTTCCCCCCATTTTCTTGGGCCTATTATACTCCTAATTATATTTTGATCATTGATGATAATCACATGTGTAAGCATTAGCTCATTTAGATGTGATCTATTCTATGGGTTAATCTCTCACTTTCTTTCTCTTTTCAAGAGTTCGTCATTCTCTTTCATCCTAGCATGTCCTCTTGAGGGGGAATTATAGATATATTCCAATTTATTTTTGACAACTCTTTTCTTTAAAAATATGTTGCTTCACCTAAATGTCTCACTATGCCTTCTCAAGCAGAGGCAAAATGTAGACATCTAATTCCTAACACCATTTGTGTTGAAATTGTCAATCTTACTCAAATTGAACTCTAATACACATTTTAGGTCAAAATCCATAAACCACCTTAAATGGTTCAAACTTGTCATTTACAAGTGCCTATTTAGGTCAAAGTATCCCTAAATAGGGCAATGTATTTTATGGGCTAGCTAACTTTGATCAAATCATTTCAATTCAAAATGATGATTTTGCCATTTGGTGTTGTAGATCGCTCTTTTCTTCTAATTCATTGGTACACATCATGTACCTTTTTTATTTGGTGTTGGAAATGTAATAAATGGAATCATGATCAGTACGCATCTAAAATTGCCTTTTATTTCCTCTCTAGTCAAATTATGACCCATCAATATGACTTTCTGACCATTTTGATTAATTGAGGGCTAATTTTCAAACATTTGCACAAATGTTGATTAATCTTGTTAAAGGCTAATTAATTCAAATCAAGGGCTTAAGTGGATTTTCCATGAAAGTTATTGATTATTTCAAATTGGGAATTGGTTATTAATATCTACATCACCTAGTGACATCATCTATGGGGTGGCATCCATCAAACCATAAGTGCATAAAATATCAATATTATGGGTCACCCATGCCTAGTTAATGCCTCCCATGACTCTTTAATGCTTATTTATCTTGAGGATATCTATGATTTTACTTCCAAATATTAAGATTATCCATGGCCACACATATCAATCTTGACATCGATGGTCATGGTTGATCTTGACCAATCTCAAAAATCTATAAATAGAGAGGCTATGGACATGAATTTAAAGCTTGATTTGTGCAAAGTTATTATGTTGAATTGTCTTCATAATCCTTTGCATTAGGCCATTAAAACTAGTTGCAAGCTTCATTAATAGGCTAATTTAGTGATTTCAAATCATGAGTGTAGGTTTTTTGGAGTGTTCTTGAGACATTGGAGGAGTTTTCCACCTTTTTTGCTAAAGATAAGGATTCTTGATCAAGGGAGAACATGATTTTGAGCCACATTGGTATGATGAATCCATTTGGAAAGGTAATATGACGTTACTTTCTTTCATTTGTTTCTTTCTATCCTTTGTAATTCCTATAGGAATAGATAGGCTAAGTTTTTTTATGTCTTTAATGCATTTTTCATGATTTATGGACTAATGCTTGACTAACTTACTTTGTAATCCTCTCTAGAGTAAACATTAGCTCAACTGGATTAATATTTTCCATGGGTCAGTTTCATTATTCTTCTTTCTTCTTTTTAAGAGACCATCCATTAATTGTATGTGTCAAGCACTCCCTTGAGGGGGCATCATAGACTTCTCAAACTTTGTTTAGAGAATCATTCCTCAATCATAATCTTATTTTTCTTCTTAACAAATTTTTCATTCTTTGAAAAGATATTACTATTCATGGGTCTTGTAATACCTTCTCAAGTAGGGGCAAAATGTAGACACTCCTTTTTTGCCACTTTCATGTCTAAATAGACATTAGACTAGTTTATTACAAAGAATGCAAATTAAGCCTAGAAATCATTGTTTATCCCAAATTCATCTACACATTGGATGTAAGTTCCCTAAATCACATCAATACATTCCTAATTAGGGAAATATACTGTACACAATAATAACTTCTTTCATCCCTAGTCAAATTATGACCTTAAAAATTGATTTTTTTGATTGAGGGTGAGGGATAACCTTACATAAATTTAAAAAATATAATTTACCTAATCAAAATTGCTTAATTGATTAAACCTAATTAAATGCATAGATGAAAATTCCATGGCTAATTAGTGCATTTTTATTTTTAGATATTTATAAATCTAGATTTGATGACATCATCATGACATCACACAACTATCTAAAATCTATAACTTTTAGAATTTTATATTTTCTAAAATCACTAATTAAATTTATTACTCAATTCTCATGATAAGTGGCCAATTAGATCATAGATAATTAATTAAATTTTATTTTTAGAAATTCATAATTTCAACTAAAATATCTTCTATGAGTTGTCAATCCACTTGTCAAATATCAAGAATTGGGTAGGAGACAATCATTCTTGACACATGTCTCTCACATGGCCCTTTTATTTTCATCCATTGATCTTAATCTTAAGATATATGGTCATAATTGAATTAAATTGTGGCCACATATATTGATCTTGAAATGGAGGGTTACAAATCATTCTCCTCATTTTTAAAAATTATAAATACAATTGTCATGACCATTCCTAAATAAGCTCTCAAGATAATTTTATGCTATCAGATTGATTAAGGAGAAGCTTCACACAACCATACATGCCAAGAAAATTGCCAAAGTGAACAAGAGGAAATGATGCAAGAGGACCATTGAAAAATACTCTTTTATCCATAATTTGAACAAACCAACTACATCAACAAGAAATTTGGAGCTACAAAGATGGTAAAAGTGTCTTTTATATTCTAGTTTTGCTTTGTCATGTTCTTGTTATTTATGTTCCCATAAGTATCTAGGCTTAAGAATGCTTTGTCTTAATCTTATTTTTTGGATGTTTGATTCTACTAACAAGTGACTAACACATTTTACCTTGGATTCCTTTCATAACATAAGTCTCATAAACAAAATGAATCATGTGCATGTGTGTGTCTATTACACACACACACACACACACACACACACACACACACACACACACACACACACACACACACACACACACACACACACACACACACATGCATGCATGCACATGTGCACACGCGTGCGTGCACACACACACACACACACACACACACACACACACACACACACACACACACACACACACACACACACACACACACACACATGCACACGCGTGCGTGCACGCACATGCATGCATGAACTTGTGCACACACACACACACACATGCATTCACATGCACGCACATGCGTGCACACACACACACACACACACACACGATTCATTTTGGATATGAGACTTGTGTTATTATTATGTGATTGACATTATGGGCTATTATTATTATTTTTATGTATAGATTATGGTTTAGGTAGTTAGACATGATATGATAATTACTTTTCTACTTTGTGATTTAAAAATAACACATGTTAATCTATTTTACAACTTTTTATTATATCATATGAAATGTAATGGATAATTTTATGGATACATGGATGTTTAGATAGTTGTCTTATGTTGATTATTTTTTTCCATTATAATTCCATCATAAAATATGCAAGTAAGATTTTGAGCAACCTAAATTTTAATTTAGTGTAAAACAATAATCACTAATGATATGAGATGACCATGATGAATATTTGTGTTTCATGCATAAGGTTTTAAAATAATAATTTGAGCAAAATAAAGTGCATCACGATATTGGAAAATATTGACCACACCATGATGTAATGCACAAAATAATCTTGACACACAATAAATACGACAAAGTGTTACATTGTGTAATATGTAGTGTATAATGATTTGTGAAATTAGAGTAACACTAGATAATATTACACAACATGAATTTGTAAATAAACAATAAGAAATAAGACAATAAAATACTAATTAGAAAACAATAATAAAATGAACAACATAAAATAATTGAAAAATGGTTAAAGGTAATCAAAATAACCAAGAATGGTTAGTCGTGACAAGATAAAAACTAAAAATGGTTAAATCAAACAAAATAACCACAAGTGGTTAGAGAAAAAAGATATAAATAAAGATAACCAAAAATGTTTAAGGGAATAAACAAGATTGAAATAACCTAAAAAGGTTAAGGTAAATAAGATAAAGAAAAATAACCATAAGAGTTGGAGATAACAAGATAACACAACCAAAAATGGTTAAAGTAAGAGACATAAACAAACTAAATAAAAATGGTTGAGAAGACTAAAAATATTTTGTATTCAACACTTCCACATTATTTTTTTCCCTTTCTCAAATGAGGACCCAATATGTTTGAAAATCTTTGGTCTGTTTGATAATTATTTTCCATATGTACTCATGTATGCACCTAACTTGGTTGTTTAATATAAATACATTGAGAATTTTGTTTGTATGGTTTATTTGAACTAACCTATTGATGGTATTCAATATATTTGCATATGTATATGTCCTTTTGAATATGTTTAGGAATTACTATACGATTATCAGTTTTAGATTCCACATACTTTGATTTTTGTTAGTTGTGTTTTCACATATTTTTGGTTTTAGAAACATTTTTTCCGGAAGCTGCATTATTTAGATATTTTGTTTTTAATTTTTTTTCATAAATTATGTAAATATTTGGCATTTGTTTTTGGTGTAAAATTTGTTTAATAATTTTATGTTTAGTAACTTATGGTTCTTCAAAAAAATTATTCATAAGTGGTGATTCATAGGTTTTGTTCATAGGTCTTGTTCAGAGTTTGAACTTAGGCAAAAGTGTTAAGAAATGCACTTCAAGACTTATGTTCAAATTTTGGTCTTTGTAAAAAAAATTTATACATTACGTTTCACAAATTATGTTTAGAATATGGTTTTTAGAAAAAGTGTTCTTCATAGGTTATGTGGAAAGGGATCTTTGCAAGTTTTTTCCGTATGATTTGGTCTTCAGTAGAAGTGTTTGAAAGTTATGATTTGGAGATTGTGTTCAAAACTTTTGATTCATAATAATTGGTTGATTCAATACCAACACAAATACCAACACCTAACTTCTGAAGGCATATATGGCAAGGCTAAATTTGATAAAAGTAAGTGACAAGATGACACATGTCTAATGAAAAATTGTGGAATTTATTCAAACATATAGGTAGTCTACATGGCATACCTACCAAAGTAAAGTGGAAAAGTTTAAATTGAATGATAAAAAAAAGCTTGGATACATTGGGAATTAATGGCACACAAATTATAATTAAATAGTAAAATCTATATCAATGAACTAAAAAGAGATGCCATGCCTATTGATTACTAATGAGATCGAATAAATTTTACATCCAAAGTGAACTCAAATACATATCCACTGCATTCAATTATGAATTAATTCTAGAAGCACCAAACCATTAAATTGAATAGCTATAATTATATGGGCATAGTATATTAACAATGGATTCTTCATCCAAAATATTCAAAAGAGTCCAAGTACCTTCTAAGTTTTCAAGAAAAGACTCCACAGAGTATGGTGAGTAATCCAATTATTTATATCTATGGGATGTAATAGGGAATGTGGACACACATACATGTGAATAAAATCTAACTCTAGCACAAAGGCAACAAGTAATATATTTTATCCAACTTAGAGAAATGAATAACACTTTATAACAACCAACCTTGAAGTGATGCCCTATGTCGACCTACTACAAGAATTATTTTTCAAATGGAAGGTAACTAGTAGTGGGTTTTTATACCATATAGAATATAAAACTATTCTCACCTATATTTTTAGATACATTTTCCATAGGTACCTATGTTTTCCTATTATAGATGCTACATTTGACTTACATAGAGTTTTATAGTGGAAGAAGAGTACCACAACTAGAAAAACATTAAGCAAATGGATTATCCTTGTAGAAAATATTGTCCTCAAGGATAAAGAGCTAGTACCTATCACCAAGTTTCATATGGGAGTCCACATTAAGATGGATCTACTAAATATATTGTATGGCTACCCTAGCATCCATTTTCTCCACCTAGAATGGGTATCATAGATGGATTTATTAATAATCTCATAGTTAAATTTATCCCTAGGAGAGATAATTAGTGATAGGCTATAATAAAAATATTGCATAAGGATAAGAGGACTATCATAGGTCATTTATACATGATGCATTATCTCTTGGATGTAGTCATGGGTATTATCTACATGCATAACAGATTGATCTAGAGCAGAAATCTAGATTAAATCAAAAATTAGATATGTTAGTATTATTCATTCCTTCACATCTATGCATACATAATAAATATATTCAAAATTATAGAGGTTGTATATCCCCAAGTATGGAGGTAAATTCATGAAGCACCACTGCCTAAAATATAAAAGAATATTATTAGTACACTAAGGCCAAAATGAGACTATTGGCTTTAACTTGAATATACAATGATCATGGCCACAAGGAATGATGTTTCACTTATGTGTCTCCCAAAATATATACCAGATAAATTATATGAATATGATATCACTTACTATTTATGGTGTGACATTGATGAAAATATAAAGAAGAAGAAAAAGAGTGCATTACCAGTTTTGGAATAATAGGCCTTCTCAACCACCCTTGGAACAAGGGGAACTGTCTTAGGTGATACCAATTTTGATGACTACTATAAATTAAGAACATGGTTTGGAGGAAGCCCTAACTATTATAATTTCATCGCAAGAGGGGCCATCCCAATCTCAAATTCCAACAATTGCAATGAAAGTTGTCAAATAGGAGCTTGACTAAGATTGTAAGTCTCCTAGGAGAGAAAAAGAACTAATATTTGTATTGACTCTTCTAATTCATAATATTCTATCATCTTTGCTACTTTTTTAACTCTTATTATTATAAGGGTGGAATTTATAACTTCTACCATTCATATGGCTCCCTCCTCAATTGAAAAGGTGCCCCTTTATTACAAAAGGAAACCTAAGGTTCATGGAACTCCTATGAGAAAAGTTATTAACACATCATATACAAAATGACCTAAGGATCATGGATAACCATCCACTAGGAATGAACACATTGATGAATATGAATATGAATAATTTTATAAGGATAAGTTCCTAAGCCTACAAGGAGTAAAAATAAAATCACCACTATAGTTTGATCAATTAGGTGAGGATATGTCTCTAACAATCTCTTTAGTTCCATTTATTTATATAATTGTAGTTGTTTTAATATTTTCTCCCATTTTTATTAGTTCATTTGATCATGTCTCTCTTATTTATGATGTTATACCATTACCAGTGATTTCCAAAGTTGAGTTTGTCTCTTTAGTTGATCTAGAGGTCATTTTTGGGTGTCAAAAGTTCCCAAGATCTCTTAAAACTAGTATAATATGGAAGATCATTATGAGATATTTATAACTCATATTGGAATGTGTAAAATGGACATCCTATGCTCTAGATACCATTGGTCAAAGTTTTAATAAAAAATTGTCAATAGGTCTAATATGATGTCAATGCATGTATGGATGCCAAGTGAACTAATCAACATGTGACACATGGAAGTGTAATGGTAAAAGGGTGTTTGATTTTCATCTTCGGTATTCAACACTTGTGTTTAGATAAATTGTTCCTGATAATTTTTGGATGGGGACCCTCATTTAGGGTTGACACACTCTTTTTATGAAGGGGTGCCTTTTCCTCTATTACTACATATTACCATTGTTAAATTTTTGTATATATATGGCTCTATGTTATTTGTATGGTTCATGTGGGACTAATAATCCCCTTATTTTAAACCAAATACCATATGTTATTTTGGTACATGTCATAGGATGAGGAGTTTTTGGATAGTTCCACATGATGGATCCTTAGGCTACCATATGTCTTTCCACCACATCATTCTATTTTCCAGGTTATTTTCTAAGTTTGAGAAATGCCAACTTGAGTTACTATTCCAATAGAATCCAATCGAGTTAATCAACCAAATCGTAGGTAGTTCCAAATACTCAACATTGACCTCACATAATTTTGGTTGGGATGCTATTTCACAACCATCAAAGGATATCTCAAGATCATTTAAACCAAACCAAACAAAAATAAATATAGACATGACCTAAGCCACATCACATCAACCAATATCATCCTTTAAGTTTCAAACTGATGCATGTGGGATATTAATCCATATATGGTAAAATTCATGGTCTAAGTGGTTAAAAACAAGAAAAGATCATGGGATTCAAACCACCAACCTACATGATAAAATTATTTGTCCCTAGATATTACACCACAACATTAAAATATAAATGTGTACAAACAAATTGATATTTTTAAACACACTTACCCGATCTTGTGTTGATGTTGCTTATATTTTGTAAGGCCTTTGTCCATAGAAAGTTTTTACAATGTTATTGTAAGGTTATTTAGGGGAGTTGTAGGTTGGTAAAATCTAGAGACACTCATTATTATGATGCCCACTTTGTAAAAGTTTTTTATATACTATTAATGGAGAAACTTGCTTGAATATTTGGAGATGAAGTATAGGTACTACAAATGAAGGGAAGATGTGTTACTGAGCATATCAAAGTCTTCACATAGTTTCAATATTATTTGTAGAATTCAAAATCCATTTTTATGTAAGTTTGTAAATTATCATATTTACATCATTTATAATGGATCAATTCATCATTTCATGAACCTAGAGACATAGCCCCTAAAAGGGTGAACTCCATTATCAAGATTTGTGTCAATCTTACTTTTTAGTATGTTGTGTTTCTTTTATAATTTAGTTGTTTAGATATAAGTATATTTGTGTCAATCTTCCCTATATTTATACTTTAGATTGTATTTTTTTTAGATATCATATTTTTTATATTGTTTCTTTAGTTGATTTGACCATGAAAGATTAGCTAATGCAAAGGAGAATTGGAAGGTCTTTCAATTTGTTGAAATAATACAAGCTTATAATAGCTAAAATTTTGAAACCACTAGCTCTTTAGGTTCAATACAGATGATGAAAAAATAATTATCACTTGAAGGTGTGAGATGGTGTTGAGAGAGGATCAAAATGTCTTTCTTGGGATGAATTTACAAGGCATTTTCAGTGATGCACATCCAACAAGAATCAATTGTAATCCTATTATCATTCTTACGCAAAGGACAAAATAAGGTATGATGGTAATCTGATTTCATATTGGTATTGACATAATATTTTCGTAATGATAACCAGTTATGTATCCTTTATTTTTGGATAACTAATAATATTATGGAAGCCTATGTCCTTAATTATAGGAACAAGTGAAAAGACCAATTTCCATGGTAATATCTGGAAATGGCAAAAGGGCATTGTTTAGGATATTGAACAAGTTTTTTCACTTTGGGTTTTGAGTTTATAATTGTTTGAAAGATGGTTTATGTCTTCAATTTTTTTTAAGAGTTTTAGGAAACAAATAGGAAGTTGTATAAAACCCAATAATATGCCAACCATTACTCAATAGGTGTGCACTTCACAATTATCAAAGAGGTATAAGCTATTTTCAAACATAACTATGTATACATAATTTTGGTCTAAATCCTTTGTGTGGGTTGAATTGGAAGTAAAATATTCCTTGATTTGGAATTTCTTTAAAAGAATTTTTGAATATAAAAAAATGGGTCATCTAACTCTCATAAGAAAGAGTTTATAATATGAAACCTTATATTCAGTTGATTGAAACCATGAAGAGGGAACATCCATTATTGATAAAATCGTTGACTTGGATATTTTTGATAAGCATGACTATAGTATTGATTAGTATGCTTTTATTCACTTCAAACACTATTTTCAAAGTATTCCTAACTATTGGATCTAGGGAAGGAATTTTTGATAAACTTGTGTTTTGAAGAAAATTTTATATCTCCTATTTCAGTTTTTTTGTTTTGATGATGATTTTGGGAAACTAACTCAGTTTGGATGAGTGTGGAGGTATGATCAGGGAGTATTCAACAATGAGGAAACTTTGAGACAAGTTTAAAATTCTTAGTTTTCTCCTCATGTTTATGATGTCTTACAGTTACTTGCAAATTTTATGAGTTTGTAAAGAAGATTTTATTATGGAAATTATATAACTTGACATTGGAGTTTGATAGGTATAGGGAAAGATCGATAATCAATTTTTGGAATCATAATAATTAACTATGTTGTTTACAAGATGAAAAACTCATCTATTTTCCCTTGGTTATTATTCCATGTATTTTTTAAAGTGTATTGTGCATTAATAACCTTAGGATGGACATATTAATTGCACATTTATATACTTGATATATTACATGTTTATATACTTGACATATTACACATTTAAGTCCCATTGTATCTTGGGAAATTTTTGTATTACACATTTTTTTACTCACATGTATGTTTGTCATACACATCATATAGATGTAATTTCAAAGACCCATAGATGGGAAACATTTTTAAATGCAAGTATATAGGTGTTGTAGTTTGTTTATAAGTCTTATAGGGCATTTTTGTATAAAGGTGATATATAGCACCATTTTGATGCACTTTATTTTCCCTTGTGTGATATTGATATAACAAGGAGAATAATTTAACCTTGATATAGTGTAGGGGTTGAGATAATACACTAAATTTAATGACTATTTTGGGTGACAAGCCATTTTGGCATAATGGGTATAGCATTTTTTTTTACTATCCATGATCATGTTATAGTTTTCAATTGGACAGTTGACTTCTTACATGGAATTTTTTGATGATGTCTTATTTTTATGATGTAAACTTGGTGTTTTTCAAATGGATTTTATTTTCATAGATTAAATTCATAAAAACTTCACTATTTATATTTTTATTTCTGTACTTTGGTGTGATGCATATATCCATTTAGTAGATCTAGTGGGTTATTCACCTTTTGGAGACCAAAAGGGTCTTATTGGAGAGTTGTGATTTGAAGGTTATTTTTGGGTATCATAATTTCCCAATATATCCTAAAAATAGTATAGTACATAAGAGAATTTTTATATCTTTCCAATGTATATTGGAATGTGTAAAATGGACATTGATGCTCTATATACCACTAGTCAAAGTTTGGATTAAAAATGGTCAACAGGTCTATTGTGATGTGGATGTGTGCATGGTTGCCAAGTGGACCAATCAACATGTGACACATGGTAGTTTAATGGTAAAAGGATTTTTGGTTTTTGCCTCTAGTATTCAAAACTTATGCTCATATAAATGACACCCGCTATTTACTAGTTGGGGACCCTCAGCCAAGGTTGACACACTCTTTTTATAGAGGGGTGCCTTTACCTCTGTTACTTCATATTACCATAATTAAATTTTTGTATATATATGCCTCTATGTTATTTTCATGGTGAATGTGGGACTAATAATCCCATTATTTCAAACCAAATACCATATGTTATTTTGTTGTATCTCATAAGATTAGGAACATTTAGAGAGGTCCATGTGGTGGGTCCTCAGGCCACCACATGGCCTGCCACCACATCATTTTATTTTCTAAGTCATTTGTCAAGTTTGAGATATGCCAACTTGAGTTGCTATTCCAACATAATATAATTGAGATAATCAACCAACTCATAGGTAGTTCCAACTACTCAACACTGACTTTGTCTAATTTTGGTTGGGATCATATTTTATAACCATCAAAGAATAGGGATCGTTTAAACTGAACCAAATAAAGGGAGAGATAGACATGGCCTAAGTCAAATCACATGTATTAATGGTAGCCTTTTTTAGGCTCAAGCATAGTTATAAGCTATTATATATGAGATATTAATCCCTATATGGTAAAAGGCATGGTCTATGTGGTTAGAAATAAGCAAGGCTCATAGGATTTGAACTATCGACTTGTGTTCTAAAAGTATTTATCCCTAGTTGTTACACCACAACACTAGAAGACAAATGTGTCTATACAAATTGATATTTGTCAACACATAGACCTAAGCTTATGTTGATGTTGCTTCTATTTTTTAAAGCCTTTGGCCATGGAATGTTATTGTGATGTTGTTATAGGTTTATTTAGGGGAGTTGTAGGTCTATAAAATCTAAAGACACTCATTATTATGATGCTCGTATTGTAAGAGTTTTCTATACACTCTTAATGGAAAAACTTGCTTGAATATTTAGAGATGAAGTACATGTACTATAGATGAAGGGAAGATGTGTTACTGAGCATCTCAAATTCTTCACATAAACAATTTTAGTATAATTTTTAGAATTCAAAATCCATTTTGATGTAAGTTTGTAACTTATGGTATATACATCATTTACAATGGATCAGGGCATTATTTCACAAACCTAAAGATGTAGCCCCTTAAAGGGTTAACTCCATTATCAATATTTGTGTCAATCTTACTTTTCAGTATGTTGTGTTTTATTTATGATTAAATTTGGGAAATAAGTAAGGAAATAATAAGTAATTTATGAAAAATCATAAAATGACACAAAATAGGAGTTTAAATCAGGAAATGAGTTTATAAATTTTTCTAATCACTTTCATTCATTCATATAATTATGCATCCAATTCTATGTACTGACAAGAATTGATATTTTTTAGTATCCAATTTCTAAAAAATGTTTGATTTATCTAAGGGGGTAAATCTTTTTTTCGGATCATTAGAACCAATTGTCTCCTTTCCTATTATTGTCACCTCTATCACTATTCCCTAAAATACCCCTAAGTCCAAATTATTTCATACTAAGAAGAGTAAGGGAGTGTTTATAAGTGCATAATTACATGTATCTTCCACCCAATTGGGATTACCAATGCCTTCTTCTATTCCTATCTAGATCACTATTGTAATTTCATTTAAGAAGTCTAGCAAGAAGAAGCTAGTGGACATGGTACATCCAATGCCTTAGTTTGGAAACTTAGATTGGTCTAAGGTCATCTGGTCAATAATGCTATACCTAATGTAGGAAGAAGTACTAATTTAACCTTTAGAGGATAAAATTTAGGATTCATGGATAATATACCCTTCAAATTTAGTGATCCCAAAGTGGGCCATAGAGTAAGAAGATCAAGCCTCCCAAAGGTCAAATCTAACAATAATTGAGCTACCTACTATAACAACTATCTTTTACAAATCTACATGGACCATACAATGGGTCAATAAGAGATGATAGAGGATGATACAAATAAAGGTTTGATTCTTTAATAGAGGAAAGAGGTCTTCTTTTTATCCAAGATAAAGAATAAGAGACTTGGTGAGTCTATTTACAATGAAGATTTTAAATCTTAATTGGATACATAGATAAAGGCTTTGCTCAAAATTCATAAGGAGATCGATAAATCTAGAAGAGAGATATAATAATAATTAGATCAAGTCAGAATAATAATAGATTTTTCATGTTCTTAGAGAAATTGAGGGCAATTTCTAGAACACAGATTTAAGATTATTCAACATTTTGGACACCATTAATGCAATAAAAAAAAAGATGACTCCTTACCTGAATAAGATGGCCAAATTGTTTAATTATTTAAAGGAGGATGAGAAAAAATTGAATTTTCTTGTTTTTTATATAATGAATAAGGCTTATGTCCATCCATATTTGATTACACCATTAGAGGAAGCCACTTACCTTATCTTAGTGGTCATAGGGACACAGGAGGCAAGAGATTGGGTTGCAAGTGCATAGGCATTGATCCAAAAATTAATAGAGCATGAGAAATGGTAATGTAAATATTGGATGAGTTAAATCTATCTTAGGCCCTAGATCCCATATGAAAATTAGTGATAGAGCCACTTTTGATCAATTGCTTCAATAAGATTTTGCCAATTTCAAGTAGAGTCTTAAGTGAATTACATTAAAATAAATTGAGGAAAAAATAAAATTTTAAATAAAGAAAGTTATAGAGGTTAAATTATTTTGGGTGGACTTTAGAGCCACTAATATCGATCATGCAGGCTTACTAGTGCAAGTCAATAGAGTACTAGGCCATCCCTCTTGAATATGGACATCATCAAGTTGCATCATGGTATTGGGTACAAGCATTACCAAGATGTGGAGGTGAAGAAGAAGTCCATATCCACAACATCAATCTTGACCCCATATTCTACTTCAAATCTTTCATCAACTTTATTGCCTGTTACCAAATCAAGTTTAACCATGCAATTTCTAATTTTGAATAAGTCTTAGTTAGCTATAGATAATTTTGTATGTAAATTTTTCATGTAAGTTTAATCAATTTAGATATAATCTATTTATACTTCACGTATACATTTTTTAGATAGATGAATTAATTTATAACCATGCAAAATTGCATGGATTTATAAGAACAAATCAATTTTGAATACACAATCGTAATCAATGGTGGTTTTACATGTATTTTTTTACATCAAATTAGAACTGGATTTATGATTATTATTAACATGTAACTTAGAGTTATGAATGGATTTGGAAGATGAGGTGACCCCTATCCAAGTCTATTTATATGTGTAAATCCCTCATTTCAAATGGTCAAAAAATTATCAATATAGGAGGAAGTCATTTTTTATTATCATTCAACTGTGTAGATGTATTTCCATTCCAATTTTATGTAATTAAGTGTTTATTTTGTTAGTTGTTTAATTTAATTATTTGAAGTGTGAAACAACTATGGATAATTCCTTTTATTATCACTAATATTTTTTTATTTAATATGCATAACAACTATTGAATAACTATTAATTATTATTGGTTGTGTGTAAATAGGTTGAATGTTTCAATTATTAGAGTGTGCATAAGTGTTTTATTTGATATAGTTTTCTAAGTGTGAAAAATAGCTACCTTAAATACCTATTTGATCTAGGCTATAATCTCCTAAGTAAGGGTTTGTAAAAGCTAATATAAAAGGAGAAGCCTTTAGCTGAGATCTTTGAGTTTACTATATTGTATCCCCTAGACTACCTAACTATGTTTGCATGTGTATGTGTAATAGCTACTATCAATAAGCATAGGTTCCAAAAACACTTGTGCATGAAGAAAAAAAACTAGATTTAATCACTCGAGACCATAGAGCCTTATTTTATTCTCTACCCTTCCCTTTTTTGGAGTTATTTTAATATTTACCCACTCTAAATTAAAATTCATCCATATAACTCAACTAGGTTCATATTTCTCTTAGGTTTCATTTCATCCAAACACCCTAGGTTAACAACTTGCATGTTCATCCTATTATTCCACCACCTAGTTGTTCAACCCATACCTGTAACTCATGCCCTAAAGTGGAGTCTACATTCATTTAGATCCTAAAATGTTAGAGTTTACCTCATTTGATCTAGGGATGTGCATAATACTAACATAAAAAAATATAATCTAAATACAATGATGACAAAAGACAAGAGATAACACACAAAAAAAAATAATGAACACTCAAGAAGTAAAAAAATACTTTACTTATAATCATATACTAGGGTTAACACATTTGGTATCCAATGTACATAATATGGAATGATTGATGAGGAAGTTTAAAAAAACTATACAGATTTGGATGAAAAAATGTGAATAAGTGACATCACATTTTTAGATGAATGGAGATGATGGAGGTAGTGGCTAAGATGACCCTAGAGACCCCATGTATTTAAGTTTTTCCTACATAATCCACCTTAGATAAAGTTTATATGGGGATATTAGGCCAGATGTAGTTTTCCAATATGGGAAGTGATGAGAAAGTGGTGTGATTAATGAAGTGTTTTGTATTTGATGAATATATGAGTGATTCCCCTCCCTAGAAAAAGTGAGTGAATAGTTGGGGATGATAGTTTAAAAATATAGTTAGGTTGGTAGATATGAGTAAGAAAAGTGTTTATTTAGGTTAGCATATTTTTTTTTTATGAAAGTGTTTATGGAAAATAAATGTGATAACTATGGCTATATATAAGACATTCATCTAACATGCGTAAGGACATAAGTATGCAAACACAAGGATAAAACCCTAAGCTAAGAATGTTATGGAATGGATGATGAAACAAGTGATAAATGATAAGGTTAGAATATAAAAGTGACAACTAAAATGGGATGCCCCAAATTAACTAGTGAGAATATAGACAATAGATTATGCATGGTGCCAAAAATCTTTTTACACCATGTTACTTTCTCAAAGTGTCAATAAACTAGTTTTCACTTGTATATGAACTACTCTATTATTATTATTTTGTATTTTAGCTTGATTTTTTTTGCATACATCATATATAAATGATTATTAAAATTATTTTAGGAATATAATATCTTAAGGCTCATGATGTTCATAGGTTCATCAAGCTCCTCTCCATCTTTAGTAGCCAACTTATAAGCTTTAGATCTATACGTAGCAATTATTACAAATGGACCCAACCACTTGGGTTCAAACTTTCCCTGCTTCTCTTGTTCAACATTAGTATTCTATTTTTTAGGATTGATCATCAATAATGTTTTGTAGGGATATGAAAAAATATGGAATCTTGAACTCTATAGGTAGAATAGTCTCATTGCCATAGACAAGTGAATATGGGGTTGCCCTCATGGGTGTGTTATTGCTAGTATAGTACACACAAATGGAAACATAGAGCTGAGTATGCTAGTCATAACCAAATTAATTAAAAACTTATTTAAGGATTCAAATAATAATTTTATTAGTTGCTTCAGATTGGCCATTACCTTATAGGTAATATGGAGTGGACAAGTTTTGCTTTATATGGTAAGTGGTACAAAGGGCCTTGAATTATTTATTTTTAAAGGGTTTTCCATTATCATAAATCACAACAGATGGGATACTAAAGTAGTAAATAATATGGTTTAAGATAAAATTAGAGATATGTTTACTATTGGCATATGTGAGGGGCATTTCTTCAACCCACTTTGTAAAATATTCAATAGCAATAATGATATGCTTGTGACCATCTGAAGAATTGGGATTAATTTTTCCAATGAGGTCTAATCACCATATGGAGAATGACTGAGGAATTGAAAAAAGTTTTAAATCTTATGAATTACTATGAATGAGGTCACCATATTTTTGAAATGGCATGCATTTCTTGACATAATAATAGGCATCATATTCTATTGTAGGCCAATAATAAACTACATGCAATATTTTTTTGGTGAGGACCAAGCCACTAGAATGTGCACCACATATTACTTCATGAAATTCCCTAAAATCCAAATTAGATTCTTCTAGATTTAAAAATCATAGTAGGGTTCCATCATAGTCTATTCTATATAAAGTATATCTAAATATTGTGTAATGGGATGTGCGTTAGATGAATGATTTACATTGGTTATGGGTTAAGTAAGATGTAAGTGTGTTATTATAGAGACATGTGAAAGCATCAGAATACCATGGAGAAGTAGAACCAACCACCTCATAAACCATCTTAGATTTAGGGATATCATATGTCAGTTTCAATAAGTACTCTACAAATAAATTGTGTTACATTTTGAGATCAAACAAGGAACCACTAGTATCCATGTCATTTGTTGATCTATTATTAAGACTTGGTACTTATTCATATTGTATTAATGTAAAATATAACTTTAGACTATCCACCATTTATTTGTACAAGATTAAATTCTCATCTTTAGGCTAAAATTCATCATTTAATTGATTTATGATTAGTTTAGAATCCCCTAAAATAAGAAGATGTTGGATACCCCATTGGATAGAAAATTTGAGACCAAATATGAGACCTTCATACTCTACAATGCTCTTTACACATGGAATTTCAATTATAAATGCCTTTGGAATCAAATCCCTATCTAGTGTGATTAGTATTATGCTTTCCCTTGAACCATGATTTGTAAAGATCCATTAAAATATAATTACCAAATTAGGGTTTCATTTGTTGGCATTATTGCCTCATCTTGAAAATCTTTAATAAGAGGTGTATGAGGTTGAAGAGGTGTCATTTCTAGTGCATCTTCTAGAACCTATCCATTGATTGATTATTGGTTCACATAATCAATATCAAACATGCTTAGAATCATGACCCAATTAGTCATTTTGCTTGTTAGAGATTTTTTAGATAAGAGATACTTAAGTGGGTCACTTTTAGTATTAATTTTGGTTTAATTGTTGAGTATATAGTTATAGAAAAAATTTAAATAAAAAAACACTACAAGACATGAATTTTTTTATTAAAGATTATTTAAGTTAGTAGGACACCAAAGTTTTTATTAAGTAATACACTGCCCTTTTTATTCCACTATCATCATGTTGTGCTAATAATTCCCCCAATGTAAACTAAGTAGATGATATGTACAAAAATAAAGGCTTATTACCAATAGGTGGCATTAAAACTAGTGGATTGGAGAGATATAACTTTAGATTTTCAAATGTTTTACTATAATTCTCATTCCAATAAAAAATAGTGTCTTTCTTCAAAAAAATATAAATGGGTGACAAATGTCTAAAAGTTGGGATATGAACCATTGAATTACTTGGATTTTACCTTACAAACTATGAATTTGTTTGAGATTTCTTGGTGGAGGCATATTCATGATAGATTATACTTTAGAAAGGTCAACTTCTATGTTACGATGTGAAACAATGAATCCTAATAACTTCCTTGATCTCACTACAAAAACACATTTTTTAAGGTTCAAGTGAACCTTATACTCTCTCATTATATCAGAGATAGTAAAAAATACCTATGGATGATCTACTCTAGATCTTGATTTGGAAAAAATGTCATCAACATAATCTTCTATGATATTGTGAATCATATCATGAAAGATGACATTCATTGCTCTTTGATACATGGCTTCTATATTATTTAGACTAAATGGTATTACTTGATAAAAATAAGTGTCCCAAGGTGTTGTGATTTTTTTTTTATGTTGGTATTTGGGTGATATTCTAATTTGATTATATCCCAAAAAATTGTCCTAATTTCATGTCCTGTATTGGATTCCACAATCATGACAATATTTAGCAATGGGAAATCATCTTTTGGACATGATTTATTGATAGACCTAAATTTTGTATATACTCAAATTATTATTGGCTTATTTTTTATTAGTAAAATGTTATATATCTAATTTGAATATTTGACGGGGTGAATGAAACCAACCTCCAGTTGCTTCTTGAGATCTTCCTTAACTAATAGTACAATCTTGAGATGCATTTTGAGAATTTTTTGTTTGATGGGTTTTATATTTATATGGACTAAAATATGATGTAATACTAGTTTAGGATCAATCCCCAACATATCTTCATAATACCATGAAAATATATTGATAATTTATTTATGTAAAAGAGTGAGTGTTTCCCTTTCCTCTTGACATAGAGATGCAACAAATTTAACTATTATGGGATTTTATTTTGTTCAAATATTAATGGCAATAGTATCCTCAACTAGGAGAGTTGACTCTTCTTGATATTTTAGGGGTGATGAAGGAAGATTGAATTCCTCCTCTAGACATTCTTCATTGGATATTGATGTGGAATTTATTTGAGTATATCATACTTATTCCCTAAAATATGGGGATTTGTCTAACTATATGAAAAATCCTTTTTTATGATCTCTTATTGGAATGTTCTATTTGGTATTCCATAATTTTAAAATTGCTTCATCATTTTGGAAGTGATCAAGTGGAGGTGTTTCATGTTGGTACCATCGAATTAGTTGTGGATATGTAATGTTGAGTGTTAAAAAACATTTTCATCAAAGACATTGGTTAATGAGGGGTCTTCAAAGTGGCTATAAATGGAACATGTTTCACTATTGGAAGAATCTGAATCCAACTCACTAGATGAGTCCCTATATAAAAGTGTGGTATTTACATTAAGTGGATAGAATCCTATTCCATGGGTTGTTTAATTATATTTTAATGTGATAGTTTCAATTAATCATTGTTCACAAATACTAATATACTTACCTTTATATTTCATTATTTTTCACATAATGGATTAAGCTATGGGTATGTATTCTTGATGAAACAAATATCCAAATCATTGAAATAAATCCATGATGGATTTAAATCTTCAATTTTTCCATCCAAAATAAAACCACCTTATACCCTTTTTGTTTTATTGATATTACAAATATTTTGGATATACCTTAGATAGTGAGGCCTACCATGATTATTTGGAGACAAATAGATTGAGTTTGTATAAAGAGTGGCATGAATTTGATACACATTCATGCCTTTATAAATTATTTTAAATTGATATGGGGATGATGGTTTTTATTTATAACTGGATGGTTTATTTGAATTTTGATTGGATGATGATGTATCTATGAAAATGGAGGTAGATGGTGCATTCAACCAACCACCTAGAAGAGGTGTTTGAAATAAAGTATCAGGATGGATATAGTTTTTAGATGTGTGTAATTCCTTAATGAGAGTGAAGTTATCTTCAGTTACTAGTAGATACTTATATGTTTGATAGAGTCCTTCCAATAGTTTTCAATATTGGAAGGGTTGAGGATCACTTGCAATAGTTATTTTTTTTCCATTGTGAGATAATTTCAAATGTTGGTGGAGGGTGGAGATAAGACATTCATTGAATGTATCCATGGTCTTCTAAATACTAAATTTTAAGGTATATCAAGGTAAATTACATGGACCAATGTTTTTTTCATGATATACCCCATCATCAAGGTAAGATAAATGGTTCTTATTGATTTCCACTCATTATTATCATATTCCTTGATTGTGATTATGTTTGATTCTAATATTATTATAGAATATCCTAAATGTTTTATTAAAATAAATGTACACAAATTTAAATCAAATACATTATCTATTAACACCCTCTTTAATTTATGTCTAGAGACATGAAATTCTATATACAATGGAATATTAAGAGTGAATCCCAAGGGGGAGACATCAGAATGATCAAACATGGCCTAATTGTTAATGGAAATATTTATAACTAATGCTTGAATTTTTTTTGGATTTATGTCATTTAAGGTGTTAGACTCTTGAAGGACTTTGTAAAAAATATATTTATATACAATAAAAGTATTGAGAAGCTCTAATATGAAAATGTTAGTGGGTGTCTTCTCAAGATGGTCAATAATGTTACACGTATGTTCAACATTGGATGAGGATGAGCTAGGAATGGTAGTTTTTATGTACCTTATAGTAAAAACATAATATTGGTATGGTAAAATAATCAAATCTCCATGGTTGTTCCCATAATCAACACAATTGACTATGGAGTCAAAAAGATGACTAGATTAGTTGACATTACTATATTTGGGTTTTCTTATTTTTGATTACCCTTTCCTTGCTTAAGTTTAGGGAATTGGTATTGATATATACCCAATACATGGTTTTTAGATGTTTTGGGTGGTTAGTTTTCAATGTAAATATCTCCTCAATCTATAAGATATTAGACATAATGTTTAAGGTGCATACACCTACTAGTAGCATGTTCCTTTATCCTATGGTATTCATAATATTCATCTTCTACATACCAATCAGGTTTGGGGACATTAGAATCAAAATGTTTAGTGTTATTATAAATGATCATGTTAGGTTAGGCCAAATTTCAAAAAATTGATTCATACAAATCTCCCAATTGGGTAAATTTACATTTAAGGACCTTCTCTTTTGGTTGACCACCATGAATGGTTATATTGTTAATGGGTTGGGTGTAAGTTTGTTGTTGTATAGGTGGATTTTGTACTTATTTTACATCAGCCACCCCATCACCAACAACATTATATTCTTGGAAAATAAATTAGGTATTTTAGGTAGTTTTGAGGATTTGTTCTCTAGTTTATATATTTTGATAACACCTTTATTTATTAATTTATGTTCAAATTGTCCTCCATTTTCAATAATTTCGTAAAATGAACTTTGATAAATGATTAACTAATGTGATTATGGAGCATGGATGGAGAGTGGATGAATAGGAAAATAAATTAATTTTTTCTTCAAAAAGGGAGAGGGGTGATGGGGATGGAGAGGAATCTAGGGCATGTGATAATAGGGAGGATGACAATAATGGTGAAAGGATATAAATAAAAGAATTTTTGGAAGGAGGCCCCAAAAAATTTGACAAAGAGGGACCCAACCTGGATTCAGGTAAGATTTCTTGGAGTGTTAAACTCAAAGGGGCATAGGAGATGAAGGAAATATAGACTTTATAAGGATGGTAAGAATTTTTATATCAAAGTCTCAGGTTCAATTATTAACCAAGACTCGTCTAGAATGGAATAGGAATTGGTGGGAAAATTTATGGGAGCCAAACCAAATATTGATGCTTTTAGATCTTGGGCCATGGAAAAATGGCAACCTGAGTTCCATATAAATATCCTAACAATGGTGAATAGGTTATTTATGATCATATTTAATAAACTTGATAATTGTGCTCATATTATAGTAGGAACTTAGTTTTTTTGGAAGATTAGGGCTCTTTTAAAAAAAATGGCAACCAAGTTTTGACCTAAAAACAAAAAATATAAATTTAATGCCCATCTAGGTGCATTTTCCTAGTCTCCTAATTCAATTTTGGGAGCAAGACCTCATTATCAGCATTACTAAGATATTTATCTATTTTATTGCATTTGATTTAGCAACTAAATCTATATTTAGACTTGTCCATGCTTGATTTTATGTAAACACTTTTGTAAACTAGGAACTTCCTTCATCAGTGTTCCTTCATACCCCTATTGAAGTCTAAAATTAGAAAATTGAGTTTGAAAAGCTGGTTCTCCTTTGTGAAAAAAGTTATAAGTTGGGAAATTCATCAAAGGTATGTCATTCAAGCCCTCATCAAAAATTTTCCCAGTTCAAACCTTCTTGGCATAGAAAATGAGGAATATTATTGAAGAGATAGAAAAGATTCTAAACCCAAAATTTAATGTAGAATAGGATAAAAAGGAAAATAAAATGGGTTCACCATAACAATAAATTATTTTAGGAGGATTTGGAAGAAGATAGAAAAAACAAAATGGAAAAATAGAATGAAAATAAAATAGAGGAAGTCAGTAAAAAATATCTAATCTAAACGCATATCTTGAATATTGTTCAAGTGGGGATATATCAAGAGAAGGATTTAATAGTCTAAAATTGATAATAGGATAGAGATTTTATCTATTCAATATTTTTAATAATGACCAAACCATTTTGATATTTTTGTGTAGCTAAAATACAATCAAGAACCTCCTTAAAATGAATATGAATCACTCAAGAAGACTATAGAGGAAAACCAAAGAGCAGAAATCAAAAATAGATCAATAGTTTATTCACCAAAGGATTCCAAATAAAGGGAGGTATAGTCTAAAGATATTCCTTCAACACCCAAACATAATACCAAGCTTAAATTCACTTCATATATCATGAATAGAAGAAGAATAAAGGTTATGCCTTTCATATGCCCCCAAAAGTTGGGAAATCTACTAAAATGGAAGTTTTAAAAAAGATCACAGATGTGGAAATAGCATATGGACTTCAATTTAATATTTTGTTCAAGGGAAGTAAGCCTTCACCTTTTATTTAATTATGTTGAAATATTCTTTGAATATTAGATTAATTCATAGTTACTCAAAACAAAAAGTGTTTAGAGATTTTAGACAAATTCACAAACCTTTTTTTTTGGCAATTCAAGAATCTAAAATTGAAGAATTCTTTGAGAACCATAAAAATGCATATTGGAAAGATGCTAGATATGTTTGTGTGAGCTTGGTGGGTTCTTCTAGAGTTCTTAATAATTTTTAGGATAATAATAATTTGGTTAGAGAGACTATTTTCAAATCAGTCAATCATTTAGCAGTGCTTTTCATAGATCTCATAGATGGTAAATAATGGATTTTTTCTAACATTTATGCTCCTAATTCTATTACCATTTGAAAAAATGATTGGGAAGAATTAATAATTTTTAGAAACACTTGTGAGGAGTTATCTTGGATTTTGGCTGTAGATTTGAACTCTCCCTAACATCCAAGGGATAAAAAGGAGGAAATCAACTTGTGATAGATAGTAAGAAGGATTTTACTTCTCTTATTTCTGATTTTGGTTTGTTATATGTTGGAATTTAAAGGATATATATACACTTGGAGTAACAAGATATTGGGAGAAAATCTTATCTAATGTAGATTGGATAGGTTTTTTATTTCTTTGCCATGGTTGGCCTAAAATGATTTTATGTTAAAGACACTCCCTCAACTAGGATCAAACCATAACCTTCTAGAGTTGAAGATGGAGTAAAAATTTGTCAAGGAAAATAGATATCCATTTAAAATGGAACATATGTGGTTTTCTCATTGAAAGATTCAAGACATAATACTAGAATGGTGGTCCTAGATTGTTAATGGCATGAATTTGTACCAATTGAATGAAATATAAATAATGTTAAGATAAAAATTATACAATGGAATAAAGAAGTATTTGGTAATGTTCTTATTCAAAAAAATATATAAAATATGTTATTTTTATGCTTGAGTATGAAATAGAGAGTAATGGGTATGACATTAATAATCATAACAAAGAAAACTAATTTCTTTGTGGATATCACACTATTGCTATAAGAGGAGAGTTTATGGAGACAAAAATCAAGAAATATTTGGCGAAAATAGGGGGTAAGAATACTCACTTTTTTCATTTATCAACTGTGAAGAATAAATCTCATAATTCAATCAAGGTAATAACATATAGAGAAGGAAATAATATATCTAATAAAGATCTTATCAATCAAGAGAGTGTAAGTTACTTCAAAAACTTGTTCAATATGACTTCAAAAGAAACATCAAATTTGAACAAGAATTCTTGCATGTTATTCTAGAATTGGTAACTAAGAAGAAGATTTAGCTCTCATTACAACTACATCTAATGAAGTTCATAAATTTGTCATTTTAAAAATGAGTCTGGATAAATCTCCAAGCCTAGATGGTTTTCCAATAGCCTATTTTCATAAGTTTTGGGATATCATTAGAGATGATGTGGTTGACACAGTTAATGAATTCATTGATTTTACTTAGATGTAAAAATAATTTATTCACACCTTCTTGGTTTTGATTCTTAAAAGAAAGGAGCTATAATTTTTTATGATTTTTATCCTATTAGTGATAGCCCATAGATGGAGGAATAAATTTAGAAAAAGTATTAAATATAAATTAACTTGTTTTATTTTTATACAAAGTAAGTTTTAAAAATATTACATAGAAAAATTTGTCTAGATAAAACTAACTCATAGGTATAACCAACCTGATAACAAATAATAAAATAAAACAAAATAAAAACAAACTAAAATAATTTTGGATCATGAAAATAATCCAAAAAAATTCCCATTGATCCAAAGGGGTATAGCAGATGAATGAACTAGATAAATGAATTTGAAGTCATCAAAGGATATCTATCACAACTATAATTGGTGTAATGTACCTCTTACACTGACCAACAACTGATGCTACTCCATAAAAAATCCCACCCCTATGAGTTATGAAAAAAAATGGTTGATGAACATGATCAAGGCTTGCTCATCCCCAGTGATCATCATACCATACTACATTGGAACATAATCAAGCATGTCCAACTACATCAATCCACATAAGGTCCCACAAAAGAACATGTCCAAGTGATAAAACCCATACTATATATGGCATATCTCTATGATGTCTACCAAACATTGATGACCTTTTCTCAACATTAAATGTGCTATCAACCCCTATCAACTTGTACTATCACCAATGACTAATTGAATACCAATAAATGTAATATTTTATTCCCCTATCAGGCAAAAGGTGAGAATTTGTGTCCCAAGAAAATCAAAATAAGATAATACTACCTGTTCCATGTCATGAAAATAAAATGAGAGAAATCTAAAACTAGAAAAAAACTAAAAGAAGTAAACTCCTATTACTAAAATTGTTATTCAAGCATGATCCCAAACTTTGAGTGAATAGCTAACTAGAGAAGGGAATAATCTTCCAGCCTCTAATGGATCCTCCAACCTCCAATTGTTACTTAGATGGTGTTAATCAAAAGTATCATGTGGCTTGTAATGGATGGTATTGTCTTTGAGAGCACAAGCATGAAGTGATATTATGAAAATTTTCATTTTGAAGGTGTTGAATTCAATTGAAAATGTACCTTTATACATTAGTTTCATTATATTGGTTACAAAAAAAATATAAAGACACTTCAAATTACAAAATTGATGATTTCATTATGTCTATAATGTTCAAAAACCTATATTTTAAGTGGTCACATAACCACCTTTGCATAAAAGAATGACTAGTTAAAAAAATATCATAGTACAATACTCTTAATATCAAATGTGACCAAAAATATGACTATGTTTGGAGGTTTTGAACTCTTAACCTCTTTGGAGAGTCTCTTACAAGATAATATTGTCTAATTTCTCTATGAGCATTTACATTACATAAAAGGAAGATTTTGTATTTAATACTAATTTGATATGTGGAAAAATAAAAAATAATGTTTCTATAAAAATGTTTTATGGAGAGAATAGGATATAGAAAAAACTAACTCCTTTGAATTTTTAGTGGGCCTCAATAAACCCTAAATTTTTCAATCTAAATCATAACACTTCATGAAAATAATAATTTGCTAGTATTTTCCTGCATCATACTCACACTAGGGATGTCATGTGTACTTCAACAAAGATACAAATCTGTTGAACATTATACTGGTCTTTATGAATGCTTTTGATCTATTACACCATTTTATTTTACTACAATGCCATACTTGATGAGAATTCAATTACCACAAGGAAATCTATAAATTAGTGAATTTCTCAAGAAGAAAAGTATTTCATACAAGTGTACCGTATAGGTTTGGCATAGTGAGAAAAAAAATTGGATAAAAAATGCACTAAAAATATAGTACAGATACTTTGAATGTCATGTAGTGTATGCAAACCAAAATTGTAAATAAATTTATCAAATATGTATTCTTATTCAGAGAGAATTTATTAGCAACAAAGAGTAGTGTGTATAAAAAAAGATCAAATTTGAAGTTCTATTTATTTTAGAGGCTTCGATTTAGGCACAAAACCATACCCAATCATCATTATATGCCTAGGACACACAAGCATCACACAATAAAATTATTTTCATTTACTGTACTTTTGACTATGTTTATTTGTTTGAATGTGATTTTCAAATATGTTCCCTAGTTTGATCCTCCTCTGGAGATGTTTGGTCATACTAGAATTTGTTTATTTAAAAGAAATACTCGTCAATTCTACTCTTAATCTTCTTAGACCTTCAAGAGATTCATGGATCCTCTAAAGACATGGATATGATACCACTAATAGCCCATAAATGGAGGAATAAATTCGAAAAAAAGTATTCAGTATAAATCAACTTGTTTTATTTTTGTACAAAGTAAGCTTTAAAATGCTTATGTAGAAGAAGTTGGTTAGATAAAACCAACTCATGAGTATAACCAACACAAAAACAAATAATAAACTAAAACTAAATAAAAATAAGCTAAAAGAACTTTGGATCATGAAAATAATCCATCAAATAGCTTGTGTAATTCTATATATAAAATCATTACTAAGTTATTTTTTGCAATATTACAGCCACTCATAGAAGCTATTATCAAGGTTAGCAAGGAGGTTTTGTTCTGAGGAGACAAATACAAGATGGGATCATTATATTTCATAGATTATTGCACTCTATGAATAATATTCAAAGTGATGGTATGACATTAAAACTAGACATGGCTAAGGCCTATGATAGATTAGATTAGAGATTCTTAGATAGAGTCATGTGTCAATACAATTTACAAGACAAGTTCAAGAAATTTATTAGATCTTGTATGTTTATGGTACTTGTCAATGGATTGGAACAAGGTTTTTTCAAAAGAGGCAAAGGCATGAGAAAATGGGATCCACTGTCCCCTATCCTATTCATCATTATGGCTGAATCTTTGAGTATATTTATTTCAAATGTTATGGAAATTAATGATCTAAAAGGCTTCAAAATTTCTAGAAATGTTGACATGGTAACTCATCAGCAATTTTCTAATGATACCATTCTCATTGCAGAGGTGTCCATTAATGGAGAAAAATTCTTAAAATAAATCTTGATGAAGAATATTCAGATCAAAAGTTAAATTTTGATAAGAGCTAAATTTTAGTTTTCAATATGCTATTGGGAAGACTAACAAGAATTGTACAAATCCTGGGTTTCCAAATTAAATAAACTTCATCTTATTATTTGGGCATGCCTCTCTTTCACAAAAAATTACCAGTTATAACTTATAACCCTTTGGTGGAAAGATTCCAAATAAACTTATATAGATGAAAAGGAAAACTTCTATCTCAAGCAATAAAATTAATGCTTATCAAAAGTTTGTTTCAAAGTCTTTCGGTCTATCTCATTTCTATTTTTAGTCTGCCCAAAAGCGTAGAAGACAAACTTAATAAAATCCAAAGGAATTTCCTATGGACATGTATAGAAGAAAGAAACATAATCCATTTCGTGGCATGGGAAAAAGTTTGCATAACTAAATGAAATGGAGAGTATAAAGCTCTCATATCCAAATTTGTCTAGATATTTCTCAAAAGTAATAACACTTGGGCTTCTATTTTAAGATTAAACTACCTAGATGGTATAAATCCTATGTGTATTTTTGAAGAGGAATAATTTTTTTGGGAATCACACTTTTAGAATTTCCTAAATTCAAATAAATAAGTTATCTCTTCAGTCTTGAAATGACATCTAGGTAATGGGAATATTATCAATTTATAGATAGATACATGGATTTTAGACCAACCTTTAAATTCTCTAGATCCTTGAGAGTGAATTAAAAATCCCATTAAAAAAATATGGTAATAAGGTTCAACATTATTGGTATATCATAGAAGGTACTAGAAGCTGGAAAAGATTGACTATTTATAATTTAGAATAAGAAGAAAATACAATTTTATCTAACCTGAACAATTTGTTAAGAACATACCATCTATTTGAAGCCTTCAATGCAGAGCAATTGATGTGGAATGATTCTAAATATGGTCAATATCAATTTAAATTTATATATAATTTATTGTAAAATATCTACAATAATTTGTGAAATGGGACAGATTATGGGACAATTATCTGACTCCCAAAGTCAACTTTTTGTGTGGGTAGTTGTTCAAAATAAAATTTTATCTATGGATAATTTAAATAAAAGAGGATTTATTTTTATCAATAGGTGACCTATGTGATAAAATGATAATGAAACAATCTTTCATCTTTGAGTTAATTATCCTTTTGCTAATAAAATTTAGAGCTTCTTCTTAAAAAAATTCAATGTTTCTTGGGTTTTCACTGGCTATGTATTTGATTTCTTGTAGTCTTGGAGGTGTTTTTTTCAACATGATATTATAAATTAAATCTATAAGATCACATTTCCCCATGTCATTTAGGGAATTTGGGGGAAAATGAATAACATAATGTTTAGGAATAAGAAATGTACAATTATGATCCTTCTTAATAATATTTATCAGGTTATTGTGGAAAATTTTAATGTGATGAATAATGAAAAAGGAAAAATATTTAAAATATATGAAAAAACCATCTTTGTATTGGAAAATTGGCTCTTTATGAATTGCTAAGAGTGATCCTAGTGATGAAATAAGAAAGAGGACTAAATGGAAACCTCCACCTATTGGATGGTTAAAACCTAACTTTGATGGGGCTTCCAAAGGGAACTCAGGTCCTTTAGGAGGAGGAAGGATTTTAAGAGATCACCAAGGGAGGTTTATAATTTCTTATGCTAGTGACATGATAATCAAAACTAATCATTGGGTTGAATCCCTTTTTCCCAATGGGGACTAAAAGTTGTTAAACAATTGGGTGTTCAACAACTGATCATCGAGGGAGACTCAATGAACATAGCAAATTGCCTTTAAAAAAATCTTAGTTAGTTGGAGAATTAAATAGGTGGTGGATGATTCTATATCTATTTTATATTTTAGGTAAAAAAATGGTCATTCAACATGTGTATCGGGAAGGCAACAAGATTTTTGATTGGTTCACCAATAGGGGTGTTAGTTGTTCAGGTTTTTATAAGTAGATGGAAAAATAAGATTTACCTCAGAACATTTGCCATAAGATTGATGAGGAAAGGCTTATTAATGTTCAAAATTTTTGCTCACATGGGGGTCTTTTCCATGCATTATAATAAAGTTAATTATAACTTTATGGTTATGTTTCTTTGGTTACTTATGTTCTTTGTTAATTTTAATTATTTTTCCCTTTCCAATGGTCCTAAAGGGAAGCTTCTAGATTTATGTGGTAGAATGCATAGTCAATTAAACATTTATCAATATTAGATGTTCCTCATTTATGGGTTCAAGTGGGATGTCATGAATCACTTAAGGTGAACTAGTACTTGGATTTTGGAGAGCCCAAAAAACACATGTTTTAGATCAATGAGATACATTCAACATATGCTTTTCCTCATGGGGATTCTTAAAAAAATTAAACCCAAAATTCCTAAGGAGGTTAAAAATAATGAGTAAGTTTGGGATGTTATTCAAACATGGGGAATGGTAAACTTCATGTAAATAATTGAAGGTGATGACAATCATGTATCGACATTAATTGGAGAATCTTAAGAGAATAAAACCTTGAATATCAATGGAGTTTTGCTGGAGATATGTAAATAATTGATAGCGTATGTCACAATTCTAGAGTTGGATGTGATTAAAGTATATAAAATGGGTAAAGACTATAAGAAGGATAAAAATAGCTTCTTGATAGAAGGATAAACATTGGAGGTTTTACAGAGTGGCTTCGATCAAGAATCCTTATCGAGACCTTTTGGATACATGGATTTTCACTTCATGTAGTACATTACTCTATAAGTTAGGTTTAATGTTGTTTGTTGGTCTCTGTTTATATTTTTAAATTATATTAGGCATGTCATACCCCTGAGTCAACCATTTTATATTTTACTTTCTCTAGAATCTTCCATTGAAAATTTAAAAAAAGGAAAATACATAGTGCTTAGGCATGAAGGAGTGATATTTCTAATTCATAAATATTTCAAGGGGATGAATCAAATTATCCTTGAACTCCCAAAATCTTAGAGTAACAAATAAGTTATGAGGCTAGTTGATGTTAGGAAAGTGAAGAAGATTTGGATTAAATATCCAAAAAACAATACTTAAAAGGATAAATATCATAGTCAAGCTAAGATTCCTCTAAAATCATAATATATAGGCATTAAGACATGACTAATAAGTGTTACCAAGGAGCCACCTGCTTCAAGTAAGAATGCTACCAACACAGGTAGAAAAGGGAAATCTATTGGGAATACTATCTTGGTTAAGGAGGAGGTAGAAGGTAAACAAGACACTAATACTCATAAGGGGTATGTTAGAGAGAGAATTATTTCTCCAACCAAAAAAATCACTCAGAAAAGAGGAAATCAAGGGAGTGTCCTAAGGAAAAAGAGGGGGATTTTTTAGGTATCTAGGATCATGACCCAAATGAAAAATTCAATGTCCTGGTTGATTCTTTGAAAGGTAATAAAAGTCATGATACGATTAAAGAACTAAACTTGTAAAAGTTGATTATCAGGTGGTTAATGAGGGAATTATCTGATCTAAAAGGAAAAATGAATTTTTTTTAGTAAGATAATGATAGACTAGCATAGAAGGAATCATATATTGATCATAATCTACAAATTCAAGAGCTTAGAGATAGGGTTAGTATACTTGAATATGATAATGAAAAACTTAAAAACATTAATTTTTTGGTTTATTATAGTAAGGTAGATATGTATGAAGGCATTCAAAATGTGGAAAATCTTGGAGATCACATGGGATAATTGTTTGATATGAGGTCCTCTTCTAAGGGCAAGGGAAAATAAATTAAATGTAGTGAATGCTTCAAAGACATTAATAAGGAAAAGTTACTTCTTAAAATTGATTCAAAGTTTAAATGTATGAAAAGTTATTGGGAGGATGTTATTGGAAACTTGGAAATTCAGTAGGTATTTGGGTATCTTATAGTATCATTTTGGTTCTAGAGTTACTTATACCACTTAAGGGATGTTTTTTGATAGTTTTTAGCTATTTTTGTATATGTTTTACTCTATTTCTCCTTAGGACTTGGTTAGTCATTTGTTGTCATTTTGTTTGCATTTCTTATAGGGTTTGAGAACCCTAATCAAAATAATCCCCCCTTTTAACCTTAATACAAAAAATGATGTCCCAAGTCTATGTTAAGATTGTTCATAAATATATCCACAAGTTTAGTTTTGGAAAATGACCATAAAAAGTGGTTTGCCAATGCTTGCCATATTTATAAGAAGGAAGTAAAGGTTTCAAAATTGTGTTGTTTGGTGTTATGTAAGTATAATGTGGTCAAATCCTTTTTGATATTATAGTAAAAGTGATGAACAAATTTATTAGAAAGGTACTCAAAGTTGAAGATTGATCCTTTGGGAAGGCATGAAAACCATTCAAGGGTTTAACCCCAAGACTTTGTGTAAATATTCATAATAAATACTTGTTGATATAAGTAACATCTGTAGATGTATGATATAAGTATTTAAGGTGTGCCTAAGGATATCCCTTACCTTTATATTTATCAAATTTTAGGAGTTCAAAATGTTTTGGAAAAGGTGTTGTCATATTACTTAGGTCATATGGATACAAACAAATTTCCTCAAATTTAAATTATTTTTGTCAAGAAGTGCCATATTGTAAATGCTAAACTCTATCCTTTAAGTTTTGAAATTATTGGATAAACTATGGTGGTTTTTGGATCATTTGGATTGAAGAGGCCTAAAAGTTGGGCAGTTGACCTATGAATTGATTTGTGTTATTTTGTGAAAATTGATTAGGAAGTTGGTTGGAAAAATTAGTGTTTTATGAATTTTTAATGTGGTTTGGATTGTTAAAGTTATTGTTAAAACCAAGTTTTGTTAGATTAGGGTTAATGTTGAAATTGGATGTCATGGGATTGGGGTTGCTTGTGAGGTTAGGATTTGGGTTATGTTGACTTATATTGAAATTGAGGTTCAGGTTAGGGTTAAAATTAAATTTTATGGGGTTTGAATTAGTATAAATGTTAAAGTTATATTGGTTTAATGAATTGGGATTATGTTGTTTTTAATTTTTTAAAAAGTTGGGTGGGTTAGTTTATGTGTTCAATTTAGGGTTGGAATAGTTAATAAAGTTAGGGTTTGGGTTAAGGTTTAATTTTTGGTTGCTTGGGTTAAGGTTTAAGTTTATGTGATTAGTGGGGTTAATGTTGAGTGAATTAATGTTAGGTGGTGTTAAATTTTGATTGGAAGGAATAAATCCTAAAAGAGAATTGGAATGGTAAATATGATTTTGTCTATTTCCTAAACTACCACATAGATTTGGGTTGGTGGGCATACTTGAAGCAATACCCAAACTTTAATTTTACATATATGGGTTTATTGGTGAGCTAGAATGATTATTAATGTTTATATTTTGATTTTAATTCATGATATGATTGATTGGTGAGCCTTGATGATCTGTAAACTATATTAGACCCCCTACTAACGAATAGTTTAAAATTAGATTCTTAAAATCTTATCCAAAAAAATGATGAAAATTTATTGAATAACTTGATAAATATCATTCAAATGGATCTTATAAACTTTATCAAAATGATTTAATAAATCAAAACTTATCAAAATATCACTTAAAATGATCATAATAGTTTCTTTCAAAATTCTTGTGAATGTCAATTAAGCATTTTAGTTTACATCCATGAAACTTAATAACTGAATTAAGTGCAGAAAATCATAATGCAAAGCAACAAGTAAATGACACTGAGTTTGTTTATAGAGTTCACCAAATGGCTATGTCTCTAGGTTCATTCGAACTGATTTATTAGAATATAATTTGTAAAATACAATACCAAAATCTTATAAATTATTAATGAATACTCAATGTTTCAAGTAAATTACTTTTAGATCTTCATAATACCTGGAATGAATCCATAATTATCTTATACCTTCCTAAAGTACATGTAAAGCTTGATTTTTAGAGTTCTCTATCAAAATTCTCTCAAAAATGACTTTAAATTGGTAGAAAATGAAACAAGTATAATAAAAATAGAGTGTCTCATAGTTTTTAATAACCTTCCAATTCAACTTAAGCTCCCAAAATGCCTACAGATAGGTTAAAAATGCCAATATTCAAAAATTATCCTGTTCTGGAATAATACATAGGCAGTGATATATATCTCTTCAAATACAAAGTTTCACCTTTTATATTATTTGAGCACCACTTGGTGGAACCAACAGGTGCCTCTCTTTTTGGGTAGGAGGTTATAGGTTCGAATCTCTTCTTCCCTACCAAATCAAAACATAGTAAATAACATCTCATTGGAGTTTAGTCTAACCATTGGACCTTTGGTGGAATGGTTGGTCTTTGAAATAGAAAATGGTAGGTTGGGGGTTTCATCCTCCCCAATCACTACTCATTATTTTTACATTTCCATAAGATTTATTGGGATTTAATCCCATATGAGTGTGGCTATTTGGCATAATGACTTTTAAAATAATAGATATCTGCATATCTAAATGGCTAAAATAGCTACTATAAGGAGTTGACACCATTACCTTTAGATATTGTGTTATTTTTATAATAACTACTTGGTTGGTGACATCCAATGCTTAACACACTTTCTATCTTCAGTGAAACCATTGATTGAATGGTAAAGTATGGAAGCCTATTGGAGATTGTGCTAAACACTAAACTTAGGAGGTGATCGACTATCAAAGACCAGAGTAGAAACCAAAACCCAAAACCATTATTTTGCCTCACTCCTACCACGTGTCACCATTTTATTGGTCTACGTGGTGATCCTATACTATTTTATTTTTTTCCATCTCATTAGTTGACCATAGTTAACCAACTTTGACTAGCCATATTAAGAGCATACGAGCTTGGTTTTCCATGTTACACATATCGTTGGAAAGATCTCAATGAGAATTATGCAATGGTGTTGGTTTAGGGATATTTACGTACATTTAAAAAATGACCTCTAAATCACACCTCTCCACTAAGACCTTTTTGGTCCCCAAAAGTATATTCATCCATTGAATTTTCTAAACAACTCTCTGTATCACATGAAATATATAGAAATTAGAATATATCATAATGGATTATTTGCCAATATTTAAATGCTAAAAATATCATAGAACTATATTAGTGTAAATAGGCACAAATCACCTTTCAAAAATACAATGTCTAATTTAACTTATTTGATTTAGCTAATAGTGTAACTACAATTGAAATGACTGCCAAAATATGTCAAAAATATCATAAAATTGGATTAGTGTAAATAAACACAAAACACATCCCTAATAAGAAAAATTATCTCACTAAATCCTTATGATTTGGCAAATGCTACAATGTAAAATAGATTAGTATAAAATTTCCACCAAATTCCAAAATAGGTTGTGTCCATTGACCCTGTACAACTGCTAATATACTTTACACAAATATCACTAAAATGATCAATATGAAAAATAAAACAAAAATTCCAAAATAAGCTAGTGTCCATTGATCTTGTGATTTGTAAAGTCCTATAAATTGATCAATATAAAATAGATAACTAAATTCCAATATTAGGTGATATCCACTGATCCCTATGAAATTGTTAATCATGACAACATATCACTGTCAAATCTCACTACAATAATGTCATGAAAAATGATTTAGAAATCAAACTACACAAATGCCTATACCAAGGTGAGAGTTAGAATAAATCCTTGAAACTACATGAGAAATCAAAACATCTATCTAATGTAAAATTGGGAATAGATACAAACTTCCTACATAACTGTGATAACCTAAATAGTGATTCTCCCAAACACTATTAAATGATCACTAGGTGTAAATTTCAAACCAGTATGTTTGATAATAGCCACTTAGTTAGTGACTTCCAATGCTTAACACACTTTCTATCTTCAATGAAACTATTAATTGGATGGTAAAGTATGGAAACCTGTTGGAGATTGCACTAAACACTAAACTTGGGAAACCAAAACCCAAAACCATTTTTTTGCCTCACTCATACCACATGTCATCATCTGATTGGCCCACTTAGTGAGCTTGTAATGGTCTATTTTTTTCCACATCATCAATTGACCATAGTTGACCAAATTTGACCAAAACTTTGACCAATCATATCAAGAGCATACAAGCTATGTTTTCTGCATTACACATATTGTTGGAAAGCTCTCAATGAGTATTACACAATGTTTATGATTTAAGGAGATTTAGGCACATTTAAAAAATGAACTATAGATCACACCTTTCCACTAAGACCCTTTTGGTCCCCAAAAGTATATTCATCTATTGAATTTTATAAATGACTCTTTGCATCACATCAAATATACAAAAATTAGAATATATCATAATGGATTAGTTGCCAATAATCAAATGCCCAAAATATCATAGAACTATACTAGTATAAATAGGCATAAATTACCTTCCAAAAATATAATGTCTAACTAAACCCATGTGATTTAGATAATATTATAACTTCAACCAAAATTACAACCAAAATATGTCAAAAATATCACAAAATTGGATTAGTGTAAATAGACACAAAGCACCTCCCCAATAATAAGCATTGTCTCACTAAATCGTTATGATTTGGAAAATGATGTAATGTAAAATAAATTAGTATCAAATGTCCAACAAATGCCAAAATAGGTTGTGTCCACTGACCTTGCACAATTTTTGATATAATTTACATAAGTATCACTGAAATTATCAATATAAAGTAGATAACTAAAATGCCAAAATAAGCTAGTGTCCATTGATCATGTGATTTGTAAAGTCCTATAAACTAATCAGTATAAAATAGATAACTGAATGCCAACACTAGGTGGTATCTATTGATCCATGTGAAACTATCAATCACAACAACATATCATTGTCAAATATCACTGCAAAAATAGCATGGAAAATGATTCAAAAATCAAACTACACAAATTCCTATACCAAAGCTAAATTTAGACTAAATCCCTAAAACTACATATTAAATCTAAACATCTATCCAAAGTAAAATTGGGAATAGGTACAAACTGCCTACTTGACTGCCACAACCTAAATAGTGATTTTGCCAAACACTACCAAATGATCATCAGGTGCAACTTGCAAACCAATTTGTTAGTGTAATAAATATACACCCTAGTTTTAAACATATTAGATAGTTACAAATACTTTCCCTAAATGAGGTACTTATAAACATGTGCAAAAATAGAAAATGGCTACAAGTTTGTACATTAATTACAATTATAAACGGTGCTCAAAAGGGTCTTATAAGACTTAATACATTTTCACAATGTAAATGACAACATGTATATCTTAAATACATGTTTATAAAAATAGACATACTCATCATGCCCATATAGCCTATATACATTACTTTCAATGCCCAAACTGTAGTGTGTAATACCCATAAACTAAAAAAATAAATCCAAGTATGATAAACTTGTCACTTGATTTTTATCTATGAGTAACTCTAAAAATATATTCAAATCCAAATCATATGGTAAATAAGTTAAAACTCCAAGTTAAAATATGAGTTAATTCCTTTTATCCAAATGCATTAGGAACTCAATAATTGATTTAGAGATCAAATAGAGTCTAGTAAAAACCATAACTCCAATTATTCAAAGCCAAATAACTATGTAAGGAAAATATCCAATCAACAATCCATGGGATCCCACAAATTTTATTTGAAAATTTGCATGATATCATCAATCAATGCTATACAAACATGAAATCAATAAATTATTTACCAATCCTCTTTATCAGATTATACTGTTTAGGTGGTTTCATTTATTTAGGAATAATCTGGTCATCTATATGAGTTAGATCAAAATGAATTGGTTTAACATAGTATTCATTACTAACAACCTTCTATTGTTGTTTTAGATGAAGCTTCTAATACTTATCTACTTCATGACCTTTCCTGTTACAATGGGTACAAAATCTATAATCCAATTTATGATATTTAACCAAATTAGGAGATTTATCTAAATTACCATTTTCAAAACCCTTTTTAGGTGAATGGTCTTTTAAAATATTACCCAAAAAAAGCCATCCTTTTTCAACATCTAGATACATAATGATTAGATAATCTAAAAAAATTACATGGACATCTATGCCACAAAACTTGTGAACCATAATCAAAAGGAATGCTAGTGTATTTACATTGTTTGGTAGAATTAGAATCAACATTACTGTAAGTATGACAAAATAAATGTGTTTTACCTTCTATTCTATATGGTTTACACTTCTTTGTATCACCTCTTACTTCTACATTCTTATAACATTATCTTATTTCATTTTGAAGACCATATTTGTATCCCAAACCTACATGATGAGGCTTATCCTCTACTTGAATAGGGTTAGTAATGCCTTGGCCATATTTTCCAAGGCCTTTTCGATTAAATCCCATTTTAACAAGTAATTTTGAACCTATACCTCTAGTTTATTATTCAAACTTACAAAAAACCTTTTTTATCATATTCAAGATGGAAAGGACAAGTAATTGGTGACTCACATTCACTTATAGTACTTAATGAATCTATTTATGCACTTTTGAGAGAGGAAGGTCCTATATGCATAATAGAATTGTTTTTCTCCTTCATGCCATCATCTTGAAAACTCAATAATACCTCATCCTTGGCTTTCAAATTTCTTTCAACCTTTCAATCTCCTCTTCCAAGGAGTAAAACTTTGCTCTTAGGAAAGAGTTCTCTTCCTAAATCTACATATTAAATTATTCTATCTCATCAAACTTCTCTTGTTTGGATAACTTGACCATGGTTTCCTATTCCTATAAATAACCTATACTTCCAACAATGTAAATGGAGTAAACAACAATTCACAAAGAATCCAACCAATACTGAAAATGAATTTAAATTTTCACACAATCAAAAGTTAATCCTTGCATTCTAACTACTCTGATACCAAACTTGATCTACAAAAATGTAGTAGACCCCCTACTAATGAATAGTTTAAAATCAGATTCTTAAAAACTTATCCAAAAAAAATGATGCAAGTTGATTGAATAACTTGATAAATATCATTCAAATAAATCTTAGAATATTGATCAAAATGAATTAATAAATGGCTACATCTCCAGGTTCATTCAAATTGATCCATTAGAATATAATTTGTAAAATACAATATCAAAATATTACAAATTATTAATGAGTACTCAATGCTAAAATTAAATCACTTTTAGACCTTCATAAGACTTGAAATGACTCCACAAATGTCTTATACTTTCTTGAAGTGCATTCTACCCACTTAGTTGGTGACTGCCAATTCATAACACACTTGCTATCTTCGGTGGAACCATTTATTAGATGATAAAATATGGAATCCTATTAGATATTGCACTTAACTTAGGAGGTGACTGACTGTCAAAAATTGAATTAGAAACCAAAACCCAAAACCATTATTTTGCATCATTCTTACCACATGTCACCATTTGATTGGTCCACTTGGCAAGGTTGTACTAGTCTATTTTGCTACCATGTCATTAGTTGACCATATTTGACTGAGTTTGACCAAAATTTTTGATTAATCATATTAGGAACATACAAGCTATATTTTATACATTCCACATATTATCATAAAGCTCTCGATGAGCATTACATAATGATGCTGGTTTAGGGAGATTTATGCATATTTCAAAAATGATCTCTAGATCACTTAAAGACTCAGATTTGGGTTGATTTATGAGTTTAAATGAATACTCAAAATCAGATTGGATTGATCATAAATTTATGACTTTAAATGCATATTCAAATTTGAGTTGATTGGATTCATGATTTTTGAACTTTTATTGACTTTCATGTTTAGATTGATTGGATGGGTGATTGGTAAACTTTAATGGAAATTCAAGTTTTGGTTAGTTAGATTTGGTGAACTTGAATGAACATTCATGTTTGGATGTGGTTGATTGACATATGAGGGTGAATTGGCATTCATAATCACATTGGGATGATTGAGAGTTGGGTAACCCAAGAGATTGTTTGTTTGTTGAGATTAGATATTCAAAATCTCTTTGTTAATATGGTGTGCATGGGTCTCCATAGAAAACCCATGACTCACTTGAGAGGATTCCTAATAGAGGATGGTTTTCTCTTTGTCTTGGGAGATGAGGGGATTGGGATTTGAGGATCCTATGAGGGAATTAATACCCTCTAGAGAGCCTTGTAAAAATAGTTTGTTCATGAACTAGTGGTAAAGACTCTTTATTTTCAATAAACTATTGCAATTTTTATACTTCAAAATTAGGTGGTAATTTTAATCCTAAGCTCAAACCTTGAAGCAAAACTTAATTTTTATTGGTCATGATGCATTTTTTAATGGAAGTGGGAGGTAAAATAGCTTTGGGGCTATCCTCATCTTAGTATTCCCCTCCTTTATCTTCTTCATGTTCATAAATTTCTTTAATTTCTACATGATGATCTTGGCTACTAGATTGAAATGGGTCATTGATAAAAGGATCAAGCCTTACATTAGGATTATTGATCATGGCCATGTGCCTTATTATGGGCAACATATCTAGAGAAAAGACTTGACTTAAAAATAAAGTAAACTATACTAAAAAGGACCAAAGTGACTAAAAAAATTGATTACTAACTAAATGCATTTTTTATCTTTTTCTTTATAAAGTTTTAATTAAAAGTTTTTGTTAGTTTAAAAACTCAAAAAATATTTCAATTTACACTGAGTATTATTTAGCACATGGCAAAGCACAATAAGAAAAACAATTCCTACTCTAAATGATCATGAAATTTCACAAAAAAGTTGAAAATCTAGGGTTGAGGTCTTGAAATTTTTTTGGGCCTCTCATTGTCACTCACTTGTCTATACCCTTAACTTTAATCAAATATTTGAAGGCACTAACCACAAAGGATCATATTGTTCCCATGGTCCACTAAGTTTAGTTACAAAGGTTTGAGGGAAGTAACTTCTTGGCACTAACCACTAATCAATGCACCAAAGTCAAAATATAAATAGTCTTACCTAGGATTAAGGTTTTCATGAGCTTATCTAAAAGGGAGTCCTCTAAATACCTTTCAGTACAGTTAGCCACAAATCCTTGGAAGGAGCTTATTCAATGGATGCACATAATTGGGTCTATTACATAATTGTAGTAAGGTGATCTTAGTTTATTTACAATTAAAAAATGCTTCTAGGAAACTATTGAAACCCTAAATATTGTAGCATGAAATCCCCTCATATCATGGTGCACTTAAAACACATAATTACTTAGGCCTTTGAAATAGTTGACACTCAATTTATATACCTCACCAGAATAAGTGTTTGGCATAATGCGTGGTGGTGAAATCCATGTTTGATAGATCCCCTAGAAAAATAAAATAAAAATGTTAATGTTTATTTTTTATTCCCAAGTATCATCACTAATGTGATGCCAAGAGAAGAGAATACAAACAAGCACAACTTTGGTAACACAAAAGTTGTAATGTTTTTTTTGATTCCCAATTATCATAATCAATGTGATGATAAGGAAAGATATTACACAACCATACAACCCACATAAGATGCTAAAAATTAAAATAAATTAATTCTAAAACTCAATTGTTTATCTAATTACTAATGAAAAAAATGAGAGCTAAAAATGTTAGCATTAAAAAATTAAATATTTGGTTTTGTTTAACCTTTTTTCCAACTTTAATTTGACATGCAACTTACAAACAAGTTGTTATAAACTTTATGTTTGGCTAAGAGTCAAGGAAACCTAAAAAAATAGATAAAACTAATAAACACAAAAAAATAACTCTCTAAAATGAATTTATAGATACACAGTCAGACTAAACAATGAAATTTTTTCTATTATGTTCACTGATTTCATTGATAAGTTTGTTGATTTAAATAAAAAGTTTATCAATTTCATTGGTTACCCAAATAATTTCATAGTTATAAATAATTAACAAAAATATGGTAGAATGATTTCATAGATAGGTACGGCAATTTCAAAATCATTATCTTTGATTTCACAATTTCCTAAATAAATAGACTTGAAAATTTCATGATTAGGCTTCATTTTCACAACTATTAAGAATAATTTCACAATTACACCCTACAATTTTGTTGACATATTCTTCTATTTCACAATTTTTAAAAAATAGAGAGTTAGAGAAAACAAAAAAGGTAGAATAGACCAAAATTGGACTAAAAAGCTATTGGAAGTAAAAAAACTATTAAAAGGACTCAAAAGGATAGTAACATAATTATTTCACAATTTGTCTCTATAATTTTGCATATGATGTTTATGAATTCATAATTATATAGTAAGTACATATGGTGATCTTGAAAACTCTATAAACATACCTATAAATGCAAACAAAAACTTCTAAGATCAAGGTTAAATTAAAGTTCACAATAAAAACTAAAAAAATAATCTAAAATGAGCTCCTAAATGCACCTATGATGTTTTTGATATGAAAAAGATGAGGTAATTATCCCACTGGGCATGTCAAAATGTGTGAAGGAAATATATAAATGCAAATTAAGATAAGAAATCAACTAACAAATGAAATATAATCTACACTAACTCAACATAAGATATAGCTACAAATGAAAATAATAATAACACAAACTTATACCTAAGTACTTTAAGCTTCCTCCATTTTGATTGTGATTTGATTTTCTCTTTGAATTATGGTTGCTCACTCTTCCAATGCAAGGGAAAATGGGCAGCATTTTTTGTATGAAAAATGTTTTTTGGATGGCTTTGATTAGCTTAGGATTCACTTGTTAATTTAATAGTAATTTGATAACATAAGTTAGGATGATGACAGTGATGGATTTCATGTCTATTTATAGGATTTCTGAAGTTTGATAGAATGGTGGAAAATTAGTCCTTATTCATGAGGATGATGACCAATTCAAGTGGTTGAGAAGAAAGGGGTTTTAGTTTTCTAAGTCATCAATAATGGATCAAATTGGTTTACAAGTCAAGGGGTGACTCATAAGATGGTTGAGAAAGTTAATGAATTTTTTGAGTGATTCAACAAGTGAAGGAGATAAATTTGGATGATGTCTGGGTGAGGTGGAAAATTTGATTTATTAAATAAATTTGGATTAAAAGTGTGCATAATTGATTAATTAGGAATTATCCAATTAATTCAATTTTGAGGGATATGGTGGTAATTCAATTTTGAATTTGGGAAAAAGAAGAGTTGGTATGTTTAAGTGCATTTTGACACTAAATGAACTTTAGGTGTCTACACTATCTAACAAACTTAATCTAAAACAATGAATAAATGAAAGTGATTTAAGTTATAGAAGCATTAAAGATTAAGAAACAAAATAAAAAATAGTAAATGAAGATAAAAATGAACAAGTAAATAAATATTAACATAAAATTGAAATAAAAATAATCTAAACAAAATTAACTATGAAATAAAAAGAAAAGAAATGAAATGAATCAAAATTTTAAAGGAAAAGTCATAAAGTGATTGAATGAATAAAAACTATCTAACTCACTTAATCTAGAATATAAATTATTCTAAATGTAACTAAAATAAATAAGAAATAGACAAAATAAAGAGAAATAAATTAAAAATACTTGATTCTTGGATCAATAGTCAACTTAGAGTAAAGTGAATTGAGATTTTATTAAGAAACAATAATTTTGAATACAAACAATTTGAAAAAAATAATTTACAATTGAAAGATAAATAAAATGTCTAAAAATACAATGTATTCATTATTATTCGGGTCAAGTACATGACATTTTTCACATATGAATACATATATGCAATCATCAAAAGATATTAAAGATTGATAAACTTTAGATAATTATTTTATGAAATATATAGGAAACCTACGTATACCTATGTTAAACAAGCAGATTACTTCATAGTCATAGAATGTATTGTTTGGTCTATTTGTAAAAAATTATTTGATCTTAGAGATCCTTACACAAAAAATAAAAGAAGGATGGAAAACTTGAAAGCTTTAAATAGTTGTTCATTTGCATATGTTTTTTATTTGTGTTATGTCTTCAATCCCTTTATAATGTAATCTCCCTTTGAGACAACAAGAAAACATGTTACATATAACTTTTAATTAGTTGATTTCAAGTTTAATTGACTTTAAAATTCAATTAGTTTACTTTAAAATCTATAAAGTTTATGATTTTTTTAATTTTTAATTTAAATAAAGTCTAAGAGATCAAATCAAATATAATAGACCAATTAACATTTCCAATGGGTGGGGCCTTCGACTCACTAGACCTCATTTAGATAAACATCTAACTATGATTAAATAAACATTAATAAATACTAACAAATTAAATAAATTTAAATACTCCTAACGTTAAATTCCATAGGAATTTATCCATAATAAAAATAAGTAAATATGGCAAATAAATCTGTTCTACATAAAATAGTCTTATGTTATACAATTATACTGAATACTACAAAAAAAAATATACACACACTTAAAAAAATTAGTACAATGACAAGTTAAAGTATCAAACATGAACATAAAATCAACTAAAAGTTCAATATGACTCATCATCTGAAAATAAATAAATTAAAGGGGCACCCTTTTTAGTTTGATGCTCCATGTATTCCATTTCACCTTTTTCATCATCTGAGTGCCCTTAGAATCATTGATTTCCATTTCATGGTTATTAGTTAGCTTGCTTAGGGTTGTTAAGGTCATTAGGAGAAATACACTTGATGTATTTTATAATTTTGAGTTGATTTGTTACCTTTTTGGTGACCTAATTTTTCACTATATAATGTAACTCATTTGTACTTTTTTGGCTAATGAATCAGATAATTAGTTAATGAATCTCTCTTTTAATTTGAATTTTCTCTCACAATATTAGGGTTTTCCTATAATATTTGATATTTTTATAGATTTGGAGTAATCCAACATGATATTAGAGCTTTGATTTGATGGTCATTTTTCTATTATTTATGATCCTTGGTGAGATCTTTCTTGCATGCATATTACAAGTTTGTTGATTTTTCAGTTCTTCATAGGTTTGATGGGATTAATTTTTGACCATTTGGGAAGGTTTTAGAGATTCTTCTATGATTTTTCAGAAATATGTACCTCTATATTATCCAAGGGAAAATATTTTTATGGTCTTTTTTTATTGCATATGAATTATAGATTTGGATTTTTTAAACTTGACAAAAAAATCACATCTACATGTACAAATCAAAGTTTCAGGCTCTTGTTGCACATGCAAGAAGTTTAGGTTGTCACTGTAGTCAAAAATCTTGACATCAAGACTTTAGATTAAATATACAATAAAAACCCTTAACATTAAGAATTTATACTAAATGTGTATCCCATAATCCTAACATTAAGATTTCAATCTATAAACACAGTCAAAACCCCCAACATCATAACTTTTGACTATCAGTGCAGTACAAAACACTTATGACTATAAGAAGAGACTACATTCCTAACACAAAACTATATTTTGGGAACAATATAAACCCATATAAACCTAATAAATTTTAACATCCATGGCACTAAAGGAAATCCTAGCATCCCTAACACTATGAGAACTCTCAACATTCTCAACACTATAGGAACTCCTAACTTTCTTGACACTATAAGAAATCCTTGGCATATATAGAACTCCCTTCTTTAATAAGGAATGAGGTAGGAGGGTTATGGTTAGGTTCATGGGTTGGATATGGAGTATGATATGTGATAGAGGACTTGTGAATGGGTTTAGGAATGAAGGCTTCTTGAATGAACTCATGGGGAGATGACAAGTTGGGTTGGTCAAAAGGAAATACCCCTTCTTCAACAAGAGTCTCAGCTTTCCCATATCCTTCTTAAGGCTCTTCAACAACTACAATCTTATTTTCAAAATCTTTTCTTTCCCACATCCTTATTTTATTTATTGAACATTGGAAAAACTTTTTGTTAAGTACAACTACTACTTGATATCAAAATGAGTTTCCTCTTTAACCACCTCCCACACGTCCATCCACCTTTGAAAAAAATCTCATAACCATTACAAAAGATAGTTAGGGAGCACATCAAACTCATCATCTCATGTTCCCATATTATCTTCACTATCTAGTAGACTTGGCATGAGTGACAATAAGAATTTGACATGAGATGGGGTTGAAGTGTAAGGAGGAGGGTAATGGTGGGGATTATGACCAACTTTAATTTTTTGGATTTGAGCCTGTAATAATTTAGATCTTGATTTAAAATAGTTTGATCTACAATCAATTAGATCCTCTGACCTCTCATGACACAATTGATAAGAATCATCTTGAGGTTGATATGCATCATGGTAAGGCTAATATGAGTCATATTAGGATTGATAGGAAGGCACTTCTTGATAGGCTTCTTGATAGCCTTCCTCATAGGCTTCTTCAAAAACATGACGTACATATGGAGAAGGAAATGGATGGCCATAGGTATTCTTTGGCTCATAAGACTGATAAAAACTTTGATAGGGCTTTTAAGGGGCATAACATGGATCATAACAAGGTTGATAGGGAGGTACGTGGTAGGGGTTCTCATCATATCCATCCATACTAACATCATGAGTCAAATGAAATAAAATAACTAATCAAATCCTTCAATAAGAGATACCTGGGTTGATTACAACCAAAATATTTCATTTGGAGTCACCATTGGTGCTATATTGATTTCTTCCAAAATCCGATTAGAGGAAAGACAAAACAATAATATTTCCACTCTCTTAGACCTTGGTCCCACTGGGAATGATATAATTATTTTCACCAAATATTTCACCCTAGAGGAGGTTTTTAAATCCTACTCTAAGATTTAGGAAACAACATAATACCTCTAGGCCTATGGGTTGCCTATAGTAGAGGTAAACCTTTAAGTTTAAGGGCTAACTCTTTAGATTGATCCTTAAATGCTTATCACCTACACTAAATGATTACTTGGGTGAAAATAGATAGAATTATACATGAAAGTAAACTAATCTAAAGGGGTGATACACCATAAATATCTCCACTATGCTATCATACTCTTGCACAAAGAGACATGAACTACAACACTAGATTTAAAGTCATATAATACTCTAACATTAGTATTTCAAACATAGAGGTGATATGCATAAAAAATACTCAATGTAAGTGAATTGGAGATAAATTTAAGACACTAATCCTAATTTTAGACTTGAAAATATACCCATACACTTGACAACACTTAATGTGACCTGTTAGAGTGGAACAACTTGCATCAAACATGGAATGGTTGAGAGAAAGCAAGGATGGATATCAATCACTTGACTATTCACTATACATCTCTTCACATAATTAGACAATATAGTTTATAAACTCAAAACTTGATTGGATATCATATTTAAATGCAAAGTATGATATCAAACCAATAGGGATTCACCATACCAAGTGTGGAATTAGACTCCAAGAGCTAAAATAGCTCATATTTATAAAATGTGTGAGAAAAGAGAGAGGAGTGGAGCTTGATGGTCAAAAGAAAAAGTGCTAAGTAGAGAGATATAGATAAATTTGTAAGATAATAAAGTATGAAATAGACCATGAAAGGTATTCTTGGATAAGTGTCTAGCATAAGCACAAACCTCTCCAAACTTGGCATAGAGGTATTCAACTATCTCTTTGTAAATTACCTCCATCATGAGGCATATTTTTACTGATCGAAACCACACTAAGGGGATATGACACATGTTCACTATAAAATAGGGTTTATAAACAATATTCAGCAGTCATTAGATGTATCCCTAACTTTTAGTCTTCTTTTGGACACTTGTTATCACCATCATTATCCTTATAGATTTGTCCTTACATTTGTCACCCAAATGGTCTTCAATTGTTTAATAAAATCTATGTAAGGGGTATTGTGTCACCTATAAATAGTCTCCTTAACTCCAAATCCACTATTTAGACTTTAAAATTCCCCTCTATTGGATTTATCATCTCTTCACTTGGTAGTCACTCTCCATTTCCATTATCTATCATAGACTGTCTGAAGTAAATGACTTAGTAGACATGTTTATATGCTTGTTAGAATCAAGAAATGGATATATGGAGTTAGTTCAAGTCCCATTTGACATCCTTAAATGAATTTCATTCTTCAAATTTCCTCTTTACCTAAAAAACATACAAATATTTTCAAAAAAACCAATTTTATACTATTTTGTATAGTGCTTGTATAGACCAATTGGTGAATTAGGAGCTTGAGAGATTTTTGAGAAATATTCAAACACTTATCAAACCAAATTAATTATTCTAGAAGCATTTACTTTCATATTTTACCCATTGGGTAAAAATCAAGGGTTTTGGATGATTTGGGATCTTAACAATGATTCATAAAACTTTGATGTCTAAACTATGAAAAAAATTCAAAACTTAGGGTTATATAACCCCTTTCAACTAACCCTATCTCGTTATAATCCCATGTCCCTTGTCTATATAGGTGTGAGTAAGTAAAGTTGGCCTATCAAGCTTGATCAATCTGAGTAAGCTTGAGGAGAAGGTTAGGTTTGACCAACTTGTGTCATTTTTATGCATACCAATGGATCTAAATAATCTCATTACTTCCCCTAAAGTTTTTCATATAGTTTGTAATGGTCATATTTCCTTATAAGTGATATTGAACCCCTTTAGGGTTTTAGGCCTACTTGAGGCCTAATAGGCTTGATTGTACATAGTTTACCATAACCACCTTTGAGTGGTTTATCAGGAATTTAGGGTCATATATATATATATATATATATATGTATATATATATATATATGTATATATATGTATATATATGTATATATATGTATATATATATATATGTATATATATGTATATATATATATATATATATATATATATGTTAAAACAAATCTCACACACTTTTCCTTAGTGTTCTATCAGTTCCCAACTCATATCCTTATCACTTACCTACCTTTGCCTATAGTCTTTTCTCTTTGACACTGTCCTATGTCTGAGATAAAATAAAGGGAATTTACCCTATATTATTATACAAAATAAGTATATTATAGGATAAAGTAGGTTATTAATTTCTTTTTTACCAAAATTTAATATTTGATCACACTCATAACACCTTTAACCCCTCCAATTTATCCAAACTAGCACTCAAAACTATGTGTATTGTCTAGACTACCTACAAGTTGAATGTTTGAACTTAGTTTATTACCTATTCCTTAATTTTATATCATCATGTATATGATACCACAACTTTGGGGATATGTCTTAACATGATCAACTCAATCTCACCATTTTTCAACCTTCATGAGAAATAGAGGTTTACTTAGTGTTTGTGAGAACACATTAATTTTAAGGACTGCCTAAATGCCACTCCATGAATACAACCTTTTGATTAATTATGGTGTATTTAAACCTTATTTGTATCCTTATCACCCTTAAATAAATTATTATATATCTCACATTTTCCAAACACTACTATCCACATTTCCCTCATTGCACAAGTTGATAGTCAAGACCTTTGATCGTATGGACTATAACTTCAGGTTTGGGATCAATGAGAGATTGAACAAAAAAAATTGACACTTTGAATGGATAAAATATTTATATTTAACCTTATATATCCTCTAATTTGGTCTATCTATATCACTTGTCCATTATAGGACTCTTTTGCAACCTTAACTCTCTTAAGTACTTATACATAGATGTAGGTTCTGTTTTGGGCATTAAAGCTCCTGTAGGTTGAATTTATACCTAATATATGTGTGTTTACACTTAATGTTGGAATTTTTAGGTTTTGGGAACAAATATTCATTCATTAAAATCAATCCTTGTTCCTAGATCCCAATAACTATCTTTCATTCCTCAAGACTTGTCATCAAAGTGCCAATGTATTAGTGGGTTATTATCAGCTAGGAGAGGTCACTTGTAGGTATAAAAATGATTGAAAACTATGTTTCACAATATTTTTAAATCTCACCAAGGTAAATAAGACCATATCTACTCCCAATAATACCATGTATTCATCTAGGACTAGAAAATCCCTTTTCTAGTCACCATAACTAGTTTCCAAGAAACTCAGTATGGTTATAGGTGGTCTTCCAGCCTAGAGACCCCTATAGGTGGTTCTAAGATTAGATAGGTATATTTAAGTCATTTAATTTGATATGAGGCCCTTAATACACTTAATATGGCTATCTCCTACCTTTATACACTACTTCACTCTTCACCAGTATCTATACAAATCACTAATTACCATTTACAATGTCATAGGCTCATTTAGGTTAATAAGCACTATAGCACTGAGTGTTTCCCAGTCAATATAGAATGATTTGAAACACCATCTATTCACCATAATTGTTCACTAAAATTCATCCCTTGCATTGGTATGATTGATCTCTAGGCCTAAACTATCATGATGTAGTGATTAGACCCATCCAAACCACCACAGACATCTCTATGATATGGCATTATGTAAAGGCAAAAATAACCTTAGAAAAATTAAGGTAAAGTTACCCTCTTGAAACTTTCTTCAATATTGCATTGATGTAGGTGTTGTTTGAGAGTCTCTTAGGCTTATCATCATCATAATGAACTTGTCTATATACTTATACCAAAGACTCTCTAATAGGTTTAAATACCTCCAAAGTCTCTTGACATTTACCTCAAATCTCTACAATTGGGCTTGACTGTAGCTATCTTTGTCCTTACTTAGACCATTGGATGACATGAGGTATATAGGTGTAGTATTTTCAATCATAGATCTAAATCATGTAATTAAGATGTATCTAAAGTTAACTCTATATGCTACCTGTAATATGAGATATTTCATGATGTGAATATCATGCAAAAAACACCTCAAGATCCTAAAATTAACTCTCTCAAACCATGAACATGTCAATCATCCTTTCAATACTTTAACCTATCCCACACATGGATGAGCTAGACCATTATGTTTATCTTATCTTATCAGTGAAATCCTTCCATGACATTGATATTCAATGCAAACTCATAAACTTTTAAAGTACAAGATGGCTATATTGGAGTCCATCACTCAAAGAGGTAGAATTATGACATATAGAAGGAAAATGGATCTTTTGCTTATGAAGGTGAAATATGAAATAGTGTAAGAGTACTAGAGTACACCTAAAACCCATATAACACTTATTTCATATCCCACCTATAGTAAATAATCCAAATTTGTAGTTAAACCTCTTCATTTTGTAGGGTGGTGGGATTTAAAACCTCTTTCCACACACCCTAGCTTCTTAATTTTTATTCATGAATCATGAGTCACCAATATAAATACCACTACCATGTAATGGAAGTAAAAAGAGTCTAATTTCACCTCTTAAGAGCATTTAACTTGATTCCTCTCATGTTGGGGGTACCATAAAAAAAATAGTTGACCCTATAGAGTCTTCCAAGAGAGCGATGGGAGAAGGAAAATGGTTTTATTCATTCTTGAAGTTGTCAAAAACTTCTTATCATGTAATTAAACATAGGGAATGACAAGATACACTCCTAAAATATAAACACATGCCATGGATCATACAATTTATACCATTGCTTGAAAATAACCTTTGGAAAGCCTTTTTTCTCCTTTTTAATTTTACACCTATAGAATTTTCAGTTAAAAATAGTTATATCACACTTACTTACACATGTGGGACATTGAATAAATTTTGACACACTTTTACTCTTTTTAAATTTTTGTAAGTTTAATAAATGAATCAAAAAGGTGACATAAAGTGACTTTAGGAAGACTAAATAAATATTACAAGGTTTAGGCATATTAAGTGACATGATTTTACATGACTAGGACCATGGTGGATAAAACACACATAAAAACCTATGACAAAGTTTTTATTTTTATGGGTTAGACTAAATTTGACTTGGGGATCAAATTAGTCAACATCTTTGGTGATTTCTAGGGGTGGTATGCTAATTATGTCATAGATCAATAGCCTAATCATATCCATTGGGCACTGGAGTCACCTATGCACTGATTGGATACTGAGTTGCCTTTGAAAATACACCAAACCATAGAAAAAACACACACAATTAGAAATTAAAACATACAAGACAAGGAAAGATAATAAGCACACACTTGTGTTCTCATGAGCACTTATGGAACATACACAACAAACTCAAACAAACAAGCTTAAAAACAAACAAACCTGAATGAATCTCTTCCTCCTAGATCAAAAGGGAAGATTGAAACCTTTTTTTCTCCATGAAATGAAGGATTGAATGATGCATGTTTCCTCTTAAGCCTTGGAACTTGTATCTCCATCTCTTTCATGATGTTTGCCAATCTACATGGCATGATAATCAATGAAATTAAGACTACAAGTAGGTCATCCATGGAGGTGAACTCCTCTTTAAATTCAACCATCTCAATATTTTCATTATACTCCTCAGCTGTAACTTCCCATGGTGATTCAACAAAACATACCTCCTTGACTTCCATGGTGATTTGAGAGAGATCAAGTTGTTTACTAGTTACAAGTTCCTCAATCTCATCAAAGAGATTCACATAGTTTACCCAATCTTGATCATTGTCCTCCATGAGAACCTCTTGCTCTATCTTCTTATGTACATGGCCCTCAACTTGGCAAAGTTATTTAATCTCTTAGAAAAGCCTCATCTATTATTGCCGATCATCTTGGCTCTCCTTGTATTTGAGAACTACCACCTCTTTAACTTTATCTTCTTGGTCCTTGAGAGTTTGATCAACCTTAAAACTAACTACAATTTAAACGGGTTGGGATGGCATAAATTCATCTTTTGAGAGCAGAACATCAATAGGTAAGGTAGTTTCTTCTTTAATGGAATTTGTAGGTTTAATATATTTACCATTTTCATGAACATCAACCAATTGATCAAATATAGAGCCCTTCTCAAGAACTTCTTCTTTCATGCATTGACCAAGCTCTTCATGGATAGCTGCAACATAACCTTTAAAATCTTCTCTTTCACTCAAAAAGATTTTATTAACACTTATTTTCACCAAAGGGAGTCCCTATGGTGATTTATTATTCATAGTCACTTGAAGCATCCTATTGATTAGATTTGGCTTGAGAAATGGGTTATCCTTACAGAAAGAATAAGGTAAGAGGGTGATTTTTAGGCTCATGGGTTGGAGATGAAGTATGATATGTGATGGAGGGATTGTGAATGTGTTTGAGAGTGAAGTCAACTTAAATGAACTCATGGGGAGATGATAAGTTGGGTTGGTAAAAAAGAAAGACTCCTTCTTCAACAAGAGTCTCACCTTGACCATAGCCTTCTTGAGGATCTTAAATAACTACAAGTTCATTTTCAAACTCTTTACTTTCCCACATCCTTAGTCTATCTATTAAGCATTAGAAAAACTTTTTTTTAAGTACATTTTCTCCTTGATATCACAATGAATTTCCTCTTCAACCACCTCCCACACATCCATCCACCTTTGAAAAACATTTCTTAACCATTCCATGAGATGGTTAGGGAGAAAATCAAACTCATTATCCCATGTTCCCATATTATCTTCACTATATAGGAGACTTTACATGAGATCCAATAAGGATTTGACATGAGATGTGGTTAAAGTAGGAGGATGAGGGTAATGGTGGGGATTATGACCATATTTAATTTATTGTATTTGAGCTTGTAAGAATTTAGATCTTTCTTTAAAATATTTTGATCTGTAATCAATGGGATCCTCTGACGTCTCATGAAAAAATTGATAATAATCATCTTGAAGTTGATATACATCATGGTAAGGCTAGTAGGATTCATATTAGGATTGATAAGAAGGCACTTATTTATAGGCTTATTGATAGCCTTATTAATAGTCTTATTTAACTACATGATGTCCATATGGAGAAGGAAATGGATGGCCATAGGGCTTCTATGGCTCATAGGACTAATAACAACTTTGATAAGGCTACTAAGAGGTACATTATATTGCTTTCATGGTTTAAGGAATGTTAAAGTATAATTTAAATAAGGTTTTAAAACACTAATTCACCCCCCCCCCCTCCACCCTCTCAGTGATTATGCTTCTAATAATTGGTATTAGAGCCTAATCCTTTGAAGTAGACCTAACAACTTAAAGGAGATCTTAAAAGCGCAAACATGTCTAGTCATCAAGTACAAGGAGGTTTCTCAACCAATAAGGCTTATATCTTAAGTGGGAATAACTACACATTTTAGAGAATTATAATGAAGACCTATGTAATGCCTTTGGGATATGACATATGACAATCTATTGTTTATGGATTCATTGCACCTTCTACACCACCAACCAACACAATAGGCAAGAAGGCAAGTGAGAACAATTCTAAAGTAATGAATGCCATCATGTGTGGTATTTTAGAGGTAAAATTTGTAAAGGTCATACATTTTGATATAATAAAAGGTATTTGTGAGAAGTTTCAAACCATCTATAAAGCAAATATCAAAGTAAATTAGGCAAAGTTTTAGACTCACTGAAGGTAGTTTAAAAGTCTGAGAATGGAGGATGAAAACATTACATCATATTTGTTATAATTATGATTAGAGAGGGTTTATTTCAAGGGATTAAAAGATAATACATAGGAGTAATATTAGTCAAAATAAAAGGTTATATGGTTATACCACTAAAAAATGGATGAAAAAGTTAGACCCTATGGACAAGGTAGAGGAGTAAAAGACTAAAGGAGAAGAATCTATACTGGCTCAGATTTCCTTTCACATATAATATGAAGGAATGAAATGGTATATATATAGTTGTTTCTCAAGTCAAATTATAGATTAAAATATCAAGTTCATCTCGTTGGAGAAGAATGCTACAAGAACAATGCGACTTAGAGATAACACCACTATCAATATAGTTGGCAAGGGTATCTTGAGTTTGGACAATGGGTAGACCAAGATAGAGAACATGTTATATATGGAAGGTTTGAAGCATAACCTACTTAGTTTAAGTTAAATGTGTAACCAAGGATACACACTAATATTTCATGACAAAGGGTTTGATATAAGGAGAGCCAAGTTAGGAAGACTAATTTCTAGTGCTAAGAAGACTGAGAATAATTTATATGCTTTGAATGAGATTAAGAAGGAAAGATGTTGAATTTTTTTTATGGCATAGAAGGTTGGGCCACCTAAAATTTAACAATATGGTTAAGATAAGCTCTAAAAAGTCTATGAATAACATGCCTAAAATCACCAAATCTACAAACACACTTTGCAAGGCATCTCAACATAAGAAGCAAACTAGAAGAAGGTTCAAGTCCAAGGAGTAATATACTAAAAGACCTTTGGAGTTAATACAAACTAATATTTGTGGGCCTAAAATAATCAAAATTATTCAAGGATTTATCTACTTCATGTTACTCATAGATGACTAAATAATAATGACTTAGGTAACATTCTTGAAATAAAAGTCAAAAATTATTGATAAATTCAATGCATTCAAGGATCTTGTTGATAATGAGAAGAATGGAAAGCTCAAATGATTCATATATGATAGAGGAAGAGAGTTTTGGTCTAATTAATTTTATGACTTTTTTTAGGTCCATGAGATAAGGATATAGTTCTTATCAGCTAGGACACCTCAATAGAATGGGGTAGTGGAATAAAAAATAAGTTATTTCAAGAGATAGAAAGAATTATGCTAAATGAGTCTAGATTATCTGATGAAAACTTGAGATAGGTATTGAGCACTACAATATACATTTTTAATAGTGGATATATAAGGACTAATTTCAATAAAACCCCTTATGAACTATGTAAAGGTAGACTTGATAATTTGGAACACTTTAGAGTGTTTGGAAGAAAATGCTTTATCAAAAAAGATGAGGAAGACTTAGGTAAGTTTAATTATAGGTCTGATGAAGGAATATTATTGGGATAATCATAAGTAATATTAGCTTATAAATGATATAATAAGAAGTTTAGAAGATAGTGGAGAGTACCAATGTGAAGATTGATGAGACAAGTTCTAAGAAGTCACACTCACAGTCAAAGGATACATCAGAGAATTTAGAATTCAATAATGAAGAATAAAAATAGAGATTGATGAGGGAGAAGAAGAAGAACTTGAGGAAAGATAATATTCAAAATGTCCTTCAAGGTATATTCAAAAACACCACCCTGAATCACAAATCATTGACAACAAGGATGTAGGTATGAAAACAAAGAGAAGACTGGTAAATAACATAAATCAATAGAATGTCTCTCTATTATCTAAGATTGAACATAATAACCTTGTAGAATCAATAAAATACAATATTTAGATAGGTTGTATGAATTAAGAGTTAGACCAAATAGAGAAGAATGAGACTTGGGAACTAGTTCCTAGGCCTAAATACAAGAATGTCATTGTCACAAAATGGATTTGAATGAAGATGGATAAGTCACTAAGAACAAATATAGACTGATATGCAAGGGGTATGAAAAATTTAAAGGGATATATTTTTAGGAGACCTTTGCTCTAGTATTAAGATTGGAGGCTATCATATTGTTTCTAGCATATGTAGGATTTAAAAGGTTTAAGTTGTATCAAATGGAAGTCAAGTCAACTTTTCTAAATGGGAACTTAGAAGAGGAGGTGTACATAGATAAACCTAAGGGTTTCTCACTATTAGGTAACATGGAATATTTTTTTCAATTGAAAAAGGATATTTATGGTCTAAAGCAAGCCCCTAGAGCCTGGTATGCTAGATTGGACAAGTATCTATTAGACTAAGGATTCCAAAGAGGAGTTATAGATAGTAATCTATACATAAAGATAGACGATAACCATCAATTTATAGTATTTGTCTATGTGGATGACATCATATTTGGTTGAAAAATTGATAATATGACTAAGGCCTTTGTAGATGTGATGAATAAGGAATTTTATATGTCCATATTGGGAGAACTATTATTCTTTCTTGGGGTACAAATCAATCAAATAGAAAAAGGTATATTAATTTCACAAGATAAGTACATAAGAGAGATGTTGAAGAAATTTGAGATGGAAGATTTCAAGGATGTTAGCACACCTATGATCATACGATGTAAGTTATGTAAGGAGGATGGGTCTTCAAAAGTCAATAATACTTCATATAGATCAATGATTGGAAGTTTTTTATACAACACTACCTCTAGACCTAACATCATAAAAGTAGTAGGCATTATGGTAAGATTTTAAATAGACCCAAAGGAAAACCATTTACAAGTAGTTAAAAGGATACTTAGGTTTCTCAAGGGAAGCATTGAGTTTGGGTTATTATATCCAAAGAGCAAGAAGTTTAACTTGATAGCCTATACAAATGCAGATTGGGAAAGAAGTCTAGATCATAAGAAGAGCACCATTAGAGGATATTTCAACTTGGGAGAGTACCTTGTATCATGGATAAGTAATAAGTAACCATCAATTCATTATCTATTTGTGAGGTTGAGTACATTGCAATAGATTCATGTTTCAATCAAGTCTTATGGATGAGGCAAATCTTAAAGGCCTACAAATTTAAGTATGATAGTCCTATACATATCTATTATGACGATATAAATGTCATAAGTGTCTCAAATAATCATGTCACGCACTCAAGGACTAAGCACATTCACATCAAGTATCATTTACTAAAAGATAAGGTAAGTGAACAAAGTTTTAAACTTGAATATGTTTGCATAAAGGATCAAATTGTAGACATTTTGACTAAGCCATATATAAAGGCAACATTTGAACATATAAGATAGAAATAGGGTGTAGTTCCTACCCTTAGCTCAATCATTAAATAAGTCAGGCATTTAGGGGGAAATAATCAAGTGGTTCATTAGCTCTAAAAGTAGGTGAGTAGTGTTAAGAGGGTATGCATGGAGATATGGGGAGAATGTGTGTATGGTAATTTATAAACTCACAATCCTATATGTTAAATGTTTTGGTTGTAAGAGGTATGATGAAAGAAGTTGAAGACATCTCTTTGTCATTTATGTCAATGGGGGAGAAATTTCATAATGAGGGAGATATAGCCTATCAAGAGAAGCTTATAAGAGTGGTTGAAATTAATGACAAAGGGGTAAATTTTTTATTATTATGATTGGTGTCAAAGGTTCATATTGAGAAGGTTGATTTCAATGATGACTAAGCCTAATTTCTAGTGTGTGATGTGACACAGTGCATTGAGACATCATTGTCATTGAGAGAGCATTTTCATTGAGAGAGTATTCTCATGAGATAAAGATAAATAGATAATTTTAAGGAAACTAATTCCTTATGGTTGCATGAATGCACATGTCATTGATGACAAAGTGCATAGGAAGCATATTCATGAGCCTAGTCATGACATGAATAGGTATGTGCATGAAAATGGATGAACATAGGCATGTGAAAATTGTATGACACTATTTGAGCATGTATGAAAGGTATTTAAACATTAATGAAAGTTTTAGAGTGAGTCTATAGGGGTACTACCTTTAGTGTAGGTCTGCACCTAGACCTCTCATAAACCCTACCTAGCCTAATGAGGTATGAAGATCAGATTTCAAGTCAAATATGCATATGTGAGCATGGGCAAATGTGAGATAAGTTTTTTTAGGCACGATCACAAAGTTTGAGGTCAAGAATTAAATGAAAATTGCATGAAATACTATTTTAGGCCTTCTTAATCTCATAGAATGAGATCTCAAACCCAAAAAGTGCTTTTAGACATTCATTTGCACATGTAACCTCTTCATGGGAGTATAAAATATTAATTAGATATGGGTAAGGTTCTTAGCTAAGATCTTTAGGCATTAATCTTGGATCAAGGGGAAGTCCCTTATAAATAATCATTAACACTAAAACTTGTGTTAAACTTCCTTAAAATGCTAATAAGGACCCAATGTGAAAGATCTTGTTCAAATTAGATTATAATAAATTTCAAATCCTAGACAAGATATTGGATCATGTATTCAACTCTCCCAGGTACCTCTAGATGGTAGTGGTTAGTCAGATGAGAGAGAAAATGCATAGATATAGGTTTATTTATAAATAAGTTATTATAGCTCTCAAAATTTGTATTGGTTAAGAAAATTAAATGGATGGTAGAATAATATAGATAATAATTTAACATGTACATTATGATTTTTGGATAGGTCATGTTCTAATTTGGTCATCCAAGTTAGCTAGTTGTAAATAGACTTAATGGTGTGATTAGTGAAAAACCCAAACAAAGATGAAGAGATAGATTTGAGGGTCTAAGCATGATATATTATTACAAAAAAATGAATTAATAATTTATTCATGAATTTTAGGTCATATTATTGATTTGGAGAATCTTTGGAGATCAATATATATGGGTGAAAATGTTGCTCACAAAATGACCTGTCTGATTCAAATAAGACTATGTGATGTAGGGTCAATAAATTAGTTTGAAAAAGAAATATTTACCATTGGAACATATAAATTTTATATATAATGTTTGTTTAGATATATCATAGTATATTTTACATGCATCAAAAGTCATGACAAGGGTTTACATAGGTGTTTTAGGTCCAATTCACCATGACTAGTTCTTTTTAGGTAGATTGGCAATTCTGAGTGACTGAGTTACAAAGATGTTCTTGAGTATTTATCTCTTGAGTAAAAGTGTTAAATTTTTTTTGTGATGACACTAAGGTTATGGATAAATTATCTACATGTTTCATTTGTTAGAGTTTAGTACTTTATGGGTGTTTAATCTTCACTTTTTACAAGATAGACTTTTGAGGTACATAGGCCTAATAGGGTAGTTTATCTTAAAGGAGATTTTTTTGAATGAATGAAAGATAAAGTTATAAAAAATAATGAGTGAGGTTAGTATGGTTCATTTGATAATTTATTTAATGGTTATTTATTTTTGGATAATTCCATTTAGGCCTAAGAGAATTATGTTTTGATGCTAAGAGGATAGACCTAATGTGATTAGGTCTCTATGAGACCTAAAAGAGAAATGAGGCATGATTAATTTTTTGCATACCAAAAGGGGTTCAAAGTTTATTTGAATAATATTCATAATATGTTATAAGACATATTTTATGGACAAACTAATAAATGTGAGTGGATGATGAAGTGGTATGTGACCATGATACTAGTATATATAAAAGGCAGTGTAGGCCTATTTGATGACATTCAACATAAGTAAATAAAATATTTCATGGTTGAGAAGATTGGGGTATTGAAATAAGACCATAATATAAGATTATAATTGTGGTGATCAAAATACATTATGTGGATTATTTGCTGTTGAGTCACTTAAGGAATCAGTGCTTTCTTGCAAGTAGGTACTTGCTAAAGCCTAGTCAAATGAGTGCTTGACTTCATTGGGGTTGGTGCTCCAAGTTAATTTGGTGATCAAAATAATTTGATATTTTTTTTTATAGGAGGATATTTCATTTGAAAATATCATAGTGTTTTTTCTTCCCCTTGAGTGGTTTCCACTCATATACATTTTTCTTGTGTTATTCTCATGTGAATGGTTATTTATGCATTGTTATATCATTGTATTAATTTCATGGTTTAAGGAATGTTAAAGTATAATTGAAAGAAATTTTTAAAAAATTGATTCACCCTCCATCTTAGTGATTGTGCTTCTAATAATTATTATCATATCTTGGTCCTTTAAATCAATCTTAATAGCTTCAAAGAGATCCTACAAGAACAAGCATGTCTAGTCATCAAGTACAAGGAGGTTTCTTAACCAATAAGGCTCATCTCTTTAGTGGGACTAACTATGTATTTTGGATCATTAGAATAAATACATAGCTAATGTCTTTATGCTATGACATATGTAAATATATTGTTGATGGATTCACTTAACTTTATACACAACCAATTGATGCAATAGGTAATAAGGCAAGTGATAAAAACTCTAAGGAAATGAATCCCATCTCATGTGGTCTCTTAGAGGTATAATTTGTAAAGGTCATACATTATAATAAAGCCAAAGGTATTTGGGATAAGTTTAAAATCATCTATGAAGGAGACACCAAATCTAAGTTTTCAAAGTTACAGACTCATAGAAGGTAGTTTGAAAGTATGAGAATGAAAGAGGATGAAAACATTGCATCATATCTATTAAGAGGAGATGAAGTGGTAAATGTCATTAAAGGTCTAGGAAAGAATTTGGAAAAATCAACTATAGTATAAAAGGTATTAAGATCAATGATATCTATGTTTGATTCAAAGGTGTCTGTTATGGAGGATATCAAATATATTAACATAATACATATGGATGAGCTTCATGGCATCTTGATCGCCTATGAAATGAGAATAAGTGATAGAAGACCTTCCAATAAGGAAGCTCCTGTACAAGTTAAAAAAATGTCACAAGGTAAAAAGGTAAAGGATGAATTTGATACAAATATTGATGATGACAAAATAAAAGCCATGTTTGTCAAAAAAATAAGGAAAGGATCAGGTAAGTATAAGGGAAAGTTGCCATTCAAGTGCTTTAACTATGGTAAGATTGGTCATTTTACATATAAATTTCCTAACAAGGATAAGAATGAGCATGATGGAGAGCATGATGAACATCATGGTGATGATAGGAAGGTTTATAAGCTTAACAAGAAAAAAAAGAGTTTTAGGAAGTATGAAGGAAAGAAAGGGTCATTCAAGAACAAGAGAAGTTTCTATATCAAAAAATATAGTATCTCCTCTGGTGTAAGTGATATGAGTACATCTGATAGCGATGATGATAGTAATTATGATATTAGTAATGAAACCTTATTCATGGCTATAGAAACAAATAATGAGGGTTATTCAAAAGGGAAAAGTCTTATGTATGATGAAGAATCAGATGAAGAGAAGGTTGAAGTGAACCTTGAGGCATAATTGGTGAGTGATCTAGAGGATTTGAAGTTTCAAATAAGGAAAAATTAGAAACTAAGATCATTGGCTAACAGTTATGAGCAACAAATCAATCTCTTTGAAGAGATACTAAGTAATAACACCAATAAATAAGAGGAGATCATCAAATAGTTATAAATTTAGAATGAGATTATCACTACAAGTCTTAAGTCCAAGGAAGAAGAATGCATCAATTTTGGAATATAAATGGAGTCCTTGAAGGTAGAATGAGATAAGGCAACAATCAATTTGAAGACACATCAAAATTTTGAAAAGAGCACTGAAGTCCTTGGTGATATTCTAAATAGTCAAAGGTCTCCACATGACAAGATAGGTCTTGAATTCAGAGAATACCAAAAAGAAAAAATTGAGAGTCAAACCTAAATGAAAATGAAGTATCAAGAAATTATGGTACTAATAGAATAAATACCTATGCAAAAAATCTCAAATCTAAAACTAAAATTGGTTATCAACAAGTCAAGAAGAATATGACTCCTTCAACAAACAATAAAGGTAGTGCATCATTCAACATCAAATAGACAAGGTATGTGAATCCTTTCAATTTTTATTGTTTCTCATGTAATCAATATGGACATAGAGCTATGGATTGTATACATCATGCTAGAATCAATTCATCATGGAAGAATAGGATGATTGTCCATTTTAATAATAGAATTAGAATTCTATAATATAATTATGATTAGAGAGGACATATTTAAAGGGATTAAAAAATTAGGCATATGAGGAAGATCAATAAAAATAAAATGTTATATGGTCATAGCATTGAAAAGTGGATCAAGAAGTTAGACCCTATGGACAAGGTGAAGGAGGAGCAAAAGACTAAAGGAGAAGAATCAATGATAGCCAGATTGCCTTTCACATCCAAGATTAAGGCAAGAAATGGTATATAGATAGTGGTTTCTCAAGCCACATAAGAGGGAATAAGATCAATTTCATCTCATTGAATAATAATGATGTAGCAATAATGAGAATTGGAGATAACACAAATGCCAATATAATTGGCATGGTTATCTTGAGTTTGAATAATGGGAAGACTAAGATAGATAATATGTTGTATGTGGAAGGTTTGAAACATAACCTTATTATTGTAAGTCAAATGTGCAACCAAGGACATAGATTAACCTTTCATGATAGAGGGTGTGATATAAGGAGAGTCAAATCAAGAAGACTAATTGCCAATACTAAGAGGAATGAGAACAAATTGTATGTCTTGAATGAGATAAAGAAGGAGATATGATTTATAAGAAAGATGAATGAATGTTAGCTATGGCACAAATTTTTGGGCCACCTAAACTTTTATAATTTGATCAAGATAATCTCTAATAAGTCTATGAAGAACATGCCAAAAATCACCAAACTTACAAACACACTTTGCAAGGCATGTCAACATAGTAAGTAAACTAGAAGAAAGTTCAAGTACAAGGAGTAGTGTACTACAAGACCTTTGGATTTATTACACAGTGATCTTTGTGGGCCTATAATAATTGATGACAATATTCAAACTTTACATACATAACCCAAGATCAATTTTACATTTAGTTAATATAATTTTTCCCATATCCATTTACAATGATTATCAATCAGACTTTAATATATTTCATACCTTTATGACCAATTCTTAAATCAATAACCCTTAACATTTTTCAAACTTATACCATGTCTGATTTATACTATCCTTCTCTACAAGTTGGTGATCATTTCTTTACGTCTATATTTATTAACTTATGAAGGTTTTATATTCCTTAGATTGGTCTTACAATACCAATGAGTTTGAGTTATATGCTTCAATAGGATTCTTGATTCAAATAAAACAACTAGATTCCTACCTACTTATGGTGTAATGCTTATAACCAAATACAAATTAGATTATTTCAATTGTTATCCAAGCCAAGAGCTACATCGTAGTTGTCATGGAATCCAAATAAAACATAAAATAAAAGCATAACTAAGGTGTAAATTGTAAATCTAATGATGGACTCAAAATCCAATGCCCCATTCGAAACACATTGATAAAGATGAAAAAGGAATAAAGCCATATAATAAAATGCATTCCCCACACTTTAGGCTCTCTATATTGGGAAAAAAACATCACCAAACTTGAAGTTACTAAGATCCATATAGGAACACTAATTCAATACCTAATGCATTTAGTTGACAGCCCCAGTAAACTAATGTCACTATGGATGAGCTTATAATTACAACAATCAATTTTTTTAATAGAAAATAATGATTTGCCAAATCATATCATAAAGTCACAATCCTTTACTTAAATTTATATATCATCTCCATCATTTACAATGCATTAGAATTCAAGGACATGATACCACTTTCAAGAGACATAGATAATCATAAATTTATGAGGGATTCAAGAGTTTGATTAAGAGATAATGCATTCATTTTATGTATTAGGCTTATATTTGAACTTTTATAGGGCTTGATCATAATAAAACAAATTCTTGCTCATACAACTAATTAAAGATTCTTTTTATTTGAAGTTTACTTCTTTATAATTGGAGTTTCATCATACACATCCCTATTGAATCTTATTAAACTCTTTTCCTAACATTTCAATTTCTAAAATTATTTATATAATCCACCAAATAAAACAAAATCTTGAATATGCATCTACAGGTTCTCTTATTGACTATTTATAGGCCAAAAACATCAAATCATGACTGCCATAACTTTACCAAGAGCATCCATACGGAAGGATTTATATTTTCAATAGTTAACAAGATGTATTCTTGATAATAATATGATCTTACATTTTCAATCCAAATTCATATATACATAATCTCATACAACAAACTGACTACAAATAACTTTGTATGAGAAAATAGATCCCTTATATTCTTCTTCAAAGCAACAAGTATCATTGTCACTTTGGATAGTCCACTTATTTTATAATATTTAATTTTAATTATTAGACATATAGAAAGACCTTACCACCAAATTCATCCACTTTATTCATGAATCAAATTTGCATAGAGTACAATCTTGTAGACTATTTTGTATAGACCTCATAAGACTGTCATGGTAGACTATCACTAATACCTATTCCTAGGCTCAATTTCACTCAAAATATATTTTGATCATATGGAGAAAATATATAAATATAAGAATACTCTTGTACACATTGAATCATACCTTAAACAAGATTTTTTCTATTAATAATTCCTCATACTTTCATTATACTGACCTATATACATATGCATGCCAAAAAGGGCCTTGTGTCTTCTATGCAGACTCTTTCCTCTCCTTACATATATAAAGGATTTTAGGCGTGTCTTCTACATGATATGATCTTGGTCTTTATTCCAAATTTGGTTTATGAAAAAATATCTCAACTAAAAACTTGATTTGTTCCTTTTTTCATGTAGAACTCCTTATGGTTTATCTTGTCAATTATTTCCTCCTACAAACTTGTTTTCTCCCTTATCTACATAAACAATCATCATTTGACTTACCTCCCACCTCCATATTTTTTATTTGAATGAGAATTTACATGTTTAAAATCATTTTGAATTTATCAATCATGACACACTCCTTTAATGGACTTATCCATGGCTAATAAGGCTTATTACAACTTCATGAGGACTTTATAATGCATTTTGATTATGACTCTCAAACACTTACCTAGACTAACTAGGACCTTATTAGGTCTTTAAAATGCATATTTCCTTAATGACAAAGCTTATTTAACATCTATTCAAGATTACATACTATATTTACAATGATGGATCTAATGCTCCTGCATCAAACTCCCTATGTAAAAATTTTGATCTCCTAATCAAAATGTTTATTTCTCTTTTTCTAATTTTTATTTAGCTCCTCCATTGGTTATTCTCTCCTCTTTTATTGTTGATATCATTGAACCAACTTCTCATATAAGTGGATATATATTATTGATCCACATTTTGATATTTTCATTGGATTTTTTTTCTAAATTTTCCTTCAACTCTTCAAGCTCACCTATACAAACAAAACTCAACAAACTATCAAATATAAAAATTTGAGACTCTTAGGTCTTATCATACTCTTCTTGACTCATCACTTGCTCATTCAATGAGATTTTATTCTCAATTTGGTTCTTTTCTTCAAATAATAATTCATTATTTATGTCATGTTCCAACAATGACATCTCTTCCTCTAAATATTCAAAATTTTCATAAGCAAATACATTACTATAAAATAAAATTTTATTCTTGGTTTCTCCCTTCAAGTATTCCTCTTCCAAATCAACTATCTCTTTTATAAAGTATTTGATCTCTACTCATTGCTACCCCATCTTGGATTATTTTTATTGTTAATTCTCTTGCATGAGGATCTTCTTCTCTTTATGATATCCTTCAAACAATAAGGCCTCAAATTAACCTATTTCTTCATCCATTTTGGTACCTACATACACACATTCAAAAAAAAAGTTAGATTTAAAATCACGAGGCTCATTTGCCTCTTCTTCATTTTCAATCTCATCTTCTCCTATCATTGATCCTATCTTTGGTTCACATATATACACTTTTAGCTATTTTTTCAACAACTTCTCTTCTTTTTTTAAGGCAATTTTCAACTTTTGCCTTTTTTTTATATCATTTGCTTAAATGTCTATTTCAATTTATTTATCATCAAAAATCCATTCCATGGGATCCTCATGTTATCTATTATGAAGTTTATTAAATCTATTTATTGCTTTATCTTATGTCTCTCCCTTTGGAACTCTTCATCTTTCTCATCTCTCTTTATCTTTGCTTCCTTAGTTGGACCTTTGCCTTATGCAGCTCTTTAATCGCTCTTTTCACCATCTCTACTCTCTTAAACAAGTCTATTTCACCTTGTTCCATCTTTATTGTCTAACCCAAGTTTTGTTTAACCTTTGTCTTTTGAAAATTATCCAAGTTACCTCTACCTTAGATCTCTTTACAAGAGCAATCACTATCCTCTTCTATTTCTTGAGCTTCACAAGCTTTTCAATATCTTACCAAAATTTTCACCTTCTTATTAAAAATTCTTTGGATTTTAATATTCCTTGAACAAATAAAAAAATCTTGTTAACAACCTTGATAACTCTATCAAACACTGAAACACTAATACTTACACAAACTCATCATACTACTATGTGCTTTGATACCAAAATTTGATGACAATCTTTAAGCTTTACATACATAGCCCAATATCAATTCTACCTTCAGATGATAAAATGTATCTCCCATATCCATTTAAAATGATTACCAATCATAATTTAAGATATTTCATACCTTTATGACCAGTTCTTAAATGAATAACCCTTACAATTTTTCAAACTTATACCAAGTATAATTTATACTATCCTTCTTTACAAGTCAGTGATCATTTCTTTACATCTATCTTTATTAACTTATGAAGGCTTTATATTCTTTAGATTGGTCTTACAATACCAATGAGTTTGATTCATATGCTTCAATAGGATTCTTGATTCAAATCAAATAACTAGATTCCTACCTACTTTTGGTTTTATCCTTATAACCAAATACAAATTACATTCTTTCAGTAGTTATCCAAGCCATGAACTGAATCCTAGTTGGCATGTAATCCAAATAAAACATAAAATGAAAGCATAATTAGTGTGTAAATTCCAAATCTGATGATGGACTTAGAATCTAATGACCCCATTCAAAACACATTGATAAAGATGCATAAGGAAGAAAGCCATGAATAAAAGGTACTCCCCACGCTTTAGGCTCTCTATACTAGGAAACAAACATCACCAAACCTAAATTTGATAAGAGCCATACAATAACACTAATTTAATACCTAATATATCCACTTGACAACCCTCAGTAGATTGATGTTGCTATGGAGGATATTATAATTACAACAATCAATGTTGTTAATAGAAAATCATGATTTGCCAAATCTTATCAGAAATTCACAATCCCTTACTTAAATATGTATATTATCTCCATCTTTTACAATGCATTGGCATTCAAGGACATGATACCACTTGCAAGAACCATAGACAATCATAAATTTTAGAGGGATTCAATAGTTTGATTAAGAGATAATGGATTCCTTTTATGGATCAAACTTAGATCTAAAATTTTATAGGTTTCAAATGGAATAAAATAAATTCTTGCTCGTACACATTATTAATTTTTTTTAATTTGAATTTTCATTCTTTAAAATTGGAATTTCATCATATATGGCTCTATATAATATTCTTAAACTCTTTTCCTGATGTTTCAATTTCTAAAAGAATATATATAATCCAAAATCAAAAAATATCCTCAATATGCATCTACAAGTTCTTTTATTGACTATTCATAGGCTGAAAACATCAAATCATGACTATCATAACTTTGCCAAGAGCATCCATATAGAAGGATTTATATTTTCAAGAGTTAAAAATAGTTACTCTTGATAATAGTATGATATTACATTTTCAATCTAAATTCATACATCCATAATCTTGTACAATAAATTGACTGCAAATAACTATGTATGAGAAAATAGATCCTTGATATTCTTCTTCAGAACAAGTATCAATCATCACACAGGACAATCCACTTCTTTCATAACATTTAATTATACTTATTGAACATATGGAAAAGACTTAAAACCAAATTCATCCACTTTATTCATGAAGCAAATTTACATATAATATAGTCCTGTAGATTGTTATACACATACCTCATAAGACTGTCAAGGCAGAGTATCACTAATACCTAGTCCTAGGCTCAATTTCACTCAAAATATATTATAATCATATGGATAAAATATAATAATAAGATTTTACACTCTAAAACATACCTTAAACACTATTTCTTCTATTAATAATTCCTCATAATTTCATTAAATAGACCTATATACATATGCAGGCTGAAAAGGGCCTTGTGTCTTCTATGCAGACTTTCTCCTTCCATTAAATATATAAAGGTTTTTAGGCTTGTATTATACATGATATGGGCTTGGGTTTTATTCCAAATTTATTTTATTCAAAAATATCTCAACTATAAACTTGATTTGTTCCCTTTTTCATGGAGGGTTCCTTCTTATGGTTTATCTTGTCAATTATTTCCCACAACAATCTTGTTTTCTCCCTTATCTACATAAACAATCATCATTTGACTTACCTCCCACATCCATATTTTATCTTTGAATGATAATTTATAATTTCACAACAATTTTAACTTTACCAATCATGACACACTCCTTTAATGGACCTATCCATGGCTAATAAGGCTTATTACAACTTCATGAGGACTTCACAATCCCTTTTAATTATGACTCTCAAACACTTACCTAGACTATCTAGGACCCTATTAGGTCTTTAAAATGATTATTTCCTTCATTATAAATATTATTTGACATCTATTAAATCTTACATAATATATTTACAATGATGGAGTTGATGCTCCTTCATCAAACCAAAGTATTCAAGGAGATAAATACTTCATGTTACTCATAGATGACTACATAAGAATGACTTGGGTAGCATTCTTGAAAGAAATGTTAGAAGCTCTTGTTAATTTCAAGGCATTCAAGGTTATTTTTAATAATGAGAATAATGGAAAGATGAGATACTTAAGATCTGATAGATGATGAGAGTTTTGTTCCAATAAATTTTATGACTTTTGTGAGGTTCATGAGATAAAGAGATAATTCTTAGTAGCTAGGACACCTCAGTAGAATGGGGTAGTAGAAAGAAAAAATAGGGAAATTCAGGAGATGGCAAGAACTATGTTAAATGAGTCAAAATTATCTAATGGATATTAGAGAGAGTCAATGATCACTATAGTTTACATTTTGAGCAGAGGATAGATAAGGACTAATGACAATAAAACCCCTTATGAACTATGGAATTATAAACATGCTAATGTGGAATACTTTAGAGTGTTTGAAAGTAAATGCTTTATCAAAAGAGATGAAGAAGACTTACAAATGTTTGATTTTAGGTCTGATGAAGTAATATTCTTTGGAAACTCATCAGTAAGCTCAACCTATAGATGTTATAATAATAGGTTACAGGAGAAAGTGGAGGGCACCAATGTGAAGATTGATGAGACAAGTTCTAAGAAGTCACACTCATAGTCAAAGGATACATTAGAGAATATGGACTTCAAGAATGAATAAAAAATAGAAATTGATGAGGAAGAAGAAGATGTTGAGGAAATGCAACATTAAAAATATCCTTCAAGAAATATTTAGAGAGACCACCCTAAATCATAAATAATTGGCAATAAGGATATGGGTATTAAAATAAGGAGAAGACTTGTAAGTAACCTAAATCAAGAGAATGTTTCTCTATTTTCTAACATTGAACCTAAAAATATTGTAGAATCAAGTAAAGACAAATTTTGGATAGGTGGTTTAAATGAAGAGTTAGACTAAATAGAGAAGATTGAGACTTTAGAACTAGTTCCTAGGACTAAAGACAAGAATGCCATTGGCACAAAATGGGTGTTTAAAAATAAGTTGAATGAAGATGTAGAAGTAAATAAGAACTAGGATATATTGGTATACAAGGGGTATCCACAAGTTTAAGGGGTAGATTTTAAGGATACCTTTTCTCCATTATCAATATTGGAGGCTATCAGATTATTTCTAGCATGTGTAAGATTCAAAGGGTTGAAGGTGTATCATATGGATGTCAAGTTAGCTTTTGTAAATGAGAACTTTGAAGATGAGGTGTACATAGATAAATCTGATTGTTTTTCACTATAAAGTAACAATGACTATGTTTATAGATTAAAAAAGGGTCTTTATTATCTAAATCAAGCCCCTAGAGATTGGTACGCTAGATTGGATAGATAACTATTGGAATAAGGATTCTAAAGAGGAGTTATAAATAGTAATCTATAGATAAAGATATAAGATAACCATCAATTGATGGTAGTTATCTATGTGGATGACATCATATTTTCTATAAATAGTGAGAATATGAATAAGGCCTTTGAAGATGTGATGAAGTAGTTTGATATGCCCATGCTAGGAGAACTATCATTCTTTCTTGGACTAAAAATCAATCAATCAAAAAAAGGTATATTCATTTCATAAGCTAAGTACATAAGAGATATGTTAAAGAAATTTGAGATGGAATATTGCAAATAATTTAACACACCTATGATCATAAGATGTAAGTTAAACAAAGAAGATGGGTCTCCAAAGTTCATTCATACTTTATATAGGTCAATTATTGGAAGTTTTATATACACCACTACCTCTAGACCTAACATCATGCAAGTAGTAGGCCTTGTGGGAATATTTGAAGTATACCCAAAGGTAAACCACTTGAAATAAATCAAAAGGATATATAGGTATACCAAGGGAACCATTGAGTTTAGGTTATGGTATCTAAGAATCAAGGAGTTTAACTTGACAACCTATGTAGATGCAGACTAGGTAGGGAGTCTAAATGATAGGAAGAACATTAATGGAGGAGATTTTTACATAGGAGAGTGATTTTTATCATGGATAACCAAGAAATATCCATCAATGGCATTATCTACTTGTGAGGCTAAGTACATTACATCAGCTTCATGTTGTACTCAAGTATTATGTATGAAGAAAAAATTAAAGGTATTCAAAGTTGAGTATGACAGTCCTAGCCCTATCTATTGTGATAATACAAGTGTCATAAGCATCTCAAATAATACTATCATGCACTTAAATAATAATAAAATTCACATAAATTATCATTTATTAAAAGAGTAAGTGAAAAAATTATTAAACTTAAATATGTTTCTAAAAAGATTCAGATTGCAGACATTTTGACTAAGCCACTTCCAAAGGCAACATTTGAACATATAAAAAAGTAATTGGGTGTAGTTCCTACCCCTTATAGTAATTAATGAATTAAAGTTCTTAGGGTGAGATAATTAGGTGGTTCATTACCTACAAGAGTAGATGAGTAGTGTTGAGAAGGTATGTATGGAGATGGGGGAGCATGTTTGTATGGTGCTTCATAAACTCATAATCCTATGTGTTGAGTGTTTTGGTTGAAAGAGGTATGATCTAAGAAGTTGTATATGTCTCTTGATCATTATGTCAATGGGAAAGAAAGTTCAAAATAAGGGAGATATAGCCTATTGAGAGAAACTTATAAGAGTGGTTACTATTAATGACAAAGGTGGAGATTGTAAAGTATTGACATTAATCTCAAAGGTGCATCTTGAGAAGGTTGATGTCAAAGGTGACTAAGCTTAGTTGGAAGTGTGTCATGTGTCAAGGTGCATTGAGAGATCATTGTAATTGAGAGAGAATGGTCATTGAGAGAGATTTGTCATGAGAAAAATATAAAGAGATAAATGTAAGGCAACTAATTCCTTATGGTTGTATGAAAGTACATGTCATTGATGATAAAGTGCATAAGAATCCTCGTCATGAGCCTAGTCATGACATGAAGAGGTATGTGCATGAAAATGGATGAACATAGGCATGTGATGTTTTTATGGCACTATTTGATCATGTATTAAAGTCATAAAAACATTCATGAGAGTTTTAGGGTAAGCCTATTAGGGTAAGACCTTCAGTTTAGGTCTATACCTAGACCTCTCTTAGACCCTACCTGGCATAATGAGGAATTAATATCACATTTAAAGGTAAGTAATCATATGTGACCATGGAAAAATTTGAGATACATTTTTTTAGGCATGATCATAAAGTTTTAGGTTAATACTTGAAGGAAAAGTGCATGAAACACTATTTTAGGCCTTCTTAAGCTCACAAAATTAGGTCTTAAATTAGAGAGGCACTTTCAGACATTTATTAGCATGTGTAACCTCTACATGGGAGTCTAAAATATTAAGGAGAGATTGGTAAGGTTCTTATCTAATATATATAGGAATTGGTTTTGGATTCAAGGGGTAATCCTTTATGAACAATCATAAACACCAAAACATGTGTTAAACTTCCCTAAAACCCTAATAAGAAACTAATGTGAAATATATTGTTCAAATAAATAATAATGGATTAAAATTCCTATAAAATATATTTTATCATGTAGTCATCTCTCCTAGGTACCTTTAGGTGGTGGTGGTTAGTCAGATGAGAGAGAAAATACAAAGATATAGGCTTATTTATCAAGAATGTTTTGTAACTCTCAAAAGTTGTATTGGTTAAGAAAATAAAATGGATGGTATAATAATATATAGACTCATTTTACATGTCCATGATGATTTATATACATGTTATATCCTTAAATGGTTCTAATTTAGTCATCCAAGTTAGCCAGGTGAGATAAACCTAATGGTATGAATAGTGAAAACCCCATGTAGAGATGAAGAGCTAGATTTGAGGGTCTGAGCATGATAGGTTGGTGAAAAAAGTGCATGAATAATTTATTCATAAATTTTAATTCATATTCATGGTTTTTATAATATTTTTAGATAATTATATACGGTGAAAATATTGCTCACAAAGTGACATGTCTAGTTTAGATAAGACTATGTGATATAGGGTCAAGAAATTAGTCTACAAGACCAATATTTTACTTTATACCATATAAATTTTCTATCTGAGGTTGGTATGGAGATATAATAGTATATTTTTCATGTATCAGGAGTCACGATAAGTGTCTACATAGGTTTTTTAGGTCTAATTCACCATGACTAGTTTTTTTAGGTAAATTGGCAGTTCTAAGTGAGTGAGTTGCATAGATGTTCTTGAGTCTTTATATCATAAGTGAAAGTTTTATAATAATTTGGTGATGAACCTAAGGTCATTTATAACATGTATACATTTTAATTTTTCATATTTTAATATATTAAGGGTGTTTAATCTTCATTTTTTATAAGACAAACTTTTGAGGTACACAAGCCTATGAGGGCAGTTTATCCTAAATGAGCTTTAATTATATGAATTAAAGATAAAAGTATAACCAAAAATTGATTAATTAAGTATAGGTAATTTTATATGTGATTTAATGTTTCTTTATTGTTAGATAAGGCCATCTGGTCCTAATAGAATCAAGTTTTGATGTTAAGAAGATAGACCTAATGCAATTACATCTCCATGAGACCTTAAAAGAAAAATTAGGACTAATTGAGTTTTTTCAAATAAAAATGGGTTAAAAGTTAATTTTAATTATGTTCATAACATGTTATAAGATATATTTTATGGCATACCTAAGAGGTTTAAGGTTTGTGTCCAACCAAGTTGTGTGTGACCATGGGACTAGTATATATATAATGTATTTTAGGCCTATTTGATGACATGCAACATAAGTGAATAAAATATTGCATGGTTGAATATAATGGGGTATTAAAATGAGACCATAATATAACAAAATAGGCATGGTGATCAAAATACATGAGGTGGATGAGTTGGTGTTGAGTCACTTAGGGAGTTGGTGCTTCCTTGCAAGTAGGTGCTTGCTAAAGCTTAGTCAAGTGGGTGTTTAAATTCATTTGGGTTGGTTCTCCAAGTTGAGTTGGTGTTAAATAGAGTTTGATATTTTTTTTTATAGGATATTAGTCCAATTTTAGATATCATAGCGGGGTTTATTTCCCTTGAGGGTTTCCAACTCATATATATGTTTTCTTGTGTTATGCTCATGGGAATGGTTCTTTATTTATTGTTATATCATTGTATTGATTTCATGGTTCAAGGAATGTTAAAGTATAATTGAAAGAAAGTTTTAAAACATTGATTCACCCTCCTCATAGTGATTATGCTTATAACATGAAGGGATGCTCTACCTGAATGGGGTTGAGAGGAAGGGATGATCATCTTTATTTACCATTGAAAAGAACACACTTTTGGCACTTCCTAATCCATGTGTAGTAATGTTTGAAAAGGTTGGGCCAATAATAACCAACCCTCATGATTTTTTTTTAATATTTTCCTTGGATAAAAGTTACCTCCTATAGGTCCATCATGGAGGTACTCTAAGAGTCTATTTAACTAATCAACCTCTATGCACCTAAGCAACACTCCATTAAGGTATTTCATGAATAATACCCCATCAACTAGGGCATAAGGTATGGAATGAAGTATAAATTATCTTCTATTATTTATATACATATGATGAAGACACTCAACCATCATTAAGAATATAATCATACATTTCATCAAATTAGTGGAGGGTAGAGGTGCATCTACTTGGAGGCCATCTGACATCACTAAAACAACCTCTTTTCTTCTTGTAGGTTAGTTACCAAGTGATCACACAAGCCTTTACCTTTCACCAACTTATTAACCTTGATATTAATGTCATACTCCATGATTTTGGTGATCCAACTAGCCCTCTTCTCATTTATATCTCTACTCAAGAGGAAATATCTCATACTTATATGGGAGAAAATGAGATTAATATTATTGTTTAAAACCATAGGCCTAAATTTTTTCAATGATCTCATAACAACTAGCACTTTATTTTTAATAAAATTATACTTTTCTTCATATCTTCAAGTTCCTAACTAAAAAAAGCTATTGGTTGCTCAAAAACCTCCTGATTCTATTACATGAGCATAAATTATATGTTGTCCACATTAAAAAAGGCATATAGATATAAATCTCTTTAAAAATATAGATTTAAGAGGGTTGGTTCTTGTGCAATGTCTAACTTGATAACCTCAAAACTGTTAGGTTGTGGAGCTAAAAGTTTCACTAATGCAGACATGGAGGAGGTTGCTGAGAGGTTACTGAGTTGCAGAGCAACTGACGTCAGTCTGATCAGCTGACGTCAGTCATATACAGTGAGAAGAGCAACCGACATCGGTCATGGATCAGCCAGCATCGGTCACCTCCAGGCAGACAGGGACTGACGTCAGTCTCCTGTGCGGTTCCAGAACTGCCAATTCATGGATAGTTAGTTAACAAACCAGTTGTTTGCATGTAGAAGGCCAATTATAGACTTGAAGCTGTGGATCTAATTATTGTAATTAAATGTCTAATTATTGTTTGCATGAGATCTATATAATAGACTCATGGGCTATATTGTAATTTTTGCTAGAGAGTAAGAGAGCAAATATTAGCTCCTTCAGAGTGAAGAGAGCAAGGTGTGTTCTTCCTAGTGCCATAGTACCAACTGCAGGTGCTGGTTTGGAGAATCAAGTAGGATTCTTCATGTATGTATGATCTTGGTCAGCAGGTGTGCAAGGCCACATTTGGAGATCTTCATGGTAAGTAAGATCATTGATCTATAGGTGTATGTGTGTGTGAGGTCTAAGGTTTGCAGGTGTGCAGAACTAGATTGATCTACAGGTGGCAACAGAATCAAGGTGACAGCAACACAACAGGGAGCAAGATCATGTGGGATCTACTTGGAGTATGGTGTGTACTTAGTTGGAGAGCAAAGAGGAAGGCAAGGTAGATCCTTCCAAAGTAAGGTCTGTTGAGTTGTAAGTTGTTGTAGTTCATGGGAGATCTACTTGGAGTGCGTTGTGTGCTCGGTTGAGTATGTGTGTATACTTGGTGTACTGGTAGTAGTGATACTGACTAGTTGGAGGTGAACACCAAATCTGTGTTTGAGTTGTGTGTTGGGACCGTAATTGAGAGAGTGAGCTCTTGAAGGTGAATTACTGAACACTTGGTGTGGGAAGCCTGTAAGGTGGGAAGAGTGTGGCGTCTCTTCATTTGTAATTCTTTTTTGGAAGAGTATTAATACAATTGTGTATTGTCTCTCATATTTTGTGTTATTTCTAAATTCTAGTTACTTGTGATTCTGGTTTAATTCTGCATGTTTAGTTGTTTGGTAATCAATGGTGATTTCGGGTCCTAACAATTGGTATCAGAGCTAAGGTTGCAGGGAGCAGGTTTTGTGTTTGATTACATGTCACTCTTAGGGGTTTTTGATTAAGTAGGAGTATAGCAATGGTAGAAGAAAGTAAGCTAAGAATGAAGGAATTGAAAAGCACGAATGGTCAATTATGGTGTGATGGAAAGAAAGAGCAGGTAAAGAAAGATTGTTGGTTGGTAACAGATCAGCATGAAGGAATTGAAGAAGCAAATGTTGCAAGTGTTGTTGCACATGATGCTCTTGGATGTTTCTTGGATAAAGTAGAATCTTGGTTTACAGATTTTGTTGCCTCTTTTCATGTAGCCCCATATAGAGGGGTTGGTGAGCCTTGTCAAAGTATTGGAAAAGGGGAAGTGTTGCTGAAATTGTAGGCGGCCAACACATGGGTGTTGAAGAAGGTCATGCAGGTCCCACTTTTGAAGATGTGGCTAATTTCTTCAAGAAAGTTGGGTGATGAGAGATGCACAAGAACTCTCATAGCAGATGCACTTGAATTAGCTGGTGGTAAGAAAGCAGGTACTCTTTATCTACTTGCTTATATTACCGATTCTTCTTTTGTTGCGAGGACATGGCTTTGTAGGCTTGGTCACATGAGCAAGAAGGAGATGCATGTTCTTAAGCAAAAGTTAGATGTCTTTGATAGACTTAAGAACTAGAAAGCCTTGGTGTTTCTGGAGGAGATGATGGACAGAGATCAGTGGAGAAGGCTAGACATCTTTGAGCAGGGTGGTTTGGATAGGGTTTTGATCCATGGAGAGCTCATGGGTAAAAAGTCATCACTCACAGGGAAACACAATTACTGGTGTCGATCAAGGGGAACTGGCATCGAACAGATAGATGTTGATGTCGGTCATGTGCAGACTAGAGCCGGTGGTGTTGGGTAGGGTGGTTACTGGTGTCAGTCAAAGAACTGATGTCGACGACCAGGTAAGACTGACATTGGTCAAAAAACTGGTGTCAACAGAAAGGACAGTCGCATGGAACTGACGTCGGTCAAATGCAGATTGTGTGGTGATCGAGGTCGGTCACTAGAACAGATTTTGGGCAGACAACACACTGTCAAGGAGTCTCAAACACCCATGGGGAGGACTGAAATGGTAAGTAAGCCTCAAATTCATTGTTCCTCTTCTTTATACTAGTTGCTCACTGTAGAGTAGGAAGGATCTAGGAAATAGTGGGAGCATGGCATGAATAGGATGCAGAACCAAACATGAGATTTGGTAGGGTTGCCAACCAGTATGAAAGCACTGAGAGATGAATGGATACCTTGGCTAAAGAATAGAGAGAATGGACATGTGAAATGAAAGGCCAGGTCATATGGTCTTGAGGAAGCTATAGGACAGTGATACAGGTTTGATAGGGGGATGATAAAGCAGGGCTTTAGTCAATGTCAATGTAACCATTGTGTTTGCTTACCAGGGTGGATAATGATTGCAACATTATCCTATTACTATATGTGGATGGTGTGCTAGCTAGCAGGTTCAAACATACAGGGTTTTGCTGAGCTAAGGGTAAGGTTAGTTCAGTGGTTTGCCATGAAGGATTTGGGAGCAGTGAAATTCTTTGGCATGAGATACATGGAAGATCACAGGTTGATTTTGTCTCTAGTGGGAGCTGATGTGAATCAGGTGTTGGCAAGGTTTAATACGTAGGATGCGGAATTGGAGCACACCAAGGGCTAGACAGTTCAGTGTCTGAAATCACATGAGGTCTGGTATAGACCTGAGTTTGCCCAAGCAGTGGGAGCTATCAGAAAGTTTGGAGCCGATCTAGGAAAGAAGCACTGGAGGGTAGTTCAGTGGATTCTCAAGTGTCTGAGATGGACCAGCAATAGGTGTACATGCGGTGTAGGGTTAAGTTCTTTTCTACATGTGTTTGTAGATGCAGATGTGACATGTTACTTGGATGACAGGAGGTGCACCACAAGATTTGTGGCGGTTGGTCTTCAAGGTTGAGCTTGAAGAGGGATACAAGCCAAGAAACAAATTAGATAGAGTATAGGTATAGGTATAGGTGCATCTATTTATCTCCAAGTGGGAGATTGTTAGGTTATGGAGCTAAAAGCTTCACTGATGCAAACACAGAAGAGGTTACTGAGAGGTTGCTGAGTTGCAGAGCAACTGACGTCAGTCTGATCAGCTGACGTCAGTCATATATAGTGAGAAGAGCAACCGACATCGGTCATGGATCAACTAACGTCGGTCACCTCCAGGCAGACAGGGACCGACGTTGGTCGCCTGTGCGGTTCCAAAACTGCCAGTTCACAAATAGTTAGTTAACGAACCGGTTGTTTGCATGTAGAAGGCCAATTATAGACTTGAAGCTACAGATCTAATTATTGTAATTAGATGTCTAATTATTGTTTGCATTAGATCTATATAATAGGCTCATGGGCTGTATTGTAATTTGTGCTAGAGAGTAAGAGAGCAAATATTAGCTCCTTCAGAGTGAAGAGAGCAAGGTGTGTTCCTCCTAGTGCCATAGTACCAAGTGTAGGTGCTAGTTTGGAGAATCAAGTAGGATTCTTCATGTATGTATGATCTTGGTTAGCAGGTGTGTAAGGCCACGTTTGGAGATCTGTGTGGTAAGTAAGATCATTGATCTATAGGTGTATGTGTGTGCGAGGTCTAAGGTTTACAAGTGTGTAGAACCAAGTTGATCTACAGGTGGCAGCAGAATCAAGGTGACATCAACACAACAAGGAGCAAGATCAGGTGGGATCTACTTGGATTATGGTGTGTACTCAGTTGGAGAGCAAAGAGGAAGGCAAGGTAGATCCTTCCAAAGTAAGGTCTGTTGAGTTGCAGGTTGTTGCAGTTCATGGGAGTTCTACTTGGAGTGCATTGTGTGCTTGGTTGAGTATGTGTGTATACTTAGTGTACTGGTAGTAGTGATACTGACTGGTTGGAGGTGAACACCAACTCTGTGTTTGAGTTGTGTGTTGGGACCGTAATTGAGAGAGTGAGCTCTTGAAGGTGAATTACTGAACACTTGGTGTGGGAAGCCTGTAAGGTGGGAAGAGTGTGGCGTCTCTTCATTTGTAATTCTTTTTTGGAAGAGTATTAATACAATTGTGTATTGTCTCTCATATTCTGTGTTATTTTTGAATTCTAGTTACTTGTGATTCTGGTTTAATTCCGCATGTTTAGTTTCTTGGTAATCAATGGTGCTTCCAGGTCCTAACAAAAACTTGCCTTTCTTTATTTTGACCAAGATAAGACTTGATTATTATTTAACATTATTGTTATAATCTTGACCAAATGTGCAAAATTAGGTATGAATATTTTCACAAAAATTGTCTTTTTAAAGAATCTTTGAAATCCTTTCTTGTGTTGAGGCAAAGACAAGGCTAAGATGGTACTTATCCTTTGAGGGTCAATGGCTAGTCTTGATTTAGAGACAACATGCCCCAATAGCTTACCTTTATGAATATTAAACACACATATTTTTGGGTTAGAAGAGCTCCCAAAATCCCTACACCTCTCAAAGATGAGTCTCAAATGGTTTAAATGGTCACTTACCTTTTTGGAGAAAACTATGATATCATCTAAGTATATAAACACCATTTGATTAAGTAGACCCTTAAAATCCATGTCCATGGCCCTTTAGAATGTGGAAATAGAATTAGAGATACCAAAAATCATCTTATTGTAAACATAAGTCCCCTACCTGGTGGTGAAGGGTGTCTTGTACTGGTTTTCCTCCTTGACTAGCACTTGGTTTTAACCTAAACACCCATCCAATAGAGAGAAAAGTTCTAAACCAACCACCATTTGGAGGAGATACTCCATGGATGGAAAAAGATAGTGATCCTTCAAGGATACCTTGTTCAAATCCCTAAAATCAACACAAAACCAAATCTCACCACTTTTATTCCTTATAATTACTAGGTTGGCCATCCATAAAGAGTGTTTAATTAGATATATCATGTTTGACTCAATAAGCTTGGTCAACTCTCTTCTCATGAGTAACTCTATCTTGGGATTGATAGGCCTATGTTTTTGGCTCATACGCCTCACATTTACATCTAACTCAATGGTGTGCTAAGCAAGATGAGGGTCAAAACCCCTAAGATTAGTGTACTCCCAAGAAAACACATCTGCAAACTCCTTATAAAGTGTAATGAATTCAAATTTCTCATCCTCAGTATTGACCTTCAAAATATTTAAAAGTTAGTCTTGGAAGATGATAACTCTTTGATGGTTATCTTAAATAGTGGAAAATACTACCTTTTCTTTCCTCACAAAATCTCCTTCATTCAAAATGATCTCAAGGGTGACTAGCCCCTTAGGGATTTTGTTTGATTTCAATTGGAGCATTTGATCTCCATACCGATTATGTAAATTGTTTTGATTTGAATATGAAAACTCATCATCTTTTTGTAAGAAGTATGCAATCTTCTTGTCATTGTAAAAAACCTACCAATTGGCTTCATGGTTGGGAACGGATGGTCTTACAACCACCTTAACATGTGATTATTTTTTTGATATACTCAAATTGACTGGTATATCAAACTAGGCTAATATGTCTGCATGCTTGTTGTTCTCTCTAGACACACTTTGGATGTTGAAAGCTTCAAAATCCTCCAATAAATCTCACACCATATTCTTGTAATATTTCATCAAGGGGTTCTTGGATGTATTTTGGATTCTTATCTAATTGATAATGAGTACATTATCTCCATATACCTGTAATTACTTTATTTTCATCTTTTTATCCCATTTAAGGCCATGAATAAGGCCTTCATATTCAAATTCATTACAAGAATATATAAACTAAAACCTATAAGCTGATTATCACTTGTAATTAGAGGGAGATAATATCATAACACCTAACCCTACTCCATGTTTTTTCCTTGATCCATCAAAGAACATTTTCTATATTTCATTCATCTCTTATTTTAACCTAGTAAGGGATGGTATAAAATCATTCTCTTCATGCAAAAAATAGACTCCCATATTTGTTTCTTCAATTCCTCCCAAAGGGTAAGGTTATTTATCCTCATTCCATAACTCATCCTAAAAGATGTCATGTAGAACCTCAACATGAGTGTCTAGCTCTTGATAAATAGGGTGGTCTTCCTCATCCAGGATTATGTTTTTGATATTTAGGTTTCTTAGTTTATAAGGCTCAATGTAAATTTTTTTAATTATTTTATACTAAATGGACACCTTGGTTCCATACCTTGTTATAAATTCCATATAGTACCAATCTACTACTAGGGAACCCCCAATTTTGGCGGTGAAGTCTCTAGATATGCATAAAGCAAATGAGGTGGTACCTCTAGAAAAGCCACTTCTTAGACCACTAAAACATTAGGATAGGAATTTAGGGTTAAATTTAGACCTATAATAATACCATATGGTTTAGTATAAGATCTATCAAGCTGTACTACCCATCTAGAGAGGGGTTCATATTTCAAACCAAGCTAATTTGTTATAGATTTAGGCATCATTGAAGTGCTTTCCCCAATATCCACCATGTAGTTTTTTACCAAGGAGTTTCCAATAATCAAATAAATGTATAATGGAATAGGTTTGATTACCTTTTTTTACTGACTTTCGTTAGTTTTGATTGCATTAGTGAGGACCACATTCTTCTTGCTTGGTGGCTTTTCTAAAACATTGATTTTTTATAAGCCTTATTGAAGAAGATCCACTTGACTAGGTATATAAAGTATTTCCCACATAGTGACACTCACATTTAACTTATTCAATTTGTTCAACAATGTTGATGTGTGCATCACCAACCTTTGCTTGTGATTTAGGAGCCACAACAACGCTTTGTACTTATGAACTTTGAGGTATAAAAGTACCTCTTTGGTTCTAAATTTTTTGAGTTTTTAAGACTTTGGAGCTATATTAGTATCATTTGGATTTAAAAATTATGGACAAGGATTAGAAGACCCATTCACTACTTCTTGTCTTCCCTCTATGTTCCTTATCTTGAACCTTGTGTTGGTTGTCATAGGAATGTTTGCTTGGCTAGTATTAGCTTGTTGATTGAAAACATAACACTCCTCCAGTTGGTAGTTCACCAATGTAGCATCCAATTTTTTCCCTCATTATACCATTTGACTTGTTGAGGCCATTCTATTTTAGTCATCATAGTCACTTTTGCATTTTGTGCCACTAAAGCTTAGTTGAACCCATAACTAACACCCTACTACCATTGTTCATTAAAGCCTTGGTTGAAATTTAAATTTGGGGTGATAGCCTAATTGTAACATTTATTCTAAGGTAGACAACACTCACCTTATTTTACAAGGTTGTTTTGAATAGGGACCAATGTCCTAGAATTACTTACAACATTAGGATTGTAGTTGTTACTTGGTTTAACATAGGTAAATTGCCCTTACCCTTGAGAATTAGACTTGAAGGGTGGCCTATTGGCTTTATAAGGTTGTTGAGGCTGATATGGGAGATGGTATGGTCTATTAAAATTATATTTATACCTATTAACATTCACTAACTCATTGCCAAATATTTGAAACATGTTCTTGAGTTCTTGGAGTTTACTATACTGACTAGTTAAAGCTTTCTCTTATCTTGGTGTTGGTATATTAACAAGTGTTGGAAAAGGAAGAATGGTAGAAAGAAGAGGAACAACAATAGTAGATGTTTAATCTCAAGTAAAAATGGCATAAGAAGACTAGGTATGAGCTTTCCATCTTGTATTAGGCTATTCTCTACCCTAATTACTACCTCATAAGCATTAGGTAATGTGCTTCCCCCCATTGAATATATCATAAGTGTAATGTCACTATTGAGGGAACTTATTTAATAGAAGAAATAATAATTAGGAGTAGGCATGAAAAGTATTATAATCATGTCCCATGTTTTTTAAAACCTATTGTTAAAATCCTACATGACTTTTTAAGGATCTCTCTTGATTGTTGTCAACTGCTCTACTAGTGACAAGTTGTCACTCTTATACTCAAATCTCTTGCATAAATAATCCCATAATTGGTCCCATATTTTTATGAAGTTAGGGGTTAGGTTTATATACTAATATAGAGCCTTTCCATTGAAATAAATGGCCAAAAACCTAACATTTACATTCTTTTCAGTGATGTTATAGATGTTGCAAAAATTAGTTATGTCTCTAATGTGTTCAAAAGGAGTTGTAGAGATATACCCTAAGTAGTAAGGCACACTCATAAGGGATTCCACTAGGATAAGATCATACTAGATAATATCCAAAGGAATTTTACCATTTCAATCCATAAAAGGTAAGGCTTTAGGGGTAGTTATAGTAATCAAAGGGGATAACAAGGATATTCTAGTAGAGGTAGATTTACAAATTGGTTTAGGATGGAATCTTCTCAAGTATGGATGAGTATTAGCAAACCTAAATATTCTTGTTGAGTTAAAAGGTAATTCAAAAAAATCAAAAGGAATACCTCCTAAATCTAACCTTATAATCACCTTTGGCATGAAAAATAGGCACTATTCTACCACAACAAAGCTAAGTGTTCATTGGAGTCGCTAGATGTTGAGAGTGTAGATGTTATAGTTACTGCAATTAGATCAAGACCAGCATTAATCTTGATAAATATTCTTCAAATATTTCCTATTGGGTATTCCAAAAACTATTGTGGCATAGAATTACACCTTATGAGAAGGCTCTTTAGGCTTTCTCATTCCTAGGCACATAATGGGATAAACCCCAAGCTATGGCTGTGCTATGATTGGGTTGAACCTCCAGAAAAGGTTGGTTCCTCTTAGTAATTCACCTAAACTATTGATTTTTCTTGGAAAAGGGGTAAAATATTTGCATAAAAATGACTACAATCATAAAAAGTGTGATGCACCAAACTAAACAACACTCTTAATTGCTAAAAAATAAACACAAAGACAACTCAAATATCCTACACATAATATCCAACACTAGCTAGTTTTCATGAATAATTGTAAATAAGACCTTATATACAAGGGATAAAACATAGAAGAATTGTAAAATTCAAACTATACCTTTAGTTATGACTAAAACAACACAAATTTAGACCTAAAAATAAATTAAACCACATACACATGAAGGAGAGGACAATCACTAAGAAATAAGACTTCTTCACAAGCCAATCATGCACAAGCTACCTAAAACACAAAGTGTAGTCAAAGAGATGGGAAAAATAGGTAATCTTATTACTTCAAAGGTTATTATTTAAAACATTTTACAAGGTTTTACCTTATCAAATGAGAGTATATATATTACAATGAGAATAAAAAGCTATATAGAATAAGAGAAGAGAAGGAAGAGGAGAAATCATTCGATCTTCAATAAATGTGCTTAAACCACCATATTTGGCCATCCAATGTAGAAAAGGAGGATTAAAGTATTTAAACAACCCTCCATATCACTTAGTGGTTGATCATGATTTTATTACTAATCTTATCTGATCAAAAGGGGAATTAAAATCTTGAATTCTGCAAAGATCCATGCCCTGAAATCATTGGGTTTTTACTTAAAAAAAACACATGCAAAGGTCATCTAAATCTCTATCAAGGGTTTTACTTGAAAAAAAAAAAAAAAAGTCCCTCTAAATATCTATTGAGGTTTTAGATTATAAAATCATGTAAAAATTTCCTCTTAATTTTCATCATGGTTTTGTCTTGAAAAAACACATGCAAAGTCCTTCTGAATCTTTGTTTGAGTTTTGGCTTGCAAAAACACATGAAAAGTCCTTCTAAACCTCCATCAAGGTTTTGGATTGCAAAAACACATGCAAAGTCCCTTTGAATCTCCATCAAGGTTTTGTCTTGTAAAAACACATGTGAATTCCATCTAAATCTCCATCGGGGTTTTGGTAGGTGGGAAAGTGAAGATACTTTTTAGGTTTGCAACTTTGCAAATTTGTAAGTTTGTAACTTTGCAAATTTGCAAGTTTGTAACTTTGAAAATTTGCAAGTTTGTAACTTTGCAAATTTGCAAGTTTGTAACTTTGCAAATTTGCAAATTTATGGATTTGAAAATTTAAAAAATTGAGAAAACGTAAATAATTGTCAACTTTGTAACTTTGAAAATTTACAAATTTACAAAATCAAGGAAGTGAAAATACTTTGCAACTTTTCAAATTTGCAAAATCGAGAAAGCAGAGATACTTTGCAACTTTGAAACTTTGTAAATTTGAAAATTTCAAAATTTTTAAAATTGGGAAAGTGGATATACTTTGAAACTTTTCAAATTTACAAAAAAATTCAAAGTTATAAAGTGCACTAAAATCTACAGTTTCCACTTGGGAGGGAAAGCAGAGATTTAAGTGCATTTTTCAACATTTACAAAGTTGTAAAGTGGATAAAAATCTCTAGTTTTCACTTGGAAAAATGGTGCTTAAGCCATAGTAAATATTTTATTCAAGGATCTGATAGTTTGGTTATTTTTCCCACCACTTCATGCTTGCCACTAGATGGTGAATAACCTTGAAAACTGGCTTGATCTAGTATTTACAATATAAACCCCACTTGTAGGCACTTACCTTAAAGCTTCCAAACTTATCTAAACCTTTGCTATAAGATTCATAAAAAGGCTTAAAATATGAAGTAGGGACATAAATATTATCTCATACCTTTACCATTGAATCATCCACTACAATAGGATCTTGATATAGCTCAATTCACCATGCCAAGACCCTCCAAGATAGTGCACTACATCATTAAGTCATGACTAGAAAGGGATTAGTCATAAGGCAAATATTTTGTATGTAGGCCAATTTTGGCCAACATTTCCCTAGTCACTATTTTCTATATATAGGTGAGAATTCCCACTATACTTTTAAGATATGGATCATCTAATGCCTCTCGCCTTTCTATATATAGGTGATAATTCTGCCTCTCCTAATTTTCAACCATACCTTGATAATGACCCCTCTCTTTTATCCATTGATCAAATAATGCCCCATATAATGATTTTCAAGCATGATAATGCCCACACTCCTCTTCAAGATCAAGATATGATTTCAATATTTAATTGGGTAGGGATATTGAATAAGGTGGGGTATACTCAAGTAGGTAGGGAAATGAAGATAGGTAGGTAGGGGACACTCAAGTAGAAAATGCAAGTAGTTATTACTCAATTATTAGAAGGTATGGCTCAGGTATTTAGGCAGAGGATACTCAAGATCAAGATATGGCTCTTGTATTCAATTAGGTATGGCATGTACTCAAGTTGGTAAAGTATGTAAGGAATACTAAAGTAGTTAAATTAGGTAGGGAATACTTAAATACAATAAGGTAGGTTGGAAATAGTGAAGATGAACATATGGCTTGGGTGATTAGGTAGTATATATTCATCAAGATTAAGATATGGCTTGATTAATCAATCATGTAGGTCATACTCAAGTAGCTAAATTAGTTGGCACATACTCAAGTAGGTAAAGTAGGCTTGTAATCCTCAATGGTATAGATCTATTACATATGTAAAATAATTAGAAACATTGTTTATCATTTTATCCTCCAGACCTAAAATTCTAAAAACTAAGTATTGACCAAAATAGATTTTGAAAAACTAATTTATAAATGATAACCCTACAACTTTATAATCAATTCTAGAAGATGTAAAGTGGCCCTAATATTTAATATTTATTAAAATAAATATAATATGTTACTTATTATTATATTTTAATAATAGTGGCTCTATAAGTTTATATTTACTTTTTATATTTATTTTACTAAATATATCCTTATACACACAAACAAAACCCACCAAAAAAAAATGTAGATCAAATGGTGTACCCAACATAAAAAAATTCAAATAAAAGTGTGTGCATTCTTTGAACTTAAAAAAAATGTAGGTCAAATGGCATACCCAACACATAAAAAATATATATCAAAGGGTGTACACCCCTTTCAGATCAAAGCACATACACCCTTTGAACTACAAATGGTGTATACCCTTTGTAGATATAAGAGTGTAAACCCTTTGATCTATAAATGGATTACCCTATTTTTAGTTCAAAGGGTATATACCCTCTACATCTCAAAGGGTGTACTCCCTTTGTAAATGGTGTACATTATTTGTAAAGGGCATAGGCCCTTTTCTCCAAAGGGCATATGTCCTTTAAGTTTGAGATCAACTCGAATAATATTTGTCATGGTTTTAAAAAAAAATGGCATATGCCCTTTTGAAAAGGGTATATGACCTTTAAAAAAATGTTTTGTGTTTTTTATTTTGTCACCTTTTTTGTCCCCCAAATTTGTGCATCTACCCTTATGGCCCTTGATCCACATCCCCTAGCTTAGTTAATTTATTTATCCTCAAATAATAAGGTGGAGTCTATTTTTTCATCATCTCTTTTTCTAAAAGAACCCTCCCTGTAGTAGAATATGTGACTACAAAACTATCATCATCTTCGTTATGTTTTTGTGCATTTGGGTCAGTTACTGGGATCTATTTTTGAAACCACATTGGAATGATTGGTGTTGGATATATTTATGAAGGTCCTTCTATTTATTGTTTGATGTATACCAAAACTCAACCACAATTAGGTTTTTTTTAGTTGTGGGTATGGTTATTGTAAGGGTTTGTCATCCTGTATCTTATTTTTTTACCTTACTCATGAATTTTAACAACCTAGGTTTGATAGGTAGTCATCTAGATCATATGATTACACTTTATACTTTATCATATTTTAATTCATATGGTAGGTAAGGGAGAGGGATGAATTTATTCATAAAAGATTATATGTAAAGGTTACTAACATTTACAATAAGCCTAATTTTGATAAGGCAACTTTAAACCACCTTTATAGAGTTTCTCAATTTCTCAACTACCATATATCTAGTCATTTTATCCCATTATAAAATGTATGAGATATTCCCATCCCACTATTGGTTTATATCTAAAAATTAATGATTTTGTCTCCTACAACTCTAGTGGGGTCCTATTGTGTGATCCCTTGGTAGCCTAATATATGTTTTGAAATACAAATTTAATACTAGAAGGAGGGAAACACATTAAAATTCATGATTAATTTTCATAATATTCATCATATTATCCACATATTGTTTGAATAGGACAATATAAAGATCATATTTCATTCTAGTTAATCCATGTGCCATACATTATTCATGCTCTTAGATGTTTCATAATCCTGTAGATTTGTGTATTTTACCATCCACATGATGTCATTTATTAGGTAACACACCTCATCATTTATAATGCATTAGATGGAGAGATCCCTCTTGTTGACACGTGCTCTAGTGAGTGTCACTAATGACTTGTTTTTCACTGATTTATTATTGTAATAATTATGGTTGTTGTGTCATTGATTAATTAAACTAGTCACTACATGTATGACCACCAAAATGATGTGGTAATGTCTATCTAAGTATAATATGTCTTTATGTGATCTACTCAATAACACCTTGAATGATTTAGTTTTGAAATTACCAAAAATAGGAATGGACTTCACACATATACCCTCATCCTATCAATTATGTTGAATTCCATCGTGTGGGTTTAGGTGTTTGGTTACAACATGGATAGACATTCTTTATCCATGTCACAATGATCAATTTATCCTATTTTTGAATGCTTTTAGTTCTAAGTGTCCAAGTAGTGGGATATTAGAGTAGGAACACTCAAGAATGCTTCTTGTAGGTCAGGTAGTAAAATATTCACCAAAAATATCTAGTATTTATGACTCTTTGTTTAATCAACTTAGGAAACTACTAATAAATCAATTTCTCTAGTGATTTTAAGTCCAAGGTTTCTTTGCAATATTATTTGTTCACAAGAAATTTGAGAAGATTTTATTTAATGTAGAGATTTGATTTATTTTTATATTGGGGGTAATTTATTATTTATAGGTATTATTATTTTTATATTAGATCCATGGGATAAATAAATATTTTATTTGTATTTAATGTTTTTAACATTTTTCACCTAACTTAGTTTCATTTTTTCGTTTGGTCCTTTCTAGTTACTTCTTTTCAAATTTTCACTTTTCTATTTTGTTTTATCCCTATCCTAACACCATTTTTATGCTTCATTATATCTATAAAATAGTTTTTAATTTCTATGCCTCTATGTGTTAAAATATAGAGACATGAAAGAAACTAATAAAAATACTAAGCTCCTACTCTAAATCAAAACATATCCTTTAACAAATAAAGGAGAAATAATGAACAATACATTTACTTACCAATCAATATATCCTTTATTTAGTCAATTAAATCATGATTGATGGATTATGGTTGCTCAAGAATTTATGTACTATTGTAGCAACATGAACCTATGATTATTACTTGATTCAAATTGTCCCAGGATGTAAGATGTTAAAATAAGATTTCCAGTATATTAAAATGAATGATGAAGGGTGAATTTTTATATTTTAGGATGGGAGGATGAACAATTGAGATTAAATTGATCAGATTTATAAACTTTGAGTTTAAATGGATGAGATTAACTCACTCCTTTCTCTATATAGATGAGAATTCCCCATATCCTTTTAAGATATGGATCAACCAATGCCTCATCTCCTTTCTCCATATAGGTGATAATTCCCCCTCTAATAATTTTAAAGCATCCCTTGATAATGACCCCTCTCCTTTATCCCTTGATCCAATAATACCCCATATAATGATTTTCAAGCATGATAATGCATATGCTCCTTTTAATAAATGGCTTAGATATTCCATCAAGTATCAGGTATTCAAGTTGTGGCGCAGGTAAGATAGATACGATAAGGATTAGATAGGGGTATTCAATATCAAAATATGGCTTAGGTATTTAATTGGGTAGGGAATATTGAATAAGGTGGGTCATACTCAAGTAGGTAGGTAAATAAATATAGGTAGGTAGAGGATACTCAAGTGGAAAATGTAGGTAGGTAATACTCAAGTATTAGAAGGTAAATAGGGAATATTTAATATCAAGATATGGCTCAGATATTTAGGTAGGGAATACTCAAGATCAAGATATGGCTTTTATATTCAATTACATATGGCATGTACTCAAGTGGGTAAAGTATGTAGGGAATACTCAAGTAGTTAAATTAGGTAGGTAATACTTAAATATAATAAGCTAGGTAGGGAATAGTCAAGATGAATATATGGATTAGGTAGTGCATACTCATTGAGATTAAGATATGGCTCGATTATTCAATCATGTAGGGCATACTCAAGTAGCTAAATTAGTTAGGGCATAATCAAGTAGGTAAAGTAGGCTTGTAATACTAAATAGTATAGATCCATTACATATGTAACATGATTCAAAACATCATTTATAATTTTATCCTCTAGAGCTAAAATTCTAAAAAATAAGTATTGACCAAAATGGATTTTGAAAAATTAACTTCTAAATATTAACCCTACAACGTTGTAACCAATTTTAGAAGATGAAAAGTGGTCCTAATATTATATTTTTATTAAAATAATTTTAATATGTTAATTATTATTATATTTTAATAATAGTGGCTTTATCAGTTTATATTTATTTATTATATTTATTTTACTAAATATATCCTTATAAATACAAACAAAACCCATCAGAAAAATATGTATATCAAATGGCATACCCAACATAAAAAAGTAGATCAAAATGCATACACTCTTTAAAATACAAAAAAATGTAGATAAAATGGCATACAAAACACAAAAAAAAATATAGATCAAAGGGTATACTCCCTTTTCAGATCAAAATGCATACACCCTTTGAACTACAAAGGGCTTACACCCTTTGATTTGCAAAGGGTGTATGCTCTTTATATTTCAAAGGGTGTACACCGTTTGTAGTTAAAAGGGTGTAATCCCTTTGTAAAGGGTGTACATCATTTATAAAGGGCATACTCCCTTTTTTCCAAAGGGCGTACACCCTTTAGGCTCAGGACCAACCTGAATAATATTTGTCATGATTTAAAAAAAAAGAAGGTCGTATTCCCTTTAGAAAAAATATTTTTTGATTTTCATTTTGTTATCTTTTTTGTCCCCCAACTTTATGCATATGCCCTTGTGGCCCTTTATCTACCTCTCCTAGCTTAGTTACTTTCTTTGTCTTCAAATAATAAGGTGGAGTCCATTTGGTCATCATTTCTTCTTCCAAAAGAACCCTACTTATAGTAGAATATGTGAATACAAACCTACCATCATCTTCCTCAAGATTTTGTGCCTTTGGGTCAATTATTGGTATTTTTTTTAAAACCACATTGGAATGTCTAGTGTTGGCTCTATTTACGAAGGTCCTTCTATTTATTGTCTTTGTGATGTATATCGAAACTCAACCACAATTAGAATTTTTTAGTTGTGGGAATGGTTATTTTAAGGGTTTGTCATCATGTATCTTATTTCATTACCTTACTCATGAATTTTAATAACCTAGGTTTGATAGGTAGTCATCTAGCCCCTATGATTATAATTTCTAATTTCTCATCTTTTAATTCATATAGAAGATGAGGGAGAGGGATGAATTTATTCATAAAAGGTTATATGAAATGGTTAATAATGTATAAAATAAGCCTAACTTTGATAATACAAATTTAAACCACCCTTATAGAGTTTCTCAATTTCTAAACTACCATATATCTAGTCATTTTCTCCCATTATAAAACATCTGAGATATTTTAATCCCCCTATTGGTTTGCATCAAAAAATTTATTTATTTTTTCTCCTAAAGCTCTAGTGGGATCTTATTATATTATCCCTTGGTAGCCTAATATATGTTTGTGAAATACATAGTTAATACAAGGAGGGAACCATATCAAAATTCATGATTACTTGTCATTATATTCATCATATTCTCCATGTATTATTTGAATAGAACAATATAAAGGTCATATTACATACTGGTTAATCCATGTTCCATACATTATGCATGATCTTAGGTGTTGCATAATCCCATATATTTTTGTAATTTACCATCCACATGATGTTATTTGTCAGGTAACACAACCCAGGGTTTCTAATGCATTAAGAGAGATCCCTCTTGTTGGCATGTGCTCTAGTCTCTAATGACTTAGTGTTCACTAATTTAATATTGTAATAATTATGTTTACTATGTCATTTATTAATTAAACTAATCACTACATATATGACCACCAAAATGATGTGGTAAGTTCTATCCAAGTATAATATATCTTTATGTGATCTCCTCAATAACACCTTAATTTTTTATTTTTGAAATTCCAAAAAATAGGAAAGGACTTCACACATATACCTCATCATATCAATTATGTTGAATTCCATCTTGTATTCCATCATGTGGGTTTACAGTTTTGGTTACAACATCTATAGACATTATTTATCCATGGCATAATGATCAATTTATCCTATTTTTGAATGCATGTACTTTGAAGTTTCCAAATAGTGAGATAATAGAGTAGGAACACTCAAGAATGCTTCTTATGGGTCAAGTAGTAGAAAATTCACCAAAACAATCTAGTATTTTTACCTCTTTTTTTACTCAACTCAAGAAACTATAAAGAACTCCAATACTCTTGTCATTTTAAGTCTAAGGTTTCTTTGTAATATTATTTGTTCACATGAAATTTAAACAAATTTTATTTAGTGTAGAGATTTTTTTATTTTCACATTGGGGGTAATTTATTATTTATAGGTATTATTATTTTTATATTAGATCTATGGGATAAATAAATATTTTCTTTGTATTTAATTTTTTTAACATTTTTCACCTAACTTAGTTTCATTTTTTCATTTGGTTCTTTCTAGCTACTTCTTTTCAAATTTTCACTTTTCTATTTTTTTGATCCCTATCGTAACATCATTTTTATTCTTCATTATATCTATAAATTAATTTTTAATTCTAATGCTTATATGCATGAAAATACAAAGATATGAAAGAACCTAATAATGATACTAAGCTCCTAATCTAAATCAAAACACATTCTCTAGAAAATAAAGGAGAAATAATGAATGATACCTTTACTTACCAAGCAAAGATATCCTTTGTTTAGTCAATTTAATCATGATAAATGGATTGTGGTTGCTCAAGGACTTGTGTAATATTTTATCAATATGTACCTATGATGATTACTTGATTCAGATTGTCCCAGGATGTAGTATGTTATAATACGATTTCCAAGATATTAGAATAAAGGATGAAGGGTGAAGTTATATATTTTAACATGAGAGGATGAACAGTTGAGATTGAATTTATCATATTTAAAAACTTTGAGTTTAAATGGATGAGATTAACTAACTCAATCTAAAGATTGCATGTTTTGATTATTTTTTAAAACATATTTAATTGATTTATGATTACTAGATTCATTTTATTTTTGGATGTGAAAACATAGATTTGATTCCATTTGATAAAGGAGTTAACTAATTTAATGTAAGAGTTAATTGATTTTTTTGAAATTGATTTGGATGAGTTAATTGACTTTCCATTTTGATCAAGGAGTTGATTGGGTTATGACATGGAATTTGACATGGGTGAGGATAATTAGTATTTTTTATTTATTTATTTTTAATATTTTTTATGAATTAAATTAGTTAGGAATGAATTAACTAATTAATAATGATTAAATAGCTTAATTATTCATGGAGTAATGTAGTGGGGTTAAATGGGATAATAAATTAACATGATATAATTTATTTATTGATATGGTGGTGTTAGTGTGGGTTAGTTAGAATGTGTCAATGATATAATTAGAGTTGTGAAATTAGGGTGTCTACATTTCCACCTCTTTGAAATGGTATTGTAACTAAGATATGTTGGAATGGATGCCAGGACCTCTGGATCAAGTGAACACACTAGTTTAAGTGAAAAAACAAGTCAAGTAAATGCATGACACAACTGCAAGTTTAATGAAATTGAAAACATGAGAATGTTACAAAAGAGAGTTTTAAGAAATATCCAACACTCCATGAATAACTCACTAATGAAATATGTATAAAAATCAATGAATGTGTAACTCTTCATAGAATAGTGGTCAATATCATAGAATAGGAAAGTAACTCCATACCCATAATACTTGGTCAAAGGAATATCTCCCACTAACTAAATATGGATACCAAATGTAACTCCTAATGACATATAAACCTAAGCAAGCATATCCCACAAGTTTAGGAAAACTCCAAGAGAGCTAGAATAACTCATGTGGTATGTGTAATAAATAATCTAGAAGCATAAAACATGGAAAATAAACACCTTACACTAACAAGAAAATTTGTGTCCTTTCAATAAGTGGAGAAAACAAAAAATGGGTGCATGATGATGCCCATAGTGTCATGGTTAATAGGGAGATACCCCATTGAAAGGGTGTGAAATAATAAAAGACATGGATGAGATCTCAAAGTGAGAAGATTGGTTGAAATGGAATAATTAGGAGTAAAATGGAGTGTAGGGGATGCATAAATAGAGGTTGTGTCTCATGTGATTATTGTATAGTTAGCTAGTGATAATGAATTTTAATGATGGAGGGTTAGTTAGAATTAATTTTTAGTAATACATGTTGATGAGGAATGAATGTGGATGAATGTTGATGATATGATGATGAATGTTACAAACTCAAAATGTTTTAGTAAACTGATATTTACTATAACATATAACAAGATGATCCATGATACGGAAAACTATGATGCCACTATTGTAATATGTAATAGGACTGACACATATGCAACACATAATAAACAAAAACAAAAAATGACAATAACAATAAATAAACAAGAACACACACAAATTAGAAGTTGTTCTTTATCAAGTTAAAAACCCAATAGTTGGTGATCAATGATAATGATAACTTTGATTTTCACCAAGGAAAGATGTATGCAAGGGGTTTGGATTGGGAATGATATATTATGATAAAGTTTTAATAGTTTGTTTAAATTTGAAAAATCAATTTAACAGGACTAAAGACAAGACAAGTTATTTTTTTTGTGGGTAAGGGGGTTGAATTATTTTTTTGGGTTTTTTTTTTTGACTAACAATGAGGCTAAAAATAAAGGGGAAACAAGTTATGGCAATGGAGATATAAGCATTGGATTGAATGGTGGATGGAGACTTGATGGTATCTCCAAGGACTACATCATAAAAATCGTGTGCCCAATCATCCATGTACCATTCTGACACTGCAATAGAGTGTGATATAAACAATATATGATATACCAATATATTTTGCAATAAATTTTATAATAAGGCATTTTGCAATAAATTTTCCACATCCTCATCAAGGTCAAAAGTGGGAAGAAGAATGGTAATGATGATACAATTACAAAAAGATTTTAGTGTGGATAGGGTTAGATGGAGTGGACTTACCCCCAGGTGTAGGGTTATTTTAGATAATAGATTTACACTTGACACCAAAAAATGGTTTGAATCATGGTACTTTCCTAAGGTTACATAAAAATGGTTTTCACCTTTAGATTTTTTTTGTGTTTTACATATACATACATAGATACATACATACATACATACATACATACATACATACATACATACATACATACATACATACATACTTGATTTTTTGTAGGCAACATTAGATCCTTCAAGTATGGAAGTATTTGAGATGAATGATGTTCATTGGTTCATCCAGTTCTTATCCATCTTGTGTGGCTAGATTATATGTGTAGTAACTAAACTTTGGCCACAAATACTTCATAATGTTTAATTTAGTCCATTTTAGCCTTAATTGACTTATGCACTTAATCGATAAATATTTTTATACCACACTCTATCCTAAGTATAAGTGAAGACCTATTTTTAGTAGTAGCAATCAGTCATTGCATATAGAAATGTCAAAATTACTAAAATCACCTCTATTTATTTGTAAGCCTCAATCTAGACCTAAAGTTTAACACTCATCCTTAAGGAAAATTAGCACCCAATAAGGACATGAGTGCCAATATCATGTACTTCTTCCATACTATTGTCCACATGTAAAAAACAATTACTTTATAAAATTAAACCCCTCCTTAGGTCAGCCTTTCTACACTTAGGCTTCTTAGCATGTGGTCTTCCCTTTGAAATTGCTATAAATACACATTTAATTCACTTATTATATAAATTGGTAAAATTCCACCAAGGGCTTATGTACGCGTGCACATTGATAAAATACTCCCTATTTTCCCAAATTAGGTTTTAAGACCCTCAAGCAGTTGATGATCCCATAAAATGGCTCATTATATCTAAGTAATTACATCATTTTCCCCATTAAAATCTTTCTTTTAAGTGGATTTTTATGTTGATAATATAACTCATTATTAATTCAAATTATAAAATGAGTTATTTACTTTAGTTATTCTATGTAAGTCAATTTTATTTGTTTTACCATTTTGTTCTTACATGTACATGGGAAATACACTAATTTTTGTATAAACATATCATGAATACATATTATATTCAAATAACATGTTTCTTGTAACAAATAACTACTATGAACTAATCTAGAATATTTTTAAAGATCACAACTATAGCACCAAAAAACACCAGTTTGGGTCTAGAGATCACCAGTCTAACTTCAGAAAATTATTAATTTGGCTCCAAAGATCCCAAAAGTGGATCTAAATACCCGTATTCATCTTGGTAGGATTATCTAAAGGATATTATGTTTCTACAAGTATGTTCATGAAATATTTAAATAATTATGATACATTTTTGGAAACCATTTTGAATGCTATATAGACTTTCCACATATCATGACTATGTATACTATGTTTAGCTCTGTGAGTTGACTAAGATCATATGGTTATAACTAATAAATAAGTTGCAACCAATAATAGATCAAGAATCATGCAAGAAAATGAATCCAATTCTTCTGACTACTTTTCCTTAAAAAATGGAAAAGATACTATAAAAAAATAAGACAAAGATATTAGTTAGAATATAATATTATGAAGTTGTTTCTCTATCTTGAGATAGTTATTTTAAGACATGTTAATATATAAACACATATTTTTTATTATATAGGTATTAGATTAATATAGTATTAAGGATTGAGTAGTTTAAGCATCATTATTTTTCAGTATTGTAAGTAAATTTCTAGAATTAATGAGAAGACAAGTTCATGAATTTTCTGAACATCTAAGAGTTACAATCCTATTATAATAAAGATAAAGTGACACATATATAACATATGATTACAAATGATATCATCAATCTTTTATTATTAGTGGAATACAAAACCTTAAATTAAATAACTCAATGTAAATAACAACTACCTTGCCTAAGTACTTGGGTGAACAATAACGTAACTAGCACAAATACAACTAGAATATAAAGAAAACAAATTACCTTTACATTCCTTATCAAATGGTGCTTATTCATTGGAATATAAGAATTTTCATGCTCAAATTTTAAATTTAATGGAGTCTTTTGTCAATGCATTTGCCTTGTGGGCAATACTCTCCTTGTCCACTTATCACTTGGATTGGCTTGGCTTGGCATGTGATAATAAAATGAAGCTTTTTAGACATAATTTGGCATTGATTCTCTTTAGAAAAAAACTTCTTGTCTCTCAATAATTTAAAAGTATAAGTTATATTTAGAGATTGTTGGAACAATGGTAATGGCACTTGTATTAATAGGTTCTCAAACTAACCCTAACTCAAGTGTAGTTAGGTTAGATTTAACCATGGTTAGGTTAGGGATGGTATAAGAAATTAATATTTTGGATAGAGACTTATAATCACCTAAAAGTGGTATTTGAGTGTTAAGAGTACTAATTGAGATAACATATCCCTATTTTAGACCTAGACCTATCTTAGATCCTATTATCAAACTTATCCAGCCTTCATGTGGGCCAAAAGCATCCCTATTCATCCCTAAAGTAGTCCCAAACCCTCATTTATTGATCCTAGACCTTCATGCCTAGTGTTCTACCATTAAGACACTAGTCCCAAAATAAGGTCACTAGTGCCACATGGTGCTAGTGTCCTAATATTGGTGATAATGTTCTTTCCCTCTCATTTTCACAAATTAAGATCTTTTCAAATATAAAACCTCCTAGGGTCAGCCTAAACCCATTTTAATACCCACAAAAACATCATAATAATATAAATACATGACTTCCATCCCTCTGACCACTATATGGATATTAGATACAAAATAGGCATTCAAACCCACAATAAGTTATGCACAATTAAGGTTATCAATATTATTATGCCCTAATTCTACATACTACTATTTAAAATAATCCTAAGTGTATATTACCTAGGTTTATAGTCTCAATAACATTCAAGGTACTCAAGGACACTATCATACTAGCTTCACTTGCATTTGCATTAGCACTTAGGTGGGGAGAGTTACATTGGTCTTGATCCCTCCTTAGAGTGTTGTTTGTATCAACTAGATGCCCTAATTAAATGGAGGATTATGGTTTTCTCATAAATTCAATTAAAATAATAAATATACAAGGTTTTAAAACTTGTGCATGTAGGAACAAACCGTAGAGATCCAAACACAGGTGCACCTAGAAGCTAAGGATAGTCTTGCATAGAAGACACTATAACCACATTTCCAATAATGGAACTAATTTCCAATTAGGGTGATACTATTTAGGAGGTGTTTTGACATCATGATCCTATTTATGATACTTAGACCAATTTTTACCTCAATTTTTAGCCTCTAGATCATCTATCTCAGTTATTTTCTAGCTAAGTTTTTATTTACACTATTTATTACTATTTTTAGAAAGGTTAAAGTTAGTCAATTCTATAAAAAAAATTATGGATTTATTTATTGCATATTATTAATTTGATTTATTCTACTCAACTCTTTAACAAAAATGGGATTTTCACGTGCTAACTCCTAAAAGGTTAAAACATTTGGTGAACCTAACTTACTTTAAACATTGTTAGAACCCTAACCATAAATGCTCTTAGATTTTATATCCTTTTTATGCCTATGCTCAGATATTAGTTCTAAAATCTCAAATTTGTTTCAATATTTGAGTTTTTAAATATTTCCTAGATTATATTTCTTTAAAAGTTTAAAATATACAATAATTTATTTTCCTACTCCCCAAAATACAATGGCAAAGTTCAACAAATGATTTGATGAAACTGATAAAATACAATTGAATGATTTTTTCTCCAAACATTCAAATTCATAAGATGACCTTATCAATAATATTCATGAATAAATTAAAAAATCAAATAATGGTAAATCTTCAACTCCCCTAATTAATAACATTGTTACACCTACATTGGGGCCAACTCATCTAGCACAACAACCAATTGTAACTCAACAACCTTAAATGACAACTACACCTCTTATGGCTAGTTCCTCCACTCTATAAGTACAATATGTTATGAATAAGGTTCATACTCTTTAGGCTAATGTTTTACATTTTGAGCAATGAGCCACTAGGCCATCACATGCCTAGGTTTCTCATGTTCTTTTACATACACCTTTGGCACATCACATAGTGGCAACTCCTATGCCATCTATATTTGTGTCACCTAAGCTTTTATTTTAAGATGGTAAGGGTGATGCATAGCACCGTTTTTGAGTTTTTCATGTAGCATGTTTGGACTATGTGTTTAGTGATTGTCTCCTCACTAAGTTATTCCCATAAAGTTTATAAGATTATGCCTTAAAGTGGTTTTATGACCTACCAAATTAGTCTATCACTACATTCAATCCATTGGTAGACATGTTTATATCAAACTTCTCCATAAACATCAGTGATAATATCTCAATTTCTCAAGTTGCATAATTGGAAAAAAATCAATTGAGCCTATTGTAGAATACATCTTATGATATGAGACTATATTGGCCAAATTAACTAGCCCCATGGAAGATAAAAAGATTTAGGACATCTTCAAACAAATTATTCTACTATAATTACATGAATCTATCTTATTTAATAAGTTTCTAATCTTCATTAATTTATGCCACATAGTGAAAGAAAGAGAAGTTAAGCTTCTCTCTATGGTAAAATTAAAATATACCAGTGGATCAAAATCAACTAATAAGAGTTGTAGTAAGACTCAGTATAAGATAAGGGACACTAAAAATAAGATTGATCCAAATACCACAATTAATGCAACTTCATAGCCATCTCATTTCTTGGTTTTATCAACTCCTCCACATAGGGTTTTTACTATCCTTACATAATCACTGGTACTTATTTTACTATATCTCTTGGAAAATATTGCCATATCTCTCCCTCCCATCAAAGAGGTTGATTGGACATGGCATCTTCCAAATAAATATTATTACAATGCATTATGTGAATATTACAGGGCACCAAACCATATAAAAAATAGATGCATCAACTTGGAACATAAGATAAAAGATTTGATTGAGGTTGGATATTATTGATGTGGGCACACCCATACAGGAACCCAAAGTAAATAAATATAAGCTAAGGCATGGAAAATACTCTTCAATCTATTTACAAAACATATAATAAATGAGGTAGGGACACTTCAAGTGTACACTACACATACTAGGTACATCCACCACCAACATCATAACACACTACTATAGAGGAGGCACACCCATTACATAATATCATTAGTTTTTACCACACTAAAGTTATATCTAGAGCACTCATCACCTTCTTAGATTACGATATTGTTGATGATGATACAAATTTATATGCACTCTTTGTATGAGCCTACACAGATCATCATCCTATCTAAAGTGTTATAGTTGATAATTGATCAAGTATTAGCATGTGCACTATCACACTTATACAACATTTGGGGTATTTAGTGTAGGATATATCTCCTAAAAACATAGTTAACAGTGGTTTCAATGGTCATGTTTAAAGCTCCATCAAGGAAATTGTACTTCCACTATAGGTTGGACCAACACATGTGGCCAATAAATTCTTAATAGTACTTAGTGTAAAATTATTTGATATATTATTAGGTAGGCCATGGATAAAATAGTTACAAGTCATCCCATCCACCATGTACATATACCTTAAGTATATACATGAAAATAAAGTGGCCATAGTTTAGGGTCTTCCATATGAGTATCCTCTACCCATCATATAATCAATTACATCATAGTTACTAGTTAAAACATAGTTACCAGTTAAAACATAGTTACCAATTACAGATCTAAGCATAGTTCATATTTGAACACCCAAAAGTTTAATAAAGACACTATTTTAGACAAGGTTTACACATACAGTGTTGTCACATATGCATACTCTCCCATGGAGACAATTATTAGATAGAGCTCTATGCTAGAGATATGTTATAAATTATAAAGGGCTTCCCTCTTCTCACTTTCTTTAGAGATCACTATTATTGAGTTCTCAGGGTTCTCAGCATAGGGCACCTATGTCACATATAACTTCTTCTACTAGATGGGTCCCTAAGACCCCTACAGTTCAAAGGACACAAAAATCAATGTCATAGAATCATAACATCATTCCACATATAGATCCAAATATAGATCACTCAATGTAGTAGATTTTGGGACCACAATTGCCTTTTTATACAACACCCATGATCATAGTTCCTTTATTTGACATAAGCCACATTGATAGCGAGTCTCCCATGGGACTCATCGGTTAGTATTATTCCTACCTTTTTGTACATACTTTACTTCTATCTTTCTCCTTATATAGTTTCATTTTCATGTTTCTTGTACATATCTTATATCCAAAAAATACAAAAAGAATATAATATGTCAAAAAACACAAAAACATTCAAATATTACTTAGAAAACATAACATTATAGATTATATGCATTTTTATGTTTACACTTCTTATATTTTATAGACACTACATATGATAGCTAACTTAGTATAGCCAATTTTATCATACATACATGCATCAATTATTCTTGTTGAGTGCTTTAATATTAATATAGGATTAAGGTCCACTACACCAATCTAGGTTTTATATTATCTACTCACTAGGGGTATATACATCAATACATAGGGTCTTCACTTGACACATTCAACCATTTGGGGCACCCTATACATAGTTTTGATTACTAGGTTATATATTTATGTAATCTACATCACAAATTTAGCATTGTTATATCTTTATATTGATCATGCTACACTTACTCAATTTTTTACCAGTTACTACTACTTTAGACTCAACATATGCACATATTGTCTCTTACAAAGATTTATATTACATGTTCATACATAATTTCATTTCTAAATTTCCTAGTTTAGACTTGATAGTATCTATATGCTTTTTCTATTAGAGGGCATTTGAATATGCCAATTCTCTTTGTCTCTATGCCACTTATATTCACAATATATATGCTTTGGACATGTAACTATGTCTTTATGTTTGCCTTCCTAATTATTTATGCAGACATTTGAACATGTCATTGTATATGGATTTAAGTCAACTTTTTTATTGTTTGTGTATGTGGATAGTTGAACATGTCTTTTTATATCTTATTTTCTCAGATTTAGTGACCTATGCTCATGTCCCTTGTTATGTGGCCCCTTGGCCTACTTTATGTGACACATGTTTTTTGTATGTATGATTTCTTATATGTGTCATCGACATGACAATTGTATTTACTTGTTACACACTCTAATTTTAGATTCCATGAGGGACCTAATGCATCTCCACTTACTACTTAGGTGCCATGATGGACATCATGCCCCATACCCCTAGGTAGATACTTAGTTTTTACTTAGATTTGTTGTTACATGCATTTTTATATTTATATTAACACCCTTGTGAATGCTAGATATGACATACATTTTACATTAAAAATTTATGCTTAGATTATCTTACATTTTGATGTTATGTATGTACATTATATTGGATTATTACATAGATATCTTATATGCTCTTGATAATACACATTTTGTAGAGATTTTTCTTTTGAGGATAGTTCTTACATAGGCTCAAAAAATCCCCTAAAAAGAGGGGAAATTCACAAGGGTTTGTCATAGAGACCAGGCTCCTATATTGTACTCAAAGTACATTTCTTAGCACATAGCTTCATATTATATAAATTATACTAAGGTAAACACAGTGGGAAAATAATGACACAGAATAGTATATTTGAACAAGTATCAAACCAAAAGAACACTAGGGCCCAAATTGGGACACTATCACTACATTTACAATAATGGAGCTAATATCTAAGACATGGCATTATTATTCAATAACCTTAGTTTCATAAAAATCCAAATTGGATAGAAAAGGTATAATAATTACAATATATGTTTGTAAAAATTTAGTTATAGATTTACTAGCTTTGCTCAAATTCATCCTAGTTTAACTTAGATTCATATTAGTTTTATTATATTTGGGGCATCATGCACAACATGACCATTCTCACATTCAATTTAGATACCCAAATATAGATTATTATAACTCAATCCAACATCCATATGCTCAAATATCAAATTTGGGGCATGCACATGTTAAATTATTTTTACATGCTCACTTACACACCAATTGATCAGATGGAATGACAAATTCCATGTCATTCTCTTTGATTTATACATCTAATATCATATTCTAGGTTACACACTAATTTAATGCCTTAATTTATATGAAGTGTTTGGCATTCTTGAGTGGCTCAAAGCTACCTAATATACTTGAGTAGCTACAGAGTTGACATACCTAGTTAGACATTTACAATTACTTCATGCAGTTTTAGTTTTAGATGCATCTAATACGCATGGGTGGGAAATGATGGAGTCATAGCCTAATTAAGTTCTTGATCCACCTACATGAGATATTTAGACACACCATCAATCTATCCAAGTTATTCATAGGTCATAATCCACTAAATAAGGGCAGACAAATGATGGATTCGAAACCAAATTGAGTTATTGAGCCACCCACACATGAGAATTGAGCAAGCCATTAGCTCAATCCAAGATATTCACTAATTGATAACTATATACATTCACACACATTGGTTGTCACCAAGTTTATGTATTATTTTATATACCTAATGATATGTATTCATTAATTTCTTCTCTCTTTTCCTTTTACTCGATTTTAATTCTTTACTTAGTTTAGTCTTTTATTTTTGATATCTCTTAAGTAAGGAATTATTTATGTATGTTTCACTTGTAGGACACATATTGGAGCATGATTCACATAATCATACCTAGCTTCACATAATCATTACCAACTTCATGGTCTTCACCTCTTAGGTACATCCATATACACTTATTTTTCCTTTATCCTAGTCATTTTTCTTTACTAAATTTTTACAATAAAGTAGGGGAGGCACAAATGTAATAACCTTAAAGTGGTATTTGAGTGATAAGAGTTCTACTTGATACTACCTATCCCTAGCTTATCTCGAGACCTATCATAGATCCTATTATCACCCTTATCTATCCTTTGTGAGGGCCATAGGCATCCCTAATCATCCCTAACATAGTACCAAATCCTCATTTTTTAATCCTAGCCCTTTGTGCTTAGTGTTTTTCCACTTGGACACTAGAACCATAATAAGGACACTGATGTCACATGCTGCTAGTGTCTCAATAATGTCACTAATGTGATTTCCATCTATTTTTCATAAATAAATATCTTTTTAAATATAAAACCTCTTAAGTTTGACCTAGACCTATTTTATCACCTACAAGCATCATAAAAGTATAAATACATGAATTCTATCCCTTTAACCACTATATGAAAATTAGATGCAAAATGCACATTCAAACGTAGAACAAGTTGTACACAATTAAGGTCATCAATCCCAATTCTACCTTACTTATGCCTATTACTATCTACAATGGTCTTAAGCTCAGATTATCCAAATTTATAGTCTTAAGCACATTCAAGGCACTCAATGACACTATCATACTAGCTTCACGTGCACTTACACTATCACTTAAGTGGGGGGACTACATTGGGTGTGATCCCTCCGTAGAGTATTGTTTGTATCAACTATATGCCCTAGCTACATGAAGATTAGGTTTTACTCACAAATTAATTAAAAATAGGCAATATACAAGGTTTCAAAAATTATGCATGCAATAACATACCTTAGATACCTAAACATAGGTACACCTAGAAGCTGAGGACAGTCTTACATAGAGGACACTACTACCAATATAAGGACCCTACATCCACATTTCCAATAAGGGTACTATTGTCTAATTAGGGTACTACTATCTAAGAGGGGTTTTGACACCAAGATCCTATTGATGACACTCAGACTAGTTTCTACCTCAGTTTTTAGCCTCTATATCATCCATCTTGGTTGTTTTTTATCATAAGTTCTTACTTTCACTATTTATTACTATTTTTAGAAAAGATAAATTTAGTTAATTGTATAACAAATCAGTGGCTATATTTATTGCATATTATTACATTGATTTAGTTTACTCAGTGCTTTAACAAACATAGGATTTACATTTTCTACATCCTAAAAGGTTAAAACAATATCCCATTTATTAATCATGGCTCACCATTTATGAATATATTTACAATTTCTTGACTTTGGGAATGATGATAGCATCATGACCTCATTTTCATTAAAATTTCCTTTTTGGAAAATTGATATTCACTAAATTAACATGGATTTTTCACTTAAGCAATTAATTAGATTTACTTAGTTAATTTATTTTACTTAAGGTTTTGGCATTTTAGGAATTAGTTAAGTGCCCCGTTTAATGAGTCAAAAGTTCAATTTGTCAATTTACAAGGTCAAAATTTTAATGGGGATGAATTCATGAGAAGTTAGTATTGTGTACAAGATAATACTTTAAATAGAGATGCCTCAACATGATTATGGGCACCAATGTCCGATGTGCGGATGAAATTAGGACATCTAGTGAATGTTAGGCTTAATTTGTGTTATTTGGTAGAAATCAATCTGAAGTCCAGTTTAAACATGGTTATGACAAAAAAAGTGTTTATAGTTTGCCATTGTTTGAGAAAGCATTGTAATACATAGGCATAATAATTTCTTTTCAAATAATTAAAAAGTTGTTAAGAATAAAAATGAAGATAATAATTGAGGAATGATTCTCTAAACAAAGTTTGGGAAGCCTATGATGCCCCCTCAAGGGAGTGGTCAAAACATATGATTGATGGATGGTCCCTTAAAAATATGTAATAAGTACAATTAAACTAACCCATGGATGAAATTAATCCAATTGAGATACTACTTGCACACATTTATTAAAAAACTAATTTCCCAAATGTGGTTATAATCAATGGTATAGTGGTGGTCCCCAGTAAGGTAGATGGGTTGAATTAATATTTTTACCAAAGGTAACTATAATCAGTGGTATAATGATGTACCCCAGTATGGTAGATTGCTCATGGAATAAAATCAATTTTTCACCAATAAGGTAGAATAAATTATTGATTTCAATACATTTACTTCCCCTCAGTACAATAGATTAGCAAGCATAACACAAAGATATAACCTATTAAAGAGATCAAATATGAGTGGGCATAAACATAGGTGAAATGGTCTAATGACTTTTCAAATACTAAAAAAGCCACAAACAACTAAGCAATGAGGATGGATAAAGTGATGAAAGATATGATTGGAAGACAATAATGGGGATGGAAGAATAATAGCGGCTGAGCTAACTTGAGATACTTCATGTATCCAAGCACTACCTACATAGTCCAAATGGACCTCATGCCAATGTATTTCTTCCAAAAGTGGAAGAAAATGGAATGAGGAATATAATATAATAATGAGAACTGATCAATGTGGATGACTTTATTATACCTACCAATGAAGAGATGCTTATCCTTATTAGAATTAATACAATTAGAATGGTTAATGAGTTGATTTGATCAAGGAGTAGAGGATAACTACCAAAGTGAATAAGGGGAAGTACTACTAACTACATTTATTATAATATCCATTTTCCTAATTTTTATTTTATCATGTGATTGTATGCACCATGAAATAGAATACCATGATGACTTGGTCATAATGTACATAAAAACTAACTCCAAATCTAATATACAATTGAAAATAACATACCAATGATAGAAACCATGATGACAATTTTGACATATGAATATGGATAGACTCAAGTAAAATACTCAAGGAATCACCCAATGAATGCATATACACTAAGTCAAGGCACAATAATGAAAGTAAATAAATAGGCAAACAAATAAACAAATAATTAAGTAAATAAACACACACAAAGATTCAAAATAAAAGTAGTAGAAAACATCATCTCATTAACCAAGTCAACATATATGTGTGAAAGATCCATGCAATGATAAAATTATGGTTCCCCCAAACAAGTTTATATATAAGGTAACAACATGTGGGGATAAGATATCTTGGTATAAGCTACTCACCTTGATTTTGTCTCAATAGGGTGAAAGCTTTGATCTTGGCCTAAAAGTGTGAATTAGATGGTGCCCCTAAGTAAGGACACATGCCAAGGAATGGCCACATTCTCAACTATATTTGGCCTAAAGTTTTGAATGGGAACCAACCATGACTTTTACCCAGCAGAGAAGATTTTGGAAGGACACATCCTAATGAATTTTAAAATAATTGGCTCAAGGACTAAGGTGCCCCAAAGTGGGAAAATTGAGGATTATTGAGTAAGTTTAGGATAAAGAAAATGTTTTTGGATTTTAGGGTTTTCTATCTATATAAGATATTGTAATCCATTTTCAAATGTTTAGGTGTTTGTGGCTTTATATCTCATATGGAGATTGTAAGCCCTTTCTATTTTTAGGCATTTTTTACAAATTTTTGAATCTTTTTAAAATTATTGGGTTATCATCATTCATTAGATATTGACAATGTATCACTAAAAAAATGGTGATAGCATGGGACAAACCAAAGCTGTAGTAGTGCATCAATATTAAATACATAATGCACACAAAAGTGAGACATGCAAAATGGCAAGAACATTGGATTAGGTTACTCACAAATAAATAATAGAGTGGATGAGATAATCTTATAAGAAAGAATGGTTTAATAAAATGGTGAATGAGATCAATCATCAAGGCTAGTTGAGATGACCTAAATGAAAATTGAGAGATGCCTACATAGTCCCAAAGGACCTCAAGTTAATGTAGTTCCACTTACAATGATGAATGTTTAGAAATGTTTCCAATGTTTTGGTGTATCAACTCAATAGAGGATTATGAGATACATAATGGTATAACTCAAAAAATGGTGAGAGTGTGGCTTAAGGGGTGATCAATCTGACCTTAATGTAAATTAAGTGATACCTACATGGTCTTAAAGGACCTTAATTCAATTTACTTCTGCCTATAATGATAATTTTTTGGAAATGTTTCCAATGTTTTAGGGTTTTTGGTATCTCAACTCAATGGAGGATTATGAGATACATAATGGGATAAATCACAAAATGGTGAGATCATGGTAAAAGGAGTGGCTAATATGACCTCAATGTAAATTAGGCAATGCTTACATATTCCAAATGGACCTCAAGTCAATGCAGTCCCCATACAATGAGGAATCTAACTAGGTAACAACAAATTTGTAAAATATGTAAATAGAAGGGAATACAACAATGGTAAGGCAAGAAAAAGGGAAAGGTAAAATGAATGACAAGGAAAAGTAAATATAAAGGTATGAAATAAAAAAAAAGGACATGGAAAAAGGAAATTAATGAATTAATGGAATGGTGAGGCATGAACTAATAGTAAGGAAAGGCAAATGGAATGATAGAAATGTAAGGAATGATAGAAATGTAATGCATGATTCTAATGTTTTTTATAATGTGGAAGTGCATGTCTTGATTAAAATATGATATAACTATAATGTTTAATGATCTTGGTCTCTATTCCACATGAATTCTTAATAGTCACTCTATTAATAATTTGTTATTGATTTGGACTCTAATAGCACTGTTATGATATCTATTGGTCATTGATTTTGTTTCCTCCAAAATTCTAGACAAGATGTTTGTGTAGCCTCTAAAGAGGAATGTGTGTCTAAATATGGTAAATAAGGATAAGCATTGGATAAAAGGTCTAATTTTTAAATGTAATATAGGTCTTGAATGAATAAATGAATCACAATTGAATGTATAATGGTTTGGTAACAAATGAAGATCAATATTTTTAGTCACACAATGTTTTTGATTCTTGATTTGACATAATTTTGGTTATGTTAGAGTCAATGACTTATAAATATGATCTCAATAGGACCACCATATATTTTTATTATTTGGGCCTACGAAATAGTTCCATCTAATTATATTATAGATTAGAAGTTATACTGATGTTATCTTCAATAATATCTTCATCAAGTAATGAAGAATTATTGTGCTTAACTATTGGTGCCTCAAGTAGGTTTTCACAAATAAATTTGTCTTGATTATCCAATATCACCTTTGATAAGGTTTCACTAAGGAACATTGGATTTTGAATTTGATTGTCTTCTAATGCCTTAAATAAGGTTTCACTAAAAGATGCTAAGTTTGGACTTTGATTACCCCCTAGTGCCTCCAAACATATTTCACTAGGAGATTATTCTTATTTTGCATGAATGTGGTCTTGGTTCCCCTAATAGTTTGTAAATGATATGTTTTCATTGATACAATTCAATGATGTGTGATTTTTTTAGTCCCAATTGACATTTTTGGGAGGTGAAATGTTAATCTAATGGCTAGGATGATTAACGGTATCAATGGAAAATGGAATAATAATGGAATGGTAAAAGGTAACATAGTCCTTATAAAATATACTATTAGAACTTGTGTCGATGTTGTCATAAACATCCTTGAAAACTATGGAAGGATCATAAATATATTCAAATTGATTTACAAGGAGTGTGTAACCAATGTTTTAAAATCCATTAGTCTATTCTAATTTTGAAGCTGAGTTTGACTCAAGGGAATCCGAATCCAATGTTGAGATTGATGTTGATTCTTCTTTTGATGTTAAATCTAATATCATTTTAAAAATATAACCTAAATTTAATGTTGATTCTTCTTTTGGTGTGGTATTAAATATGTTATGTTGAATGTTTAGTATTGGATGAGTAATGATATGTGGTTGAATAATGGGATATTTAGAAATAGGCTCATCTAAGGAATCCATAAAGACTAGTTTGTTAATGTGAGGCTTCTCAACAAAAGGGAAATGGTCAATAGGGAAATCCACAGAGACTAGCTTGTCAAAGTGAGCATCCTCAAAGATAGGGCAATGGTCAAATGGTGACACAATAAAGACTTGATTGTTAAAGTGAGACTCCTCAACAAGAGGGAAATGGTCATTAATAAACTCCCTAGAGACTAGTTTGTCAAAGTTATGCTCCTAAAATATAGGGCAATGGTGAAAGGGTGACTCAAAAAGTATTGGCTTATGAAAGTGAGACTACACAATAAGAGGGAAATGGTCAAAAAGTAACTCTACAAAGACTGGATTGTCAAAGTAAGGCTCCTCAAATATAGGGTAATGATCAAAGGGTGATTTATCATAGGTAAACTCATCAAAAATAGGTGTTTCAATAAAAAATCAAGGATTGGTTGGTTGTCTTGGCCTTGGATTACACTTATTTGTAAAATATCAGATTTAGACACACTCAAATACATTATCATGACATATTTTAATGATGGTATATGGATAAAAAAATGATGGGATTTATTGTAGCTCAAAAAATATCTTAGTTGTAAGAGGCTTTTCTTATTTTCAAATAATATTATTCAATCATTCTATAGGAAAGTTAGAAGGGAATCTATCTCTAGCTCTCAACTATTTTAGAAGGGTTACATCTATATTCTTAACAATTCATTTATTAAATTAGATTTGAAAATGAGTTGTTGATACACTAACCAACTTAGATGGGTAGGTGTTATAAGATAATGATTGGTGTGGTTATGGCTCAAGTAAAATATCCCCATGGTCAATCAAGGTTTGTACATGTTGTGTGAATCTCACACATTGATTAAGTGAATGGTATTTATTCCCATGATACTCACAATATTCATCTATTTGATACTAAGGAGGTTTAAGTTCATTTTCACCAAAAGGTTGAGTATGTGGACACACAATTATGTTTATTGTGACCAACTGATAAAATATGTCTCCTAAGGCTTTATTGGGTAAATTTTTCACTTAGGGACATGGTTGGTTTGAAAGTCTTGGACCATGAAATTAGAATTATCCCAAAGAGGATGGTTTTGATCTTGGTATTTAACATGGATCCAAAGAGGGAAAATTTGGTCTCAGTAAATGGCCCAAAGAAGGGAAATTTTTACATATGACAATTCGCATGGTTTCATTTCAAAATTATAAATTAGCCCAAAGAGGGAGGTCTTGGTCCCCAATAATTGACATGACCCCAAAGATGGTGATTTTTGTCTTAGTAATTGGCATGTGTTTGATTGGCATGGCCTTAGTCTAGGTAATGAAAGGGATTTGATTGGCATGGTCTAAGTGGGATAAAAAATGAATTTTATTGGATTAGAATGTGGATTAAAAAAAAGTGACTTGGCATGATTGTGAAAGATGATTTAAATACTTTATGTTTGGAAAAGGTCTAGCTTTGAATGTGGTCAATTTGGAAATGGAATTTGGCATGTGTGAATTTGGTTTGGTTTTAAAAAATGGTTTAAAGTGAAATGGACTTGTTGTAGGTCTAGTTTGAAATCAACATTGGTCTAGGAATAGGTCTTAGTTTAAATTGATATAAGAATTGGAATAGGTATTTGGTTGTGGCTCAAAATGGTTTGAATTATCATGGACTTATAATTAAACTAGGTTTAAGTGTGAAATTGGAATTGATCTAGATCTAGGTTTAGGAACATGAGATTGGTCTCGAAAAAGAACTTGATCTAGGTATATGAAAACATATTTGATCTAGGTATGTGTCTAAAACTAATTGGGAAAATCAAACTCAAGTAACAAACTAAGAGCAAAGATTATAATATTTAATCCCAAGTGATAGGCAAGACTAAAATGTAAACTAGTCATACTTAGATATATACTTGAAGAATGAGTTTTGACCTTAGATGGAGACAATAAATTTGTTAAACACACATGGAAGTAAACAACTCCTAGGTCTAGGTAAAAGAATTTAAAATCAAGTGAGAAATTGATCCAAGTTGTACAAACCAAATTTAAAAGGTGAATGTCCAAGCCAAAATTAGGCAAGTCTTTAACATAGACCAATTGGTTTTGGATTCAAACTTTGAAAGATGAATTTTGAACTTAGTATAAAAGACTTAGATTTTAAAATGAATAATGGCCTAGACTCAAATGGGTAGCATAATGACACTTTTTGGAACAAAAGTACACAAAAATTTTGTACTTGGTTTTGAACAAATATTAATGTTTTGAGACAAATTGGCCAGTGTAACAATGTCTCTTTTAATAAGTTCACAAATGTGGTTTTGAAAATCTTAAATCCAAGTCAAATGTTTTGAGTGATTTATACAATGTAACACTTATTTACTCAAAGTGTTGTGTAGAAAATGTTTTTTTAATAAATTTTTTGACTTGTTTTAGATGAGGTTTGACATAAAAAGAAATTTTAAACCTAAAAACAAATTCAAGTAAAAGAATACTAAAATCACCTAAGTGCATGTCCCATGCTAAAACTTAAAAGTTTGCATAGTCTCTGCCAAATTTTACACTGATATACCAAAGATAAAAAAGAATTAATTATTAATGAAAAAAATTAAGAGAGCCTATAAGTAGGGTTTTTAAGCCCCCCTCTATCACTCAATCATTGATATGTGGTAATAACTTAGAGTGACAAAGTAACTTGACATTTGGCATGATGTTTTACGATAAGTAGGGTTGATCTATATCTAATTTTTTGATGTGTTCTAGATGTTCCACATGTGTAGATAACATAAGGGAATAATCATGTAAAATGAGTCTAAAATACCTAGTTTTTTATGTAATTATCTATTCCTTTTCATAATGAATTCATTTATGTACTTTGTAGAGATTTCTAATATCTGGTTACCACATGGCCCACATACCCACTGGGATGGTTAGGCTAACTAATCAACACTATCCCATATAACAATTTTACCAATTTGTATACCTTATATGAGAGTGGGGTTAGAATAGTGATAGGAGATGAAACCCTAGGTCAAATTCCTCCTAAAGAACTTGTGAGGATACTATGAACTCTATATTGCAAGCCAATGTGGAAAAGGAAATAAATAAAAATGAAAACGCTTTAGGGTCATTTTTGAGTCACCCAAGTCACTCAGAGATTGGGGAGTGCATACAAAAAATTTATTTACTTCTAAGACTCAACTAAATAATACAAAACTATGTGATTTTGATCACCCAAGTTCCCTAAAGGGAATGGGGGGAGAACATACATGCGAGGTTTTGCTTAAAATAAACTAGTTTAGGAAAAGAAGCTAAGTGATTTTAATAAAAAGGAAAATCAAAATCAAAATCTCTTAGGAGCACTAAATCTAATGTTTTTTAAACTTTTTAGATCACTTAAAAAAAATTAGTTGAAGTTTGGCCACTTTTGTTTGAATTTGCAATTTTTAAAAATAAAAAGTAAAGTTGTTTTGCAAGTAATTTTTAAGCATAAAAAAGACAAGTGTGAATGATTTTTAAAGTGATTAAAACCAATTATTTATAACCTAGTTTCTTACAAAAAGTGTTAGGAGATTCACTTGTGTTTGTTTAAAAATTTTAGTCCAAAACAAGATTCACTTTTTAACCTCTCAAGTTTTTCACATAGGGTGAAGTTACCATTTACAAAAAAGGGTGAAGTCATCATTTTCATGCAAAACTAGCATAGATAAAAGAAATTTTTGGTGAAGTCACCATTTTCCTATAAAACTAGCATAAGCAAAACATAATTTTGGTGAAGTTACCATTTAGTAGGTGCAAAGTTGTCAAATATAACCCATATGTAGACACCGAAATCGTGTCGACTCCCCTGGTCATTCCCCATCTTATTCTTCTTCGCCTATTTAACCCTTGTCGATCACTTGTTTCACCAACCTTGACCCTGGCAGCATGTAAAAATGAGCACAGAGCTAAAGCTAGACTCTATCCCCATTATGCATCTGCCGACGACGGTCTTTACCCGGCCGATGTCGCCGACGTCGGTCACCTATCGGCCGACGTCGGCAATCCTGCCGACGTCGGTCACCTTGCCGTTATCCGTTATCAGTTATCATTCGGTTTCTCGAAATGGTTGATGAACCGTCTCTGGAACCATCCCCCACCTTCATCAGCGTCTGCCAACCATTTGAGACCCGATCCCAAATGCTATTCAACCATTCGAAACGCTGATCAATCAAACCCGAGCAATCATTCAACCAACCTGCGAACTCTGACATCAATACTCTCGCGATCAACACTCCCGGCAATAACCAATCTGCATTCAATCCGGCACTGCACAGACAACTTCAACTATGGCTTTCATCGCGTCTTCTGGCAGGTAAGTATTTATTCTCTTTGTTTTATTTCTTCCTTGGTTATTCTTTATCAGTTCTGTCATCCCGATTCTTCAAACCACAGACCCAGCATCCCTCGTTTACATCCCTGCCTCTGTCCAGACTAAAACCCCCAAACTCTGTTCAGACCCGACCTGACCTTGCCTAGACCCTGTCCCGACTCTCTCAGACCTTGCCCAGACCCTGTCCCGACTCTCTCAGACCTTGCCCAGACCCTATCCCGACTCTCTCAGACCCCGTCCCGACCCTGTTCAGACTTTTCCAGAACCTGCCCCTACCAACGCCGGTCACTACCCCGACCGATGACGGCACCTTAACCGACATCGGCACCTTCCCTAACCGACGCCGGTACCACAGAGACCGACGCCGGTGACTGTGCAGAATAGTGCTGCATATCAGGTACGCACTTTATTTTCTGTCATTTATTTTTCATTTTATCATTATTATCTACTTTTGTCCAATATTCTGCTTTTTTATCAGTGGGTTGATATCCTTCTAGGAAGTCTTCGTACTTCTGGGATCAAGCATTTGCCTGACAGCCCACCATATCTTTGACTAACGTTTTTTCGTGTTTTAGCCTTTTCTTCGCAGGTGTCATTCCTCCACAGCAAAAGAGGAGAATCTTTCAACGTCTGATTTTGGTGCGCACGACTTTATCAGGTACTTCTAGCCTTGACCATTTCCTTAGTTTCTTTATTCTTCTTTTGAATGTAGAAAGCAAATTTTGCATAGAAACATTCTGGCACGCCCGGTGGGACCCTAGGTCCTCCTTGGGTTCTTTCTTTCTTTCGTTCATTTAGGTGCATTAAGTTTCTTCCTTTTCACCTCCTTTCGTCTCTTTTTAAATGACATCATAAGCAGAACTAAAACAAACATTTCTTTCTTTCTTGCACTTCTAGACTAGCTAAAACTCATATTCTTTGACTCTTTCTCCATTCGTCTTCATACGAACAAACATTTCGACTTGGGCATTAAAACACTTTGCATTCATTTCTGATTGTCTGCATCTTTTAGACCACACATAGTAACTTAAACCGCATATTGAATTAATCTAGATCACTTGATGTTACACGACCAAACCACCTGCACAAAACAAACATAAAACTTACCTGAGACAAGGCCTGACTGGGATTTCATCCCCCAGTGGATACCTTACCCATCCCGGTGACCCTACTTGGATTTCATCACCAAGGGGGAAGCCCACTCCATTCTCTGGCGGAGGATAAACTCTAGTGGAAGTATATTTTGGCTAAGCGAAACCAGCTAACCACTGGAATCGTGAAGTGAGGGGAGCTTGCTCCTTAGTACCAGGCCTGTACGGAAGCTAACACAGATTTCTTGAGCACCATAACAAAACTTGAAACCATCCATAGACTGCTTCTTCTAGGACTCGACTCACAAAGCCAATCTTCCTCTACACACACATATTCTAAGGCATAAGCCACTATAATCCTAAAAATTTACTTCTAGGGTTTTAGGATCTGCTTGTGTCTTCATCTTTTTGGTTCTTATCTGCTTGTTTGAGCTTATGAGGATGTTCTTCTTTGCCTTGAATGGTTCTGACTCATAGCCAAGCCAAGGCTCTAGTCGATCACGCGAGGCATCATCCTCTTCCATCTACCCCGCCTACAACCAACCCTATAATGGAGTTTAACTCGGAAATTGAAAGAACTCCTACCAGACCATCTCCGACCCAAACGCCTATTATTCCAGAAGGGGACCAAGACTTCGCACGATTCTTGGACCTCAATACCAAAGCCTTACAACACTATCTCGCGAATAGCCAAACGCGAGACTCCTTGGGCAATCCAATTTATGGAATGCCAACCTCTTTCCTCGAGACTGCGGCCGTATCAACGGCATCTGTAGTCCAACCCTTAGACACCCAGGCTGTTGCCTCAACCAATGACCAACCTTTCACCAACCATCCAAGTGTGGCCTCTCCTTCCATCGTTGGGCCCACTTTCACCAGGGTTTCGGCCCCCAATCAATCTCAGTCCACTCAACCACTTTCTACCCCCTTTCAAAACCTGGTCGTCTCTATTCCGCCCACCCTTACTCCTATCAACACTAGGGTGGCTACCCATCCATTAGCCCATGTTACCTCTAACCAACCTCCCATGACAACATCAAACCTAGCCATGCCTTCCATCCAACCATCCTTAGTCACTTCTTCTATCCCTACGACTAGTCATCCATACGTTGCGCCCTTATTGGTACAACCGACTACGTCGTATACCTCTTCCAGCCTCTTTCAAGCGCCTTACAATCTAGGAGGTGCTCCACCCTCCAATCTGTCAGTAGATATTATCAAGATGCTGATGGATAAAATGTCCAACCTAGAGACCTCCATTACCGGCTCACGCAACACTCTCTCGTACGAACAAATCTGCAACGAGCCCATCCATCCTTCTGTCCCCATCAGAACATATCCCAACCAGTGGGAACTTCCTAAGTTTTCTCATTTCCAGAGCAAGGAAGACCCACAACAACATTTACGGGCATTCAGACATGCCTGTTACCTTATCGCCCACGACGATGCGTTGCTCTTACGCACGTTTCCCATGTCTCTCTCGGGTGCTGCACTTGATTGGTACAGCTCTCTTCCCATCCATTCCATCCTCACGTTCACTCAACTGGCCCAGATCTTCCTCGATCATTTCTCCATCAATATCACCAAGAAGGTCTCTATCACAGACCTTTATTCTATTCGCCAGTTCGAGGATGAATCTATTGCTGATTTCGTCGCTCGGTGGAGGAGCCTTATCAATCAACTTTCATTTTCCTTACCTCAGCCTGAGCTTATTGAACTTTTCTCTCAAGCCTGTGCTAAACATATTTCTTCTACCTTGAGGGTTCAAACCTTCCGCACTTTTGACAAAGCCTTCACGATGGCTCGTAAACTTGAGTTACGTGTCATTGAGGAGAATAAAGTCAAGTTGTGGAGTAAGAATCCCAACTCCAAAACCAATGACCCTTCTTCTAAGCCCTCCTCGTCCAATCCTAAATCTAAAGCTTCAGCAAATGCTGTGGTTGTTAGATCTTCCTCTTCTTCACCTTCAACTAATCAACCTAAACCATCCACATCCATGAGCGCCACTCGCCAATTTCAGCAGAGATACATACAGCGACAGTTTACTCCACTTGGAGAATCATACGCGTCTGTGCTGGAAAAACTCGTCAAACAAGGGGCCATCAATCTCCCTCAGATCCAACCTCCACCACAATTTGATCCCTCACGCGCCATCCCTGCGTGGTATAGGGAGAATGACTTCTGCCACTACCACCGTGTTAAAGGTCATGACACGGGCAACTGTAAAACCCTTAAAAACATAGTCCAAGACATGTTGGAAAAGGGTGACCTCATCCTCGACAATCCTAACGCCCCTCCTAATTAGGGTATCGATATCTTCAAACAACCATTCCCTAATCATCCACCAACCCAAAACAATGTCCAGACCTTGACTGACAATACCCATGAACATAATATTTAAACAGTCAATACGGTCTCGCCCCTCATTTCTAACCAACCTCAAGAGGTGAGTTCATCCATCAGTCCATCACATGTGGACGAACCTCTTTCTCCAGCTAGTTCTCCCTCAACTTCTCTCATTTTGGAGGACGCTTCGACCTTACCAGCACCGCCAGTTTCACTATCTTCCTTCTTGCTGCCCATGGAGGACCCAACCTTTCCTAATCCTCAAACACAAGTGGAGGGCACTATCATCCCTGCCCTTTACCCGCTTGAGGAGCCTCATTCTCCAGTTTCTTCTCCACCCAGGGAAGAACCTATCTCTCCTTCATCTCCAACCAAACATGAACCTGTCACGACTTCACCATGCTTTGGGCCCAAGACTACTACACCTGTCTCACCTTCAGTCCCACAACCATCGGCATCTTCTCAAGAGCCTAAACCTCATCTCGCATCTTCTCAGCCATTTTCCCAACTAGTGGAGAGACTCGAACTTCTCCCTTCTAGGAAAGTGGAACATCAGGGATTGTGGGACCGTCTCACAGCTCTTCAACAAGCCCGGGCCCTCTCATCTCATGCTGCTAATCCTCCCATGGCAGAACCTCTTAAGACTATCAACAAAAATCCGATCTCCACTTCTAAACTGTCTACATCTTCATCAACTTCATCAAAACCAAAACCCTCATCTACTCCGCCTAAACCTATCAAATCACTTGGCGTTCACCCCGTCTCCAACCTTACTCATCCACAAGTGAAGGTGGACTTAACCCAAACTTCAACTAATAATAGTCTTCAACCCAAATCACAAAAGACTGCCAAACCATAGAGGCGAACGCCTCCTCTTCCATCACCATTGCCCTCCATTTTGGGTCCGCATCCTTCAACCTTAACCAGAGTCCTTCCCACTTCAACCTCTAACCAAAACCGGTTGCCTCCTTTGCTTCCTTTACCTACCACTAGCCTACCCTCTCCCAAAAAGGCGATACCTCTCATGAAGAGTGTACCGTCTCCGCCTGTCATCGCACTATCAACCCAGAAGGTGGTACGAAAACCCCCTCCCATTTTGCCCAAGCAAAAGTCACCGACATCGCATACATCGATGAGCATGGACCCTTTAGTGGGCTCATACTCTTTGATCTTGCAACAACTTTTGCAAACCTCTAGCATAACTCTTCCACCCATCAAGCCCTTTCGACCTCTCAGGTCTAAACCTTCCTGGTTCGATGACACGAAGATTTGTTTATATCATCGTACACCAGGACATGACACCAAGACTTGCTGTGCCCTCAAGGCTGTCATTCACCGTTATCTGGAGAAAGACACTCTTCTCTTTGAGGACACTTTCGACCGCCCCCCGACTCCTTCTCATAACCCTTCAACCTCTTCAAACCCATCCACATCTCATCAACCTGTTACAACCCCTTCATCACCTTCACCTCCCATCTTTGAAATCAATGCCATTCACATCACCACTAGGTCACAAAAGGATAAGGCAAAAGAAAAAGCCGCCATTCCTTGGACCTACCCTTTTGTCAATCCACCTCAACCGCCTAAGCCTAAGATTTCTATCCTTGGCGTGCCTCAACCCTCTTCTTCTTCTTCTTCTTCCTCTTCCGGACCAATCCACGACTCCATGTTGAAACAGCTTCACCAGACGCCTGTGAAGATGTCCCTCTACGATCTCATCCAAACCTCGCCCCAACATCGTAAGGCCCTCATCCAAGCCCTGCAGGTAGCGGAGGTCCAACCCGAGGATCCCCAGCCACTTGCTGCCCTTGTCCACTCCTTAGTCCCTGTTGCCTCCATCACATTCAACGATTCTGAGATTCCCACATCCAACATAGAAGATCAGGACGCCACCCTCTTCATCACTGCCTATATCGATCGGACACGCATTAAACGCATTATGATCGACGGGGGCGCTAGCATCAACATCATCTCCACCCATGCCTTTGATCAGTTGGCTCTTCCCAAGAATTACGTCTCCAAAACTGACGCAATCTTGCACTCTTTTAATGACACTACTACCACGACCATTGGCACAGTCATCCTTCATATTCACATTGGTCCACGCACAATCCCAGAGCTCTTCTACATCATTGAAGGAGAGTTCTAATACAACATCTTGCTAGGCCGACCCTGGATCCGCGCCATGGCCTGTGTCCCCTCCACCCTGCACCGTTGTGTGAAGTTTGAGCATGACGGACAAGTCCACACCATTCCCGCTGACCCTTCGCCTTTCAAAACATGCAATACCACCTACCATCCAAACGATGTCCTCATTCCTATCAAGCCATCAACCCCGGCACCGCCTCCATCTGCGGAAGCTTCGACCAGTTCGCAACAGGCGGTCGCCCTTACACCTCCCCTTCAAGCGACAATCACAGACCCCATGGAAGACGTCTTCCAAAGACTTTCATTAGGAGAGTATCGCTTGCTGGCTTTAGACATGTTCCAAACTCCGCAAGAGTATGGACGCCTTCATCACAGCCCCAGCTATGACCATCGGATCGGGATGATCATACCTTATGGTCCCCCTCACCTCCGCACCAACCTCATCTATGGAGGGCTTAATCAAGCTCCTACTGACGGTAATCCTCTTTCTTCACCCCAACATTTCACATCAGATTTTTCGTTTCTTGGCAACCCCGCCTTTGCACATACTTACCTTTACAGGTGTGCATGGAAGGGTTTTGGTTTCGGACGCTATGAGCAGGGCTCCCATCAGCCTATCCAACTGCTCAATGATGACGATGCCAAGAAATGGTATGGTTTGGGATATCACGACCCCACTCAAGACCCTGTAGACCTTTATCCTGAACCAATCCTTGACCAATCTCCTCCACACTCGCCTATTTTGCCACCTTCACCTACGGAGTCAGTGGTTTCCATTCCTCCTAGTTTTTGTTTTTTTTTCCATAAACACCATCTGCCTGGACCCCTTGACTTATCAGCTCAATGGGGTATCCAAGTCCTTCCCTCTCATTTTTCCCACCATGATCGAAGATGAGTCGGCAACCATTCACACTATTCACTGCGTTGACAATGACGCCATTCTTTCCTACATGGGCGCTGATGATTCTTTCATCTAGCGCTCCCTCCCTTCTGAGACCCAGGTTATGTTAAATGAATCAACCATTGACATCAACCTTCCTTCTTCTGATGTTCCTCATGTCTTAAAGATCGGCCAATCTTTAGACGCTCAGGAGCAGCTTGACTATACCCAGTTCCTCTCTGACTATAGCAAGGCCTTTGCCTGGACTTACAGTGATATGCCTGGCATCGACCCCACCATTGTTACCCATAACATTGTCACCAAACCAGAGGCTAAGCCTATCAGGCAAAAGCTTCGAAAGATGCATCCTCGCGTTGCCCTCCTTGTCAAGGAGGAGCTTCAGCGTCTCCTTTCTGTCTCCTTCATCCAGCCCATCGATTATCCACAGTGGGTCTCTAACATCGTTCCAGTCACCAAGGCAACTGGGGGGATTCGAATCTGCACAGACTATCGTGACCTTAATCTAGCCTGTCCTAAAGATGACTTTCCTCTTCCTAACATCGACCAGCTCGTTGATCTTACGACTGGCCATGAGATGCTATCTCTTATGGATGGGTTTTTAGGATACAATCAAATCCTGATTGCTCTGGAAGATCAGCACAAGACTACTTTCATCACCCCATGGGGGACTTTTTGCTATCGAGTCATGCCTTTCGGCTTGAAGAACGCAGGTGCCACTTATCAGCATGCCATGACCTACATTTTCCATGATCTCCTCCACAAAATCATGGAGGACTATGTGGATGACCTTCTTGGCAAGTCCAAATTTTGCCGTGACCATCTGACCATTCTCAAAATCATCTTTTCTCATCTTCTTCAGTACAATGTATGTCTTAACCCCAAGAAATGTGTCTTTGGGGTCCTCTCTGGCAAGCTTCTCGGCTTCATCATTTCCTTTCGTGGCATCGAGATAGATCCTGCCAAGATTCGCGCTATCCTCGAAATGCCTCCCCCAACCAATCTCAAGCAGCTTCGCAGTTTGTAAGGCAAGCTCCAGTTCATTCGTTGCTTCATCTCGTAGCTTTCTGACATGGGATAAGGACCTTTTCATCATCTCCTTAAGAAGGACATCATTTTTACATGGGATAAGGACTGTCAAGAGGCTTTTGAAGCCTTAAAATGCTATCTGGTCTCTCCACTAGTTCTCATTCCACCTAAAGACGACCAACCCTTCTACCTTTATATCTCAGCCACTCACCATTCGTTAGGTGCCATGATCGCGCACCGAGACGAGCATCACCGTGAGCAAGCCATTTATTATATCAGCTGAACACTGGTCGACTATGAAACTCGATATACCCATATCAAGAAACTCTGTTTGGCGTTAGTCTTTGCTGCTACTAAGCTTTGCCACTATCTTCTCAGTCACAAAACCTTTGTCATCACCCACACCGACCCTCTCAAGTATATGCACTCCAAGCCATATCAAAATCAACGTATGGCTCGGTGGCTCATGCTGCTTGCTGAGTTCGATCTCGAATTCATCTAGCAGAAATCTATCAAGGGGCAAACCATCACTGATCAACTAGCACATGCCCCTCTTCCTGACACTCAACCTTCGCAGTGTGAATTCCCTGACGAGTCTATCACTGCGCTTTCCTCTGACGACACCACCTATCAAATGACTATGTTCTTTGACGGATCCAAATGTCAACTAGGTGGAGGTGCTGGGGTCATTCTCATCCCACTCGAAGGGGAGCCCATGCCTTTGTCTTTTAAACTCGACTTTGATTGTACCAATAATATGGCTGAATACGAGGCCTTAATTTTGGGACTTCAGACCGCCCTCTCTCTCAGCATCAAGTCCATCAACATCTTCAACGACTCGCAGCTCATCGTCAATCAGGTCAACGGTTCATACCTCTGTAAAAATGAAATTTTGCAAAGGTACAAAAACCGTGTTGACATTCTCCTTGCATCTTTCGATCATTTCCTCCTGCAGACTGTTCCTCGATCCACGAACAAGTTTGCTGACACTATGGCTTCTCTCACTTCACATATCCCATCTTCCTCATCTGCATCCAGACTTTTTGTCATGGTGCATCGTGTGCCGTTGCCTTCATATATCTCTCCTCACATTCATCATGTCAACACTATAGACCCAAGCCCACAAGATGCTTGGTATAAGCAACTTTTGGACTTCTTATCTCTCTCTATCATTCCTCCCAACCTCTCTAGTAATGCACGACAAGATTTTATCAAGCGTACTGCTCGCTATACCATGCTAGGGGGTCTTCTCTATAAGCGAGGCTTCGAAGGCCTCCTTCTTCGCTGTCTCACCTCCACTGAAGCATCTCACGCCATTCAGCAAGTCCACGACGGGATTTGTGGTAGACATTTCAGTGGAAATTCGGTTGCCAAGTGCATCCTTCATCTGGGCTATTATTGGCCTACCCTTCATCAAGACTGTAGCGATTATGTTCGGCGTTGCATCAAGTGTCAGCAGCACTCTAACTTGCTTCATCTCCCCAGTCACGCCTTACAAATTGCTCAGGATTTCTGGCCTTTTTCTCAGTGGGGTTTAGATCTCATCGGTGAGATTAACCCTCATTCATCTCTTCGTCATCAATCCATCATCACAGCCACTGAATATTTCACCAAGTGGGTGGAAGCCATTCCTCTCGTCTCTACAAAAGCTGACAAGATCATCGACTTCATCAACACCCACATCATCTGTCGTTTCGGTGTCCCTCATAAAATTATTACTGATAACGGCAAGTCCTTCAAAAACAAAACTGTCCAAAAGCTATGTGACTCCTTCGGCATCAAACTCAGTTTCTCTTCGCCTTACTACCCACAAGCAAATGGGCAGGCTGAGGCTTCCAACAAAATTCTCACCAAAATTCTCATGAAAGTGGTCAGTGACACAGGCAGGGATTGGCACATTCACATTCCCTTCGCTTTGTGGGCTTACCGCACTAGCATCTGAACCTCTATGGGTGCTACCCCTTTTTCTCTCGTGTACAAAATAGAGGCTATCTTACCTCTCGAAGTACAGATCCTGTCTCTCTGCATTTCTCTACATGATATCCTTTCCAACGATGACTTTCGTCAAGATTGCTTAGCTCAACTTGAGTTACTTGACGAACGCTGTCTTGCTGCCCTTAATCATCTCCATGTCTATCAACATCGCATCAAGCACGCCTATGACAAAAATATGTGAGAATGAGATTTCAACATCGGAGACCTCGTCCTCAAAGAGAATCAACACGTGACCAATATGGAGCAAAGTAAACGAGGCAAGTTTGCTCCTAATTGGCTCGGACCTTTTATTATCATGCACAAGTATGGATCAGGGACTTACCGTCTGTCTTCTCTTGATGGACGCCCAGAACTTGAGCCTCTTAATGCGTTACATCTGTGACCGTTCTACTGTTAGTCGAGTATTCATCCACTTGAAACTTAACTTGAGCTCGTCCCTTGAGCAATCCCCATCCTCTTTAATCCTACTTCCTTTCAACCCTATTCCTCTTAACAATTCCTATAACCCTTTTATGATGTATGGATGCTTTGTCCTAATAAAAGGGAGCCCTTGACCTTCTATAATCTTGTCCATGACTCACATTTCTATAAAAACAAATCAAGATGTCAAAACATATCCATGGTCACTATATCAATATCAAAATCAAACAAAACAGACTGCTCCCTCGAAGGACAGCTGTACCATCACTGCTGTAATAAATAGACTGCTCCCTTGAAGGACAGCTATTCAAAAGCCTTTATATTAAACAAAAATCTAGACCACTCCCTCGAAGGATGGCTATGACTAATCTGGCAATAAACAACATTATTTTAGAAGCTTCCCGCATTGATCAGCTTCACAAATTGACCACCAAGCAAATGACATCTCTATGCAGGCTTCCCGCATTGATCAGTCTGCGCCAAAAAAAAATAAAAATAAAAAAGTCATGGACTTGACTTATAGTTGTCTCAGGGTCTCCTATAAAAAGGGGCAAAGTTATCTCTGCTCTTAAAACGGGTTACCCTCTTTCCTCCTCCTATTACCTGCTCAAGGGACTTCGAGCTCACTTTAATGTCTAAGTGATTCGATTACCACTCTAACATAACTATGGTCAACGACGTCACGCATGAATGGGGCTCTTGGTTCTCATAACCCCTATCTATGCTCTCTTTTTGGTCCTTGTCAATGAAAGAGCAATATGCTTTTCACTTCTTCTGCACTTTGGTCACATTCACCCTCATCACTTGTCAATCGACTCAGCTCAACTCTCTTTTCAGACCATCAACATGACCTAGCCTATTCACCCTAGTTTCTATGGACACCAATACACATGGAAACTATCGACCCGCCGCAATTTATGTTCAGCATAAACCAATACTTGCTGAAGCATAAATGGACCTCAATTCATTTTTAGCATACATCCATCATGCATATGGAATATTGCTAGGGATGAAAAACCCATCCACCAATGTTGCAGAATACACCATTTGGAAAAGGCTGCAACATTTTTTTTTCCTCATCATTTCATCATAACCATGACCAATCTATCAACCATTTTAACCACCTGTCTACCACTCGGACCCTTTGTCTGAACTACATTGGTCTGAGGCCCTTCCACAGGGGCTATGTAGGCAGCACTCAGATGACACGACCGTCTTCTGGGGTTAGCTCGACCATTCTCGTTTGTTCATCTCTCTGATGGACAAACCTTCTTGCCTTCTTTTAACCATAACCTTGCCCTTCACCACGACCCATTTCCATCCCTTTGACCCTCCCTCCCTTCTAGGGAGAACTACATCGGCCTGAGGCCCTATCACCAGGGCTATGTAGGCAGCACTCAGTTGACATGGGGTCTTCTGGGGTTAGCTCGACTGCATCCTTTCATCCATTCATCCATCCATCGACCACCAACCATTGGAGATCATGCCTATCTCCTCTGACCTCGACCACTTCCAAGACATTTTTGCCTTGGTTGTTTTTGCATGTATGCTACCTCATGACTGGTTAGCAGAATTGTGTGCAGACCTTTTTTGGACCCTCACAAGTATAGGATCGCACATCGGTTGATCCGCACTACTTGTGACTTTTTTGTGTTTCTAGGAGCACTTCCTAAGCCCGAGATACCTGGAACGCGACGACCCATTTGGAGCTTCAACTTAGATTGAGTGACCCGATCAGTAGACGACTAAATGCTGGGGCCTGGTTACTTCAATTTTGGCACTCCTCGACCCTTGACCTGCGACACTTTGGCCTGACCATCTCGTGTAGTGGTATGCGCGCAATCACGACGTTTGCAGCGTTCACCCTCACCCCTTTTTCATCCACTCCTTGTCAAATTAGCACCTGATTCCCAGTTCCCTTCCCTCGATTCCTGCTTTGAGGGGGAATACCTTATCCATACTCGGGGCATTCCGCTTCCTATTTTTGTCTTGCAGTTCATTCAAACAACCAACAAGACGAAATCAACCTTATCCCTCACCTGGGGCAATCCCTCCTATTTTTGTCTTGCAGTTCATCCAGAACAACCAACAAGACAAAAAGGGGCAAATGTAGACACCAAAATCGTGTCAACTCCCCTGGTCATTCCCCGTCTTATTCTTCTTCACCTATTTAACCCTTGTCGATCACTTGTTTCACCAAACTTGACCCTGGCAGCATGTAAAAATGAGCACAGAGCTAAAGCTAGACTCTATCCCCATTATGCATCTGCCGACGACGGTCTTTACCCGGCCGATGTCACCGATGTCGGTCACCTTGCCGTTATCCATTATCAGTTATCATTTGGTTTCCTGAAATGGTTGACGAACCGTCTCTGGAACCATCCCCCACCTTCATCAGCGTCCACCAACCATTCGAGACCCGATCCCAAATGCTATTCAACCATTCGAAACGCTGATCAATCAAACCCGAGCAATCATTCAACCAACCTGCGAACTCTGACATCAATACTCTCGCGATCAACACTCTCGGCATCAACCAATCTGCATTCAATCTGGCACTACACAGACAACTTCAACTATGGCTTTCATCGCGTCTTCTGGCAGGTAAGTATTTATTCTCTTTGTTTTATTTCTTCCTTGGTTATTCTTTATCAGTTCTGTCATCCTGATTCTTCAAACCAAAGACCCAGCATCCCTCGTTTACATCCCTGCCTCTGTCCAGACTAAAACCCCCAGACTCTGTTCAGACCCGACCTGACCTTGCCCAGACCCTATCCCGACTCTCTCAGACCTTGCCCAGACCCTGTCCCGACTCTCTCAGACCTTGCCCAGACCCTGTCCCGACTCTCTCAGACCCCGTCCCAAACCTGTTCAGACTTTTCCAGAACCTACCCCTACCGACGCCGATCACTACCCTGACCGACGACGGCACCTTAACCGACGTCGGCACCTTCCCTAACCGACGCCGGCACCACAGAGACCGACGCCGGCGACTGTGCAGAACAGTGCTGCATATCAGGTATGCACTTTATTTTCTGTCATTTATTTCTTTCATTATTATCTACTTTCATCCAATATTCTGCTTTTTTATCAGTGGGTTGATATCCTTCTAGGAAGTCTTCATACTTCTGGGATCAGGCGTTCGCCTGACAGCCCACCATATCTTTGACTAACGTTTTTCTGTGTTTTAGCCTTTTCTTCGCAGATGTCATTCCTCCACAGCAAAAGAGGAGAATCTTTCAACGTCTGATTTCGGTGCGCATGACTTTATCAGGTACTTCTAGCCTTGACCATTTCCTTAGTTTCTTTATTCTTCTTTTGAATGTAGAAAGCAAATTTTGCATAGAAACACCATAAAGTCAATATTTTATTTGAAAAGTTATATAAACATAGAGGGTAGTTACTTGACAAAGTCATCATTCTTGGGGGACAAATTCATTATTTCCTCTAGATGAAGTCACTATTTCTAAAAAAATATACCATAGGGAAAAATCACTAAAACACAGTTGTGAAGTTGTCATTTCTTAAAAACATAGTAAAAAATAGAACATAGGAAAACTAGCAAAGTTATTAATCAACATGTGTGAAGTCATCAATTAGCACTCAAATAAAGACATGGGTTTTCAAGGAGATAAATCTAAAAACTAAGGTTTTAAGTGATCTTTTATTGGATTTTAAAGGTCCAGTATCACTCCTTTAGTGCATGCAGAGTGTGTTAGGTAAATATTTTGTCATCAAGAAACTGATGGCAAAATGGGTATATCAACCACAGCACAAGGAGATTTATACAAAAAAAAGTGTGGGTTTACCACATCATAGTGAGATAAATCTCTCCTCTCATCAAGGGGAGGTTCCCTATAAACTATTTATATATTAATATGAACTAAAAATAGACTTAGGGGTGAGATTACACCATCCATCTCTCTTTTTTTAGAGATGATGTTTACAAGGCAAAAGAGAAATCTTGGTTAATGACTGAAAGCATTTCTCTTCATTTAGAAATGATGTTAAGCAAATAGCAGAAAATCTCCTTGAGTAGTAACTTGATCCACGAGAAACCCACAAAAGCACAAAGTCTTTCATTGCTCCTCTTACTAATTTAGAATGTACATAACAGTAGAGTTAAGTGCAGCTCAAAATCTCCATCGTAAACTACAACAGAGAATAAGATCACGAAGGATAAAATCAGTTCAAAGCCTTTCTAATACCCTTATCAATAAAATAGTATAAACATGAACTAAAGGTAATTATAGTAGCACAAAGTCTTCATAATTAACTTTAGAACATCTTTAGATAATTTCCACACACTTTGCTTGTTTAATTGAATAGATGAGAGATTATTAGGAAAAGAACATAATAATAATTTCCTAAATAATACGAGTTATTCCAACACAAAGTTTGAAAGTAACATGCTTTCTCATTGATTCAAGAAAATATGATTTACAATCTGAGCTCAAAGTCTTAGGAAGCATCTCAATTTGGGCAAAGTCTTTGCTCTCAATTATCAAAAAGATCCGTCCATTACAAAAGAGGCTCCCTCTATATATAGGGAGAAGCCTTGAGAATTGAGAAAAAACTTAAATATTATAACCTAGTCAAAGATAAGAGTCTTTTTTGACTTTGGGACTTTCTAGATTTTTACATGTAATTACACATGATAAAAGTACATGTGCAAATGTCCCAAGTCAATTACAAAGTGCATTTAGAGAAATGGAAATTAAACCAATGGAAAGTTGATTCAATTTGTAGCTCCATCCTTCCTTATATGAGCATCATATATAGTAATAGCTACCTGAATCCTGATACTGTCTAGTGTAATAGTATTTTTGAAGACCACCTTAGCCTTGACTATGGCATCTCTCACTATGGTGATTGATTTTGCATGACTAGTTAACCTGGTTCTCAGATTATCCAGAGTTAATTGATTATCTAGGATGTTATCCACAGAGGCCACTGAAAATGCTTTCTCCTCGAATTCCCTTCAAAACATACCTTCAAATTCTTGAATCATTTATTATACTAAAATGAAGTGGTTGTCATGTGTGTCAAGTTTGCAAGGTAGCTCTTCAAATTTATGCAACAGACTAATATGACTTTGTTTTCTAAGGTCTCTAGAAGATTGGAGGTCACTAATTAATTCCTTAAGCACCCGACTCCTATATATAAATGCTTCTTTAGTTTCAATATACGAGTCTCTATCAGTGATGATGTTAATTGATATTAGAGTTCCTACTTTTAGCTTCTTCATGTTTGTCTATTTGCTAAGATATTTATCTATGCTTTCAATATCCTGAGAAATGATATTGATAAGCTCATTTAGTTCGATTCTCATTTTCTTCATCTTACCCATTTTCTCAGACACTTCTGTAAGCAAGGAAATACCTTGTGCATGCATCTTGTCTAAGTAATCCTCAAGCACTTTGCCCTTGAGATAGGTTCTTTCTACTTTCTAGATCATAGGATCATCTATGGAGATAACCTGTAGAGTTACTGATTTTGGAGCGAGAGTGATTCTTCTTATCACTGTAGTCAATTATTACACCCTCACCTTATAATGATCTTTCATTTCTCTTTCCCTATCAAATTTTTGAACCATAACATCCATTATTGATTGCAAATCACTCTTGGCACCTTCATGAGTTATCTTTCCTAACTCAACCTGAGAGATAGAGTAGTTGCTTATATCAAAATTTTCAAGAGTTACATCCTATGGAGGTTTGGCTATTTCTTGAAATTTGTGCCCCTTATCTCCAATCATCTTTGAAAGGATCTTTGGCTTCTTGGGAGTCTTAGCTCTTACTGGCACCATTTTATTGAAGTTAAAGTCATCTAGAGAGATGGCCTAATTTTTCCTTTTGGGCATGTAAGCCGATAACTAAGGTGGGAGAGCAGAAGCACTTACATTAGCAATAGTCCTTATAGTTGGTGTCACTAGGGTAGCACCTGCATTACTGGTGGAAACAATGGGTGTAGTATCAATTAAAACCACACCTACTACTGAATGGTTGAGGGTAGAAGTATCTTCAATGTTAAAAGATGGAGATGACAAACTGGGGATGGACCTTTATGAACAAAAAACATCTCCAAAAGCACTTTGAGGGTCACAAAAAATAATTTTAGAAGGAGAGGCGGCTCCAAAAGAGGGAACACTGATTAAAGAAATAGGCAAAGGAGTTGCACCAAGTGATTGGGGTGGAGAAGAAAACTCTTGTGTTTGGCTACACACCCTCTCATGGAGACAAAGTTTTTATCTCTTGTTGACCTATAGGTCTATTATCAATTTCTATCTATCCTGCTGCTAGTTCTTCAACACTTTGATTCTTAACCTCCATATCTATTGTTCTTGGCTCTTTTTATATGACTTTTGATTTCTTCGTTACAAAAATGATCCTAGGCTTATGGGGCCTAGAAGGAGAAGGAACATCACTTTTATTATTCATTCTATTTTCCACTCTCCTCCTTGTCTCTTCTTGAAATTTGGCCTCTGACCCTGTAATGAATTATTCCAAAGTGATCCCCTAACTTGCTAACCAATCATTGGTGTTTAACAATATTGGTTTGAATCTCATCCTCAAGGAGGTCAACTCTTTTTGAGACCATTGGATCAAGGGAAGAGGAGCATTAGCTACTTGTTCAACATGATATCTATTATTGATCAGATCTCTATCATCTACTATATTTGTAATGATATCAGTGAGCCCTAGATATTATATTTATTCAAGAGATAGCCTACTATATTCCATCTTTTTGATATCTTCTACTATCCTCAAATCAATCCAAATGTCTTCGATCATAGGCTCATGGAACTGGGTCTTCCTCCTGATCATGTCCTTGACGTGTCTGTAGTCAAAATTTGGTCTCTTTTTAAAATTATTCATGGTTAAAAGTTATTTCAGTCTCCATTACTCTAGCTTTTGTAGCAGTAAATATTAAGAATCTGCTAATTTCAATTGGGAACCTGAAACTAGGTTTCTTGAATTCCATCTGCTTATTGTGCATGACAACAATTTACCTACACAACTCCATCAAGACCAATTTATCTGAGGGGAATCTTGGAAGCATATAGGGATAACCTTGGAAAAATATAACTTCTAGATAACAAAAATTAGGGAACTTTGTCAATTTCTCATGCAAAGCATTACTGATTTGTTCTCCCTATAAAATGACTTGTTTTCCCTGGAAAATTATCTTAATGAAGGGATACATCCATTCATGAAACTAAGAGGAAGAAGGTAAACCTCATACTCTGATGAGAAGAGTAATCAAGTTACCAACCTCTTCTATAAAATTACTCCTTGAAAAGTTTCATGGCCATCTAGACAAGTTCACTCTGGGAGTTTTGAGCCATCTATTATTAATCACTTTCTTTGCTTTCTCAAGATCTTTATCTATTCCTTTTGTGCTTCAATGAAGTCAAGCTTCAACACATCAGTAGCAGGAGGGCGCATGAACACTTTGTTAATGAACTCAGGGTCTAGTCTAATTACTATGTTACCACTAGCATCTACCACAACCTTGGTATCTTTGTTATAGAATTGAGCGCACTGGAGAATGAACTCTATGTGATGAGCCACCACAAGAAAAGAGGAGACCAGATGAATATTACTCTCAATTATCCTCTTCATTCTAGAGCGAAGATTGTCTACTTTGGTTCTTTCCATGAACTCATCCATATCTGCGTGCCTGATCTCTATATCCCTAATGTCATCGACATTAGAAGCAACTGAGGTGACTAGAAAAACACCTTGATACTGGTACTTCATTATCTTTGACTTCTTTGGAGAAGCTTCAGTCATTGGGATGAGACTTTGTCAAAATTTTATTGATGAAGAAGGATCTTGAAGAGAAAGTACAATAATAATCATGATCATACAATTAGGGGAAATATTGATGATATAAGAAAATAACACGTTGGATGATCATGATCATGGGAATGCACTTGAAATGGCTAAGGCACGAGTAGATTGGTAAGTGAAAGGGAAGCGAGCTCAAAAAAATGAGAAAAATGAAATTTTCTAGAGTTAGGTTTTTCAAAGAGAAAACATGTAGGGGCGGAAAAAATTACCACCCTTGCATATGGAGGAAGGTCTTGTGCATATGAGGCAAAAATTACTACTTATACACATTTGGAAGTCACGAGTTTGTACATCAGTAGTAAATTTTGTAGCCCTTACACTGATTGATAGTTTTTCATGATAAAGGCGGTGAAAATTGCCACCCTTGCATGATTGGCTAGGGATCCATAAGGGTGGTGATATTCACTGCCTTTGCATGGGTTTGATGGCCACATGTAAGGGTGGAAAAATTCACTACCATTACATGGGTTTGATGGGCTGATGGGTAGGAAGAAGGGGAAGAGGGTTTTCTCCACTTATATTGCCTCGTCAGGGGGGAAAAAAGGAGGAAGGGAAAGATAAATAAAATAAAACTTAGACTAGAAGGTAAAAAGGAAAGATAACATGAATAAGAGATGAAAAATAAAAACTAAAACAAGAAGAGAAAATATGCGAAACCCTACCTAAAAAATTATGATATAATACTTGAATCTGATGAAATCATGATTCTACTTGCTCACATGATTGACTACAAGTAGGGAGGAGGAGAAAACAAAGTAGAATGAAACAAAATGAGGCAAAAAAGGGGTTTTAAAGGGGGGAAAATGACCCCAACTACTTGGCGTGCATGGCCATAAATGCCACACATGAAAACTAAGATCATGTATGGGTAGAAAAAATTTCCACCTCTGCATGATGAGGTTAGAAGAGGGATGCAGGGGTGGTAAAAATTGCCGCTCCTGCATGAAATGAATGGAAAATGCAAGGGTGACAATTTTTACCACTCCATGAAAGATGCAAGGGTGGAAAAAAATGATGCCTTTGCATATGAAACTAAAAACCACATGTAGTGGTGGCAAAATTTGCCACCCTTGCATGCAAACTTAAGAAAACACCTCAAGAAAAGAGGAGAATTTTGTCATTTGATTGCATCAAAATCATAATGATTTTCACATTTTTTGAGAAATCATAACAAGGGAGCATCACAAACTTTTAAGGATGCCATTTAACCAAACATGAGATCAAAAAAACTTGCCTCAAAAGATGAACTTAGAGTGAAAAACACAAAACAGATAAGTTTCATAGGGGTTGTTCCAAAAATGAGCACAACGGATTTTGGGAACAACAGTTGGCTCCTATTGGGAAAATTCCATTTATCGAACCTTGAAATGATTGATGGGAGTAGAAATTAGCCTTTAAGTGCCTTCATCTAGGCCATTGGGCCATGGATTCAAGCTAAGAAAGGAAAAGACGCAAAAAAATCATAAATAAATAAATAAACACAAAAACTATACAAATGTACAAGTGAACTTATCTAATACTTCAAGGATTGAAGTGTTTCAGATATTGCCCATTGTGAGATAGTGAGAATGGTGATCCATCTTGATATTATAACAAGAAGCTATTTTCACCATAGACTTAATAAATAGTAAATGAACCTCTCCATAAAGAATCAAATTTGACATGCATTCCTTTTGGTTTTCTCCTCTTGTCCCACAACAGGACTTGATCTCCAATCTAAAAAACACGTATCCTTTCCCTCTTGTCAAAAAGTTTCTTCACCTAATTTTAGTGTGCAGTAATCCATTCCACCACCATGTTTCGTTGCTCATATAATTTAGTTAGGCACATGATCTTTTTATCAATAGAATTTTTGAAAGTTGAATCTTTGATTGCCTTTGCCAACCTCAGAGATGGTAGTTCCAGAGTGATTGGTATCTCTACATTTAAACCATATAGAAGTTGGAATGGTGACATGCCTATTGCCCTCTTGGGTGTAATCCTATCTACCCACAAAGTGTCAAATAATGATTTATGCCAAGTCCTCTGATTATCATCTACCAGTTTTCTGATAATAGTAACTAGATTCTTGTTGCTTGATTCTACTTGGTCATTTCCTTGTGAAAAATAATCAAAAGAGTGGGAGAGGGTAATCCCATAATAAAATTAGAACTAGGTAATCTCATGAGAAGAGAAACAAGCTACATTATCTATTACAATCTTAGTTAGAAGCTCAAATTGAGAAATAATATTTTTCTTAAGAAAATCACATACCACTTCTGAAGTAGCATGCTTAGTTATAATGGCTTCCACCCATTTGGTAAAATAGTCAGTCATAGTGAGAACATAGTCATGTCCATGACTTGAGGATGGGTTCACTATGCCAATGAAATCAATACCCCATTATTTAAAAAGTTCTTCAATCACCACTGGCTAGAGGGGTAACACGGCTAATTTAGGTTTCCTGATGAACTGTTGACACAATTCACACCTTCATACCCATTTGTACATGTCTTGAAATAGTGTAGGCCAATAGTACCTCACTCGTAGAATTTTATGAGCTATCACTGATGTAGAAAAATTTCCCCCATAAGCCAAATTATGAAAAGACTCTAAAAGTTTACCTTGTTGCACCTTATCGACGCAACAAAGAAATACCCCTTCAAGGCTTCTCTTATATAAACCATTAATCCACAAGACATAATTAACAACCTTTAACTTAACATTTCTTTTTTCTTTATAGGAAAGATGGGTGGGACACTCACCATAGGTAAGAAAATGAGTGATATTAGAATACCACTCATCAGTAATAACGATGAAGAGAACTATAGGCACATCTTCGACCTCTGTTTCTTTATTTTCTATTTTCTTGGGGATATTATCAACAATCAACTGGCAGAGCCCCTTTTCCCACACAAGCTTGGTAGTTTTGATATCAAGATCAAACTCTTGAATCTTAGCAATCTAATTTCCCCTTTTAGTACCAAACTCCTGTTGAGTTATAATGGACTTCACCATTGTGTCAGGCACCAAAACAATAGTATGTGAATTCAGGATATAAATTCTAAAATGCTTTACTGCCTTAACTATGGAAAAAACATGCTTCTCCATATTTGAATAATTCAATTTGTGAGATTTGAGAGGACAGCTCATGAATGATATGGGAGATTCCACACCCTCTTTGTTTTGCTAAACCAAAATAGTCAAAAGTGTATGCTCAGAAGCATAGTTGTATATTACGAAGTCTTTGGTATAATCTGGACAAACCAAAATTAGTGCATGAACAATCACTTTTTTGATGTCTTCAAATGCTGACTTGCCTTCTGTAGTCCATCAAAAAGTGGCTTTGCCCTTCATCATGTCAATACTTTGGTGAGTCTTCTCTGTGAATCCCAGAATGAATCTTCATAGAAAATTCACCTTTCTGAAGAAAGAATGAATTGTCATCTTACTAGTAGGAAGAGTAAGATTTTTGATAGATTTGATTCTTTTTGAATCAATTTTTATGCCTTTTTGAGATACAATGTGACTAAGAAGTTTACCTTCTGTAACCCCAAAAATTGACTTCTTGAGATTAAGGGAGATATCATTTTGCCGACAGTACTCCAGCACTTGTTGTAAATGGTGTGCATGATCAGGATGATGTTTGGAAAAAATGGTCAAGTCATCAAGATATACTACAATAAACTTTCCCATGTCATCTTTGAAGGCAAGATCCATTGCCCTTTAGAAGGTAGTTCCAGCATTGATCAAATTGAAAGGCATTCTGTGATATGCAAAAGTGCCCCAAGGTGTAGTGAAAGTATTTTTATGTTGACCTAATTTATTGACTTCTACTTGATTGTACCCAGAAAAACCATCTAACATTGATAATATTTTTGAATCAGTCACTATTTTCAACACTTTATGCATAATGGGCAGAGGGTAGTTATCTTTTAAAGAAGATTGATTTAGGTTTCTAAAATCAACACAGAGGGTGGAATGATAGATTAGAAAAATAATATTTGCATTCAAAATTTTATGGATCTCTAAAAGGATAATACCTAATATTTTGGGTTTGTATTGCCTTTGTTTCTATGTGTAAGGCAATGACCCGACTTTAAGAGGAATTTCATGCCAGATCTCATCAGGCTTGAGAGATTTCAAATCATTGTAAGAATATGCTAAAACATCAATATAATGGTGAAGAAGAGTAACAAATTTGAACTTTTCATCAGAAGTGCAACAATTCCCAATGTTAACCATCTTGGGATTTTTTGTTGTACTCAAATTCACCTAGTCAAATTTCTTGAAGGAACTTGAATCCATTTGTCGCTACTTGACATACCTATCATGCTTATCAAACAATCTCTCGAGAGAAACCAAATCTTTTGGAATTTTATTTCCCTTGAGTTGAAGGAACTCTTCGCTAGTTTTGGAATTTACTTTGGGAAGTAATTCCTGTGGTGGAGATTCACTTCCTTCAAAATAAAGATCTTCAAACCTATCCATATTTTAAAAAATAATAATGATTTGATTGTCATTGTTAAACACCTACCAATGATTGACATTATCAAGTACACTTGGTTGAAAGACCAGCTCAATAGTGTACTTGTCCCCTTTAAAATCCTTATGGAGAACCATGATGGTTACAGAGACTGCCAATGAACTTGCACAATCATTAAATTTTTTTAGCATAGCAAAAATATTGAAAGCATCAAAACTTTCAATACAATCCCATACTAGATTGTGATAATGTCATAATCTTTCATTTTTAGTTTGGTATAGGTTCCTTACCTGACAAACCACTAGTTTAACATCTCCTTGAGCATGAAGAATCTTAATACCTTTAGCATGATCAGCTTTCAATCCAAGCAGTAAGATTCATACTCAGTGGTGTTGTTAGTATTGTTGAACTGCAACTTATATGAATAAAGAAAAAATTCTCTTTGAGGGGAGATTAAAACAATTTTGACTCCAGAACCAGTAGAAGAGCAATTACCATCAAATTCAAAAATCTAGACATTATCAAAATTTGATCCTTTCAAAAACTTTTCTTCATTATTCAGGGAAGATCCTTTGTTGTCTAAACTTTGCTCTAATAATTGTTCTGACTTTGTATCTAATTTTTTTGAATTGTCACCAAAAGGACTTTCATCTGATGAGGTGAAAGTATCTCTAGTAGTCAGGTGATAATTACCTATTTCTGATGATTCAAATAAAATTTGAGCTTTAGGATCTGATGTTTGGATAATTATATATTTTGACACTTTCTCAGGAAGCAATTTTTTCATGATGCCTTTAACAGGTATCCTTATTTTAGACAAGTCCATATTCAATTCTCCACCTACATCCTTGTAAAAATTGTGCCTGAGCAGAATGCCATAAGAGGTTGGAACATTAGCTACTAAGACTGTCATCTTGATCTTCTTCTCTGAAAAAGCTACAAACACAAATTGGGCATCTTTGATTTGACCTAGGAGTGGTACTTACTTGTTCTCCATGGAAAATCATTTACCAAAAGTCTTGGTTAAGGTAAGACCAAGAGAATCTGCTACATTGGCAGGAATGACATTGTTAGAGGCCCTAGAGTCTATTATACAGTTATTCAACCTATGACCATTTATCAGAAGGGAAACGTAGAAAGGTTCTATCTTCTCAGGGATGGCAAGAGGAGTAGTGATGAGATTATTCTAGGTGGATTTGTTCTTCAAAGAATCGCGAGACACCTTTGGAAAATCTTGTCCTACTAGAGCGGTTTTATTTTTTACATATTTGGCCAGCCTATCAAACTATTTAGGATTAGCTCTCAAGTACTGAACTTCAGTCATTTGAATCTTAGTATTTTTGGCATGATCAATTATATCAAATAATTGCAATAAACTAGAGAAAGAGGGAGGAAACCCCTCATCTTGATCTTTATTGGGTGTGGAACTGGTTAGCGAGATAGAAGTAGAAGGTACGAAATGGTTTGAGGTACTCACTTTTTTATTAGTCACTAGGTCCTTTGATTGGAAAGGCAGTCAAGTCCCTCATTTAGCAATTAAAACTATTGGCTGAGGTTTTTCTCCTAATTTATCTTTATTAGTTTGTTGAGCTGACTGGTTCTGAGACATGGTAAAAATAGCGTACGATCCATCAAACACTTATCCCTTGCTTCTAGCTTCATCCTGATAATCTAGGAAACTAATGTTAGAGTCACGAGATAATTCTTCTTGTTCTACAAAGAGATTAGGATCATCTTCTTGGTCTAACTTAGGTTGGAGTGAGGAATCATGTTCAACTTCAAGGTAACCAACTACTGAGTTAGTCAGTGGTACTTTAATGGCAAGTTTCCCCTGTGTGGGAGGTAGATGATTTGGTTGCCCTTGATTGTTGACAACATTGCCTTGATATGACTGGTTCTGAAATGTCCTCCTTGGTATATCTTGATAAGGAGGAGTAGACATACCTTGGGCCATTTGTTTTTTCAAGGCTAGTAGTTCATTTGTCAATTTTTACACCATAGAATCTGTGGTGCTTATGGAAGAACTTTCAGCAGATGAAGAAAATTTATTTGTATTGGAATCTTTTCTGATCTTACCTACGAAGATAAGATCATCTTCTACCTCGGTAACCAAATTTTGGGATACATAAAGATCCATAGGACCAGCCCACATCAATAGAAAACTTACTTTAGGAAGTTGAGAGTTGATGAAAAAGCACTTGAGGTTCTCTAGTGTTGGCTAAGCAATCGTAGGAATTCAGTTTCTCAGCTTATTGAATTTAGCAATGATTTTTTGCATAGATTCATGAGGTTCTTTCTTCATTCACATAAGCTGAGCCAACAAGGCATGTGCATCTTTAGCGGGTTTAAATCTGGCCTCAAACTTGGCCTTGAGTGTATTTTAGTCAGTTATAGTTTGAGCTTGAAGGTGATAAAACCAGTCGGTAGCAGCTCCTTACAAAGTTTCTATAAATAGTCTCACCTATATATCTTTGTATTCCACACTTATCACACCACATGCTATTGAGAAGGCAACAATGTGCTCATCAAGATGAACCTTCTCATCACCATAGAATTTAGAGAAATTCTTTCTCAAACTATGAGGTAGTTCATGTAAAGGTGGGGCTAGATTGAGAGGACCAAAGGAGTTGCCCCAATGACCTTGGGCCACCATGATATGATGATTGAAGGGAGGGATAACAAATCTTGGTGGGGTAAGTATGGACAAAACTCTACTATCACTAAGACTAGAATATTCATTTGGTATTGGAGATCTGACGTTGGTAGGAGGAAAGCTCCTAGTACGCTAGAGATGAGATGGTAGAGGAGACATCTCAAAATTATTTTTCTGCACTAACTCGAATACAAGATCAACAATACCTTGAGCTCTCTAGATTCACGTGTATAATAGATTTGCCAGAGTGAAAAACTAAACAAGGACTGAAAATGATTCAATTTGAAGCTTGAGGCTTCAAAGTGTGTTGAAAATATTGTCATTGATGTCAAAGGTCTAACATTATTGGTGATAAAGACCCCATTGCATTTAATGTTGTTTGTAATAAGTATATCCTGGATAATATGAGTTAATATTTATTAATATTAATGAATATATTTTTGGTTGCATATGAGACAAAAGAAGGGCCCATGGAGAAGTCAAAGAGCCACGGGGTAAAGACAAAAGAAGGATGGGATGCATTTTCCTATGAAGAGTCATCTTGGGGAATTCCAAGAGTCACCAAGTGAAGACAAAAGAGTAAGGGCACAATTTATCATGAAGGGACACTTTGAGGAATATGAAAAGTCACCAAGATGAGGACAAAAGAGGGAAGGACGTTTTTTGTTATGAAGGGTCACCACATGACTTTTCAAAGGCTTGAATATGAAGGGTCATAGAAGTTTGGCACCATTTTCCATGAGGATTGAAGGGTCACAAAGGGGGAAGGCCAAAGGTCATTTGGAAATCTATAAATAAAGGCTTGAGAAGCCATTTGTAAATATGTGAGATAGAGGTTGATTTGATATTGTAATATCTAGCTTAGAAGAGCAATTGTGAGAGATGAATATGATTTATATTTATTATATCTAGCTTAGAAGAGCAAAGTGAGAGAGAGAAAAGAGATGTTGTATTGAACTATCATTTATTGAGATAGAAACATTGAGAGATAGGTGTGTGGTATACACAAAGGGGTTGGTGGTCTTGTGGGTTGGTGCTCATAAATAGTAGCTGGGTTGGTGCTCAGCAAAGGGGTTTGGTGCTCCTATGGGTTGGTGCTCATGAATAGTAGCTGGGTTGGTTCTTAGCAAAGGGGTTTGGTGCTCCTAAAAGTTTGTGCTTGTGAATATTATTTGGCTTGGTGCTCATTCATATACTTGAGATTGTTCTCAGTGGTTTTTCCCACATTGGGTTTCCACATTATATCTAGTGTCTCTCTCTATCTTATGTGGTGTTTATTGTTTGAGTTTTATTGCATATCTTGGATGTTTTATTAAGTGGATTTTGGTTAAAAGAAATTTTTATTAGATATATGATATAATGATTCACCCCCTCTCTCAGTATATCCCATGCTTAACAATTGGTATTAGAGTAGGTTCCTTTTTGAAAAAGTTTTATAGCTTGAAGGTAGATCAGGAAAGCACAAGATGGCCATACATAAAGGTGCCTCTGCAAGCAAAAGAATAGTTAATAAATAAGAAGAAGAGGATGAAGTTGAAGTGAATATGGAAGGAGAACTCATGTGTGCTTTAGAAGAGTTGAAAGTTGTTGAAAATAAAAATTGAAGATTGAAGCACCAAATCGAGAAAAATGAAAAGGAGTCAAAGGAGATAATTGAAGATCTACAAGTGCACTTTGAAGAATCCAATAAGAATGAAGAAGATCTAACAGCATAGTTGGAAATATCAAGAAAAGAATGTGAAAGGTATGTTACTGAAATTACCTCTTTAAAAGAAGAGATTGAGAAAGTAGTCAATAATAAAATAGTCAATAATTCAAAATTTGAGAATAGCACTAATATGATAAATAAGATATTAGAAAGCCAAAAGGAAATATCAGATAAGATAGGTATTAGTTTTGAAAAGAAGAAGAGCTATGTTGAAGCTCTTACAAATGAAGAAATAAGAAGGAAAAAGTGAAGAATATAGAGAACAAAGAAGGCTAGAAAGAACAAAGCTATAAAAGGCAATTAGGTCAGAGATTCACAAATAGGTCCTATTTTTATGGTTACTATTTTTATTGTAATGAATATGGTCATAAGAAATTATAATGTAGAAAAAGAGCTAACAATCTCAAAAATAAGGAAAAGGAAGGTCATGTAGAGTCAAGCAAAACCTATAACTCTTTTGCTCCTCTATCTTCTTTGATGAACATACCATAATTTGTTACAAGTGTAACAACTTCAGACACATAGCCTGGTATTGTAGAAGTGTGTTCGAGTCAGTCAAGAAGGACCAGAGTTTCAAGGCTCCATTCATCAAGAAAAAGGTTCAGACATGGCAGAAGAAACAACCTAAAGGTTGTATGTTGGTCTAGATAGCTTTGCATGCAAGAAATGAAGAAAAGCCATGGTTTATTGATAGTAGATGTTCAAGGCACATGATAAGAGACAAGAGAAAGTTCATAACCTTGAAGAAGATCAATGGTGGCACAGTGAAATTTGGGAACAATACTACTGCCAGAATTGCCAAAAAATGTACACTAAGTTTAGATAATGGTAGAACTAAAACTGAAAATGTTTTATATGTAGAAGGTCTTAAGAATAATCTTTTGAGTGTAAGTCAAATGTGTGATTAGGGGCACACACTAAATTTTTTATGTATAAGGTTGTGAAATTAGAAGAAAAGATTTAGATGTATTTATTGCAGATGCTCAGAGAATAGGTAATAACTTATATATGCTATCAGACATCAAATGTCAAAAATTTTGTTTGAGTTAGATTGAATAAAGTTGGCTATGGCACAAGAGAATGGGGCACATAAATTTTGACAATTTTGTCAAAATCTACAAAAAGCAAGCAATCAAGAATCTTCTAAAGATCACAAAGCCATCTAACACGCTTTGTGGACCTTGTCAGCATGGGAAGTAGGCTAGAAGGTGTTTCAAAACAAAAGAGTACTCAACCACTCAGATTCTAGAGCTTGTTTACACTAATTATGTGGACCTATGAAGACTCAAAGTACTCATGGTGATAAATATTTCATGTTGGTTATTGATGATTTTTCATGTATGACTTGGATAATGTTTTTAAAGAAAAAATCAGAAGCTTTTAGATAGTTCAAGCATTCAAAGCATTAGTTGAGAATGAAACTAATCTAAAGATTAAGTGTCTAAGATCAGATCGAGGAGGATAATTCATGTCAGATCAATTTATTGAGTTTTGTGAAGATCATGGAATAAAGAGACAGTATTCAGTAGCCAGAACTCCACAACAAAATGGAGTAGTTGAACGGAAAAATAGAATAGTTCAAGAGATGGTGAGGACAATACTAAATGAATCCAAGATAGCAAATAAATATTGGAGAGAGGTGATTGGTACAACAATGCATATTCAAAATAGAGATTTATTAAGAGTCAACAGTGACAAGACTCAAGAGCTATGGAAAGACAAACTAGCAATAGTTGATTATTTCAAAGTTTTTGGTAGCAAATGCTTCATAAAGAGAACCAATGAAAAACTTGGTAAGTTTGAATCCAGAGTAGATGAAGGTATATATATTGGTTATTCTTGCAAAATTAAATCTTATAAATGTTATAACAAAAGAACCAAGAAAATTGTTGAAAGTGCAAGTGTCAGGATAGAAGAAGATGGAACACAAAAGATCAGTGCTCCAGTAGACATTCTTGAAATCATTGAAGAGGAAGGATTTGAAGAATCAGATGAAGATGAAGAAAAGGAAAAAGAGAAAAAGGGCACTAAGACTCCATCCAAATATGTTTAGAAAAATCATAATGAAAGTGACATCATTAAGGACATAAAAGAAGGAATTCACACCAGAAGAATGATGGTAAGTGAATCTAAACAAGTTAATTTCTCTTTGTTATCTAAAATTTAGCCTAAATTTTTTTTAGAAGTTAGACATGATGAGCATTGGGTTAAGGCTATGGATGAAGAATTAGATCAGATAGAAAAGAATGATACTTGAGAATTAGTGCCTAAATCAAAAGATCACAATGTGATAGGAACAAAATGGGTTTATAGAAATAAGTTGAATGAAAATGAAGTAACAAAAAATAAAGCAAGATTAGTATGTAAAGGATATACTCAAATTGAGGGAATAGATTTTGAAGAAACTTTTGCACCAGTAACAAGGTTAGAGGCTATTAGAATGTTTCTTGCATATGCAGTATTTAAAAATTTCAAAGTGTTTCAAATGGATGTCAAATCTACCTTCCTAAATGGGAATCATGAATAAGAGGTCTACATTGAGCAGCCTGAGGGGTTTATTCTCTCGAATATTAGTAATCATGTATGCAAATTGAAGAAATCATTGTATGGATTAAAACAAGCTCCCAAAGCTTGGTATGCAAGACTTGATAAGTACCTTCAATATCAAGGATTCAAGAGAGGATTTGTTGATAGTAATCTTTACATCAAAATAGAAGGTGAGAATCAATTGATTGTTGTGGTATATGTCGATGATATCATTTTTGGAGGAAATATTGAAAAGATGACAAAATAATTTTTTGATAGAATGCAAAAAGAATTTGAGATGTCTATGCTTGGAGAATTATCATTTTTCTTAGGATTACAAATATTTCAACCAAATAAAGGAATTTTTATATCTCAAAGTAAATATGCCAAGGAAATGTTGAAGAAATTTGTTTTTGAGGATTGTGTACCAGTTGGCACACCTATGTGTATAGGAAATAAGGTGAGTAAGGATGTAGATTCACCTGTTATAGATCAATATTTGTATAGATCTATGATTGGTAGTATTTTATATTTGATAGCATTGAGACCAAACATCATGCATGTAGTAGGTATGGTTATAAGATATCAATCATCTCCAAGAGATAGTCATGTTTAGTTGGCGAAAAGTATATTTAGATATATCAAGGGGACATTGGATTATGGATTATGGTATCCCACAGGTAAAGATTTCACTTTAATTGCTTATATAGATTCAGATTGGGGAGGGTGCTTAGATGACAAAAAGAGTACAAGTGGAGGAGCTTTCTTCCTTGGTGATAGCTTAGTATCATGGCTAAGCAAGAAGCACAACTCAGTATCACTTTCTACAGCTGAAGTAGAGTATATTGCAGTAGTATTGTGTTGTACTCAAGTGCTTTGGATGAAGAAAACTTTGGAAGATATCAAGGCGAAGTATGATGAGCTTATTTCCATTTTTTGTGATAACACAAGTGCTATAAATATTTTAAAAAATCTAGTAATATATTCAAGAACAAAACATATTCCCATTAGATATCACTTCTTAAGAGAGCAGGTTGTAAACCAATAGGTTAAGATGGAATATATTAGTACTACAGAGCAGATTGCAAATATTTTCACAAAGGCACTACCAAAAGACACATTTGAGTATCTACGAGAGAAGTTGGGAGTAATTTCCTTTACTTCCTGCCATTGAGGTTCAACATCAGTTGAGGGGGAGCTAAGTGCTAGCTCTAGGTAGGCCCTTTGCCATTGATGTCAAAGGAGGAGAATAATAGGTATAGGTATAAGTATAGAGAATAGGTACAGGTTACTATAATAAGGGAGAGTTTTTGTATGGTTTTAGATGACAAATGTGTAGGTGACATGATATGGCAGTTTCAAGATTGAGGTTGCCATCAATGACAAAGGAGGAGATTGTTGGAAATATTGTCATTGATGTCAAAGTTCTAGCATTATTGGTGATAAAGGCCCCATTGCATTTAATGTTCTTTTTAATAAATATATCTTAGCTAATATGAGTTAATATTTATTTAATATTAACAAATATAGTTTTGGTTGCATATGAGACAAAAGAAGGGCCCATGGAGAAGTCGAAGAGCCATGGGGTAAAGACAAAAGAAGGATGGGATGCATTTTCCCATGAAGAGTCATCTTGGGGAATTCCAAGAGTCATCAAGTGAAGACAAAAGATGAAGGGTGAAATTTCTCATGAAGGGACACTTTGAGGAATACAAAAAGTCACCAAGATGAGGACAAAAGAGGGAAGGACATTTTTGGTCATGAAAGGTCACCACATGACTTTTCAAAGGCTTGAATATGAAGGGTCATACAAGTTTGGCACCATTTTCTATGAGAATTGAAGGGTCACAAAGGGAGAAGGCCAAAGGTCATTTGGAAAGCTATAAATAAAGGCTTGAGAAGCCATTTGTAAATATGTGAGATAGAGGTTGATTTGATATTGTAATATCTAGCTTAGAAGAGTAATTGTGAGAGATGAATATGATTTGTATTTGTTATATCTAGCTTAGAAGAGCAAAAGTGAGAGAGAGAAAAGAGATGTCGTATTGAAATATCATTTGTTGAGATAACAACATTGAGAGATAGGTGTGTGGTATACACAAAGGGGTTGGTGATCCTGTGGGTTGGTGCTCACAAATAGTAGTTGGATTGGTGCTCAGCAAAGGGGTTTGGTGCTCCTGTGGGTTGGTGCTCGACAAAGGGGTTTGGTGCTCTTGCAAGTTTGTGCTTGTGAATATTTTTTGGGTTGGTGCTCATTCATATACTTGAGATTATTCTCTGTGGTTTTTCCCACATTGGGTTTCCACATTATATTTGGTGTCTCTCTCTATCTTGTGTGGTGTTTATTGTTTGAGTTTTATTGCATATCTTGAATGTTTGATTAAGTGGATTTTGGCTAAAGGAAAGTTTTATTAGATATATGATATACTGATTCACCCCCCCCCCTCTTAGTATATCCTGTGCTTAACAAAGTATGCATTTGTGTCCCCAACAGAGTCACCAAAAGCTATTCGGTGAATATTTTTTCATCAACTAACGGCAAAATGGGTATATCAACCACATCACAAGGAGATTTATATGGCAAAAAGTGTGGGTTTACCACATCATAGTGAGATAAATCTCTCCTCTCATCAAGGGGAGGTTCTCTATAAACTATTTATATATTAATATGAATTGAAAATAGACTCAAGGGTGAGATTACATCATCCATCTCTCTTTTTTCAAAGATGATGTTTACAAGGCAAAAGAGAAATCTTGGTTAATGACTGAAAACATTTCTCTTATTTTAGAAATGATGTTCAACAAATAGCATAAAATCTTCTCAAGTAGTAACTTGATCCACTAGAAAACCAGGAAAGCACAAAGTCTTTCGTTGCTTCCCTTACTGATTTAGAACATACATAATAGTAGAGTTAAGTGCAGCTCAAAGTCTCCATCATAAACTACAATAGAGCATAAGATCATTGTTTCTACCTCAAATTTGCTTTTAAGACTATAAAGAAAGAAACTAGAAGAAAGTGAAGGACAAGGCTTGGAAGTACCTGGACTATAGATTGCGCACCGTAAATCCAGACGTTCGTGGGCACTCCTCTTTGGCTGTGGAGGAATGACACCTGCAAGAAAAAGGGAAACTAGGACAAGAAAAATGTTAGACAGATAGGCAGTGGGTTGCCAAGCAAAGGCTTGTTCCCAGAAGTGTAAAAACTTCCTTAAGGGAGGTCAACCCACTGTTTTGATAAAATAAGTGACTGATAAAAGACAGAATGACAGAATACAGAAATGATAAAAAGATTAAAAATGAAAGAAGAAAACAAAATGATTACCTGAATGAAGGAGTAGGCTGAAGACAGTCGCCGAGGTCGGTAATGTTGCCGGCGTCGGTTATCTGACCTGCCGTCGTCGGCTATTCTGCCGACGTCGGTTGGGGAAGTGACCGGCGTCGGTTGTGGTTGCGGCCTGTAGTCGGGCTTGAGCAGGGTCTAGTCTGAGTCTTGGTCTGTGCTCTGTCTGTGGACGGGTTGGACACTGATGGATGGGTCTGGGTCTTGGTCTGTGGTCTGGGGATTGGTCTCAGGCAGAGATACAGGGGAAGGAAGGGACAAAGAGGAAGGAGAAGAGAAGGGTACACAGAGGAAGAGGCCTGAGAAGGCTTTGCAGCCTCTCAGGGGAAGGGACAAAGGGAGAGACACAGAGGACAACAGAAAACAGAGGATTAAACCAAAGAAAATAAAATAAAACCAGAACTAACTTACCTTTAGCCTGCTGAAAGAAGAAGATGGAGATGTTGCTGGAGCCAGGGAAGATTCTGCAAGAAGAGAATTCTGATGAAGAGCCTTTGCACCTGCTGCTGTTGTTGCATGAGGTTCAAAATGAAGACAAGATGAATGCCAAACGCCAAGAGAGTTCTGTTTGCGAGCTCAGGAGTCCAGGGGTTGCAACGGATACAGGACGGGGTCTTGAAGGCTGCCGACGTCGGCAGTCTCGCCGATGTCGGCCGCAGGGTCGCCGACGTCGGCAGAGTCAGAATGGAGACAGAGACTAAAAATAGCCTCTGCCCATTCTTGCACGCTGCCGGGTGGGGGATTGTGGGAAGAACGGTTATGAGCATGCTAAAATGGACGCGGGAGGAATATAATGGGGGGATTTTGGACAATAAATGCTAAGGGGAAGGTGGAAGGATTCAAGGGAGGATCCAAGGAGGCAAGGGTAGGGTGGAAAAGGGGGCCTCAATTAATTAAAAGATGTTAATTTTTAATTAATAAGACCTAGGTGGGTTAGGGACCAAGGAAGACTAGGAGGGAGAAAGGACCAAGGGGGAGAACCAAGGTGCAGACACGTTTGCGGTGTCTACATTTGCCCCTTTTTATCTTGTTGGTTGTTCTAGACGAACTGCAAGACAAAAACAGGAGTTGGTTGCCCCAGAAAAAGGATGAGGTGTTCCCCCCTCAAAGCGATAGTCGAGAGAAGGGAACCGAAGATCGAGTGTCGATTTGACAAAGAAATGGATAGAAAAGAGTGAGTGAAAACGCTGCCATAGTCATGATTGCACGTAGTCCACTTCACGAGAGGGTCAGGTCAAATTGTCGCATGGTCAAGGGTCAAGGAGTGCCAAAATTGAAGTAACCGGGCCCCAGCATTTAGTCGTCTGCTGATCGGGTCACTCAATCTAAGCGGAAGCTCCAAATGGTCGTCGTGTCCCAGGTATCCAGGGCTCAGGAAGTGCTCCCAGAAACACGAAAAAGGCCACAAGTAGTAGGGATCAACTGGCTCGTGATCCTACACTTGTGAAGGGTCAAAAATAGTCTACGAACAATTCTGCTAACCAGCCGTGGAATAGCATACACGCAAAAACAACCAAGGCAACATTGTCTTGGAAGAAGGTCAAAGAAGAAGGAGATAAGCATGGTCGCCAATGGTCATTGGTCAAGAGGATGGATGGATGAAAGGATGCGGCCGAGCTAACCCCAGAAGACCTCATGTCAATTGAGTGCTGCCTACATAGCCCTGGTGACAGGGCCTCAGGCCGATGTAGTTCTCCCTAAAAGGGAGAGAGGGTCAGAGGGATTGATAGGTCTTGGTCAAAGTCGATGATTGGTCTTGGTCAAAGGAAATGAAGTTGGGTGTGATAAGAGTCAAAGAAGAGAAGGTTTGTCCATCATAGAGATGAACAAACGGGGGTGGTCGAGCTAACCTCAGAAGATGTGGTATCTGAGTGCTGCCTACATAGCCCTTGTCCTAGGGCCTCAGACCAATGTAGTTCAGACTAATTGAAAAGATTGGTCGATGATGAGATTGGATGTGGTCAAAGTTGTCGATAGACTGGTCGTGGTCAAGGTCAAGGTCGCAAAAGAGAAGGTTTGTTCATCAAAGAGACGAACAAACGGGGGTGGTCGAGCTAACCTCAGAAGATGTGTTATCTGAGTGCTGCCTACATAGCCCTTGTCATAGGGCCTCAGACCAATGTAGTTCGGACAAAGAGGGTCAAAATGGTCAATGATGAGATTGGTCATGTGTCGAAATGATGAGGCTAAGATGAGGATAAAAGGATGCTATAGATGGTGTATTCTGTAGAAGTGGTCGAGAGTCTTTCATCTCTAGCAAGTTTCCATAGTCGCGATGGATGTATGCTAAAAATGAATAAAAGGTCTATTTATGCTTCAGCAAGTATTGGTTTATGCTTAACATAAATTGGGTCTGGTCGATAGTTTCCACGTGTATTGGTGTCCATGGGAACTATGCGAAATGGACAAGGATGATGCCTGATGTCATGTTGAAAATGTCGATGATGGAGTGAAAAAGTGTTGAAGTTGGCTTGGTTTAAGGATGAGTCAACAAGAGACGTGGCCAAAGCGTGACCAAAGTGTAGAGAAAAGGTGAAAGGCAAATTGCTCTTTCATTGACAAGGACCAGAAAGGAAGCATAGATAGGGGGTATTAGAACAAAAAGCCCCGTTCATGCATTACGTCGTTGACCAGTGTTGAGTTAGAACGGTAATCGAATCACTTTTGACATTAAAGTGAGCTCAAAGTCCCTTGAGCCGGTGATAGGAGGAGGATAGGGTAACCCAGTGTAAGAGCAGGAATAACCTTGCCCCTTTTTATAGGAGACCCTGAGACAACTACAAGCCAAGTCCATGACCCATTTTTTTTTTTTTTTTTTTTTGTTTTTTGTTTTTTTTTTTTTTTTGCGCAGACTGATCAATGCGGGAAGCCTGCATAGAGATGTCATTTGATGTAATGGTCATGTTGTGAAACTGATCGATGCGGGAAGCTTCTAAAATAGTTGCTGTTTGTTGCCAGAGTAGTCATAGCCATCCTTCGAGGGAGTGGTCTATATTTTTGCTTGATAATGTTTGATAAGTTGGCCTAGCTGTCCTTCAAGGGATCAGTCTAGTAATACAGCAATGATAGTACAGCTGTCCTTCGAGGGATCAGTCTGTCTTTTTGATTTGACTTGATTTAGTGACCATGGATATGTTTGGACATCATCTTGACTTGGATATATTGATGGAAACGAGAGTCACGGACAAGACTGTAGAAGTGCAAGGACTCCCTTTTATTAGGACACGGTACCCATGAGTCATAAAAGGGTTGCAGAGGACTTGTTAGAGGGGAATAGGGTCAAAAGGAATAAGGAGCCAGAGGACGAGGATTGCTTAAGGGACGAGCTCAAGTTACATGCCAAGTAGGCAAGTACTCGACTAACAGAAGAATGGTCGAAGATGCAACGCATTAAGAGGCTCAGGTTTTGGCCGTCCGTCGAGGGAGGACAGACGATAAGTCCCTGATCCATACTTGTGCGTGATGATAAAAGGTCCAAGCCAATTGGGGGCAAATTTGCCTCGTTTACTTCGCTCCATATTGGTCACATGTTGATTCTCTTTGAGGACGAGGTCTCCGATGTTGAAATCTCGTTCTCGCAGATTTTTGTCGTAGGCCCGCTTTATGCGACTTTGGTAGACATGGAGATGATTGAGGGCAGCAAGGCGGCGCTCGTCGAGTAACTCAAGTTGAGCTAGGTGATCTTGACGAAAGTCATCGTTGGAGAGAATGTCATGCAGAGAGATGCGGAGAGACGGGATCTGTACTTCGAGAGGTAAGACAGCCTCTGTTCCGTACACAAGAGAAAAGGGAGTAGCACCCGTAGAGGTTCGGATGCTAGTGCGGTAGGCCCACAAAGCGAAGGGGATATGAACGTGCCAATCCCTTCCTATATTGTCGACCACCTTCATGAGAATTTTGGTCAGAATTTTGTTGGAAGCCTCAGCCTGCCCATTTGCTTGTGGGTAGTAAGGCGAAGAAAAGCTGAGTTTGATGCCAAATGAGTCGCATAGTTTTTGGACAGTCTTGTTTTTGAAGGACTTGCCGTTGTCGGTGATGATTTTGTGAGGGACACCGAAGTGACAGATGATGTGGCTACTGATGAAGTCGGCAATTTTGTCGGCTTTTGTGGAGATAAGAGGAATGGCTTCCACCCACTTGGTGAAATACTCAGTGGCAGTGATGATGGACTGATGACGAAGAGACGAGTGAGGGTTGATCTCACCGATGAGATCCAAGCCCCACTGAGAGAAAGGCCAAAAATGCTGAGCGACTTGCAAAGCGTGGCTGGGAGGATGAAGCAGGTTAGAGTGTTGCTGACACTTGATGCAACGCCGAACATAGTCGCTACAATCTTGATGAAGGGTGGGCCAATAATAACCCAGGCGAAGGATGCGCTTGGCAACCGAGTTTCCACTGAAGTGTCCGCCACAAATCCCGTCGTGGACTTGTTTTATGGCATGAGAGGCTTCAGCAGAAGTTAGACAGCGAAGGAGGAGGCCGTCGAAGCCTCGCTTATAGAGAAGACCCCCTAGCATGGTATAGCGAGCTGTGCGTTTGATGAAAGCTCATCGCGCATTGCTAGAGAGGTTGGGAGGAGTGACAGAAAGAGACAAGTAGTCCACAAGTTGCTTATACCAGTCATCTTGTGGGCTAGAATTGATAGTGTTGATATGGTCGATGTGAGGAGAGATGTATGAAGGCAAAGGTACGCGATGCACTGTGACAAAAAGACGGGATGATGATGATGAAGACGAGATATGCGAAGCAAGAGAGGCCATGGTGTCGGCAAACTTGTTCGTAGAACGTGGAACAGTCTGCAAGAGGTAATGGTCGAAAGATGCCAAAAGAGTGTCAGCACGATTCTTATACCTCTGTAAAACTTCATTTTTATAGAGATATGAACCGTTAACCTGATTGACGACGAGCTGCGAGTCGCCGAAGATGTTGATAGACTTGATGTGGAGGGAAAGGGCAGTTTGAAGTCCCAAAATTAAGGCCTCGTATTCGGCCATATTATTGGTACAATCAAAGTCAAGCTTAAAAGATAGAGGCATGGGTTCTCCTTCGAGTGGGATAAGGATGACCCCCGCACCCCCGCCGAGTTGACATTTGGAGCCGTCAAAGAACATGGTCATTTGATAGATAGTGTCATCGGTGGAAAGTGTGGCGATAGACTCGTCAGGGAACTCAAATTGTGAAGGTTGATTGTCGGGAAGAGGGGCATCTGCCAGTTGATCAGCAATGGTTTGCCCCTTGATAGATTTCTGTTGGATGAGGACGAAGTCAAACTCAGCAAGCAGCATGAGCCACCGAGCCATACGTTGATTCTGATATGGCTTGGAGTGCATGTACTTGAGAGGGTTGGTGTGAGTGACGACAAAGGTTTTGTGGTTGAGAAGATAGTGACGGAGCTTGGTGGCAGAAAAGACTAATGCCAAACAGAGTTTCTCGGTATGAGTATACCAAGTTTCATAGTCAACCAGTGTTTGGCTGATGTAGTAAACCGCCTACTCGTGATGATGCTCGTCTCGGTGCGCGATCATGGCACCTAACGAATGGTTGGTGGCAGAGATATAAAGGTAGAAGGGTTGGTCGTCTTTAGGTGGAATGAGGACTGGTGGAGAGACCAGATAGCTTTTGAGGGCATCAAAGGCCTCTTGACAGTCCTCATCCCACTTAAAGGAGACGTCCTTCTTAAGGAGATGATGAAAAGGTTGGCAGCGGTCTGAAAGCTGCGAGATGAAACGATGAATGGACTGGAGCTTCCCTTGGAGACTGCGAAGCTGCTTGAGATTGGTCGGGGGTGGCATTTCAAGGATAGCGCGAATTTTAGCGGGATCTATCTCGATACCACGGAAGGAAACGATGAAGCCGAGAAGCTTGCCTGAGAGGACCCCAAAGACACACTTCTTGGGGTTAAGGCGGATGTTGTATTGAAGAAGACGAGAGAAGATGATTGCGAGAATGGTCAAGTGGTCGCGGCGAAGTTTGGACTTGCCGAGAAGGTCATCCACATAGTCCTCCATGATTTTGTGGAGGAGATCGTGGAAAATGTAGGTCATGGCGCGCTGATAAGTGGCACCAACATTTTTCAGGCCGAAAGGCATGACTCGATAGCAGAAAGTCCCCCATGGGGTGATAAAGGTAGTCTTGTGCTGGTCTTCCGGTGCGATCAGGATTTGATTGTACCCTAAAAACCCGTCCATAAGAGATAGCATCTCATGGCCGGCCGTAAGATCAACAAGCTGGTCAATGTTAGGAAGAGGAAAGTCGTCTTTGGGATAGGCTAGGTTAAGGTCGCGATAGTCCGTGCAGATCCGAATCCCCCCAGTTGCTTTAGTAACTGGGACAATGTTAGAGACCCACTGCGGATAATCGATGGGTCGGATGAAGGAGGCAGAGAGAAGGCGCTGAAGCTCCTCTTTGACGAGGAGCGCAACGCGAGGATGCATCTTTCGAAGCTTTTGCCTAACAGGCTTAGCCTCTGGTTTGGTGACAATGTTGTGGATAGCAATGGTGGGGTCGATGCCAGGCATGTCGCTGTAAGTCCAGGCAAAGGCCTTGCTATGGTCGGAAAGGAATTGGGCATAGTCAAGCTGCTCCTGATCGTCTAGAGATTGGCCAATCTTTAAGACGTGAGGAACATCAGAAGAAGAGGGGAGGTTGATGTCAATGGTGGATTCATTTAACATAACCTGGGTCTCGGAAGGGAGGAAACGCTGGACGAAAGAGTCATCGGCACCCATGTAGGAAAGGATGGCGTCATCGTCAACGCAGTGGACAGTGTGAATGGTTGCCGACTCATCCTCTACCATGCTAGGAAAGATGAGAGGGAGAGACCTGGGCACCCCATTGAGCTGATAAGTCAGGGGTTCCAGGCGGATGGTGTTTATGGAAAAAAAAAACTAGGAGGGATGGAAACCACCGACTCCGTAGGTGACGAAGGAGGAATGGGCGAGTCTGGAAGAGATTGGTCAGTGGTTGGTTCAGGACAAAGGTCGGAAGGAGCCTGAGTGGGGTCATGATATCCCAGGCCATAGTGTTTCTTGGCATCGTGATCACTGAGCGGCTCGATGGGCTGATGGGAGCCCTGCTCATAACGTCCGAAACCAAAACCCTTCCATGCACACCTGTGAAGGTAAGTGTGTGCAAAGGCAGGGTTGCCAAGAAATGAGAAATCAGATGTGAAAGGTTGGGGTGAAGAGAGGGAAGCGCCGTAGGTAGGGGCTTGATTAAGCCCCCCATAGACAAAGTTGGTTCGGAAGTGAGGAGGACCATAAGGTACGACCATCCCGATCCGATGGTCGTAATTGGGACTGAGGTGAAGACGTCCATACTCTTGCGGAGTTAAGAACATGTCTAGGGTCAACAAGCGATATTCCCCAAGTGATAATCGTTGGAAGACGTCTTCCATGGGGTCTTTGGTTGGCGCTTGAAGAGGAGAGGTGAGGGCGACCGCCGATTGTGAACTGGTTGAAGCTTCCGCAGATGGAGGCGATGCCGGAGTTGACGGTTTGATGGGAATGAGGACATCATTGGGACGGTAAGTCGTGTTACAAGTCTTGAAAGGTGAAGGGTCAGCAGGAATGGTATGGACTTGCCCGTCATGCTCGAACTTCACACAACGGTGCAGGGTGGAGGGTATACAGGCCATGGCATGGATCCATGGTCGGCCCAGCAGAATGTTGTATTGAAACTCTCCTTCGATGATGTAGAAGAGCTCCGGGACTATGCGTGGGCCAACGCGAATGTGGAGGATGACTGTGCCAATGGTCGTGGCTGTGGTGTCGTTGAAAGAGCGTAAGATAGCATCAGTTTTAGAGACGCAGTTCTGAGGAAGAGCCAGCTGATCAAAGGCATGGGTAGAGATTATGTTGATGCTAGCGCCGCCATCGATCATAACGCGTTTAATGCGTGTCTGATCAACATAGGCAGTGATGAAGAGGGCAGCATCCTGATCTTCCGTGTTGGATGTGGGAATCTCAGAATCGCTGAATGTGATGGAATTGATAGGAGATAAAGAATGGACAAGGGCAGCAAGCGGCTGGGGGTCTTCGGGTTGGACCTCTGCTGCTTGCAAGGCTTGGATGAGGGCTTGACGGTGTTGGGGCGAGGTTTGGATAAGGTCATAGAGAGACATCTTCACCGGTGTCTGATGAAGCTGCTTCAGCATGGAGTCTTGAATCGGCCCAGAAGATGAAGATGAAGAAGGTTGGGACGCGCCAAGGATAGAGATTTTAGGCTTGGGCGCAAGGGGTGGCTTGACGAAGGGATAGGTCCAAGGAATGGTGGCTTCTGCTTTGGCCTTGTCCTGCTGCGACCTAGTGGTTATACGGATGGCATTGATTTCGAAAATGGGAGGCGAAGAAGGGGTCATGTTTTGCTGGTGAGATGTTGACGTGTTTGAAGAAGTTGGACAGGAAGGAGTCGGGGTCTGGTCAAGAGTGTCCTCAAGGAGAAGAGTGTCCTTCTCCATATGGCGGCGGATGACAGCCTTGAGGGCACAGCAAGTCTCGGTGTCGTGTCCTGGCGTACGATGATATAAGCAAATTTTCGTATCGTCGAACCAGGAGGGCTTGGACCCGAGAGGTTGGAAAGGCTTGATGGGCGGAAGAGTTATGTCAGAAGTCTGGAGAAGTCGGCGTAATATCACCGAATATGAGCCCACTAAAGGGTCCGTGTTAGTTGATATACGCGAGGTCGGTGACTTTTGCTTGGGTGAGGCTGGAAGAGGTTTCCGTACCACCTTATGGGTTGATGGTGCGGGGACAGATGGAGGTGACTCTGGTCTGCAGATTGAGAAAGGCTTTTTGGGAGAGGGACGGCTGGAGGTAGGCGGAGGAAGCAAAGGAGGTAATGAGTTCCGATTGGAGGCCGGAGTGGGAAGGATGCTGGCCAAGGTCGAAGGATGGGGGCCCAGAATGGATGGCAATGGTGACGGGGAAGGAGGCGTTCGCTTTGGAGGTCTGGCAGTCTTCTTTGTCTTGGTTGGAAGACTGCTGCTGGTCGAGGTCTGGTCTAGATCCACCTTCACTTGTGGATGAGTGAGGGTGGAGATAGGACGAACGCCAAGTGATTTGATGGGCTTGGACGAGATGGATGCATGTCTTGATTGGTTTGGTTGAGGTCTGCGTGTCTGGTCTTTGCCGAGAGTTTGAAGAGATTCTGCCCGGGGAGGATTGGCAGCATGTGATGAGAGGGCGCGGGTATGTTTAAGGGCTTTGAGGCGTTCCCACAGCACCTGAGGCGTCACTTTCCTTGAAGGGAGAAGCTGGACCTTCTCCACTAACCGGGAAAATGGCTGAGAAGATGATGTTGAGGGTTGCGGGGTCGAAGACGAGATGGGGGTAGTATTGAATGACGAAGTCCTGATGGATTTGGATGAAGACAGAGGGGAGACATGATCTTCTCTGGGTGGAGAAGAATCCGGAAAGTGAGGCTCCTCTAGCGGGTAAAGGGCGGGGATGATGGTGCCCTCTACTTGCGGCTGAGGAGTAGGAAGGGTCGGGTCCTCCAAAGGCTGCAGAAAGGAGGATGGTGAGACTGATGGGATTGGTAGAGTCGAGGCGTCCTCCAAGATGAGAGAGGTCGGTGGAGAACTAGCCGGAGAAAGAGGTTCGTCCACATGTGATGGACTAGCCTCTTGAGATGGATTGGGGACGAAAGGAGAGACCGCATTGACGGTTCGAATGTTGTGTTCATGGTTGTCGTCAATTAAGGTCTGGACGTTGTTTTGGGTCGGCGGATGATTGGGAAAAGGTTGCTTGAAGATGTCAATGGCCTGATTAGGGGGTGCATTAGGATTGTCTAAGATGAGATCCCCCTTCTCAAGCATGTCTTGTATTATGTTCTTAAAGGTCTTGCAGTTCTCCGTGTCATGGCCCTTAACACGGTGAAAGCTGCAGAAGTCTTGCTCCCTATACCACGCGGGGATGGCGTGTGAGGGATCGAATTGCGGAGGAGGTCGGGCTTGAGGGAGATTGAGGATTCCCTGTTTAAGAAGCTTTTCCAGCACAGACGCATATGATTCTCCAAGGGGAGTATATCGTCGCTGCAAGTATCTTTGCTGGAACTGGCGGGTAGCGCTTTGAGACGTAGAGGGCTCAGGCTGATTGGACGAAGAAGATGAAGGTCTAACAACCACGGCATTAGCTGAAGCCTTAGATTTAGAATTGGATGATGATGGCTTGGCAGAAGAAGAGTCATTGGTTTTAGAGCTGGGATTCTTGCTCCGCAACTTGACTTTATTCTCCTCGATGGCACGCAACTCAAGTTTGTGAGCCATCGTGAAGGCTTCGTCAAAAGTGCGGAAGGTTTGAACCCTCAGGGTGGATGAGATATGTCTGGCGCAAGCTTGGGAGAAGAGTTCGATAAGCTCGGCCTGGGGTAAAGAGAAGGAGAGTTGGTTGATAAGGCCTCTCCATCGAGCTACAAAGTCGGCTATGGACTCGTCCTCGAATTGTCTGATAGAATAGAGGTCCGTGATGGAGACCTTCTTAGTGATGTTAATGGAAAAATGATCGAGGAAAAGCTGGGCCAATTGCGTGAATGAGAAGACAGAATGGCTAGGAAGGGAACTGTACCAGTCAAGTGCAGCGCCCGAGAGAGACATAGGGAACGTGCGTAGGAGTAACGCATCGTCATGGCCAATGAGGTAGCAGGCATGTTTGAATGCCCGCAAGTGTTGCTGGGGATCTTCCTTGCTTTGGAAGCGAGAAAACTTCGGAAGCTCCCATTGGCTAGGGTATGGTCTGATTGGGATAGAAGGATGGATGGGCTCGTTGCAGATCTGTTCATATGAAAGAGTGTTGCGCGAGCCGGAAATAGAGGTCTCAAGACTGGTCATCTTGTCCATCATCATTTTAATGATGTCTGCCGACGGATTGACGGGTGGCACGCCCCCTAAGTTGTAGGGCGCTTGAAAGAGGTTAGGGGATGCATACGACGTAGTCGGTTGTCCTTGTGAAGGGGCAACATAGAGATAACTAGTCGTAGAGGAAGAGGCTAGAGGTGGTTGAGTGGAAGGCATAGGTAAGCCCGATGTTGCCACGAGAGGTGGGATAGTGGTAACAGGGGCCAAGGGGTAGGAAGCCACCCTGGTGTTGATAGGGGCCAAGGCAGGCGGGATAGAAACGACAAGGTTTTGGAAAGGAGTGGATAACGATTGAGCGGGTTGAGGTTGACAAGGGGCCGGAACCCCGATGGAAGTGGGCCCAATGATAGAAGGGGAGGCCACACCTGTAGGATTGGTCAAAGTCTGAGTCTGGTCGGTGGTCGAAGCGACGGGTCGAGTGTCTGAAGGTTGAACTACGAGTGTTGTCGATACAACCGTAGTCGCGGCCAGAGAGGTCGGCATTCCGTAGATCGGATTGCCCAAGGAGTCCCGCGTTCGGCTATGCGTGAGATAATGTTGCAAAGCCTTGACATTGAGGTCCAAGAATCGCTCGAAGTCTTGGTCCCCTTCTTGGACAATGGGAGTCTGCGGCGGGGTCGGACGGACAGGAGTTCTTTCGGTCTCCGAGTTGAACTCCATTATAGGCTTGGTCACGGATGGGGTGGACGGAAGCGGTTGACGGCAGACGTGGTCGATAAGAGCCTTGGCTTGGCTACGAGTGAAAACCATGCAAGGCAAAGAAGGTTCGGGTCTCAGGAACTGTGTTGCTCAGTTTCAGAAGACCAGGATGAAGTCTTGACAGAGAAAGGACAGGTTTCAGGTTGCTGGTTTTGGAAAAAAAAGGACAGTGACAGAGACCGATGTCGGTTTAAAAACCGATGTCGGTAGGAAATGAGGCCGACGTCGGTCAGATAACCGATGCCGGTAACAGATGAAGCTGACGTCGGTATCAGAACCGATGCCGGTGATAGGGGACGCCGACGTCGGTGGCAGAACCGATGTCGGTCACTGTGTTTTCCAGAGAGCCGAAAGGTTCTTGGAAAAACAAAGAAGAAAGCATCCTCACACACTCAAACAAACAGATGAGAAGAGGAAAACAGAGAAAGACAGACAAGCCTGAGCGATAAATCCTAGGAATTAACCTTAGAAATTTGTGGCTTATGCCTTAGATGAATGTTTGGGGAGATTGGCTGAAAAAAGGGTCCTAGAAGAAGGCAGTCTAAAGATAGTTTCAGGTGTTGTTTTAGGTGCTCAAAGATCTGTGTTAGGGTCTGGTACGTGGCCTGGTGCTAAGGAGCAAGCTCCCCTCACTTCACGATTCCAGTGGTTAGCTGGTCTCGCTTAGCCAAGATATACCTCGCCTAGAGTTTAGACTCCGCCAGAGAACGGAGTGGGCTTCCCCCTTGGTGATGAAATCCAAGTAGGGTCACCGGGACGGGTAAGGTATCCGCTGGGTGATGAAATCCCAGTCGGGCCTTGTCTCAGGTATGTTATATGTGTGTTTTAGTGCATGTGAGTCGGTAGTGTAACATCAAGTGTCTAGATTTATTCAATATGCGCCTAAGTTACTAGATGTGGACTAATGCAAGCACAAGCAGAAATGAAAGTGCAATATGTTTTAATGCCCAAAGTTGAAATGTGATATTGTTATGAAGACAATGTTTTGAGAAAGGGTCAAGAATATGACGTTTAGACTAGTCTAGCATGCAAAGAAGAAAGGTTCGTTTTAGTCCTTGCTTATAGTGTCATTTGGAATAGAAGAAAGAGATAAGAGAGAAGGAGCCTAAATGCACCTAAATGAATAAAAAAGAAAAAGGAACCCAGGAGGAACCTAGGGTCCCACCGGGCGTGCCAGAGATGTTTCTACCTCAAATTTGCTTTTAAGACTATAAAGAAAGAAACTAGAAGAAAGTGAAGGACAAGGCTTGGAAGTACCTGGACTATAGATTGCACACCGTAAATCCAGACGTTCGTGGGCACTCCTCTTTGGCTGTGGAGGAATGACACCTGCAAGAAAAAGGGAAACTAGGACAAGAAAAATGTTAGACAGATAGGCAGTGGGTTGCCAAGCAAAGGCTTGTTCCCAGAAGTGTAAAAACTTCCTTAAGGGAGGTCAACCCACTATTTTGATAAAATAAGTGACTGATAAAAGACAGAATGACAGAATACAGAAATGATAAAAAGATTAAAAATGAAAGAAGAAAACAAAATGATTACCTGAATGAAGGAGTAGGCTGAAGACAGTCGCCGAGGTCGGTAATGTTGCCGGCGTCGGTTATCTGACCTGCCGTCATCGGCTATTCTGCCGACGTCGGTTGGGGAAGTGACCGGCGTCGGTTGTGGTTGCGGCCTGTAGTCGGGCTTGATCAGGGTCTGGTCTGAGTCTTGGTCTGTGCTCTGTCCGTGGACGGGTTGGACACTGATGGACGGGTCTGGGTCTTGGTCTGTGGTCTGGGGATTGGTCTCAGGCAGAGATACAGGGGAAGGAAGGGACAAAGAGGAAGGAGAAGAGAAGGGTACACAGAGGAAGAGGCCTGAGAAGGCTTTGCAGCCTCTCAGGGGAAGGGACAAAGGGAGAGACACAAAGGACAACAGAAAATAGAGGATTAAACCAAAGAAAATAAAATAAAACTAGAAATAACTTACCTTTAGCCTGCTGAAAGAAGAAGATGGAGATGTTGCTGGAGCCAGGGAAGATTCTACAAGAAGAGAATTCTGATGAAGAGCCTTTGCACCTGCTGCTGTTGTTGCACGAGGTTCAAAACGAAGACAAGATGAATGCCAAACACCAAGAGAGTTCTGTTTGTGAGCTCAGGAGTCCAGGGGTTGCAACGGATACAGGACGGGGTCTTGAAGGCTGCCGACGTCGGCAGTCTCGCCGACGTCGGCCGCAGGGTCGCCGACGTCGGCAGAGTCAGAATGGAGACAGAGACTAAAAATAGCCTCTGCCCATTCTTGCACGCCGCCGGGTGGGGGATTGTGGGAAGAACGGTTATGAGCATGCTAAAATGGACGCGGGAGGAATATAATGGGGGGATTTTGGACAATAAATGCTAAGGGGAAGGTGGAGGGATTCAAGGGAGGATCCAAGGAGGCAAGGGTAGGGTGGAAAAGGGGGCCTCAATTAATTAAAAGATGTTAATTTTTAATTAATAAGACCTAGGTGGGTTAGGGACCAAGGAAGACTAGGAGGGAGAAAGGACCAAGGGGGAGAACCAAGGTGCAGACACGTTTGCGGTGTCTACAATCATGAAGGATAAAATTAGTTCAAAGCCTTTCTAATACCCTTATCAATAAAATAGGAGAAACATGAACTAAAGGTAATTAAAGAAGTACAAAGTATTCATAATTAACTTTAAAACATCTTCAGATAATTTCCACACACTTTGCTTGTTTAATTGAATATATGAGAGATTATTAGGAAAAGAACATAAGAATGATTTCCTAAATAATACGAGTTATTCCAACACAAAGTTTGAAAGTAACATACTTTCTCATTCATTCAAGAAAATATGATTTAAAATCCAAGCTGAAAGTCTCAGGAAGCATCTCAATTTGGGTAGAGTTTTTGCTCTCAATTATCAAAAAGATCCATCCATTACAAAAGAGGCTTCCTCTATATATAGGGAGAAGCCTTGAGAATTGAGAAAAAACTTAAATATTATAACCTAGTCAAAGATGAGAGTCTTTGTTGACTTTGGAACTTTCTGGATTTTTACATGTAATTACACATGATAAAAGTACATGTGCAAATGTCCCAAGTCAATTACAAAGTGCATTTAGAGAAATGAAAATTAAACCAACAAAAAGTTGATTCAATTTGTAGCTCCATCCTTCCTTATATGAGTGTTGTATATAGTGATAGCTGCTTGAATCCCTATACTGTTTGGCACAATAGTATTTTTGAAGACCAACTTAGCCCTGATTGTGGTGTCTCTCACCACCGTGATTGATTTTGCATGACTAATTAACCTAGTTCTCAGATTATCTAGAGTTAACTGATTATCCAGGATGTTATCCCACTGAAAATGCTTTCTCCTTGAATTCCCTTTAGAACATACCTTCAAATTCTTGAATTGTTTCTTTTACTGAAATGAATTGGTTGTCATGTGTGGCAAGTTTGCAAGGTAGTTCTTACAATTTATGCAATAGACTGATATCACTTTGTTCACTGAGGTCTCTAGAAGATTTGAGGTCACTGATTAATTCCTTAAGCACCTAACTCCTATATATTAATGCTTCTATAGTTTCAATATACTAGTCTCTATCAGTGATGACACTAATTGATATTAGAGTGCCTATTTTAAACTTCTTCATATCTCTCCATTTTCTAAGAAATTTATCTATGCTTTCAATATCTTGAGAAATGATATTGATAAGCTCATCTAGGTCAGTTCTCATTTTCTTCATCTTACCCATTTTCTCTGACAATTTTTTAAGCGAGGAAATCCCTTGTGCATGTATCTTGTCTAAGTAATCCTCAAGCATTTTGCCCTTGAGATAGGTTATTTCTACTTTTTGAATCATGATATCATCTATGGAGATAGCCTCTGGAGTTACTGCTTCTGAAGCGAGAGTGATTATTCTTATCACTGCAGTCAATTGTTCCACCCTCACCTTATAATGATCCTTCATTTCTCTTTCCCTATCAAATTTTTGAACCATAATATTTATTGCTGACTGCAAATCACTCTTGGTGCCTTCATGAGTTATCTTCCCTAAGTCAACCTGAGAGATAGAGTAGCTACTTATATAAAAAATTTCAAGAGTTGCATCTTATGGAGGTTTGGCTATTTCTTGAAATTTGTGCCCCTTATCTCCAATCATCTTTAAAAGGATCTTTAGCTTCTTGGTAGTCTTAGCTCTTACTGGCACTATTTTACTAAAGTCAAAGTCATTTGGAGAGATGGCCTATTTTTTCCTTTTAGGCATGTAAGTCAAAAACCAAGGTGGGAGAGCAGAAGCACTTGCATTAGCAACAGTCCCTGTAGTTGGCATCACTGGAGTAGCATCTACACTGCTAGTGGAAACAATTGGTGTAGTATCAATTAAAACAACACCTGTTGCTAAATGGTTGAGGGTAGAACTATCTCTAATGTTAAAAGATGGAGATGAAAAACTGGGGATGGACCCTAATGAATGAAGAACATCTCCAAAAGTGCTTTGAGGGTTGCCAAAAATAATTTGAAAAGGAGAGGTAGCTCTAAAAGAGGGAACACTAATTAGAGAAATAGGTGGAGTTGCACCAGGTGAGTGGGGTAGAAAAGAAGAAATTCTTACATCTGGCTGTACACCCTCTTACGGAGATAGAGTTTTCATCTCCTATTGACCTACAGGCCTATTATCAATTTCCATCTATCTTACTACTAGTTCTTCAGCACTTTGCTTCTCAACCTCCATATTTGTTGTTCCCAACTCTTTTTATTCAACTTTTGATTTTTTTGTTACAAAAATGATCCTAGACTTATGGGGCCTAAAAAGAGAAGGAACATCACTTTTATTCTTTGTTCTATTTTTTGCTCTCCTCCTTGTCTCTTCTTGAAATTTAGCCTCTAACCCCATAATAAATTCTTTCAAAGTGATCCCCTTATTTGCTAACTAATCATTGGTGATTGCCAATATTGGTTCGAATCTCATCCTCAAAGAGGTCAACTCTTTCTAAGACCATTAGATCAGGAGAAGAGGAGCATTGGCAACTTGTTCAGCATGATATCTATTATTGATTAGATCTACGTCATCTACTAGATTTGTAGGGATATCAGTGAGCCCCAGATATTTTATTTATTCAAGAGATAGTCTACTATAGTCCATCTTTCTGATATCTTCCACTGTCCTCAAATCGATCCAAATGTCTTCAATCATAGGCTCATGTAACTGGGTCTTCCTCCTAATCATGTCCTTGACACCTCTGTAGTCAAAATTTGGTCTCTTTTTGAAATTCTTCATGGTTACAAGTTGCATTTTAGTCTCCATTGCTCTAGCTTTTATAGCAATCAATACTAAGAATCTACCAATTTCAATTGGGAACCTAAAACCAAGTTTTTTGAGTTCCATCTACTTATTATGCACGACAACAATTTACCTGCACAACTCTATCAAGACCAATTTATCTGAGGGGAATCTTGGAAGCATATAGGGATAACCTTGGAAAAATCCAACCCACAGATAACAAAAAGTAGGGAACTTTGTCAATTGCTCATGCAGAGCATTGCGAATTTGTTTTCCCCAAAAAATAACTTATTTTCCCTAGAGAATTATCTTAATGAAGGGATACATCCATTCGTGAAACTAAGAGGAAGAAGGTAAACCTCATACTCTGCTAAGAAGAGTAATCAAGTCACCAACCTCTTCTATAAAATCACTCCTTGGAAAGTTTCATGGCCATCTGGACAAGTTTGCTCTAGGAGTTTCAAGCCATCTATTATTAATCACTTTTTTTTGCTTTTTCAAGATCTTTATCATATTATTTTTGTGCTTCAATTAATTCAAGCTTCAAAACATCAGTATTGGGAGGGCACATGAACACTTTATCGATGAACTCAGGGTCTAGTCTAATTACTATGTTACCACTAACATCTACCACAACCCTGGTATCTTTGTTATAGAATTGAGTGCATTGGAGAATGAACCCTGTGTGATGAGTATCCACAAGAAAAGAGGAGACTAGATGAATATTGCTCTCAATTATCCTCTTCATTTTAGATCTAGGATTGTTTACTTTGGTTTTTTCCATGAACTCAGCCATATCTACATGCCCAATCTCTATATCCCTAATGTCACTGACATTGGAAGCAACCGAGGTGATTGAAAAAACACCTTGATACTGGTAATTCATTATCTTTGAATTCTTTGGAGAAACCTCAGTCATTAGGATGAGCCTTTGTCAAAATCATATTGAAGAAGAAGGATCTTGAAGAGAAACTACAATAAGAATCATGATCACGTAATTAGGGGAAATATTGGCGATCTAGGAAAATTGCACATTAAACAATCATGATCATGGGAATGTGCTTGAAAGGGCTAAGGTGTGAGCAGATCGATAAGTGAAAGGGAAGTGAGCTCAAAAAAAATGAGAATTTTTTTTCTAGAGTTAATTTTTTCAGAGAGAATATGTAGGGGTGGCAAAAAATTTTGCCCTTGCATATGGAGGAAGGTCCTGTGCATAGGTAGCAAAATATTGGAAAGTCGTGATTTTATGCATTGGTGGCAAATTTTGCCACCCTTGCACTAGTTGGTAGCTTTTCGTTGTAAGGGTGATGAAAAGCATTACCCTTGCATGATTGGCTAGGGATCCGTAAGGGCGGTGATATTCACCGCCTTTGCATGGGTTTGATGGCCACATGTAAGGGCAATGAAATTCACCACCATTACATTTTTTTGATGGGCTGATGGGTAGGAAGAAGGGGAAGAGGGTTTTCTCTACTTAAATTTCCTCTTTGGGGGGAAAAAAGGAAGAAGGGGAAGATAAACAAAATAAAACCTAGACTAGAAGGGAAAAAGGAAAGATAACATGAATAAGAGATGAAAAACAAAAAAAAACAAAAACCAAAATAAGAAGAGAAAAATATGAAACCCTACCTAGAAAATTGTGATACAATGCTTGAATCTGATGAAATCATGATTCCACTTGCTTGCATGATTGACTAGAAGCAGGGAGGAGGAGAAAACAAATTGGAATGAAACAAAATGAGGTGAAAAAGGGGTTAAAAGGGGGGGGAAATGACCCCAACTACTCGGTGCGTGTGGCCATAAATGTTGCATGTGAAAACTGAGATCATGCAGGGGTGGTAAAAATTGCCACCTCTGCATGATAAGGTTAGAAGAGGGATGCAAGGGTAAAAAAAATTGATGCTCCTACATGAAACGAATGGAAAATGTAAGGGCAGTGATTTTTAGTGCTCCTACATGAAGGATACAAGGATGGCAAAAAATGCTTCCTTTGCACATGAAACTAAAAACCACATGTAGTGGTGGTAAAATTTTCCACCCTTGCATGCAAACTTAAGAAAACACCTCAAGAAAAGAGGATAATTTTGTCATCTAACCGCATCAAAATTGTAACAATTTTGACATTTTTTGAGAAATCATAACAAGGCAACATCACAAAATTTTAATGATGCCAGTTGACCAAACATAAGATCAAGAAAAACTTGCCTCGAAAGATGAACTTAGAGTGAAAAATATAATGGACAAGTTTCATAGGGGTTGTTCCAAAAATGAGCGCAGCTAATTTTGGGAACAATAGAGTGCACGTCCCACTGGTCATGCCATTATGTAAAATAAGATTATGAAAGAGATCATTAGTCTTGTCTTGTTAGTAGAATACAAAACCCCAAATCAATAAAATCAATGAAAAATATTACATTGATGAAGTACTTGGGTGAGTAATAACATAACTAGCACAAATATAAATAAAAGATAAATTGAAAAAACTACCTTTACCTTCCTTGTAAAATGGTGTTTATTCATTGACATACAGGATTGTTCATGTTCAACTATTGTGTCTAATGAAGTCATTTATCAATAAATTTGACTTGCAGGAAATACCTCTCCTTGTCCACTTATGGCTTGGCTATGCCTAGCTTGGCATGTGATAACAAAATAAATATTTCTATAGACAATTTCACATCACTTCTTTGCATAAAAAATGCTTCATGTCTCTCAACAATTTAACATTATAAGTTTGGATTGAGATCTTGTTGTAACAATGGCAATAACACTTATATTTATAGGTTCTCAAACTAACCCTAACTCAAGTATAGTTAGGTTATATTTAACCATGGTTATGTCAGGGAGGGGACAAGCAATAAATATTTGGGATAGAGATCCCATTTTCTAAGCATGACTCATTACTTTTGAATTTTAGTCATTTATGAAGATATTTCCAATTCCTTGACTTTGAGGATGATGGCATCATCATGACCTAATTTTTATTAAAACATCCCTTTTATAAAATTGATAGCCACTAATTGAACAAGGAATTTTTACTTAAGAATTTAATTAGATTTTCCTATTTAATTAACTCTACTTAGAGTTTTGGCATTTTAGGAATTGGCTAAGTGCCCCACTTAATGGGTCAAAAGGCCAATTTATTAATCTTCAAGGTCATAATTTAATTAGGGATGAATCCATGTGAGGTTACTATTACGTATAGGGCAGGGGATGCCTCAACATAAATGTAGGCAATATTGTCTAATGTATAGATGAAATTGGAACATTTAGTGACTTCTAGGTTTAATTTGTGTTGTTTGGTAGAAATAAATCTGAAGTCCAGCTTAGACATGGTTGCAACCAAAAATGAGTATATATATAATCAAACAAAGGGTAAAAATCTATTTGATATTTATATGTTATTTATGCATTGTTGTGTGATCTAATTTTTTTTACTCATTTTTAATCAAAGTGTTATTTCATGTGTTTCACCTATAGGTATGTGTGTTAATTTGTATCCAAAACAAAACCAATTTTAGCATTCTAAATTCCAAACATTTAAATTATATAAATATAGATTAAATGTGTGATTAATTTTCATGCAATTGTGCATTCCAATAACATAGGTTCAACATGAGTTTACATTTAAAATAGTTTTAATTACAATAAACTATTTTATAAATGTGTTTCCCTTCCAAATCATTTTTAATTCATCAAGTGTGTTTGATTTCGCAAGTAATAGTTTAGATTTATTTCAAGAGAGTAGATAATGATCTACAAACCACCCCCAAAATTAATGTTGTTAGTTATAATACTTTTCATATCTTATTGTAGATAATGATTAGACACTTCCTAGATTGACATGACATATATCAACTAAATAAAGATGACATAATGACCCTCATCATTTTTGGCACCATTTCCAAGGATTTTATAAGTGATAATGGGGTATACATTTGAAAAATGATAGTAATTTAAGAATTAATTCTCATAACTCAATAACTTTATGAATAGACAAACAGATTCAAAGGGAAGATATATTCCTAAAAAATCCCAATAAAGTATAAGTACTAGTATGTCACAAGAAGAAAGCATATTAGTAGACATAGGAAAATAACTTCAAAATATTGAGGAGGAACCATGGTTAGTCTCATCTTTACTTTGGGTACATTCCACTGAGGTATGTGCATCCTTCCAAAAGAAGTAATCAAGTTTAAAAAAATTGTAAACCAAACTATTGAATCTCAATCAAGTAGCCTTCCAACCACTTTTGATGATTCACCACCTCCAAGGATAACTATTTACAACATATATTGGGAGGAAATTAGAGGCAACATAGGAAACATATAAATCCACAAAATAGGATTGAAGCATTTCAGGCTAAACCAATAGGGAGAACCTTTATCTATCCTATTGTCCTATATGCAAATGAAAATGGTCTAATGAAAAACATATCCCTATCAATATTACCCACATTTAAAACAATCTCAGTAAAATATCTTGATGAATTCTTATTTTAATTCAAGGTATTATATTAGACCTATGACTACATAACTGAGAATTAAAAGTTTAGATTGTTTCCTTTAACACTTAAGGATTAAACTATAAGGTGGTTTATGGGATTACAAACTTAATACATTCACACATGGGATGAAATGGAAAATTGATTCTTGTATAAATATTAGGTTTATTATAAGGTACGAGATAAAAAATAATAAATCTTCCATATAAAATAGAAAGAAGATGAAAACATGGAAGACTATCTTGGTCATTTCCTTTTTTAGATGTGGATATGAATTAGAGGAAGAACTAAGAAAAATAGTTTTAATGAAAATATTTAACGATAATTCTCATGAATCCTTAAACCTGATGGGAAAAAGAGATGTAAATAATATTTTTCTCAATGAAATTGCTAAATTATGTAGGAATTACTCAAGGACAAAGGCTAGTATTAGGAAGCTAAAAATAAGAATAGGAATTAATGAGGTAAGTCATCTCAAGGATGAGTTTTAAAATCTTAAAAAAAACATGTTAGTACACATGAACACTACATTATATGGAATATAATAAAAATTTAATGCCACCACTGAGCCTTTAGCTATGTATTACCCAAGATGTAGGTTGAAACATTCCCTCCGAGACTATCCTCTTCATAAAATATATATGTGTGGTCTTTGTGATGTAAATGATCATGATAAAATAAATTGTAGTTTCCTTCATGTCATAAAAATAAACTCAAATATAATACCCAATATAGATAAGAGATAAGTTTATCTCACAAAGACAAGGGAAAATTTATCTTACCATCACAATCCAAATTAGTTTGTTCATAGAGCTCCTTCTAGTCCATGGATGATACCATTGGATGGACCAACATCTCCACAATAGTGGGGACCACTAGATTGGTCTCCATAGGAGTGGATAACACAACAAACTTATATTCCATAACATATCAACAACCTTGGATTCCTTAATAAATTAAACCATGGGAAATTCAAGGAACATTCAATCATAAAATGAAGTTTTCACCTCAACATGATTTGATGCCTAATCTTACCAGCTAACCCTAATAAGTTAAATAAGTAAATCAACTAAAGTTACCTTCCAAACATGTGTTATCCCTTGTCTATGGTACAAAACAATAAGTATCCATAGGATTAAATTCCATAGACTTTGACAATGTTAAACTATGTTTAGGAAGACCATTAACTAATCTATCTCCTCTAACCAACATAGAACAACTCACTAAAGGGTCTTAAATTAGACATAATTAGTTAGTTTTCATAATAACTCACTAGCCTATATAATATGAACACAACATATAACTAGTATAAAACTTAGCCTACTAATAACAAGGTGAAAATAAATGACATACAGGAGGAATAAAATCTTACACCATAAATGTAGATCAACTAAGCATCAAAATCACACAAACATATCAACATAAGGTAAATTTGAGTCTTATATTGGTAAAAAGGGTTTAAAAATCAGCATTATAGAAAGTAAAGTTCAATCATACAAAAATTAGGATATTAGGTAGAGTAAATTCTACAACATTTTTGTGATAAAATAGATTCCTCTTTTGATTACAATTCTCCCTACTTAAATAGGCAAAAATGGAGAGCTCAGTCTCTTGACTAGTCTTACCCACTAACAGGGTGGTTACAAATTCAACTCATGATCAAGGAAGGGGGTCAAGGAAGTGAGAATCTCCTTGGGATCATCATAGTCATGCCTATGTAACTACTTGCCACATCTCTTTGAGCATGCCTTTGTATTTTATGCTCTGGCTTGATCCCCATATCTACACAAACCTTTGGCTAATGATGTTATGTAGATTACATTAGATTCCACTACTTTTATACTCATTTCCTAGTTCATTACCACTTTGTGAATTCTATGAATAAATTTAGTTACATAGTCAATCTTTAGATTTCAATAATTTTGATGATTAGATGGGCCATCAAACTCAAGTTAATGCATTAGCATCATTACTTCCACATGTCATCCTCTCAGAAACCTTCCCCTTCTCTATTTCTTAGTACCCATTATCTACCAACTGTGCCTATGATTGTACATGTAGGGGCCTACCAATTTTACATGGCTGGCCACAATTAGCATTTAAGTTCCCTAGGGTCTAAAATGAGGTCATATATTGGAGATATTCTCATTGATTAGGAAAATGCAGGTATCATTTTGTGTTGTTAACTTGCATGGACCACCCTACGACTCTAGGTAATCAATATTTCATCATGTGGCATCTTCCTATTATCCCTCTTACCCAAGGGCATTTTGACTTGTATGGATTATTTTAGGGCTCTGAGTTGCCAAGATTGTGACACATGGAAGTATCCTGCTAGCTTTCAAACCTTGAGCTTTTCTTACATGGATATTTTTAGGGATTTTTTTTGAAATGAACTAAGTGTTAAAATACTTTTCACATGATTTTGGGGATGTTGGGAGAATGACATGAGGCTCTAGGAAACCCTTGAAAAATTGATTAAGTATTTAAGAAAGAAAATAACCTATTGGTAGACCATCCTTTGGTGATGAAGCATGATTTTAAAATGTGTAATAATCTCACTAACCTTATTTTTTGATAGATTCACTCAACTGCATGGATGGTTTTGGGGCCCTAGATTTTCAATATTTATCCATGTGACTTCATCACATGTACCCACTTATTTAGAACATTTTAAAAATGGATAAGTATAAAAAGACTTTTCGAACAGTCCCAAGGTTGCATGATACTAACATGTGGCACAAGGCAAGGTTTAATAATTAACTAAGTCTTAAAATGATTTCTTATTTTTAGCTTATATTTGGCCTTTGACCTTCAAAATTTATGTTCACAGTAAAAGATATGACTATTTATTGCAGTTTCCCTAAAGACTAAAATTCAAACAATTCTTATGAAGTCTTCAGCATTTGTGTTCAAGACTTATGTCTTTGGCATCTCTATTCAGAATAATTATGTAAATTTGTCTTTGTATTTTTTATTCCAAAATCAAACTTATACCCCTATTTATAGTCCATTATAAATAATTTCTCTAAATACCAAAATAAATAAAACCTCCAAAGTCCTCTTCAAAACATTTGTTAAGAACAAAATCTCTGACTACCCATAAACAAGTACTAAATAAATTCCCCAAAGACTAAAAATTAACCAATAAGTGAAAAGGCCAAAATTTGAAAATATTATAAGTCAATTTTTCATTATTCATATTTAAATTAAACCAAAACTTTAAAAATACTTCATGTCTACTATGAAACCTTGCATCGAGAATTGAGAGTTGCTCTTCCAATAATGACCAAAATGGTCAACATTCTTGGTAGCCTCTATGGGTTGCTTTCCTAATAATCATGAAAAAAATATTATTTGAATAAATCCATTAGGAATAGATTCATATAATATTTATAACTCTTGATTTTAAAAACACAACCCTACAACTTCTCTTCGACCTAAATATTGGACAACTGAGAAGACATTTTACCAACTCCATGAAGATTTAATGTCTCATGATTGTACCACCTTTGAATGAACTAAAAAAACCTCTAAAAAAATAGATAATAGAAGTAAATAAACAAATGAACCATTAAAAAGGTACAAGAGGAAATTAGAATGAATAAACTAATCTACATTAGCACATGGAGTAAACAAAAATAAGCTAAAACTACTATGTAAAAACTGAAAACAAGGGAATTGGTCCCCCTGGGTCGAAAAAAAATCCTCTAATGTCATTTTTACTATTTTCAATTTTATTAAAAAGTGGAAGGAACTAAATTATGAATTCTTTCTCTCTAAATTGGCATCATAAATCACCAATTTTAAAAGGAGGGTCTTTAGGATAAACACATATTTAGTTCCTCCCTCCTTAATAAGCATGCTCCATTGTTTATACCATAGCTTCTCCTATAAGTTAAATATGTCCTTTGGAAACTCTCCTTGAAAATTAATAATAGAGTGAAAATAAATCACACTTGCTATTGTAACCTCTTCCTCATCTTCATGTTGTATATTGGGTTTGGCCTAAAGAGGTAGTGGGTGCCACTTCTTGGGAGGTTATGACCAAAACAAGTTGCATTAGCTCTTAGGGGGAATAATAAATAATGGGATAATATAATATTTAATATCCCTCTCAAAAAATATTAAACAAACCAGTAACATATTGTTGGGAAATCAAGCTTAATGGAATACCTTCTACTTCTTGACAGGTTTGATAAGGTTATACTCTCTGGCTCAAGCTGGGGTATAGTCCCTTTGTAGAAGGACATTACTTGATTCTAAGATCTCAAAAAAATATTGAAAATCTCATGGATTGAATAAGTTGGGCATGAAAGTGATCTCTTCATGAATGCAATAGGCCTCCAAAGCTTTTCATTCATGCAATTTTATGCCCCTAAAGTCACTCTCCTACCAATTTAAAAGAAGAGGATCAAACTGATCCTATGATTTATTTGTCACCCTTTATTATGAAGCCAATTCACACTATTTATTTCAAGAAAGTGATACACTCTAGACTGGATTACATTATGTGAGAACAAGATTTCTTGAGGTGTCATTGACATTGGCACTACACGCATTAGATGGCTACATGATTGAGAGTTGAACTTGAGCTTATGTATTGCCTTGGTAGAGCTACCTATATCAATTATGTGTCTAATGGAGTGCCTCTTGATTCATTTTTTTATTTTTGATAGATTCTAACTTACTATCAAAGCTTTGTGTGAGGTGTTTAACCTTTCATAGCTCTTTTATGGAAATAGTGGGAGGATTTGATCGACTGGGTATGAATGGAAGATGTGTGAGAGTGAGTGGAGTGGGTATGATTGTAGGAAGTAAAGTCATTGGAGGCCTAGGAGAAACCTTATCTACTCAGATCAAACAAATCTCTACCTTGATGTCAATTTTGTAAGCATTGGTTAATGTGCTCTCCCTACATCAATTGGATCAAGATTGCAACATCACAATCAATGGCCCTCAATAATTATAAGAATGAAAAATTCACATAGGGCCTAACCAATAGAAGGATATGGTCTCAATTTCTTTATAACATCATGTTGAAATATTTTAAAAGCTCATGGGGTGCCTACTTGATGGTGGTGATTTAATCAGTAAGGGATAGGCATCCAACCTTCTCTTCAAATTATTTGCATAATCTCTCATTGAGTTCATTCTAGTTATGAATGGAGCCTAAACATAGACTTCTATACCATCATAGAACCTTCCCTTTAAATGATGAAGTGAGGACATGGATGGATATGTTGTCTTCAAGCACATGATGGAATACACACACATATGATATGTCCTTGATGTGTTCCATGGTAGTGGTCTCATCTTCTCCAATGAAATATGGAAGGATTTTGAGAGATTTAGTGTGGATATCATTATGGTGGACCAATGAAAAAGGGTTGCCTCCATTAAATGATGTAAATGGATGGATCCTTTATTGGGCATCCATGAGGCATATAGGAGTTAAACTCCCTCTTAATTACAACATATGGGCTCTGTCTTCTGAAATTGAGAGTTGTCAAGTGATTTGATCACTTGAAAAGAAGGGAAAGATCAAGAATATCACCTAAATCATAATCATTGATAATATTTAAGTTTTGGGACTATTTAAACTAATATATTTGACATTTATAGTTGCCATTGATGTTTGAGGCCATGACTCTATAAGCTAACATATTGAATGACAAGACCAAAAATCCCTTAATAGATGATAATCTATCCTACTAGTCATGCCAAAAAATATTATTGATTTGAATTATACTTGTAAGGAGGTTGTTCAAGCCTTCCTCATGTAGATGATGTAATGGGAACAATCCAAGGTTATGGGTCACTTATAGTTGGAGTGAACCTTCAGAGAAGGCTATCTTCTTCTAATGGATTACCTATATTAATGATAAACTACTACACTTGCAGGAAAAGGGAGAAAGAGAAACATAACCTAAAAACTTAAGAAAGGTGATGCACAAATGATTTATGCTCCATATACTAGCTTTTAAACAACACTAAATGACTCAAAATTGTCTGAAACATTCTTACACTCTCCTTAAAATAGGCTATTCATACACCAATATTTATTATGAAGGTTATGATTATATGCATAGGGTATTTAAGGACAATTGAAGGGTCTTAAATTAGATACAATTAGTTGGGTTCTACAATAACACACTAGCCTAGACAATATCAACACAACATACAACTTGTATAAAACTTATCCTACTAATAACAAGGTGAAAAAAAATGACATATAAGAGGAATAACAACTTCTATCACAAATGTAGATCAACTAAGCATCAAAATCACATAAGCATATCAACATAGTGAATGTAAATTTCAATATTATATTAATCAAAAGGATTGAAAATATAGCATTACAGAAAGAAGATTTTAGTCATACCCAAAATAGGGATCCTCGACAGAGCAAATTCTATAGCATTTTTATGCTAAGAGATAGCCCTCTTATGATTACAATTTTAAATACTTAAATAAGAAAAAATTGAGAGTTTGATATCTTGACTAGTCTTACCCACTAATGTGGTAGTTATAAATTCAAATATGATTAGGGAAGAGGAGTTAAGGAAGTGATAACCTCTTCAATATCATCATGGCCACCCATGTGTAACTAGTTACCATGTCTCCTTGAGCCTACCTTTGTCTTTTATGATCTATCTTGATCCATATATGCATGCCAAATTTTTTCTAATGATGTTGTTGAGATTTCATTGAATTCTACCAATTTTATGCTCATTCCATAGTCAAGTTACCACTTCATGAATGATTCCACAAATAAATTTAATTATATATTTTATCTTCATATTTTAATGGTTTTGACAGTTGGATGGGCCATCAAATTCAAGGTAATGTGTTGACATCATCACTACCACATGTCATCCTCTCAGTAACCTTTCATTTATCCATTACTTGATGCCCACTATTTTCTAAATGTGCCTATGACTATGCACTCAAGGGACTTCCACCTTCACATAGTGGGCCACCATTGGTGATTAGTTCCCCAAGTATGGTAGGGTGTAACATCTTAGAGAGTTTTGCATTAGTTAGTCACCTGTGGGTGTCAGTCTACATTGTTGACTTTCATAGACCACCCTGGAACTCTAAGTCAGTAAGATTTCACCATGTGGCATCATTCAGCTATCCCACTTACACGAGGGCCTTTGTACTTGTACATATGGTTTCATAGATCTAGGTTATTGGGATTGCAATATTTGGAATCAACCTACTAGCTTGAAAGCCTATAGCTTTGTTTATGTGGAGATTTGTTAGGTAACTTCTCTAAAATAAACAAAGTGTTATAATATTTTTTACACAAGATCAGGGCTCCTAGGAGAGTGACACATGAATGTGTCCTATAGAAATAAAAAAATATACCATCCTATGAGAGACTAGGTTGAATAGGATGACTATGTCTTATAGCAAAAAGACCATCTTGTGAGAGATTGGGATAAATAGAATGATTGTCCTATAGATATAAAAATTATAGGAGACATAATCAAGTGGGTCAATTGTGTTTTGAGGGTAAAGATAGGTTTTCATAGTTATGAATCTAGATGGTTTAGTATTAATTAGTAGAGAAGTTGATATAAACGCATTAGCAACTAAGTATACCTAATCAATTTAGGTGTGCCACATAGCACAAACCTTGTACCAATGTTGGCCAATAGAAGTTTTGAAACACAACATATAATTGACAAAGATCAAGCAACAATCTTGAAAATAGAAATATTATTCTGTATAATCATTCCTGAATGTTTTAAATTATTGTTTTAAAAATAAATATGATAGGGCATTTGGCTTTAGAAAGGAACTAGAAAGAGGTAAGATATAAATGGTTTCAGATTGTTAAGGCTAAAAGGGATTTTTATTGGTGATGATATATGATTGGTATTGGTACCTACCCACTTACTTCACAATCTTGTAATACTAAGGGTGTCGAGTGCTTTACCAATATATACCATCAACCATTTATTTATACTTGACCATAAAACTAAGTTAGTTTCTACCTTGGTGATGAAATCCAAGTAGGTATACCTTAGGTAGAATTATTTTAATTCTTTTTGATATTTTATGATTTGGTAGTGTGTGAATAAAATAAAAATCAATGTGACTAAATCAATAATTTAGTCTATATGTTTTAATCTAAGTAAGCAATCAATAAAATGAAAGATGAACTAATTATTAGTATTGTGGTTAATTCTTTTGCTTAAAAATTAATGGGTTGATTAGGTAAACTAAGTATTTAAATAGTACAAAATAGAATTGATTTAGTTGATTCTATCTTTTGAATAAAAGGCCAAAGAAACCTAATTGAGCAAGTCAAATAAGTCTCTTAAGAAAGAAGCAACTACATAAATAAATCAACCCAGTCAAATTAGTTGACTCTAGGGTTATAGTTTTATATAATTGAAAATTGTGAAAAATAGGATTGAAATAAAGGAAAATAAATGACTAAGTTATTGAGAATGAGCTTAATGATTTAATGATGTTGAATTAATATTTTGTATATTATGTCATCCAAATGAAGATTTTTAACCTATTAACAGAGTGGACTGGGTCGATAGAGACTAAAAACCTATATGCAAAAAATCAAACTAAGTCAAATAGATTGATCCAATTATATGTAGTTGAAGATAACCTACACAAAGCTAAATAGAGTCAATTAGATCGATTGTGTGTTAAACCTATGAAAAAAATGATATATTAAGTCAATAGATTAGATCGAGTGATATAAAAATGAAAATAAATAATAAATTAAATCATGAATGAAAACCTATAAGGGTTAGTTTACGTTGAGTTCACTAGAATGTATACAAGGAAAAGTGAAGTTGATTTATAAATCAATCCTAGATCAAAGAAGATAAATCAAACTAACCCTTATGCTTGTTAGTACATTTATATAATCAAGGTCATGACCAATATGGATACACTATACCTAACTAAGGGGTATCTTACCACATAATATCACTAAAGAGGGTTCCAAATCCTCTAATCATGTAATACCACTCAATAGACCTAGCTAGGTCCTATGGTTTGTAACAAAGTAAAGTAAATCTAATCTAGTGATCATAAAATATTGTAGAATAAATAGGGGATAATAAACATAAACAATAAACATGCAAATAATAACTCTACTCAATTTAATGTAGAGGTAACCTTAAACATGGAGATATAAATACATTAATAATCCAATATATGCAGATATATCTACTAATAAAAGAGGATTAAAAGTTGGGAATATTACCTTGAAGATGAACCTATTGAGCTTCAATCTCTCCCTTGGACAATGGTACTTTGAAATAGGTTTTTGTGGTTCATAAGGATAACAAAAATAGGTCATCTCTAGGATACAAGACTTCTCATATGCATCCAAAAGATTTATCCCACAAGATAATATTCTTCTCTAAATGTAGTATAAAACCATAATTAATGACTTCCTAAGTATAATGATAGATAGGTAGATAAATATGCATAAATTAATGATTCTCTCCATTAAAAATGAGGTGAAGGATGTGTATATATAACCAGATCTAACCCTAAACCCTTCCATAATTTTAGTCGACAATGTCAGCCCAGTCGACCTAGTTATTTTAAAAATAGAGAAATTAGGTCCTAGACTAAGTCAGTTGGGCGAACTTCGTTTCATAACATGCTCCATTACAAAAATAGGGTTGACCCATTTGATTATGTTCATAAAATGGTAAAAATAGGTTTACTATTTGAGGTAATTAATTATTTAGATAATAATTTAAGGGATGTGTTAAAGCTTAGGGAAATGTATAGGAGGGACTTATGTTGGTTGTAAGTGGTGGTATAGGGAACAAAAATCTTGTGAAGTAACAATGGTTTTATACACTTTTCTTGATTCACCCTTTAAGGCATGCAATTAAAGAGATTTTGATTGAATGAGCTCTTACAAGAAAGAAAGCATCAATAATTGATAATGTTAGAAAATATTGTGTATATAGAAATAATTTTGGTTACCTTATTTTGTGTATATTTTTTTAATATCTGATCACAAGATGAAATTATTGCAAAAATTCCATCCAATGAAAGTGCCTTGATTATTTTACCTTTGACTATGATTAGAGATATTGTAAAGGATGGTGATCTATTTGGATGATTATCTCTTTTATCATTAAGTAATGTGTTTTAGTGAACTTGATCTTATATTTTAGAAAGGAAGAAGAAGAAAATAAATATGGGTATGGTTTAAAAAATTGTTTGGTTGTGCACATAATGAATCAGATGATTGTGAAGAGATCCTCTTTGGCTTGGGAGGATGACCTAAAAATAAAATAACACTAAATCAAATAGTTGGTTAGATAGATACTTGAGTGGATTGCCTAACATTATCTTGATCTTATAAGCAAGGGCTTCCTCGGAGGTTGTCAATCCAAATGTTTTAAATAATTAAGTTTATAAATAAAATGATAAAGTACTTATATCAATAATCAAAAGGTACTAAAATTAAACACAAGAAATACTTGCTAAAGAAATAGACTATAAATGACTAATATAGCAATAAACAAATGAATACTAGTGCTAAATAGCTTGGGTCTATTTTAAAAAAATTAGGTAGGGGTCTATTAATAGATATGAACATAGAAAGTTAGATTTGGCTAAGGGTAGATAGGTGGAAATAGCTTGCTAGAATTTCCTACCACAATGACCATCGGTGGTTCGTGTGACTATTGGTAGTTAAGGTGACCATCAATAGTCAGGGTGATCATCGATAGTTGGACAAACCATCAACAATTAAGATAACTAGCAATAGTTATTTATGTAGGTCTAGGTTGGTAAATAGCTGATTGACAAGATCACAAGGTGGATTTTTGAGAGATGGATTGGTGTTGGGCTGAGTGGAAAAGGCAAATAAAGTAATTGAATACTAGAAAGAAAATACTTATCTTGTATAAATTTTATCAAGTGGTTGATTGAGATGGTTATCTTATTGGTGGAGTCTAATCTGATTTCAATAAAGTAATGGTACTTGACACTTTGGTTGATTGGTGATGGCATGTTGGATCTCCGACATGATGGATAGATTGTTAGATTGTTGATGAAAATTGACCTAAAATAAAGGAACTCTGGATGCAAAAGATCTTGATAATAATTTCATATCCTTTTTACCTCCCTATTTTTCTCTTCTTATAGGCAAGAAGTAGTACAACAAGATGTAAACTATGCTTCCTAATTTTAGCTCTCTCATGCGATGGATCACACATGGATTTAGACAAGCTATTTTTATAAAATCAAGGTGGATGGTTTACATGTTAATGATTAAGGAGGTGCACCTTGACCGTCGATGGTCAAGGTGATCGTCAGTGGTCATTTGAAGGGTCAAAGTGGGTAAAATATTGGTTAAGCTAGTTTGGTCAAACTAACAATTATTAGGCTTGGTTAGGGTGTAAAGGATCATATTGGTCCCAAGGGGCTCCTAAGATGGTCTATGGGTGTTTCAACATTTGGGATCACAGTGTGCGGATTTCTAGTGTCTACTTTTACCCCCTTTTTGTTATACAACTTTGAATTAACAAGATATAAAGCAAAAAATTGATTATTGGTCAAAGGTCTAGTTACCTTGAGTATGGGAGGAGGTGTTCCCCCTCAAACTAGGAGGTGATGAGGTAAAATATAATTAGGTGCAGATTTGATTATGTGGATGTCATGAAGGTGGGTGATAGGTTGGGCACTAAAGTGCAAAATAGGCATGCAAAGTGTGACAAAAGGTATGATTTCCAAGATCATGCAAATACTAGGTTACCATAGTTAATAAAAATAAAGGTTGGTATAAGAAGGACAAGTGAAAAGTGGACCACATTAACACATTTAGGTGTCGAAGCTAGGACACTCACAAGTATCCTAAGCAATGTTTATATTTTAATGAGTATCCAATGTAGGAAGTGCTCCCAGTGAAAACACAAACTAGTCAAGTGTCATGGGTATCCAAGGTAAGAAGTGATCCTGAAAATACACAAGTGGGTTGAGTAGGTGCAAGGTAGAAAAATTGAAAAAGGTAGTCAACATGGAAATTTTGTCACTGTGGTCAGAGGACTAAGAAAAAGTTGTCATAAAACATGGACTAGTTAGGCTCAAAATGAACCAATGGTGAAGTGACCAAGGTCATTAGGGGTAGGTGGAGAAGGTGGTATCCATGGGTGGGTAAATAATTTGGTAAAAATAAAAAAGGGGTGCTTAGAGGTGAAATAAAAAGGGTGAACATTCTAACCATCGATGGTTAGGGTGCTCAAGGGCAACCATCAATGGGTAGGGTAAAAACCCTAAAAGTATAGTGCTTAAAAGTGAAAAGTGAAGGTTATTTCACTCACTTTTAATTTTTACTATGGAGCTTTAGTTGATTGTGATTTTGAGAAAAAAATCTTGCTAATAGTGACTTTTGAGAAGGAGTTGACTGCTATTTGAGGTGGAGAGTGGACCAAGTGGACTAGTAAGGATGCAGGGAGTATGTGGGCATAGATGAGGATGGGGAGGTCTATGGCTTACTCCATGGTGGTGATCATGAAATGAGGTAGGGGTATCCTCAATTTGATAGGATATCTTGATTATTTGGAAAATGCATTGGGGTTTGAGGGTAGTATTGAGCATTTATGCCCTAGTTTGGGTTTTTGGGGAATTCAGGTGAATTTGTGAGTGAAAAGGGAAGCTGATGGGGTGGGTAGATCTTTTGGGTAGTTAGGTACATAAGGGTATCAAAGTATGAGGTTAATTATGTGGTTTAGTTACTTTTTAGGGTAGGTTAGGTTTTGGGTCTTCCATTCATAAAACACCCATAGTGATTGTTGATGATCAAGTCTAATCATCAATGGTCAATACCCATAAAGTAAAAGACACCTGACCCTTAGTGGTCATCATGAACACTAATGGTTGACTCATCTAATTTTTTGTTTAGATGCTACAAAAGTGTCTTAATTTAAGGTGGGTGATGCTAGGAAGGGAAATGGTAAAAAATAGGCTAAGGGTAGGTAAGGCTAGTAAATGGTAGAGGGAGCTAAGTTTTGTTTTTGAATTAGTATAGGCTGGGGAGTAGATATAGATACATGACTGAGTGTCACTCATCTTCATAGAGATCCACTAGGGGATGACCACAGCTGATTAGGCCCATTTGGAGGAGCTTGTGTTAGGGGTGATGAGGCATTATCAACATGTGCCTCAAGATACTTCTATGATCATAACACTCATCGAGAGATGGGATCCTACTATGAACACCTTCTTAATACCAACTAGTGAGATGATGGTCTTGCTTGAGGATGTATATAGGATCACACATCTTCCACTCTAGGGTGATCTGATCTATCATATAGATTGAGAGGAGTGGGAGGAACACACTGAGATTTTGTATAGAGATGATAGTGATTAGGTATGATGGCATGTTGGTGGGTTTAGCTACAACATGTTATACTAGAGGCCTCGAAGTGAGTTAAGACTTATGATAATGTTTATGATGGTTATCTCCTACTTTGTCCTTCCTGACTTGAGCAGTGGGAGGTTTGCATACTTTCTACTGGGGGTGATAGTGGAGTTGCTATTAGGGTGAACTATATTCAATTAGGTACCTATTCTCTTGGTAGGTGTGTGTGTATATATATATATATATAAGTAAATGTGGGGGTTTAGGGACCATAATATGTATGGTATTATTTTCAACCTAGTTTTATATTACTGATCCTATAAGAACATGTGGGTGCTGAGGCCAATGGTATTGCCATGTGTAGGATACACACATATTGAGTTCCCAACTAGGTTTATATAGTAGAGAGGTGACTTCATCATGTCAGTTGTAAGGGGAGGCTCCCATGACATTGATTGGTTTAGAGGTGCACTAGGTACACTAGTGATTAGAGATATCACCTAGAGACCTTATGTTTAGTTTCTAATGTGGCCTAACTATAGGAGGTACACACTCTCTCTATAGAGTTATAGATGGATATTTTCTAGGTTGGATGGGGAGGTGGATCTTATCCCATTTGATAGAGTGCATAGATAGTTTCGCCTAGTATAGGGTATTCTAGGTGCATTTATAAGGTATAGATATGAGGACTCAGAGATTTTATTATCATAGCCACATCCCATGCTAAATTTTTTAAACCATGAAGCATTACCAACCAGGTCAAAGATAGATGATGCTAGCATTATAGATGGTTATATGGCATGGTACTAAGAATTATATACAATGGTATATATTAGTGGGGATGATGAAGGTATAAGGCCAATGGCTATGGACCCAACTGGGAGAGGGGGTTAGAGGGTACAGGAACAGGGGGATGGCCCTGATGGATAAGTAGGAGTGGTGTTAACCATTACAAAAGCATATGTCATAACATTATAAAGATAGGTGGCCATCATATAGGGTCAGGTTACTACCCTCATAGGTGATAGGGACCTAGTGAGGGATTCATGAACCTTGGTTACAAAGGAAAGGGAATTTTAGAGTTAGAGAGGAAGAGGATCTACAGTTGTGATAAGGCCACTAAGTACTATCCACATGACATGCTACCTATCTATGATAGAGGAGATATGGTATTCTGAGGCTATAGTTTTGAGTTAGTGCCCTGAGGAGCCCTATTAGGGTGAGTACAGAGTGAGCTTGTCAGGTGGTGCCAGTGTGGTGACACTAGGGAAGTGGGTGATGTCTATAGGTGGATAGATAGGTATTATAGGTGGATAGGTATCGGGACCTAGTGGTATACCAAGAAATAGTGGTGCCCCAAGGGCATATATAAGACATAGCTTATGACATTTATGTTGTATAGCATTTTGATTCTAGCCTATGAGATGATGTGGTGAGAAGTACATTTTGAGAGAGACATGTATATCTACTTATACACATTATTATGTTATTTGACTCATGAGGTATATATATGATTACTGCTTATTGCTCATGTTCATAGTTTATGGTTTGCATTGATGTTCAATGCTTATGGTGTGATGTTATATTGATTATGGTATGGATGCTAGACATAGATGTAGACTTAGATAGGCATGAGATGGCATTCATTTATGGTAATTATTATGACAGTCTCAGTTTTAATGAGTATATGCTTCATTATTTAGGTTTTAGACATGCAGTGAAAAATGGTTTATTATTTTATTGATCATGGTTGCTATGATATGATCATGTTTGTTATGGTTTATGATTATGGTTATGCATGTGAATATGATTTGTTGTTAATTAGTTTTAAGGTAAAACACATGAGGTAGTTTAATTAACAACACAAGATGGGTGAAAAAAGAATAAAATCATGAGAGAAACATTGTAATGAAAATATCAACTAGCCATGACAAGATAGGAAGATAACATGATGCTCATTGTTTGACAAGGACTAAAACACAACCGAAGTTGGATTGGCTTAATAAACATAAGCCTTTATAATTCTTTGTATTAGCATGTATTAATTGGTTAAAAAGGTGGCTTGACCACATAATGTTAAGTAAGCTCAAAATCCCTTGATTATAGTGTCTAAAGGGGAGATGGATGAAAATGAAACCTTCTTGTGAGACTAACATGCCTCTTCAATAGGTGTCCAAAGAGTTAGTATAAATAAGCCTATGTCATACAAAGTATAGACTAATCAATTTAGGAAGTATACTTTTGAAAATTTATTTTGGTTTCCACCTTATTATGTTGTGTGAGAGCTAATTATAGATTTTAAAATTAGTTTTCTTTTGTTTGTGATTTTGATAGTGGGTCTTTTATTTTATTGTTATATATGGGAAGTTGATCAATGCGGGAAGCTTTAGAGAAATTGTTGTGCTTTTGACAAAAAAAATTTCAGCCATCCTTCAAGGGAATGATCTAAATTTATTTACTTTGTTCAAGGATCTATTATAGTTATCCTTAAAGGGAGAAGTCTACCTTATATTTTTGTAATTTTAGTATGCTTATAGAACTATCCTTCAAGGGAGTAGTGTGAGAATGCTAGAAATTACCCATGGTTGTTATTGGTTTGGATTTTGCTTTTTGCTTGTTTGATTTTTGATTGACATATACATGTTTATATAGGCTTATGGGTTAACCTTTATGAAGGCAAAACTAGAAACACAAGAGGTTGACTAGGTGTAAAGAGGTGCATGTGACAATGATCATGGGAATATATCCCAATAAAGGGGCAAAAAGTATGATGAGAATCATACCATGGGTAGAGATATTATACCCATTGTTTATTATTACATTATGAAAATGATAAATAATCACATGATTCAATTTTAAACAGTTTTCACTAAAAATAAGGAGATGAATATGGTTGAAATCAAGGGATGAACTTAAGGTAAAACAAAAGATGAACTTAATCCTTATTAACAAAAGAATGGATGTAGATGCAAAGCATTGAGGGGCTCAGGTTCCAAGTTACCTTCTAGAGAAGACATTCGGTAAGCTCTTGATCCATACTTGTGGGTTATGATATAGGCCCCAAGCTAATTGAAAGTAAACTTGCCCCACTTACTTTTCTCCATATTGGTGATATGCTAATTTTTATTTAGGATGAGGTCTTCGATATTGAATTCTCACACTTTAAGGTGTTTGTTATAGGCACGTTTGAAATGCTCTTGATAGACATGAAGATGGGTAAGGTATGCCAAGTGATGTTCATCAAGTAGCTCAATATGAGCTAAATGTTGTTGATGATAATCATCCTCAGTAAACATATCTTAAAAAGATATGTGAAGATAAGGTATTTAGACTTTGAGAGGCAATAAAAATTTTGCTCCAAACATAAGAGAAAAAGGTTTAGACACCTAAATCTAGCCACCAATAACCTCCAACTAAGCTTTTAACCAATTTCCACCCAAAATGCACAATTTGGCCTAAAAACACTAAAACACACTAAATGATCTGAAACTGACATATTCAAGTGCTGATTTTGGCTAGGGTATCACTAAATGGGGCAATGAAATTTATGGGCCAAATAACTTTGATCAAATCATTTTGAATCAAAATGCTAATTTTTCACCTAGGTACTCTAGATTGCTCTTTCCTATCAAATATTCTATACAAGATGCACGCCTTTGTTATTTTCTATTGGTAACATCCTAAATGGGAATATATTTCCAATGCATTTGACATTAACTTCCAATTCCAATCCAATCAAAATTTAGACCAATAACAAGGCATATTGATCAATTTGAGTAATTAGTGCACAGAGTGCTTAGTCATGCTTACAATCTAATTAACCCAAATCAAGGCATAATTAATAATTCCATGGAAAATTATTGAATACTTATTTTTGGAAATGAATATTAAATATCTACATCATTAGGTGACCTCATTTCTTGGGAAGACATCCCTAGGCCATAAATGCCATAAATATCAGGACTCATGCCCTTTATGCCTCATCAATGCCTTCCATGATGCCCTGCATGCCTCTTAATTTCCCCTTCTTCCAATGTCAAGATGAGGATAATTACAAACTTAATTCCAAAAATTTAATTAATCCTCAACCACACATCTCAATCTTAGGATGGACAGTTCAGGTTGATTCTAGACATTCTCAAAAATCTATAAATAGAGAGACCATGAACATCATTTATAAGCCATGATTATGCAAAGTTATAATGAAAAATTGATTAAAAAGATTCAAGAAATTAGTGTTAGCATGATAAATTTATTCCAAGCCAATCCAAGCCATAAGCCAAAGATGCCAAGGAGAAATGGAGGTAGCCAAGCTTCCATTGTGAAGGACTTCATGAGCACAAGCCTAGCAAGCCACTACAACAAGCATTTTAGAGCATCTAAGGGAGGTAAAAGAAGGTTTATTTTGCATTTTAGTTTTGTGTTTTATTCATGTTTGTTAACTAATCTCTCCTTAGTGTCTAGGCTTGGAAATGTTATTCTAGTTAGTGTGTTTCTTTCATTTAGTTTTCATTTTGAAACTAACACCATACTAACCATCCTCTCTTGAGTCAAAATTCCTAGATCACATATGGAATGCATGGTGGGACTAGACATATCCCACACATGAAGAAGATCATTTTATAGCTTTAAAATATTCATTTGGACCCTTCAAACTCTTTTAAATTGATTTTCTAACTTTATTTTGCCATTTTTGTTTACCATAGTTTTTACACAATCACCGACATCAGCTAGTAAGACTGACATCAGTTGGATAGCATAGCCAACATCAGTTATCAAAACCAACATTGGTTGTATACCTACAATTAGTCACATTGGTATAATCGATGTCAGTTAGATAACCAACATCGATTAGAAAATGTAACCATTTTTAGTTATATAAAACAACATCGGTCACTGTGTTTTTCTTAAAACACAGACCTGAGAGCTCTTTTCCTAAAGTTCACAATCTTTAGACTAAGGGGTCAAATTAACACCACCAAATATTTTTTTTGGGCTTAAAATTGAACACACTTGTCAATTATTTTTTGCAATAGTTGTTTAATCAAATTTTTTTTGGCAAAAAGAGGAATGTTACATGTATGCTCTTCCATTTGTCCCCTTTAGGGAACCCTTGGAATCAAAAGTTCCATTTTTATTACAAGTAGCCTATTCCAAGGCTTAGAAATAAATTCATCTAAAGCACTCCCCAAAAACTTGTTAAAGTTTGGGTGACCTTGAAAATGATCCTAAAGTCTTTCTACTTTCATGTTTTCTTTATTTCTATGCAAACTTAGCTTGCAAGGGGGACTTTATCACCTCTTATAAGTTATTTAGGGAAGATTTGACCTAGGGTTTCACCTCCCAACATTTACTTCATTTGTCTCCTAATTGAAGTTGCACACAGGATGTAGTGACACTTTGGACATCACACTACACTGAGTGAACAAAAAGATATAGTGGTTACAAAAAGGACTAGACCTTTTTGAAACAAGCCAAGCGATATAGACCCAAAATCTATGCTTTTATTTTTCATTGTTTGGCATGAAAGTCATTGTGTAATTTATTCCCCTAAAATGTTTAGAAACTTTTCAGATATTAGACAAATCCCCACTTATCATAGAACTATTGTTGGTGCAAGGTGCGCCTCAAGGTCCATGTCATAATATTGTCATTTGAGAGAAGGGGGGGTGTAAAAACCCTACCATATAATGCACATTTAATTTTATATGAACACTTAAAATCCTCTAAAATGATTTATATTAGTGTATTCTAACAATACCAAGCAACCTTGTCAGTTTAGGATCTAAGAGCGATTAATTAGTTGGTCTTGTCCTAGATTAAAGTCTTGTTTGAAGTAAAAAATTGGTGTAAACAAAATAATTCAAACCAAACACATGGTCCTCATTTTCTTTTGAATAAAGAGGCATTATGCTACCCATGTGAGATCATCAATTTTCCTTGTTCAAAGTTCATCAAAAGCTTGATAATCATATCATCCACTTTGGCATAGTTACGTTGCCTAATTGAGTCTAGATCTTTACCAAAGTTGTTTTAAGTCCTTCATTTATAATCTAAATTCATAATTTCACCTTTACAAGTTCATAAGGTTGATGTGTTAAGTGGGATTGCCATTTGCACTAAACTTGAGGGAACTTAGGTTTAATTTCCAATTTGGGTTGATGGTCATTCAAGACTCATAATCATTATCATCACTTGATAGACTTAAGCCATTTTTTGATAACCACTTACACTTTGAGTCTATGCACCATAACATTTTGAGTCAAGAAAATTAGTGTTATGCTATCAAAATTGTGGGAAAATGTCTTTACCTTAGAGAGTTTTTGAAACAAACTTTTTTGTCACACCTTCTAGGTATTATAACATCATTACACTACCTAAAACATTTTGAATATTGTTTCATAGACCCTATTGCATAGAGTTCCAAATTTATTCCTACATTTTTAGACCAATTCAAGTGTACTTTTATGATATTTTGTATAACACATTTATATCATTTACTTTTGTATAGATTATTTATCAAAAGAGTCAAGTTTTATATCATTATTTATGAGAAAATAAACTATCTCTAAAAGTGCCTTTTATTTCATACCTTATACCTAGTCGATCAAGTTCATGTCCAAGAATCAAATGCCTAATGTTTGTTAGAAGTTTTTCAAATTTGTTAGATTAAAACTTTCATCTCTTTCAAAGTCTATCTTTTGATGTCATTTAGCCAAGAGTCCTAGCGCATGCCTTATTTGAGCCTAGCTTTTGATGTCATGTTTGGCCAAAAGACCTATCAAATTTTAAATTCCCATATTAGACTGATTTGAAACCCTTTGACCTTAGAGTTTGGCATTTTGATTTTTGGTCCATTTAATTGCTTATCTTTGTGTGAACAGTGAAACATTAGATACTTCATGCTAGCTTATTTCTTCACAAATATTTACATAAACCTTTTAATCCTTTTGATGAATCTACACCAAGTTGGAACATCATCTATTTTAGACATTATCCTTTTTAGAGTTTGTATAACTCTTTGAACTTTTATCGCAAATCATTGACTATAAATCCCAACATGTATCCTACACTCGTAGTGGACTCATATATAATCCAAGGTTTAGTAATGTAGATGCACAGGAAGAATTGGTGTAAGACCCATATGAAGATAATATTGCTTATGATATGGATTCTTATCCCTCTTATAATACTCAATCAGGGGCACAAAACCAAGATCTATTAGCTAACTATCTGGTTAACACACTACCTTATTCAAAACAAGACCAAGAATAAACCACATAATACCTAGCTACAATACCCATAGTGGATGAGCCAGTTCTTCAATAGTCATTTTCTACTAATACAACTTCCACGTATGATTCATTTTTGTTTGAGTGACATTTTTTAGAGAACAAAGATGAGATTTTGGTTAGAGCCAAGTGGTAAGGGCCAAGTTTCCAACAAACTTTCCCCATGAAAATTTACTAAGTCTAGTAAGAGTGCCCCACAATATCATTTACAATCATCAGGCTTCTTCTATCAATCTTATGGATCTAGTCCAAACAACATACCAAGATCTTAATATATCTAATCGAGGCAAAAACATCATGGAAGATCACTTTAACAAAATGTAGATAACATATCAAACCTGCTTGAATATAACAGATGATTTCAATCAGATGAACATGGTGAGTAAGCCTCTTATTGACCTAGTTCCTTTAATAGGAGTGTTGATAGAGTTAAATAGACAAGAGAATTCAAATATTGACCCATTCATACAAACCACTTTGATAGATAACTTGATACATATTCCTATTATTAAAGAAATGTCTTCAGCCTTTACAATAAATAGTGAGCTAACGTAGTAAAAAAATGCACAAATAATGTCCAATCCTAATAAAAGTGGTACTAATGTGAAAACAAATAGCCAAAAACATGTGCCTATAGTTAATTCCATGAGTAGATCATCATACTAAGGAATAAGAGTTTCTACATCCCAACTTCAACTGACTGCTTTCTCAAGTGTATAACCTACAAGATTAGGTAATTAAATAATAGCTAATGTCATGCCTCAATGACAAAATGTGACAAACCCTACTCTTCCTCAATAATTATTGAGTAGTATTCCACAATAGAAGACATAATCTAGTATATCAATGCAACATGGGACAAATGCATTTCCACCTCAATCAGGGGTAACAAATATTCCACCTTGTCAGGTAATGACAAACATAAATCTTTAGTCATAGACTAATATGCCAATCTAAAACCAAGCAATGACTAGTCAACAACTTATAAATATTGGTCAGTGATAGATGTTGAATCTGTAACCTATTTTCACTTCTTCATAGGGATTCATGCAACAAGGAGGTCCCCATGTTTCTCAAGTACATACTAGACAACTGTAGGTTAAAAATGTGCCACAAATATAGAGACAAGGTCTTGGTCCACAAGTTCCCACTCAATAGTAAGGTTTGATTAGTTAGTATCATGTCCCTTTTCAACCACAGTAGGCACAATATAGTTATATATCTCTGTTCCAACCATAAAATCCTCCATTAAAACCTTTATCACCAACCCAAATTAGAATATCACACAACCAAGTGTGCAATTTCAAGTACATCCTAATCCATGTATGCATATTCCTGGTCCATTCCCCAACCAAAATAATGTACCCTAATAGGTATGTCCATCATACCCTAGTCAAAGTGTCCCACTTCTGATCTCCCAACCATCTATCCAAACCATTATTCTCCCTGAAACCAATGTTCCTTCTAGTTTCCTATCCCAAGAATTACAACAGATGAAGGATGTAATTGCTACCATTCAAGTTGGTAAGCAACTTAAAAATTTCAAATTATATGATGTGTTATCTTACCCATTAAACATGGAATATTTGTAGATACCATTTCTTCTAGGATATGAACCACCAAAATTTGATAAATACAAAGGGAAATGTGACCCTAAGGCTCATTTGACCAAATTCTTTGTCACATGTCAACTGGTGGCATATAACGACATATACATTTTATTTTTGATTCAAAGGAGCTTCTCTTTACAAGCCTTGAAGTGGTTTTTAAAGCTACCCAAAAATTTAATAACAAATTTTGATGATCTTTCAGATAAATTTGTGCAACACTTTTCCTATAATCTCAAGCATGAGATTTCATTAGTAGACTTAATGCAAGCAAAGCAAAAAGATGGTGAGAGTTTTGCAAGTTTTTTATAGTGATGGATATCCCTTGCAAGCTATTTCACCCATAGTTTATCAAATAAACAATTAACCATTGTGCTTACCAAAAATTTGCATAGTGAGATAGCTTATCATTTAGAACTACAATGTGCACATACTTTCAAGGAAATCATCAACAAAGGCTTGTTGATTGAGTGAGCACTCATCAATAAAAGAGTTATCAAGTTTAATTCAACTAATCAAAATCAAGGTACTAGTTAGGGAAATGACTAACATCTCATTCAAGTGCCAACATCACAACCAACACAGGGCAATAACCAAGAAAGACCGAATCAATTCAACCACAATAGGAATGTTATGGGAAATGGAGTAACTAAATCCTATCATGTCCAAATGGTGAAAAAAACATATACACTACATTTTTAGCTTACTCTTACTAAGAAACCTCTCCAACTAATTCCATAAGCACAATAACCAAGACCTACACAACACATATAGTAGCCTTTACCATTGCAAACCCCTCCTAAGAGAATTGTGTCTATACATCATGTCTTTAGTGACCTAGGAAAACCTACTGAGTCTGTATTTCACAAGCTTACTACTAATAATATGATTAGTTGGACTATACCAAAGCATTATCTACAAGGCATTTCTTATCATGATTGGTATCATGAAAATGAATTCTATGACTATCATCAGGTCAACGAGCATAATCTATGAAGATGTGTCTAAATCAAGCATTTAATAGAGAATATGTTGGAGAATGGGGAGATAACATTGGATAATGGTGATTCCACTTCTAATCAAACTCTTATAATTTATCAAAACCCTTTTCCATGACATAATAATCAACAATAGTAACAATAATGGCCAGTGTAGCAATAAAATCAATAGTATCAAAATCAAAGGCTGAACTAGTAGAATCAACTAAATTAGTAGCAAAATCCATAATGATAGAACAATGGAAAAAACTAAGGTCAAAACAATAACAACAAAAAAACCAACCATGTAATTACACATGACTACAATAGGGTTGTAGGTCATATTATAGGGGGTAGTATTAATACCATCTCCATTAATCCTAGACCAAGCACTAATCAGCCTAGACCATTGCTAAACAAAAACATTCAACTAAATTACATGGATAATACTTATTTGACTTGGGAATGCATACAGGCAAACCAAAAAACTAGGAATTCCCCTTTTAGACCTTATATCGACAACTCATCCTTGCCACGTGACCACATATGAGTGCACTGGTAACTGAGACTTGTATTGTTTGTTCCCACACCATTCCTAACACTGGTTAACAATAATGGTCTAGTATTTAATCCTAATTGTGCAATCACAACTTAGAGGTCAAAGATTACTATCCCATGCCCATAACCATCCACTACTTTGTTTGTCATCCAAAAACGGTTCAACCTTAGAGTAAACCATTCACTACTGACAAAGATAAGAAGTTTGATATTGTAGAATAATTATAGAAGACACTAGCATAAATTTATATTTTAGATTTATTGTGAATGTCAATAATCTAAAATAATATATTGAATGAGTTTTTGACCCAATCCACTATTACTAGTGACATATCCCCTGATAAATTTTAAGCTTTGGTTGGACACCTAGCTCCAACCTAACAAGTCACATTCAACCAAAGTGATCTGTCATCCCTTAGCCAACTCCATAATAATCCATTGTACATATAAGTTTATATAATATGGCATAAAGTGAAATGTGTCCTTATAAACAATGGATCTAGCCTCAACATAGTATCTCCAAAGCTCATCAAGCTTTTTAGGTACACAATGGTAGATCTCCAGCTAGAAATAATAACCATCAAAGCCTATGATAATCAAGAAAGAGAATCATAAGGCACCATTAGTTTTCCAGTTATCATTGGGCCTTTAACTCATGATACACTTTTATATGTGCTTGATCTTGAGTTATCATAAAATATGCTTCTAGGTAGGCCTTGGTTACATGAGATTCATGTAGTCCTATCAATGCTACACCAATGTATCAAGTTTTCCCACTCAGGGATGGAAGTGAATATTCCAAGAGATTTACACCCATATGAACAATGCAAGCATCTTGAGGCCAAATTTTGAATCTATAATTATCAATATGGTATGAATCAAAGTTTCAAGTAGGATAAAGGAAAGGTTATACTTATTGATCCTTTACCAGATAATTGCATAGAACCTAATATCTTAGATTCCCTTTCCCACATGCCACCTCTTGAAGCTTTTAATCATTTCACCATTTTAGATAATAGACCAAGAGAGTATGTGACCCATGATACATTTCATATTGCCAATCTTTCTCAAAATCCAAAAATCTTTGGGTGACCTAAAGTCACCTCACATATGCATTGGCAATAAAAGAGAAAAGATAAGGGACCTATCAAATTTTTAACAACATCTAGCATATAACCTAACCCTCTTGAAGGGGATGAATCATGGTTATACAATGACAACCAAGCAAATTGTTATAAAATTACAAAGTATCCTATTCCCAATAGGATCATGGAGTATCATAATTATGAAGGAAGGGGCCTCAAACTGAATCAACAAGAAACCATCGAGCTAATTTTCATGACTAAGTATGAAAAACATTATGGAATTGGATTTAAAATTCTTGGGGGTGACCCCATATATCTTATTCAAGCTTCATCACCAATGATTAGTGATGATGATGTCGATAGTGAAGCAGAGTATGATCATAGCCCCACGTTTAATGACCTAGCTAAAACCAACTTGTTTGATAATAATGTCATTTGTAACCTTACCCTAGCCATTCATTGCAACCCTTTGCCATTATATTATCCCTAACTGATAGATTGGGACCAACAATAATATAGTTTGTCGATTGATGAGTTTTAGAATGATGAGGCATTCTATGACTTTTTAGGCCTTAGAGACAACATTATATTGGGAGATCACAAATCAAGATTCTTAATCACATTAGATCCTGTAGCCTATTTTGGAGAGTGAGTGAACACCCTTAGCCAAAAATAAATAAGTAAAACAATGAGGTCCCAAAGTGAAAACCTGTTTGAGGTACTTTTTGACCAGGGAAAAAGTAAAGATAAAGGCTAGTCTAGTGGTAAAAACCTATTTTAGGCACCATTAGATAGGGGTGTTTATTTTTATTTGAATTTATATCAGGAGACCACCAATGATGAACTTTCCTATGGATCTGAGTTTAAATTTGAACAATAATAAGTATTTAATCAAAATTTTCAAGAATTTTTGACTATTTTTATCACATGGCTAGATCTCCCATTAGGAGACTCAGATTCATCATGCCTAGGAGAAGTTGAAGACTAAGTCCTATAAACACCAAAATTACATCACACACACATATGTAACTACCTATGTTGAAACCCCCTTCAGCCCCATTTCAATAATAATAATTAGCCTCCTTAACCCATACTTTTACCCTTCACACATTTAACTAATTTAAAATACTTAATTAAGTTAATTAAAAACCCCTTATACCACCTTACCTGGCCACCTCATCTTAAGATTGATTCTCACCTAATGAGTCACCTCAAGACTTAGTCCCCTTATCCTAACTACCCAAGATTTATTCTCACCTAAAAACTAAATTCCTAATCAACTACATCCTTCTTAACCTCTAATTTTTACCATTTTATAATCGGTGCCACATTTGACATGAGGAGCAATTAAAAACTTGCCAAAAATATTAGTTTTACCTATTTTAAGGCCATTAACATCGGTTAACCCACAACTGATGTTAGTAGGATTGTCAACATCAATGATATAAGCTAAACTCCAACCTAATGTTTAGGTCATAAAAATAAAAAAAAATCATTCTTAATTATATTCAAGATCTCAGTATTCAACTTTTGACATCTTAGCTTACTATTATCTTAAGTAAGTCAATCACGATCAGGAACCAAGCTCTTGAGGACCAACAACACCCTCTTGTTCTCTCTATTTAGGGCATCAGTTTGGACTACTTGATAAGAGCCATCAATCAGGCACTTATCATTTAGTTACAACTATAACTAAGTACATCACTTATTATATAGGTCTTTTAAGCATTTATTTTTCTATCACTTTATATCTACTATTCATTACTTTACACATTATTGACTGAACCTTCATGACAGAGTTATAAAACTTCCCTATTTGTTTTCCCTTGACCTGAGACACCAAACCTATGACCAGATCTATCCAAATCATACTCTTTCTCTCTCATAACTCTCCCCAACCTCCAAGACCTAGTCAAAATCATTTCCCAGACCTAGAAAAGCCTTCTATAATCTCTTAGGAAATTATTTCCCCTATCGACCTCGACATCCTAACTGACATCAGTCATCTTTACCCATAGTCCTTGGTAGCATAATCAATATCAATCACTTCCATATCGACATTGATGATTGTGTATTTCTTAACCTTTCCAAAACCCACCCAAACACCTTCTAAAATATAAATATAATATATCACCTACACTCTATTACTTTCTATTTCACTCAAGTTGTAAATAATGGTAATATTATCTATCTTTACCTCTCTTTTAATTATTTATTACTCTTTTGTCTCTCAAAAGTGGATTTTCATCTCTAAGGAAGTATCACACTTCCTAGAACAAGCGTGTAGCTTGGCAGCCCACTCATTTATCTACTAAAAAATATTTTGTGGTAGTGCTTTCTTACTTGAATGTAGTCCTCCCCAGCCAAAGAGGAGTGCTCAAAACATCTAGATACATCACACAAATCAATCTAAGTTCATTCTAATCACTTATCCCTATCATTATTTTCTATTTTTCTTTAGACTTGAAATAGACAAATTTTAGTAAAACATTTTTGGCACACTCGATGGGATCCTAGAATTTTCCTTAAGTTTATTTCTTGTTTTAAGCATTCATATAGGTTCATTATAGTGAAAACTTCATTTCTTTCACTTTCACTTTCTCCTTCTCTTCTCTCTTAAAATGAAAAATTCAACATTTTAGTTTCTGTTTAAAGTTAATAAACTAAAATTTTATTCTTTTTTTTCATTTAAAAGTAATTCATCATTTTTTCTCACAAGGTGAAAGAATATCTTTTTGCTTCTTCTTGCATGCACATTAGGATAATGAGTTTCATTCTCTACTCCTATTTCATCTTTTTTTTCACTTGAATCTAAAAATTTTAGATTTGGGTTTAAAACTTACTACATTTCATTATTTACTTGTTGCATATTAGCTTACCTAGTTAATTAAAAGTATTATGAATAAATTTTAGTGCACCTATGTTACACAACCAAATCACACTCGTACAAACAAACATCTAAACTCACTTGAGAAAAGCCCCATTGAGATCTCATCATCTGGTTGATCACCTTACCCTACCTAGCTATCCTACTTAGATTTCACCACTAAGGGGAAAACCCACTCCATTCTCTAGTAGATTATAAACTCTAGATAGAAGGTATATTTTGGCTAAGCGGCCTGGCTTGGCTTCAGGTCCGTGAAGTGTGGGGAGTAAGCCCCTATAACAAGCCACATACCTGGTCTAACATAGATTTATTTTTTAGCACTAAAACTAACCTAAAACTAGCTCTAGATTGTTTTCTATTACCTTCAATAACCAAATTTTCTTCTTACTATTTGATTAAGGCATAAGCCAACACAAGACTAAAATTAATCTCTAGGAGTTAATAGTTGTTAGTTGTATGTTCTTTTTCTTCTTTTCTATTGCCTTCTATATTTTGGAGTTAGTAAGGACATTTTCTTATTGATTCATAAAATCAACATTATTTCCCATACTCAATTTGTATAACTTGTTATATCATTTATTTTGAGCATTCTTCCTTCTTACATAGACCTCTTCCATCCACCATTTTACCTAGTCTCTACTTATAGGTTTCTAAAACCTTTAGATTTTCTATCTCCTAGGATATCATAGTGACTGACATTAGTTAACTATATTGACATTGGTATATTTTAGCTATTGACATTGATTAATCTCACTGACATAAACAAAATTTTACTACTGACATCGATCAAGTGACTGACATCAACGATTGTGTAATTTTCATTTACTCAAAACAACAAGCTAAAATAGCCCACTTACCTACACTCAAACCTAGTTTTTCATTATTCTATCACTACTACAGGGTAGTAAGACTATTTATACTTCCTCTTATATGGTATTGATGTGAACTCAAGCCAAAATTCTTACCAATTATGCAAGCTGACAACCACTTCTACCCTCCCCTCTTGTTGTTGAGTCTGCCATGAAGCATACTTGAAATACAAAGCATATGCCCAGCCTCAACCAAATTCCTATTGTGCCTAAAGGAGATCAAGATTTTGCTGAATTTCTTGATTGTAATGTGATATCCCTTCAACATTACCTTACCAGGAGATAAACCCATAATTCTTTAGGTGACCTAATCTATGGCATGCCAACCTCTCTAATGGAAACAACTTCATTTTTAGTTGCCTCCACTATTTTCCCTATGGTTACTCAAACCAACACTTTGACAAGTAACACAACTATAAACAATGTCTAGAGTTTAGCATCACCAACTACCCAATCCCACCTAAACCTTAGCGTGACTTCCCTACTTTCACAACCATAAGTAGTACAGTCAAGTCTTACCCCATTCTAGAATTTGGTGGTACCTATTCCATCTACTCCTACACCTATAATTACTTAAGTTATGACTCATCCTTCATCCAATATAACCATGCCAATAACCTAACCTACAATAATAATAACCAACCAAAGTGTAGTCTCCAACCTAACGGGACAAGCCCCTTTTCTTTCTGCACCCTAGCCTACGACTCATTATCTTTATGTTTCCCTAACACAACCTTAGAAAGCTATGTTATACACTCCCTCTAATTCCTATTAGGTTCCCTTTAATTTAGGAGGTATCTCCCAAACTAATCCCCCTTTAGATCTCATTAAGATGTTGATGGATAAGATGTTTAATCTAGAGACATCAATTTTTGGTTCAAAAAATATGTTATCTTAAGATCATATATGCAATGAACCCATCCATCCTTCTGTGCATATTCACCCTTATCCAAGCCAATGGGAACTCCTTGAATTTACTCATTTCTAGAGTAAAGAGGACCCACAACAACATTTGTGAGCATTTTGATATGTTTGTTATTTAATAGGGCATGATGATGCATTACTACTTCACACTTTCCCTATGTCTCTTTTAGGTGTTACCTTGGATTGGTATAGCTCTATACCTTAGCATTCATTTTCTCATTTACCCAACTCGCATAAATATTCCTAGACCATTTCTCTATTAACATCTCTAAAAAGGTTTCTATTATAGATCTTTATTCTATCAGACAATTTGATTACGAGTCTATTGCAAATTTTGTCACTCGCTGGAGAGGCTTGATCAATCAAATCTCCTTATCCTTACCCTAACCTAAGCTTATTAATCTCTTTTCAAGGGCATGTACTAATAACATCTCATCCATACTCTAGGTACAAACTTTTTCACATTTGATGAGGACTTTACAATGGCATAAAAACTCAAGATTCATGCTATAGACGAAGGTAAAGTCAGGTTGCATAGTAATAATCCCAATTCCAAATCAAATGATTCCTCCTCTTCTAAAACTTCTCCTTCTAAATAAAAATATAAATTATCCACCAATGTGGTGGTATTAAGTTATCTTCTTCCACAACCACAAACCAATTGAATTCCTTGACTTCCCAAAATTTGACCAAGTAGTTCCAATAATGGTATGAACAAAGATAATACACTCCCATTGGGGAGTCATATACATCCATTTTGGAGAAACTATTGCAATAAGGTGTCATATCCCTTTCTCAAATCAAACCTCCTATATATTTTGACCCCTCCCATCCTATTCCAACTTGGTACAAGGAAGATAACTTTTGTAGCTACCATTGAGTTAAAGGCCACAATTCTAATAATTGTAATACATTCAACAACATTGTTCAATATATGATTGATATGGGTGATCTTATCTTGGATAATAATAATGCACCCCCTAATCAAAGTATGAATGTATTCAAACATCCTTTTCCTAACCTTTCACCCAATCAAAATAGTGTTTAGACCACGACTAACTCAGATGATCATAATATCTATACGATTAATATGGTTTTTCCTTTACCTCTAATTCAACCTTCCACTCATAAGGAAACACCTATTTTATCAAATAGTCCCCCATAGTCAATGGCATTTATTTTTCTTGTTCTTCTTCCCTAGGTATAAGTACCTATTTCACCTATTCCACTCCCACATGAAGAAGAGCCTCCATTACCACTAATTCTACCATCAAAGGAGCCAATATTACCAGTTCTTTTTGCACTAATATTACCTATTATTTTACCTATGGAATACCATGCCTTACCTATTCTTCAACCACATTTTTAAGGGAACATCATTCCTATATTATACACTCTTGAGGAACCTTCTTAGCCTACCTCTCCTCCACCTATAGAGAGTAGTAACCCATCCATGCCACCTTTTCACCTTGAAGAGTTAGTGTTATCCACTCCTACATTAGATGAGATACTTATTGTGCCTACTCCAATTATACCACTCTTAACCCTTATTTTACTAATGGAGGATCATACTTTACCTATTCCTCACCCACATGTTGAAGTAGCAATAATATCTATGTTTTACCCCCTTGAGGAGCCTTCTTCACCTACCTCTCCTCCACCCATGCCAAACCATGTCTTTTCTCTTATCTCTATCGAATAAGATCTCATTATGGTTATTTCTCATCTTTGGCCTAGAGTAGTAGAGACTAACAATTTCCCTCTATCCCAAACACCCCATCCCTCTAAATATATAACCATAAGGCCTACATCAACTTCATCTAAACCCTTCTCATGGTTGGTGAAAAGTCTATAATGTCTTGACTCCATGAAGCTAGATCATGTACCATTTTGAGACTGGCTTAAAACTCCTTATCCAAAATAATGAATGTCAACCTTTACCACTAACCCTCTCACTACCCTTTACCCCAAGGTCTTTGACAAAGCTAGAGCTTCTTCACCAAAAGCACTTGAAGTTCAGCCATCTATGTCAGAACCCTCACCCTCATAGGCATCTAACACATTAAAGTAGATCAAAACCTTATGCATATGCCTTGTCTCTAATTTAATTCATCCATAGATGAAATTAGATTTAACTCCTCAATCACAAGTTGGATTTTCATGGTCTAAATTATATAAAAATGTTAAGCTTCCTAGATCTCACCGACCCCCTCTTCAACCCTCAACTTTACAATCCATTTTGGGACCACACCCCTCTACTTTAGTTGGAATATTACCGACCCAAGAAAAATAAAAGGTTATGTTACCTCCACTACTGCCTTTGCCACCTGGTAGGCCTTTCACATCTGACACCAAGATACCTAACACCAAAAAAGTGTCATAAAAAAATGTAACTCCACCACTACCAAATAAGGCACCACACAAAATTACTCCCATGACTCCTAAACAAAAGAAGGTTTCCACTCCTATTAGCACAATAGGTGTGAGCCCACTTACAGGCTCTCAAATCTTTTTCCTATGTCATTTATTGCAATCTTCTATAATAACTCTTCCTCCCATTAAGCCTTATAGTCCTCTTGGAATGAAGCCATCTTAGGTTTAATGATACACAAGTGTCTTTATATCATCATTCACTTGGACACAATACTGAGAGTTGTAAAGCCCTCACAATAGTCCTTTGGCAACACTTTGATGTTGACACTCTCTTTGATGATACTCCCATTAACCTTTCCATTATTGTGTATTTATATCATCATTCACTTGGACATGATACTGAGAGTTGTAAAGCCCTCACAATATTCGTTTGGCAACACTTTGATGTCAACACTCTATAGCATCTACAATGCCTCCTACTGTTTAACCTAAATTCAAACCCAAATATGTGGTTGTACCCCCTTTGCCACCTCCTTCACCTATATTTCAAGTCAACATAGTTAATGTGGCCATACGGTCATAAAAACAAAAAGATAAAGGTAAGGAAAAACTTATGATTCCTTGGGCTCATCCTTTTCCCAAAGACACTCCTCCTCTGAATCCTAAGGTTTCTATCTTAGGGGTCTCAAAATAGACATCTTCAAATGTTATTCAAAGCTCAATGGTGAAATAGCTTCACCAAACTCGTATGAAAATGTCCTTGTATGAGTTGATCCAAAACTCATCCCATCATCATCAAGTTTTTTTTAGTGCCTTGAAATTTATTGAGGTACAACCTAATGATCTCCAACCTCTTAAAAATTTGGTCAGTTCCCTTAATTCCATCTCCCTGATTTCTTGTAGTGATTCAAAAATTCCACTTCAACACCTTGAAGATCAGGATTCTACCCTTTTTGTTACCACATATATTGATCAAATGCATATCAAAAGAGTCATGATTGATGGGGGATATATTATTAATAATATTTCCACCCATGCCTACAAACAAAAAGCCCTTCCCAATGATTGCATGTCTCAAACTGACATGGTACTTCTCTCCTTTAATGATACCATAGCTACTACAGTGGGTAATATTATCTTACATTATCTGTGTAGGTCCCCACACTATTCTTGAGCTCTTATATGTTGTTGAGGGAGAGTTCCAATATAACATACTACTTGGATGACCTTGGATATGTGCTATGGCATGTGTACCCTCAACTTTGCACCGTTATGTTAAGTTTGAATGTGATGGACAAGTGCATGTCATACCTACTGACCCACCTCCATTTAAAACATGCATCATGACTTATAGTCCCAATGATGTTCTCATTCCATTGAAGACATAATCTTCCCCACAATACTTTTGAATCTTCCACAAGCTATACTCCCACAATTACATAGATACTGACAACACAAATTCCTGACAAGGATCCCATGGAGGAAACTTTTCAATGTTTATCACTTGATTAATATCATTTATTGATGATTAACATGTTCTATACTCCACAAGAGTATATAAGGCTTCATATGCATTCAAATTATGATCCTCACATTGGGATGGTCATCCCTTATGGCCCCCCTAACCTTAGAACCAATTTCACATATAGGTTAATTGATCAAGCTCCTATTGTGGGCAATCCATCTTCTTCACCACAACTATTTACCCATGACTTTTATTTCCTAAGCAACCCTAGTTGTGTACACACCTATATCTATCAGTGTGCCTATAAATAATTTGGTTTGGGTCATTATTAATAGGGTGTCCATATGCCTATTGAATATCCTACTAGCAACACCACTGAAAATGCCAAAACGAGGCATGGAGTGGGTTATGATGAACCAAATAAACTCATTAAAATTTCCCATGAACCAATTATTAAAGAGCCAGTATCTCTTTCTCCACCTTCTTCTCTACCATCACCTACCAAATTGGAGGTATCTATAGCTCCTAATTTTTTTCAATAAATGTCATCATTTGGGGCCTCTCACATATCACTAGGGTAAGGAAACAAGGTCCCTTCCTCTCGTTCATCCTAAAATAATTGATGAAGACTCTCCCACTATTAGCACTATCCAATGTCAAGATGATGATGAAATTCTCACATATATGGGTGTAGATGATTCCTATATCTAATGATCACTCCCATCCAAAACGTAAGCTATGTTAAATGAATCAACCATTGACATCAATCTATCCTCTCATGATAACCCTTACATCCTCAAGATTGGTCAATCTTTGGATTCCTCTTAGTAAGTTAATTATGCCACATTTCTTAATAACCATACTAAAGCCTTCACTTTTTCTTATAATTACATGCCTAGTATTGACCCCTCTATCATCACCCATAATATTATCACCAATCAAGATGTTAAACCTGTTAAGCAGAAGCTTCACAAGATGTATCCTCATATTGCTCTCCTTGTTAAGAGCTCCAATGCCTCCTTTATATTAACTTTATCCAACCCATAGACTACCCGTAATGTATTTCCAATATTGTTCCTATCATAAAAATGATCAAGGGAATCTGCATTTGCATTGACTATCATGATTTAAACCTTACTTGTCTAAAAGATGACTTCCCATTGCCAAGTATCAACCAACTTGTTGATCTAACAGCCAACCATGAGATGTTATCACTTATGGATGGGTTCTCTAGATATAATCAAATTTTGATTGCTTTCGAAGATCAACATAAAACAACCTTCAATACCCCATAGGGGACTTTCTGTTATCAGGTCATGCCTTTTGGTTTGAAGAACATTGGTACCACCTACCAATGGGCTATGGCTTACATCTTCCATGATCTCTTACATAATATTATAGAAGATTACATGGATACTTTATTACATAAGTCACACACTTATTGATTATGAGACTCGATATACCCATACTAATAAACTTTGCCTCACATTGGTCTTTTCTACCTCCAAGATTCACCATTATCTCCTAAATCACAAAACCTATATGGTCACCCATACTAATCCCCTCAAATAAATTCATTCTAAGCCATAACAAAACCAATGTGTAGCTAGGTGGCTTATGCTTCTTGCTAAATTCAACTTATAATTCATTTAACAAAATTCTATTAAGGGGAAAACAATCACTGACTAGTTATCTACCACCCCTTTACCTGACAATCAAACTCTAAACTTTAAATTCCCTGATGAATCCATTATAATGCTCTCCACTGATGACATCTCCTATCAAATAATGATGTTCTTCGATGGATCTAAATGTTAATATGGTGTGGGTGTGGGAGTCATTATTATTCCTCTAGATGGTGAACCTATGCCTTTGTCATTTAAACTAGATTTTGAATGCACTAACAATATGGCCAAATATGAGGCTCTGATCTTAGGACTTCAAATAGCTCTCTTCTTGGGTATCAAATCCATAACCATTTTTGGTGATTCTTAACTAGTGGTTAACTAGGTTAATGGTTCCTACTTATGCAAAAATGAGATTCTACAATAGTATAAACATTGTGTAGATACATTCTTGGGATCATTTGACTTTTATCTCTTACAAACTATTCCTTGATCCATAAATAAGTTTGCTGACACAGTGGCTTCACTTGCCCCACATACCCTCTTCATCCTCTTCCTCAAAAATCTATGTCATCATGAATCACTTAACATTACCCTCCTATCTATCAACTAACATCCTCTTTATCAGAAATGTAACATCCAATCCACATGACTTATGGTATAATAAACTCATAGATTACCTTTCCTTCTCTATTACCCCTTCTGATCTCTCCAATAATGAGAAACATGCCTTCATAAAACATGCCACTTGTTACACTATGCTAAGGGGACTTCTCTACAAGTGAGGTTTTGATGGTCTTCTTCTTAGATGCCTCACTAAAACTGAGACTCCCTTCACTATTAAGGAAGTCCATGATGGGATTTGTGGTGGGCATTTCAATGGTCATGAAGTTTCCAAGCATATCCTTTGACTTGGCTCTTATTGGCCCACACTTCATCAAGAATATGTTGATTACATTTGGTGTTGCATCAAGTGTCAACAACATGCTAACCTCCTTCACATTCCAAGTCATACATTACAAGTCACCAAAGACTTTTGGCCCTTCTTCCAATGGGGCTTAGATCTAATCGAGGAGATTAACCCTCATTCATCCCTCCATCATCATTCTATCATTACTTCCACTAAATACTTCACCAAGTGAGTCAAGGCCATCCCTCTCATCTCCACTAAATTTGACAAAATTGTTGACTTCATCAACCATCATATCATATATCATTTTGGTGTTTCCCATAAAATTATAATAGATAATGACAAATCTTTCAAAAATAAGACTGTTCAAAATCTTTATGATATATTTGGAATCAAATTAAGCTTCTCATCACCGTACTATATATAAGCAAATAGACAGGTAGAAGCTTCTAACAAAACATTGACCAAAATTTTCATGAAGGTAATCAATGTTATAGGAAAGGATTGGGACACACACATTCCTTTTGCTATATGGGCATACCATACTAGCATTCAAACCCTTACAAGTGCTACACCTTTTTCCTTGGTATATAGGATAGAAGTTATTTTGCCTCTTAAGGCTTAGATTCCTTCTCTTCACATTTCTCTACAAGACATAATTACTAATGATAAATTTTGCCAAGAATTTTTGGCTCAACCTAAATTGATTGATGAGCACTATCTCATAGCCCTCAACCACCTCCAAATCCATCAAAAGCATATCAAATGTGCTTATAATAAAAAACTCAAAGAGTGAGATTTCAATATTGGAAATCTCATCTTAAAATAAAATCAATATGTGATGAACATGGAGAAAAGCAAATGGGGTAAGTTTGCTCCTAATTGGCTTGGACACTATATCATAACTCAAAATCATGGCTTAGGAACTTATCACTTATCTTCTCTTGAAGGAAGGCCAAAACCTGAGCCTTTAAATGCCTTACACCTCTAACCATTATTTTATTAACCAAGCATCACTTCACCTCGTGTTTGACTTGAGCTCATTCCTTGAGCATCCCTATTACATTCATTTCCATTCCTCTTCACCCTTACTCCTATACACTTAGTTAACTTACATAGTGGTATGGTTTTTCCCTCAAAATAGAAAACCCCTAAGTCTCTATAGTCTTGTACATGACTAAAGTCTAAACAAAAAACAAAAAAACAAACAAACAAATGGGATATGTGACAAGTTATAAAATCTCAGGTTAGGCTTCTCAATTTAGACTGCTCCCTTGAAGGATTGATACGTAAATTTTCTTTGCTACTATCAATAGACTACTCCCTTGAAGGACAACTATTTAAACTTAAAAACAAATGATTAGACCACTCCATTGAAGGATGGCTAAGCCAAGTTTTATTCTCAAAGGTAAATACAAATAAAAAAGCTTTTCATATTGATCAGCTTTATACAACCTTAACCCATACACAATACCATTATAAGCTTCCCACATTAATCAAATTACACAAAAAAATAGATTTAAGTCATGGACTTACCTATAGTAGCTCTCAAGTCATCCATAGTAGGGGCATATCATCCTCACTTCGTAGGTTATGCTACCTAAACATTTTCCCTCATTGAACCCTATTTTCCCTCATACTCTTTCAAGGGACTATGAAGCTCACTTAATGTAAGGTAAACCTAATGCTTCTCTAATAAACACAATGGTTCAAAGATATAAGGCATGAAAGAGGTTCATTTTCCTGAGCCTATTTATGTTGTGATTATGGTCTTTGATAGTGCATGAGCATTCTACCTCTTTATTTGCCCATCCACATCGCATGTCGATCTCTCTATTGAGATGAAAAACAACATCATACCAACACTATAAAATCCTAAATTTATTTTACACATACACAATCACAGATATGGAAAAATACAGAAATAAACTAATATAACCAACCTATTCATTTTAAGCATACACCATCACAAAATATGGAAAAGTCCTAAGATGAAACTAACAAACCAACTATGCATATACCATCACATATATGGGAAAGGATAGTTTAACTCAACTAACATGATCAACATTAACATCAAAATTAACATGACATTAAATAGTCAACATCAACATGATCACAATTATAATAAACACATCTCAAAATCACAATAAATAGACATCTCATATATATAGGATCAATAACATGTCCATAAATACATCATCATAATATCATCTCTCTCTCAAAATATGCATCTCACATCTTTGGCTCATAGATTAGTTTACATATAACATATATAACCAAAAAGGGAAAACTCTAACACTTAGAGTCCTCAAGGATCTTTGTATGGTCGTGAAAAAGTAGTGTCATCATCACTCTCTACTTATCTACATCTATGTGAGCTAGAAGCCATGGCTCATGTCACTGATCTCTCCTACTATCTAAACTTAGAGTACCTATAAATCTATGGAAACTCCTTGATGGCCCTCTTGTAATCGATAATCTCATCTAGGGTAGTAGTATATCTCACTGAAGATATAGTTTGTGGTAGTCCCATAGCACCTATTGATGACCCAGCCTATACTGGTCCTTATGGTAAAGGAGGAGGAAAAACCTAACCTACTATTCTCAGGGTATCCCTATCCACTCTCACTATAGTCACCTGACCCTATAACACTCTTACCTAGCCCTATAGTTTTGTAACCTAGCCCTATAGTGCCCCAACCTGGCCCTACAACATCACCACCTAGCCCTGTAAGGATGATTCTTGTACCTATCTATATCTCTAGTCTATAATGTTACATCTCATGCTTATAAAATTACATCCCTCTCTCTCACCAACCCTTATAAATATGGTGGTGGCCTCTTACCTCCACTATGGGATGTAAACTTTCCCACAAAGTTGTATATGTCATTGTGCACCTTAGATCTCCAACACCTGGCCCAACTTGTATTTCCTCAAAATCTGACCCATCTATCTCCTAGGGTAATGGTAGGGATGCCTCTATGTCATCCCTCTTATATCAAGGGAAGGTAGGTGGTATATCCTATAGTAGACTAAAATATGTTATAATATGTACCATGGGTACAATCTCTAACTCACTAGCTCATCTCCCCTAACCCATAGTGAGCTCTACAATCCAACCAGCTATTGTGCCTATCCTCTAAATATGGGGTATGTCAGGTAGGGTCTCCACAAAATATTTTTAGGGATCAAACCCTCAATCATGCACCTATAATAGGTAATGTCATAGACTACACCATCCACTTAGGTTTGTGCCATGCCCTCTCTCCACCATCTAAAACCAACCCTAAAACTAGATAGAATCATGGTAGGTAACCCTAATGGTCATGTCACCATGATGTGCTCATATGCCCAATAGTGTAGTAGATAGCTGATACATAAACTATATCATCATCATAGTCTAAAACCCTATAGATCTTTATATAACTGTGCCAAAAACACTAGACCCCATGCAAAAATAGTCTATTACTAAACCATCTATGTAAGCACACTTTTTAATGCAATAAAAAATCTACCACCATCTACATATGGTAATGCATACACTATAATCCCTATCATCATCAGGATGCTTAGTTAATGTTGTTCCTCATTAGACATATATAGTGGCTCATAGGCAAAACTCACTAAATGATAAGTCACCTCACTAACATGCTCACTATATAATGGTACCATGTGGATATCATGCTCCTCTCTTGAGCATGTGAAGAGCTCCTCACCTTGGAATGGAAGCCATAAAATCTTTTAAACATCCTCTTAGGTTACTATCAACTCTCCAGTTGACAAATGGAAGGTGTTGGTGGTGTGATCCCACCTCTTGATCAATGTTACAATAAGGCTTACATCTCAGGTGACTTGATAATATCATCACACTCCTCCTAACCCCATGATTGCCATGTGCTCCCAGTCATCTAGAGTGACATCCCTCCTCATACACATCAAAATCCTTGATAGATGATCCTGTAATGTTAACTCCATCCTTACCTACATCCATACACACAACTCAAGTCACATACTTTCTAATATAATATATCACCTCCTTTTCCCCTTCTCTTTGGGAGAACTACATTAGTCTGAGGCCCTCCATTAGACTATGTAGGTAGCACTCAAATTACATGGGGTCTTTTGATGTTAGCTTAGCCATATACCAACTTAACTATCTACCCTAATCTCCCCTTTCTATTCTAGGATTCACTACCTCTCTCTCTCAACCCTAAACCCATTATATATCATAACTCTAGGCTTCATGACTTATATACCTACTCATCAACCCTATGCCCTATATTTAAGCCTTAGGTCCTCTAACCTATCTCAACCTCTCTTTTTAAACCATACCTTAGATCTTTTTCCCTAGGCTATAGGAGAACTACATTGGCCTAAGGCACTAAATCAAGTTATTTAGGTAGCACTTAGTTGACATGGGGTCTTTTGAGGCTAGCTCAACCATTAGGCTAGTTGACTACTTCCATTAGGGATCCAAACTAACCATTTCTCCTTTATTTTGGTTTTTCATAGTCACTAATGTCAACTTTAATGTCAACATTAGTACTTTGTAGGCATAAGTATCAGCTAACATCGGTAGACACCTACTGACCTTGATGCCATGTTGATTAAAATTAGTGGACCCTATTGATGTTGATATCTAATTTGACCCTTAGGCTAAATTACCCATCCTAAAAAATACAATTTTAACCTAAAACCTACCCCAAATTACTCCCAAATTATCCAAAATATACCCTACCCCATTTCCTACCCCTATACTAACATTTTCTATCCCCCCACCTCTTAATTAGCCTATAAACTCAAAATAACCAAATCAAGTTTCAAAATAACTCATAGAGACTCTTACCTCATATCTCTATCTCCTCTAGGTTGGCACAGTGAGTTCTTATGGTGGCGTACCTCCCACTAGGTCCCCTCCTTGCTCTGACATCTCAGTCTCTCTCAGAACTCTTTTTCTCTCCAATGAAAAGTTACAAATGAGTTTAGTCAGCCACCAAACCCCCTTTTGTCAAGTTTGGTTAGCCACCAACATCGGCATCCTTGCCCTAATCCATCGATGTTGGCACTTAAGTTGACCAACATCGGCAACATTACCCTAATATGCTACAATCAAAATTATTTACTACCAATATTTGTAACATCACTAATGTCAATACCATTACATTAATGTTTCCACTAAAAACCCTAACTTTTTAGACTTTACCCATACTCTGGGGCAATTTAGAGATTACGTATATCTCCCTAACCATAACCAGCAACTTGGAGATCACATATATCTCCCCAAACATGACAATACCCTTGGATATCAATTAAATCTCCACCCATGGTGATTTTTCTTAGAGATCATGAATATCTCCTCTCTCATTGACCTTTTTATGCCAACCTTGCATTGCTTGTCTTAACCATTTATGTTATTCTACTATAGTTGGCTATTATACACACACATGTATATTAGGAGTTTTGGATGGAAACCAAGATCATCTTGTCACTTTCAACCCTTTTGTGTTTCCCAAGGGCACTTCTTACCTTGAATACCTTGCACACATAGACCATTGGAGCTACAACTTTGATTGTTTTGACCTTCTCAGCTATCACTTACAAGCTGTGCTTTAGTTATTTCTATCTGAGTCCTCCTTAACCTTACCTATTCTTGACTTTGTCAACTATAATACATAATAGTAAATGCACCAATATCCATACCACATTCTCTTCCACTTACCCAAATCACTTCTTATCAAAATGGTATTTGATTCTGAATTTTCCTCCATTATTTCTAATTTTGAGGGGGGATACCTCATCCAATACTTGGAGTATCTAATTCCCATTTTTTCATCCAATAATTTGAGCATCTAAATCATGTTTTTGTCTTGTAAATTGATAGTGCAAATTATAAGATAAAAAGGGGCAAATATAGACACCAAAACTACATCACACACACACACACACACACACACACACACACACACACACACACACACACACACACACACACACACACACACACACACACACACACACACACACACACACACACACACACACACACACGTATAACTACCTGTGTTGAAACCTCCCTTGAGCCCCATTTTGATAATAAAAATTATCCTCCCTAACACATACTTTTACCCCTCACACATTTAAATAATTTAAAATACTTAATTAAGCTAATTAAAAACCCTTTATGCCACCTTACCTAGCCACCTTATCCTAACTACCCTTTAAGATAAGTCACCTCAACACTTAGTCCCCTTATCCTAACTACCCAAGACTTATTCTCACCTCAAAACAAAATTTATAATCAAATACATCCTTCTTAGCCTCTTATTTTTACCATTTTGTAATGGGTGCCACATTTGGCATTTAAAGCAATAGAAAACTGGCCAAAAATAGTAGTTTTAGCTATTCTAAGGCCACTGACTTCAGTCAAACCATGACTGACATCATTGGGATCACTGACATTAGTGATATAAGCCAAACTCCAACCTAATGTTTAGGTCAAAAAAATCAATAAAATTCATTCTTACTTGTAGTCAGGCTCTCGACATTTAACTTTTGACATCCGAGCTTACTGTTATCTTACGTAAGTCAATCATGATCAGGAACCAAGCTCTTGAGGACCAATAGCACTCACTTGTTCTCTTTGTTCAGGGCATCAGTTTAGATTACCTTGATAAGAGCCATCAATCTGGCACTTATCATTTAGTCACCACTTTAGGTAAGTACATCACTTATTCTATAGGTCTTTTAAGCATTTATTCTACTATCACTTTATATCTACTATTCATTTCTTTACACATTCTTGATCGAACCCCTGTGAGGGAGTTACAAAGCTTCCCTACATGTTTCTCCCTAACCTAACACATCAAACCTCTAACAAAATCTATCCAAATAATACTCTCTATCTCTCTCATAAGTCTCCCCAACCTCCCAAACTTGATCAAAATCATTTCCTAGACCTAGAAAAGCCTTTTATAAGCTCTTAGGCAATTATTACCCCTACCAACCTTGATAGCCTAATTGACATTGGTCACCTTCACCTACAAACCTTGGCAGCATAACTGATATCAGTCACTTCCTTATCAATGTCAGTGACTGTGGATTTCCTAACCTTTCCAAAATCCACCTGAATACCTTCTAAAATACAAATAAAATATACCACCTACACTCTGTTACTTTTTAGTACACTCAGGTTGTGAATAATGGTAATATTATCTCTCTATCACTCTCTCTTTATGTCACTTTTAGTTATTTTTTACTCTTTTGTCTCTCAAAACTGGACTATCATCTCTAAGAAAGTTTCAAACTTCTTGGAACAAGTACATAGCTTGGAAGCCCACTTATTTATCTACTAACAAACATTTTATGGTAGTATTTTCTTACTTGTAGGTAGTCCTCTACAGCCAAAGAGGAGTGCTCACAATGTTTGGATATAACACACAAACCAATCTAGGTTCATTATAAGCACTTATCCCTATTATTATTTTCTATTTTTATTTAGATTTGAAATAGACAAATTTTAATGAAATAAGTCCTAACAGAGGACCCTAACAGAATTCAATAGTTCAAGTCATGCCTACTATCCTCAAAGATGGTTCAACCCTTCTCATTGAAGATACAATAGAGGTAAATATTAAGACTCCATTAGACACAAAATGGATAAAATCAGGCACATCCCTCATTAAGGAGTAATGTGACATCTTTACAGCTCTATTGAGAGAATTTGTAGATATCTTTACATGGGCCTATTTAGGCATGTCAGGTTTAGACCCCACCTTAGTTCTGCACCACCTTGTGGTTAATCCTGATGCCAATCTAGTAAAATAAAAGTTACGTAAGATGCATCCTTTAATTTTTGTATTGGTAAAGAAAGAGTTAGAAAAACTCTTAATAGTCAGATGTATTTGATCCATTGACTACTCAAAATGGACATCTAATGTGATACATGTTAGTAAAAAGCCTGAAGGGACCATAATTTGTACTAATTTTTGAGAAATCAATAAATCTTGTCCTAAAGATGATTTTCTCTTGCCTAATATCAACATGATCATCAAATCCATGATAGGTTATGAAATTCTTTCACTCATGGATGGATTTTTAGGATACAACTAAATCAGAATAACACTAGAAGACCAACATAAAAAAGTGTTCACCACTCCATAGGGAATGTTTTGTTATCAGGTAATGCCATTTGGCCTTAAGAATGCTAGAGCTACATATCAAAGGGCCATGACTATCATATTCCATGATATGATGCATGATATTGTTAAAGACTATGTCGATGACATATTAAGAAAATCCAAAGCTAGGGCCGACCATCCAGAAGTGATACATAAGATATTTGTAAGATTATGAGAGTATAAAGTCAAAATCAATCCAAATAAATGTGTGTTTTATGTAACTTCAAACAAATTACTTGGATTCATCATGTCTCATAGAGGTATTGAAGTCAATCTAGCTAAACTCCATGTTATAACTGAGATGCTACCACCAACCAATTTAAAGTAACTCCATAGTTTGTAGGGTAAGATCTAGTCAATCTAATGCTTCATCTCTTAGTTAGTAGATAAGTGACATCTATTTACACACATTTTGAATAAGTTAGTTTCATTTCATTAGAATGATCACTTGCAAATATCTTTTCAATAACTCAAAGACTATCTTGTTAATCTACCTATTCTATTACCTCCTATGCCAAGAAAGTCATTCTTATTATACCTATCAGCTACCAACCATGATTTAGGGTAACTCTTGGCTCAACATGATGACAATGGAAAATATCATTCCATATACTACCTAAGTTTTACCTTGGTTACATATGAACATAACTATGCATCTATTGAAAAAGCTATTCTAGCCATGGTCTTTGTAGCTCAAAAATTGTGCCATTATATGTTGAATAATAAGACCATGGTCATTTCAAAAGTATACCCACTCAAGTATCTACTATCTAAAATAGCTTTTCAAGGTAGAATGGCTAAATGGATCATGCTTCTCAGTGAGTTTGACATAGAGTATGTCAATCAAAAGGCAATCAAGGGACAAGTTCTTACATATCAACTTGTTGAAGTACCTCTCATAGACATACAACCACTCACATTTAAATTTCCTGATGAATCCATAATGACCATCATTAACACACCCCTTAAGGAGATCCCTATAAAATATATTTTGATGGTTCATTTACTACACATGGATCGGGGGTGGTAGTATTATTTATTACACCATAGGGGGATCTAATCAGTAAATCATTCATAATCAACTTTTCTTGTACAAACAACATGGCCAAGTATGAAGCACTTGTTGCAAGACTTCAACAAGTAGTGCATTTTAATATATTTCATCTCTAAGTTTATGGTGATTCTTAGTTAATCATCAATTAGGTCACATATCATTTTTAGACTAAAGATGACAAGCTGGTCCCATATAAAGCCATGGTTGATACTCTTAAGAAAAAAAAATCTTATATTAAGTTTGAGCACATACCAAGGGCTAGTAATAGAACTATAGATGCCATGGCTAATATTGGCTCTCTAATTTGACAAATAGATAAAACTAAAGAGTATCAGTTACTCATCAAGAATTTTCTAGCACCAACTCATGAACCTTAAACTGTTTCCATGATTTGTGATATTATTGGTCCTAATTATATCTAGTACTTAGAATTTTACAACTACCTTCATGACCAATTTCTACCACTTAACCTATCTCAAAAACAAACCAAACCCTTCATTAATTATTCAACTCATTATAATTTACTTGGATCCACCCTTTACCATCACAGTTTTGATGGAACTTTGTTTCATTATTTAACTTTAGCAGAGTCTACACTAGCATTAAGAGAAGTTCACAAAGGAGTATGTGGAGCTCATTATAGAAAGGTAGTCCTATCCAAAAATCTCTTGAATATTGGTTATTATTAACCCATGATGGACATAGATACCATTGCATATGTACAAAAATGTGACAAATGTCAACGACATGCTAATCTAATTAATGCCCTAATAAAAACTTTGAAACTAATGTTGACACCATGACCATTTTATACATGGGAACTTAAACTCATTAGGAAGATAAACCCACTTCATTTGATGGTCATAAACATATCCTTACCACCACTAAGTATTTCAATAAGTGGGTTGAAGTTATACCCCTTACTTATGTGACTAGAAAGAAAATTTCTAACTTCACTTTCAACCATTTCATTTTCTCTATGATATCCCCTCTGACATTATATTTGATAATGGAGAATCATTCAAAAACAAGGATGTAGACTAGTTATGTACTGAATATAACATCACACAACATTTTTTTACAGCGTATTACCCTCAAGGCAATGGCCAAGCTAAGGCATCCAACAAAACCATTATCAATATTCTCAAAAATATTTTTAATGATGCCAATCATGATTGGCACTCAAAAATATTCCCTACCCTTTGGGCATACCATACCGATCATCGTACCCCCACAAGATCCACTTCATACTCACTTGTTTATGGTAATAAAGACATCCTTCCCATTGAGGTTGAATTGCCTTCACTATGCATGTCTTTCAAGCATGTCTTGGATGATCATGACTATCAAGTAGCTCGCCTGTAAGAGCTAGACTTACTTGATAATAAATGCACATCTGCACTCAACAATCTTCAATCATATCAGAATTGACCCAAAGACCACTATAATCAGTGTGTTAAGTATAAAATATTTGAACTTGGTGATTTTGTTCTTAAAGAAAACCAAAATAATACCATGGCTGAGAAATGCATAAAGGGAAATTCAAACCAAACTAGATAGGGCCTTTCATCATTACTATAGATTATAGATCATGAGCATATAAGATCACCATACCAGATGAAGATGGACTTCTTGAGATGATGAATATTATTCATCTCAAGTGGTACTATGCTTGAGTGTTAAGGTGTATTGTCTGTAAAGACCATTTCAGTTATGCCATTTTATCACTATTCTTCTTTATACAAATACCATCTTTATCCATCCTCTTCATCATATCCACTTTCCATTTTTGATCTATTGATACAGTGTGTTCTAAATCCTAACTTTTTTAACCTTAGTTTTTTCTATTCATTTTGTTGTTTTAACATTGAGGTATCTGATTAGTTTCATCAATTGTTCCAAGTACTTCGAATAGAGATTATATTTTGGGATAATGTGATAGTAGTTTTAGTAGTTGCATGCTTCATTTGTTATTCTTTTCTTACCACTAGTCTTGCTACTAATTATAACCACCTTTAGACAAATTAGTACCATTAATCTATGTCATTATGTCCTAGTTATAACCACCTATGGGCAAACTAGGGCCAACATTAAGCCTTGATGTACCAACGTACCACTTCTTATGTCATACTATGCCTTTTTACCAATTATGCCTATTTTGTTTGAATTGACTGTTACACTAGTCAAATTCCTCCACTGTAAGGGGATAACTACAGTGACTTGAGGTCTTACTATGGCACTATGTAGGTATCTCTCGATACTTATTGAGGTTAGCTCAGTCACCCTAAGCCATGCTCTCACCATTTTGTGAGCAACCTAATCCATACTCTTACCATTTTATGAGCAACCTAAGTTTAAACACTCTCATCATTTTTCAAGGTTGAGCCATTTAAGTGTCATGTCATTCTTGATCAAGTTGAGATACTTTAAAAAATTCCAAAAACATTTGAAAAATCATTAGAAAAGAAAAAACATTGACAACTTCATTGCCTTAAGAATTCTAGGAACCCTTACTAAGTTACAATCAAATCACTTATCATTTAGTTTCCCCATCCTTTTTGGCCTTTTTTCTCATGCACTTGTCATTTTTCATGACCATTCCTCTTATTCTATCACATCCATTCTATTTGTTTTCCTCAGTTATCACATTCTTCCCATTCCTTGGGAGAACTACATTTGGCCTAAAGTTTTTTTATTGGATATTACATCCATGGAACTATGTAGTAGCATCCACTTGCCTAGTACATATGGAGACAACTCATTCACCCCCTTCCTTTTTTATATTCCCCCAATTTTTTCATTTGTTAAGTTATCACCTTTTTTAGGGGCAATATTCGTAGGGTTTCTATTACATTGTTTGTTTGTTGCTACTTATTTTATTTGTTTGTTTGCTTGTTTATTTGATTTCAACATGATTATCTTGATTCTATTTATGTGTGTTCATTGGGTGATTCCTTGCCCAAATTTATACTTGTATCTATCCATATTCATATGGTTTACATTATCATCATGGTTTATATCATTGGTGCATTATTTTCTATTAAGTGTTGGATTACAAGAGTCAGTCCTTATGCATGTTTCAGCCAAGTCCTCATGATGTTATACCATGATTCCTATCAACATGTGATACAACAAACCTTAGCTTCAATAATTTTATTCAACAGTGGTGGCATCTCTTTAGCACCGACATCCTAATTCCATCATAATCATATCTCAAATAGAGTAATTAAACATGAAAAAATTTCAACCTTTATTAGTTTGAATGAGCATCTCCTTACTAGTAGGTTGTTCCAATTCATCATTACCCTTTATGTTAGGTTATAATCATCCTCAACCAATTTTATCATGTTTTCTATAATCGAGGTCCAATGATTATAACCACCTATGGGCAAATCATTGCACACTGTCTCACCTGCATTTCTTAATGATTATAACCACCTTTGGGCAAATCATTATATTATCACCACTTTACTTTTTCTGCCCATATAGGGGCATGTTGTTATCTTGTTTGTCTATCCTAATTGGGATAGCTCCATCTTCTCAATGATTATAACCACCTTTAGGTAAATCATTGTGTTATCATATCATGTTGCCACTATCAAGGTAAAATGTTTATAATCACCTTTGAGCAAACCATTATGCACCATCCCGCTTGACTTATTAATGACTTTGGATAATTTTTCAATATCATTGTGTTTTCAACCCATCATCTTTATTTTCTTTGGTCCCCTCATTTCACTTCTTTCTTTTTGAGGGATCATTTGCCGACCTACCTGTACCAACCATTTCCTCGAGGGGGCATTGTATAGATAGTTTATCATCATTACAGTTTTAGGCATACATGACCTTTTCATTTTTTGAGAAGACATTACTTGTGCTTATATCTTTCAATTCCTTCCCAAATAGGTGCAAACTGTAAACACCTAAATCTGGCCACCAATAACCTTTAACTAGGCTTTTGACCAATTTCCACCTAAAATGCATAGTTTGGCCTAAAAACACTAAAACATGCTAAATGATGTGAAAATGACATATTTAAGTGCTAATTTTGGCCAAGGTATCCATAAATGGGGCAATGAAATTTATGGGCTAGCTAACTTTGATCAGATCATTTCGAGTCAAAATGTCAATTTTGCACTTGGGTGCTCTAGATTGCTCTTTCCTATAAAATATTTTGCAAAAGATGCATGCCTTTGTTATTTTTTGTTTTTAACATCCTAAATGGTAATATAGTTCCAAAACATCTAACATTGACTTCCAATTCCAATCCAATCAAATTTTGGACCAATAACAAGGCATTCTGATCAGTTTGAGTAATTTGTGCACAAAGTACTTAATCACGCTTTAAAGATAATTAACCAAATCAAGGCATAATTAATAATTCCATGTAAAATTGTTGAATACTTATTTTTGGAAATCAATATTTAATATTTTCATCATTAGGTGACCTCATTTCTTGCGAAGACATCCTTAGGCCATAAATGCCACGAATATTAGGATTCATGCCCTCCATGCCTCTTAATTTCCCCTTCTTCCAATTTCATTATGAGGATAATTACAAAATTAATTCCAAAAATTTAAATAATCTCCAACCACACATTTCAATCTCAAGATGGATGGTTTACGTTGATTCTAGACATTCTCAAAAATTTATAAATAGAGAGGCTATGAAAATCATTTCTAAGACATGATTATGAAAAGTTATAATGAAAAATTAATTATAAAGCTTCAAGAAATTATTTTTACCATGATAAATTTATTCCAATCCAAGATACAAGCCAAAAGTGACAAGGAGAAATGGATGTAGCCAAGCTTCCATTACCAAGGACTTCATGAGCACAAGTCAAGCAAGCCACTACAACAAGCATTTTGGATCATCCAAGGGAGGTAAAAAAAGGTTTATTTTGAATTTTAGTTGTGTGTTTTATTCATGTTTGTTAACTAAGATCTCCCTAGTGTCTAGGCCTAGAGATGTTATGCTAGTTAGTGTGTTTCTTTCATTTAGTTTTCATTTTGAAACTAACATCATACTAACCATCCTCTCTTGAGTCAAAATTCCTAGATCACATTATTAAGAGTTTTATCAAAGGCCTTAGCCTATCCATTCACTTGAAGGTGATAGGGTGAGGATAAGTTTAACTTAATTTTGAATGCATCACCTAGACCTTATAATTGCTTATTCTTAAATGATTTACCATTATCGATGATAATATTTTTGAGGAATACTAAAATAGTAGATGATGTGATGGTTGATAAAATCAATAATATTCTCTACCTTGGTCAAGACTAGAGGAATAGCCTCTACCCATTTGGTAAAATATTTATTTGTAATGATGATAGAATGGTGTCACTTCAAGGAATGGGGGTTAATTTCACCAATAAGGTCTAGACCCCATTATGAGAAGGGAAAAAATTAGTAAAAATATGAAGACTATGGTTGGGTGAATGATACAAATTGGCATGTTGTTGGAATTTAATAGACATTTTCACATAATCACAACGGTCTTGGTTAAGGGTATGCTAGTAATAGCCTAGGCAAAGGATGATTTTAGCTATGACAAAGCCATTAAAGTGTCTCCACTAATACTATCATGTGTTTCCTTGATAGTATGAGAGGCTTCATTACCACATAGGAAATAGAAAAGGAGACCATCAAAGCCATGTTTCTAAAGAATTCCCCCTATAATGATATAGCATGAGGTACTATGGATTAACATTCTTTGAGAATTCCTAGAAATCCTAGAAGGAATGATGTCAAGGTTGAGATAATAAAAGGTTTATTGATACCAAAGGTTAGGTTGGGTCTCCTCCACATTGAAAATGGTGGGATAATCTAGTTTGGCATAGAAAGGCTATGTAATTCAATAGATAATGATATATAGGTTTGAGTTAGAGGGTGCAGATGGGATCTGAGAGGCAAGGGAAGCCATGGTGTCAATGAACTAATTGGTAGATCATGAGATTGATTAAATGTGGTAGTGTTTAAATGATGATAAGAGTTCATAAACTAGTTTTTTGTAATATTGTAAAACATCATTCTTACATTGGTAAGAGCCATTGATTTGATTGACCATAAATTGGGAGTTGCCAAAGATATTGATTATTTTAACTCTTAGGGATAACATAGTTTGAAGGCCTATCGCTAGGGATTTGTACTCAATGTTAAGTTGTGGAGCTAAAAGCTTCAACTATTGCAGATATGGAGGAGGTTGCTGAGTTCTAGGGAGACCAGTGTCGGTAGAGTATAGTGCAGAAGGCAATCGACATCGGCAGGTGTGAACTGAAGACAACCGGCATCGGCAGGAGGTCGGCCGATGTCGGTCACCTCCAGGCAGATAAGGACCGATGTCGATTGCCTGTGGCAGTTCCAAAACTGTTCGTTGCACAAACAGTTAGTTCATTGAACCGAGTGTTTGCATGTTAAGGGCTAATTATAGTCTCGAGCTGCGTGTCTAATTATTATAAATTTGAAGTCTAAGTTATTGTTTAAGTCTGGGATCTATTTATAGACCCATTGGCATGTATTGTAATTAAGGCAAGAAAAGGATTTCTTCCAGTTGTAGGATCTTGGTCAACAGGTGTGCAAGGCCACATTTGAAGATCTACATGTGTAAGTATGGTCTGTTGAGTTACAGGTTATTGCAAGCTTATGGGAGATCTACTTGAAGTACTTTGAGTACTTGTGTACTGGCAGGGTTATTACTGACTGCTTGGAGGTGAACACCAATTCTATGTGTGAGTTGTGTGTTGGGACCATTTTTGGTAGGAGATTGAACTCTTGAAGAAAATTACTAAACACTTAAGGTGTGGGAAGCTTCTGAGAGGTGTGGAGAAGAGGTGGCATCTTCTTTATTGTATTTTATTTTTAGATGAGTATTAATACAAGATTGTGTATTATCTCTCATATTCTATGTTATTTGTGAATTCTAGTTATTTGTTACTTCTGGTTAATTTCGCATGTTTAATTGCTTGTATTTGGTAATCATATTGTGTTATTTCTGAGGAGCACGATCCTAACAAGTGGGATTAGAACAAGTGTGTTGTTCTAGATTCCCCATCAATTGGTATCAGAGCTTTTGGTTGGGATACTAACATGTTGTATCAGATTTGGTTAGTGTGTGTTGATTACAGGTTACTCACAGGGGTTTCTGTTTGAGTGGGAGTAGAGCAATGGCAGAAGAAAGTAAGCTACAAATGGAGAAGTTTAATGGCAAGAAATATCAATTATGGAGGATGCAGAATGAAGATTATTTGTATCAAAAAGATTTGTAATTACCGTTGGGTGGGGTTGATTGCAAGCCCTGGGATATGAAGGATGAAGAATGGGAGGTTCTTGATCGGAAGGCTCTGGGATCTATAAGGTTGAGTCTTGCATCGTCTGTGATTTCCAACTTATCACAGGTTAAGATAATGGTAGAGTTGATGGAATCTTTGGCAAATTTATATGAAAAACCCTCAGCTTCAAATAAGGTATTTCTTATGAAGCAATTATTTAATTTGCAAATGTTGGAAGGTGGATCTGTTCATAGTCATCTAAGTGATTTCCATGGTTTGGTAAACTAGTTAAATTCAGTCAATATTGTTTTTGATGATGAAATTAAGGCTCTCTTAATCTTATGCTCATTACCTAAAAGTTGGGAGAGTTTGGTAATGGCAGTTAGTAATACTGCATCTGCTTCAAAAATCTTAAAAGTGGATGATATTGTGAGTGTAATCTTGAATGAAGAAATTCGCAAGAAAAACACAGGTGAATCATCAAGAAATGCTTTGAGTGTGGAAAGCAGGGGAAGGCAAAGAGAGAAGATTGAGCATGGGAGATCAAGGTCAAAGATAGGCAGGAGATCCAAGTCCAGGTATGGCAGAATAAGCTGCTGGAAATGTGGAAAGCAAGGGCACTTAAAGAGAGATTGCAAGTCGGATGAAGATCAGCATGAAGGACATGAAGAAGCAGGTGTTGCAGGTATTGTTGCAAGTGTTGTTGCATAAGATGCTCTGGTATGTTCTTTGGATAAAGTAGAATCTTGGGTTTTAGATTTTGGTGCCTCTTTTCATGCATCCCCAAATAGGGAATTTTTTCATGAGTATGTCCAGGGAGACTTTGGAGAAATTTTTTTAGGGGATGGTAAGCCTTGTCAAATGGTTGGCAAAGGGAAAGTGAAGCTAAAATTGCAGACATGTAATGCATGGGTGTTGAAGGAGGTCATGCATGTCCCAGTTCTGGAGTGGAATTTGATTTTTGTAAGAATTTTGGGTGATGAGGGTTGCATAGTAACTCTCACAGCGGACTCTTAGAAGGTTACCAAGGGTGCACTTGTTGTAGAAAGAGGTAAGAAAGTAGGTATGCTTTATCTATCTACTTGTATTATTGATTCTCTTTTTGGGTTATCTACTTCAGCTATAGATTCAAAGATGTGGCTTAATAGGCTTGGTCACATGAATAAGAAGGAGATGTATGTTCTTGAGTCAAAGGGTATGCTTTTGGATTTGAAAAGCATGAATCGAGATTTTTGTATGCAGAAGAAGGTAACGTTTCTTGAGGAATCTGATGTTCGTGACAAGAACAAGAAAGCCTTGGTTTTCAAGGAGAAGATGATGGATAGAGATCAGTGGAAGGGGCTAAAGAATTTTGAGTAGAGCAAGGGTGATTTGGACAGGGTTTTGATCTAAAAGGAGCTCGCAGGTAGAAGTCATTTCTCACAAGAAAAACACAGAGATCAACGTCGATTAGAAAATTGACGTTGACATCCAGACAAGGACTGATGTCGATTATGTGAAGACCGATGTTAGTGACTCAAAGACAGATAAACACCGGCATTGGTCAGGGGGAACTGACGTCGGTGATGAGGCAGTCGCATGGAACTAACATCAATCAGGTGCAAACTGAGATGTGACTGGCATCGGTCACTGAGATGAATTTTGGGTAGACAACAAGCTATCAAGGAGTCTCAAGTGCCCATATGGAGGACTTAAAGGGTAAGTAAGCCTCAAATTCATCATTTCCCTTCTTTACACTACTTGTTGCTCACTGATGGTAAAGAACTAGGAAGTTGTTAAAGAAGCAGAGCAGGTAGATCCAGGAAACAATGGGAGCTTGGCATGGATGAAGGATGTGATTCCTTGGAGGAAAACCAAACAGGAGTTTTTGGGTGGAGTTGCCAGCTGGAAGAAAGCACTGAGAGATGAATGGATGTTCAGGATGAAGAAGAGTAGAAATGGACATGTGAGATGGAAAGCCAGGGTATATGGTCTTGAGTAAGTTGCAGGACAATGGAGGTTTGACCATTGTGTTTCTCTTTACCAAGTTGGATAATATTAGCTACATTATCCTATTACTATATGATGTGCTTGTTGTAGGGTTACATATACAGGGATTTTTTGAACTAAAGGTAAAGCTAGTTCAGAGGTGTGTCATGAGGAATCTGGGAGCAACAAGATTCTTTGGCATGAGTGTGTTCTAGGGACATGGAAGGTCACATGTTGACTTTGTTTCAGGATGATTGTGTGAGACCGGTTAGCACACCGATGGTTGGACAGTTTTATGAACAATGTCTTGATTCACATAATGAGGTTGAGTACATGTGTACTAAACCTGAGTTTTCCCAAGTAATGGGAGCTGTCAAAAAGTTTGGAGCCAATCTAGGAAAGAAGCACTGGAGGGCAGCTCAATGGATTCTGAGAGGGACCAGCAGCAGGTCGACATGCTATGCAGGGTCAAGTTATTTTCTACATGGTTTGTAGATGTGGATGTGGTAGGTGATTTGGATGACAGGAGGTGCACCATAAGATTTGTGGTGGTTGGTCTTCAAGAGTAATCTTGAAGAGGGATACAAAGCCAAGGGAACAAACTAGATGATGTACAAGTACAGGTACAGTTGCAGCTATTTATCTCCAAGTGGGAGATTGTTAGGTTGTGGAGCTAAAATCTTTAACTATTGTAGACATGGAAGAGGTTGATGAGTTCCAAGGAGACCAGCGTCGGCAGAGTATAGTGCAGAAGGCAACCGACATCGGCAGGTGTGAACTGAAGACAACCGACATCGGCAAGAGGTCAGCTAACGTCGGTCACCTCCAGGTAGACAAGGACCGATGTCGATCACCTATGGCAGTTCCAAAACTATTCATTACATGAACAGTTAGTTCGTTGAACTGAGTGTTTGCATGTTAAGGGCTAATTATAGTCTCGAGCTACGTGTCTAATTATTGTAAATTAGAAGTCTAAGTTATTGTTTAAGTCTAGGATCTATTTATAGACCCATTGGCATGTATTGTAATTAAGGCAAGAAAAGGATTTCTTCCAGTTGTAGGATCTTGGTCAGCAGGTGTGCAAGGCCACATTTGAATATCTACATGTGTAAGTATGGTCTGTTGAGTTGCAGGTTGTTGCAATCTTATGGGAGATCTACTTGAAGTACTTTGAGTACTTGTGTATTGGCAGGGTTATTAATGACTGGTTGGAGGTGAACACCAATTCTATGTGTGATTTGTGTGTTGGGACTGTTTTTGGTAGGAGAGTGAACTCTTGAAGAAAATTACTGAACACTTGAGGTGTGGGAAGCTTTTGAGAGGTGTGGAGAAGAGGTGGCATCTTCTTTATTGTATTTTATTTTTAGATGAGTATTAATACAAGATTGTGTATTGTCTCTCATATTCTGTGTTATTTATGAATTCTAGTTACTTGTTACTTATGGTTAATTCTGCATGTTTAATTGCTTGTATTTGGTAATCATATTGTGCTCTTTCTGAGGAGCAAGATCCTAACAAGTGGGATCAAAATAGGTGTGTTGTTCTAGATTCCCCATCACTCAACCATATTATTGGTACATTCAAAATTTAGATTAAAAGATAAAAGAAGAGGCTCACTATAGAAAGGGATATGGATGATACTCGCTCCCCCACCATGTTGACATTTTGATCCATCAAAGAACATGGTGAATTGATAGGTGAAGTTCGCCTAAGAGAGGGTCATGATGGACTCATATGAGAACTCAAGAGGAGGAGGGTGGTTGTCTGCTAATAATGCTTTAGTCAATTGGTCAGTAATGACATGTCCCTTAATTAATTTTTTCTAAAGGAACTCAAGGTCAAACTCCACTAAAATCATGAGCCATTTGGCAGTGCACTAGTTTTGGTATGGCTTAGAGTGCATATACTTGAGTGGGTTGGTATTAGTTATGACATAGGTTTTATAGTTAAGAAGGTGGTGGTGAATTTTGGTGGCCATAAAAACTAAATCTAAGTAAATTTTCTTAGTATGGGTGTATCTATTCTTGTACTCTACAAGTGTGCAATTAATGTAGTAAATGACTTGTTCTTTGTGTTGTTTATCTCAGTGAGAAAACATTTCCCCTAGAGAGTGGTTGGTGGTAGAGATATAATGGTATAAAGTTTGGTCATCCCTAAGAGGGGTGAGGATAGGTAAAGACAAAATTTACTTTATGAGTGAATCAAAGTCCTTTTGATAGTCATTCTTCGACTTAAAAGACACATCCTTCTTCAAAAGGTGGTAAAAGGGTTGGCATCAATCTAAAAATGGGAGATAAAGTGATGAATGGATTAGAGCTTCCCCTAAAAACTATGGAGTTACTTAATGTTGACTTGAGGAAGCATGTCAAGGATTGATTTGATCTTGGTAGGATTGACTTCGATTCTATGAAGGGAGAGAATAAAACCTAGAAGCTTTCCTGATAAGACCCCAAAAATGCACTTCTTGGGGTTGAGGTAGACATGGTAATGGATAAGCCACTCAAAGATGCTTTTGAGAATGGATAAATGATCTTTTTAGAGTTTGGATTTTTCAAGAATGTCATCCACATAGCCCTCTAAAATCTTATGGATAAGGACATGAAAGATATAGGTCATAGCACATTAGTAGGTTACACCAATGTTCTTTAGTCTGAAAGGCATGAATCTATAGCAAAATGTCCTCCATGGGGTGGTGAAGGTGGTTTTGTGTTGATATTTATGGGCAATTAGAATATGATTATAACCTAAGAATCCATTTATGAGAGATAACATTTCATGGCTAGTTGTAAGATCATGGATGGTTATAAGATCAACTAGTTGATCGATGCTTGGTAGGGGGATGCCATCCTTAGGGCAAGAAAGGTTGAGGTCATGAAAGTCCACATAAATGCATAGTCCCCTATAACTTTAGTGACTGGTACAACATTTAAGACCCATAGAGGATAGTTGATGGGTTGAATGAAATTAATAGATATGAGATGCTGAAGCTCTTCTTTGATGAGAAGGGATATGTGAGATTACATGTATCAAAGTTTTTCTTTATGGGATTGGTGTCATGGTGGGTGACCATGTTATGGGTGGAAATGATGGGATCAATTCCAAGTATGTCACTATAATACCAATCAAATCCTATGCTATGGACTTGGAGGAAAGATGGGAAATCCTAAAGTTTCTCAATAATCAGTGATTGGATGATTTTGACAATATGGTATTTTTTTAGAGTACCCAAGTTGATATCCATGGTGGATTATTTAAACATGGTAAAAGTATCAAAATGAAGGAATTTGTGGATGCAAGAGTTTGGGGCACCAAGGTAGGTGAGAATGGAATCGCCATCCTAGCACTAAACAATGTTAATAGTAGGGGAGTCATCTTTTGTCATATTAGGATGGGTCAAAGGGATTGTTATGATTGCCACTTATTTTGATAAATTAGGGGTCCAAATATGATCATTTTGATGAAAAAAAATTAGGTGGGATGATATCATCATCCTCACACACAAGCAGAGGAGAGATTGGTGAGGAAGCGACATTTTACTTAATAATGGTGGTGATAGGCGGTTTGGTTTGCTTCTTGGTAGGTAGAATAAATCTAAGGCCATGATTCTCATGAGGATTTATAATATCAATAGATACCAACTCATGTGGGCCATGTTCATATCATTTGAGACCAAATCCTTTTCAAGTACACTTATGAAGGTATGTTCTAGAAAAACTTGGCTTGTCTAGGTAAGAGAAGTCAGAGGTGAATGGTCGAGGTGAATGGGAGGTGGTGAAAGTGCTCAATGGTTTGTTGAGTCCCCCATATATGAAATGGGTTTGACAATGTGAAGGTCCAAAGAGAATAATGGATCTGACATTAGGGTCATACTCAAGTTAGTGGTCAAGTTTCCCATTATTGTGAGGAGTAGGGAAGGCATCAAGGGTTAAAAGGTGATATCCCCCTTGTGAAAGGTGATGAAATGTTGATTCTAAAGTATTTGAGGTAGGGATATAATCAGAGGGGATGAATGAATTAGTTGAAGCCTTATTGGTAGGAGGAGTGACTTCCTCTTTTGTGATCGAAGTCTTATCATTAGTTAAGGAGGGTGTATTGGATGAAGGTAAGAGGACATTGTTAAGTCAGTAGGTCATATTTCATGTTGAGAAGGGACTTGGGTCATCTTGGATGGTGATGACCTAGCCTTCATGCTCAAACTTAATGTAATGATGAAGGGTAGAGGGAATGCAACCCATGGATTAGATCCAAGGTCATCCTAATAAAACATTATATTAGAATTCACCTTTCACTACATAAAAGAGTTTGATGAGTGTGTGAGACCCTACATGGATATGAAGGAAAACCATTCCCAAGGTAGTCATCATGGTGTCATTAAAGGATTATAGAATGGCTAAGTTTTTGGACATGACATTGAATAGAAGGTGAAGGTTTTTATAGGCATGGGAGGAGATAATTTTAATACTAACTCCCCTATTAATCATGACCCATTTAATATGGGTTTTGTTGATGTAAGAAGTAATAAAGAGAGGGGGATATGGGTCATATAGATGGATAGAAGGTATTTATAAGCCCTTAAAGGTAACAAGGTTAGAAATTTGGAGAGCATCAATAAAGGCTACTAGGGGTTAAGGGTCTTCAAGTTGGACCTCTACTGATTGCAAGGCCTCTATCATTACTCGGTGATGATGAGGTGAAGTAGTAATCAAATCATATAAGTTCATCTTTATGGGGTGTGGTGAAGCTATTTGAACACCACTCTCCTAATGGACTTAGAGGGGTTGGATTAGGAGGCACCTAAAATAAATACCTTGTGTTTGGGTGAAGGTGAAGATGTTTGGGTAGGGTTTGGTTGGGAGGTAGAAGATAGGTATGTCCATGGGATGGATACTTTAGCCTTCCCCTTATCCTTATATTGTTCTCTTGTGACCACATGAATGGTATGGATAGAGGGAGTAATTAGGGTAGGAGGTTGGTTAGGATATTTATCACTCTGAGGTGAGAGTGGAGGGACAGGTAGGTTTTTTATGATGGTTGTTGGTTGTTGGACTGGTAAGGGGCATGTGGGAGGTTCATCTGTTAAGAGATCATCCTCATCATAGAGCTGATGGATAATGGTTTGGAGACCTTTGTAGTTCTTCATGTCATGCCCTATTGTATTATGATAGTAACACACTTCGTAGTCATTATACGAAATGGGTTTTGAAATAAAAAGTTTGAATGCCCTAATAGGGGGTAATGTCAAGCAAGAAGCTTGAAGTAATCTATGTAAAATGGTAGAGTAGGACTTGGCTAAAGGTGGAGAGGGTTTAGTGGGTTTAGTATTGGTTGGTACGGTGGAAATACTTTTGAGAATGGCTCTGGTGATGGAAGGTTTGGGTAAGGTTGTGTGTTTAGTTCACCATTTTGATTTTGGTAAGGTAGAGGTTGAGAAAGTAGAGGTAAGAGGTTTCAAGATAGGTATTTATTTATTGATGGTTTGGTGAAAAATGTGTGTCAAAAAGCAAGTGTGCAGGTGTAACCAATAACAATAGTTGGGTCTTGGTTGGGATAACTATATTTCTAATTAGGGTGAAGGGATGAGGTCCCAAGATAGAGGGAAATCTAGAGGGAGGTAAGAGTTTGTCTCTTTGGCCTTTTTGTACCTCTACTCCCTTAGTTGATTTGGGTTGGCACTTGGTTATTGGGTTTCGTGAGGTAAGCTTCACCTTCACATATGGGTGATTAAGACTCTATTTGGGGAGGGTACTGAGGTTCTTGGATGGTTTGGTTGGAGAAGGTGATTTGGTTTCTTTGAGTTTAGGTGCTTTAGATGGCTTAAGAATTATTAATTTGGTAGATGTTGCTATTGGTTTGGTTGATAGGGTAAGAGTTTAAATAGAATAAGTGGTGGGTTGGTCTACCATAAGTGTGGTTGTAGGTTTCTATTTGGTGATATAAGATAGCCCTAATTATTGTTAAAAGGTGGCTCGATCTATGTCAAGGTTGGAGATAAATTCCAATTTTTGCACTAACTTAAAGAATGGTTTATAGGTTGGTTTTATTCCCTAAATAGTAGACTTGAAAGATAAGCCCATAGGTTGAGATAGAGAAATGGTAACCTCATCCTTTTCCTTAATCAAAAGATTCAAGGTTTATGTGGGTGACTCCTCTATGGGGATGTAGACATGGGGGATTCCTCATCAGGAATGATCTCTAAAGGGGCAATAAGTTTCTCAATGGTTAAGGAAGAAGGTAAAATGGGTGCTCATTCTAGAATATTGGTCAAGGGAGGGGTTGATGGCTCTGCTACCTTAATAAGTGAAGGAGTAAAAAGGGGTGCTTCCTCAATTTGGAATTCTAAATGAGGAGAAGGTAACTCCACTACCTTAATAAGTAGAGAAGGTAAAGAATAGATAGGTTGGTCAGTAGGTTCTTCAACAATGATTATGCTAAGAACCATGTTAACAATATGTGTATCATGACATCACTCAACCATGTTGCTCTCATTATTGACAGGTGCATGATTAGGAAAATGTTGTCTAAATATGTTAAGGTCTTGGTTTTGAGGTGAATTAGGATTATCTAACACAAGCTCACCCTTATCGATGAGAGATTATACAATGCTATTAAAGGTGTTACACCTACTAACATCATGCCCTATCACTTAGTAGAAGGCACATAGAATATTCTCATTATACCACCTAGGTTTAGGATGAGAATAATAAAATTATTGAGGTGGTTTGACAGGGGGAAGCTATATGATATTATATTTTAATATCTTCTCTAGGATCAAAGCACAAGACTCTCCAAGTGGATTAAATTACTTTTAGGTGTTTTGGTTTTGGCTTCTTATGTTTTTCTTTGAGGAACTAGAGGAGTTAAATTGGTTAGTAGATGATGGGGAAGTCAGTTTAAGGAAAATTTTATTCATGATGCCCTTTATTTTGGTCCCAATATTGGTTTGTTTATTCAATTTGGAGAAGGAAGACTCATTGGTTTTGTAGGTATAGTTCTTTTTTTTAATTTTAGCTTTCCTTCATCAATGTCTCTATTCTCTAATTTACGCACCATGGTGGAAGCTTCATCAAAAGTTTATAAAATCTAAAGATGAAATGTGGAAGAGATTTGCTTGGCACATTCCTAAGTGAAGAGTTTGATCAATTTGGGTTGGGGTAAGGAAAAGGAGAGTTGGTTGATTAGGCTCCACCAATAAGCTATAAAATTGGTAGTTGATTAATCATCAAATTACTAGATAGAGTAGAAGTCAGTGATGGAAACCTTTTTCAAGATATTTATCAAAAAGTGATCCAAGAATGTTTGAGCTAGTTGGGTGAAGGTGAAGATGGAATGCTTGGTTAAGTCACTATACCAATCGAATTCTAGTCTTAGAAAAGACATAGGAAAAGTGTTGAGAAGGAGGGAATCATAATAGACAATCAGATAACATGAATGCCTAAATGCCCTAAGGTACTGCTAGGGATCCTCCTTACTTTGAAACTTGGAGAACTTGGGGATTTCCCATTGAGGATGATATGTCCTGATAGGTATAGATGGGTGGATAATATTGTTACAAATATGGTCATAGGATAGGATATGTTGAGCCCTAGAGATGGATGACTCTAGAGTTGTCATCTTTTGCATGATCATCTTCATTAGATCTATTTGGGTTGGTGCACCTAAAGGGTTTTAAGGTGCATACTGTGGTTGGGGTTGATTAAGATATTAATAATTTACCAGAGTTTGAAAAGTTGCCACATATGGGTAAGTGGCCATAGGTGGTTGGGTCAAATCCATATATGAATATGTGGTCATTGATAGTTGGGTAGAGGGTATGTACTACTAAATGGGCAAGGGTGGTTAAGTCAGAGGTAAGGGATAAGTGGTAACCTTGGTAGCGATAGGTGGTAAGGTAGAAAGTATTGGTGTTACCACACTTTGAAGTGGAGTAGGGGTAGCCAAAGGAATGATAGTGATGGTGGTAGTGGGTAATATAATAGTGATTGAGGTATGGGTAGATAAAGGTTGGGTGGTGGCCATGTTGGAAGATTTATTAGTTAGAATAGGAGGTGTTTGGGTGTTAGAATTTTTAGTTAGTTCTGCATGGTTATGTTAGATGGGTTGCCAGCTAAGATAAATGCCTGAGTAGTTAATGGTTTGGTGGTGATAGTGGTAACATAAGAGTTGCCTGAAAATCCCAATGGAATGCCATAGGGTGGATTGGTAGGTGGTGCCAAAATGGGTGTATGGTGTTCTACTATGCTAAAAGAATGTTGTAAGGCTATCGGGCTATTAACCAAAAATGAAATAAAGTTTGGGTTACATTGGGAGACTATCTAAGGCATAAAATAATCATCAAAATTATGAGGATAACTCTTAGCATCTGAGATATACTCTATAGATGAAGAGGTAGAGGAGACTGGATAATCTATAGATGGGTCCTGACTTGCTAAGTCTCTTCATTTTTTATGAGTAAGAACTATGCAAGTAGGATGAGAAGAAAATACAAAGAATCTTACAACTCAAACAAAGAGAAAGCAAGAAAATGATCAAGGAAATCTAACACACTCTATAGTATGTTAAAATCTTAGGGTTAATTTTAATCTCGATTTTGACTTATGCCATAAGTTCATGAGAATGTGTGATAGAAGTTGGCTTGTAGGTCAGTTACTATATAAGAAGTCTATGGTTTATTTCAGGTTGTTTAGGTGTTCAAAAGGATTTATATTTGGAATCAATACATGTTTTGGTATTTGGACCTACCCCCTCACTTCACAAACCATAATGATAAGGTTATCAATACTTAGCCAATATATACTAATTTTAGAGTTTATAGCCAATATATACTAATTTTTAGAGTTTATACTCAACCATAGAGTTGAGTTAGTTCTCCCCTTAGTAATGACCTCCAAGTAGGATCATCAGGAAAGGGTAAGGTTATTGCTAGGTGATGAAATCCTAGTTAGGCCTTGTCTCAAGTTTATTTAATGTTTAATTGATGAAATTGGTTTGGTTTAGTGTGTGTAATAAAGTGATGCTATGATAGGATTACTTTACTTTAAGTTAAACTATGTGAGCTAAACTTGTAAGTAATTAATGTATGCACTTTATTTTAAACCCAAAAGGAATTTTAGTTTTGTTAATAATCATAGATAGAAGAACATATAGATGCAAAAAAAATAAATCCAAAGTAAAGACCTAAGGTCCCACCGGGAGTGGCATAATGTTTCAATGAATTTTAGCTTATATTATAGAAAGGAAGAAAAAGAAACTAAATATGGGAATGGTTGAAAAAACATATTTGGTTGTGCACACATTGAATAAAATGGTTGTGAATATCTCCTCTTTAGCTTGGTAGGATGACCTATAAATAAGACAACACTAAAGCAAATGGTTGGTTAGATAAATAGTTGAGTAGATTGCCTAGTGTTAACTAGATCCTGAAAGTAAGGGATTCCTTAGGGAATGTAAATCTACATGTTTTAAATAATTAAGTTTATAAATATAATGATAAAGTAATTGAATCAATAATAAAAAGGTACTAAAATTAAACACAATAAATTCTTTCTAAATAAATAGACTAGAAATGACTAATATAGTAATAAGTAAATGAATACTAGTATGAAATGGCTCAAGTATATTTTAAAAAAATATATAGAGGTTTATGAATAGGCAGGGACACAAAAAATTATATTTGGATGAGGGTAGGTAGGTGGAAACATCTTGTTATAATTTATTTTCATAGTAACCTTCAGTGGTTGGTGTGGTTATCGGTGGTTAAGGTGACCATCGATGGTCATGGTGACTATCAATGGTTAGACAGACCATCTATAATTGAGATAACCATCGATGGTTACTGTGTGTAGGTCTAAGTTGGTAAATCATTGATTGATAGGATCACAAGGTATATTTTTGAGAGATGGGTTAGTGTTGGGCTAAGTGTAAAAGGCAAATAAAGTAATTAAATATTGAAAAACAAATACTTATCTTGTATAAATTTTATTGGGTGGTTTATTGAGGTGGTTGATTCATTGGTGGAGTCTAATGTGATTTTAACAGAGTAATGATACTTGATGACTTGGTAGAATGGTGATGGCAAATTAGATCTCTGACATGATGGCTAGATCACTAGATTGCTAATGATGATTGACCTATAATAAAAGAAATTTGGATGTACAAACTCTTGATAACAATTGCATATCCTTTTCACCTCCCTATTCCTATTTTCATATAGGTAAGAAATAAGTGGTACAAAAATACATGAACTATGCTTCCTAATTTTACCTCACTCATGTAATGGATCGCACACATATTTAGACAAACTATTTTTAAAAAATCAAGGAAGATGGTTTGCATGTTGGTGGTTAAGGAGGTGCACCCTCATCATCAATGGTCAAGGTGATTGTCAGTAGTCATCCTGACTGTTAGTGGTCAAGGGTGAAGGGTACAAGTGGGTACAAGGTTGGTTAAGCTAGTTTGGTCAAACTAATTATGGTTAGGCTTGGTTAGGGGTTGAAGGGTTGTATTGGTCCCAAGGGGGTCCTAAGGTAGTCTAGGGGTATTTTAACATTCAGGATCATGGTGTGCAGATTTACGGTGTCTACATAATGCTTTCATTTTTGTACACTTTTAGCTAAAGCATACAAATATTTATCATAGGTAGGATATCCATTTACTACACTTGTAAAGGTTTCAAAATGATAACAAAGAGGCTTTCACTTCTACATCAAAATTTCACTCATGGCATAATCACTTACATCAATTTCCATCTTGAATGGTTTTTGTAGATCTAGTAGTGATAACACTAGGAATGCTTATATTTTATTTCAACTTATCAAATAGTTTTTGATGGTTAACTCCCCACTGAAATACTTGGTTAATACTTCTCAAATCATGCAAAGGAGATGCAATCAATGAAAATTTAGTAGTAATCTTCTTTTAATGTTGGACTACTCCTAGAAATATTTTAGCTATGGTTACATCATTAGTATTTGTCCATTTCATTATGGATTCAACTTTGGAGGGGCAAATTTTCAATTTACCATCCCCTACAACATAGCATAAATATACTAAAGAAATTTTTACAAATTCATATTTAGACATTTTTAGATACAATTTATCCCTTCGCAAAGTTTCTAATACTATCTTATTATGTTTTATATGATCTTCCAAATTTTGAATAAAGATAAAAATATCATCTAAGTATACTATTAAAAACTCATCTATGAATGGCTTAAAAACTTTATTCATAATCTACATGAAAGTAGCGAGAGAATTACAAAGCCCAAAAGACATCACAAGCCACTAAAAATTACTTTGATTTGTTTTGAAAGAATTTTTCCAAATATTACCTTCACTAATTCTAACTTGGTGATAACCACTTCTTAAGTCTAACTTAGTGAAATAAACAACATTTTTTAGTTGATCTAAAATGCCATCAATATGAGGAAGAGGGTAGTGGTTTGATGTAGGGTCCTAATGCATATAACCTTCATAACCATTCATTTAACTCTAATTATCTATCTGTAGTCCTTTACTAACCTCTAGTTTTACTTCTTACATGTAGGTACTATGCTTGTCAATTGAAATCCTTGATCATTCCTCATATAATAGGTACCTAAGCCTCTTTATATATGCATATATTCCCTTTATCTATCTTGAATATCTCTCATATTTTTCACTCTCTACATTTTTTTTTCTCATTCTAAATCAATGCCATCCTTTTCACCTCATACATAATGATCAAAACCTCACTCCCCCTTCTTTTTTCACACTTGTCTCTCTTATACATATAAGTAATTAGGCCTAGAAGCCTAAAACACGAGTCTATGTCTATTGAATACCAAAATAAGACTCATATGGTCATTAACCTACACATTATTACCCCATTACATATCTAGTTAAATAACATAATCATCAAACAAGAACTCTTGAATAATCTACCCTTTTCTTCTTTAGCTCTCTTTCTATAATAACCTTATTTGGGTACAAATCTAGATGTTTTTAACAATAAATAAATGATATTGGAAAATTAAGACTATTATAGGATACCCTTTATCCTCATTGATCTCCACATAAAATTTCATGACATAATTCTTAATGTAACCCTATCAACTCTACACACCCTTTTGCCAATTAGGTCTCCTTTAGGCCTAAAGCACTACACAGTCTTAGTTTCCATACCGAGTCATACTATACCAATAAAAAGACACCAAAATATCGAAGAGTAGGTTAAATAATCTCAGATTATAAAGTTTTATTATTTTTGAAGCATAATTTGTTTTATACAAGTCTCCATTTTTGAAAACCCTAGGTCTAGTTTAGTAGGCCCGAGTAGGCCGAGAGGACATAAAAGGGGTTTAAATGACATTTAAGACACTTCAAGAGATAATAAAACTTGATAGTGTTCTTTATTAACTTTTAACACCTTTTACAATATATTTTTGGCTTTGACCAGTCACTAAAATCATTCAAAGTGCACTTTAGCAGAATTTTGTATGCATCATATGATTGTGTTGAATAGAATGAAGACTCAAGATCAGTTTTATATCACTTGAGAGAGTCTCAATATTTTATATTAATTATTAATGGTATATAAATTTTAAATAAAACTTATTCAAACTCAATAAAATCTCAATGAACTTCTTATCACCTTGATAGTCCTACTTTTTGGACAATACAAACTCAAAATGTTTTCCCAACTGGGACTGTATTATAAGCAATAGAATTTGGAGTTGAATATAACCATTTAAATGGATTTATTATTACTAAATATATTAATATTATCAAGCATTATATTCCTAACATAATCCAAACATGAAAACCATTAAATAAAAAACAAAATAAACTCTTCATTACCTTCCTTTTTGATTGTATAAAACGTGGGTGTTTTGCACTTGGCTATACATTAAATTGTTCCACTTGGATATATAAAAAATGGTTAAAGGGACACAACAAAAACATGAATAATAATATACTAAAGAACTTAAATTCATAATAACTTGACAATGATTTCTCAAACTCATGTATTTATTAACTCTTCTCAAGCATATACACAAACCATATACATTTTTTTTTGAAAAGTAAGCAGAGTTTTACAAATCTTGATCTTTTCTTCACTCTTGCCTCTATCTCCTTGGATTTATATTCTATCCTAACCTATTAGTATTATTATACCACCTTCTCTACCCATTAAAACATGCATTTATCCTTTTAATATGCCAAAACATGCAAAGGAACTCACCTTTCTTTCCAAACCCCACGAAGGGTGGCAGCCACATTTCTCGATTCTTAAATTACATTGCTATTGGCCATGAGTAGGGAATTTAAATACATCCATAAACCTTCCTAGGATATTCTAGGGTCATCACAAACATTAATCAATATATATAATTATCAAAATATCACTAAACACCATTTAAGGCCTATGTAAGAATTAAAATTTTCAAATTAGGCATTTTTGGCAAGAAAACCAAAAATGATATCAAACACACACTTCTAAAACTCTTAATGGATACAACATATCCTAAGGGCCTATATAAGACTTATAAAACCTATTAGAAACTAAAAATGGATAAAATAAACTAATTAAGATCATTTAAAACCTATGTTAATTGGTGATGCTCTGCATCACAGTTTTTCACTACAATCTTGTTCAATAATCCTAAATCTATACACATCCACCAAGTGCCATATTTCATTGGTAAAAATTGTCAGGATCTTACTCCACCAATAAGAGCACATATGATTACTTCTTGTATTAGCAACTAAACACAGAATTTAACCAGAAGTAATAAGTAACTAGAAATATGAAACAACACAGGATATGAGAGACAATACACAATTGTATTAATAATCACCCAGAAGAAAATACAATAAAGAAGATGCCACTTCTTCTTCCACCTCAAAGGCTTGCCACACCTCAAGACCTTCTTCCCTCTCTCTCTCGGTCCCAACAATCAACTCCAATATAGAATTGATGTTCACCTCCACCAGTCAGTAACACGTTGCCAATACACCAAGCACACAACCCTACTCCAAGTAGATCTCCTGCTCTCTGCTGTCACCTGCAAATCACTAGACCTTACTCACCATTGTAGATCTCCAAAAGAAGCCATGCACACCTGCTGACCAAGATCATACATACACGAAGAACCCTTCTAATTCTCCAAACCAGCACCCACACTTGGTACTGTGGAACTAGGAGGAACACACCATTGCTCCCTTCTCTCTGAAGGAGCTTATTTAGCTCTCTTACTCTCTAGCACAAGTTTACAATACAGCCCATGAGTCTATTATATATATCTCATGCTTACAATAATTAGACTATCTTAATTACAATAATTAGACACGCAATTCAAGACTATAATTAGCCTTTAACATGCAAACTGACAGTCCAAAAATAGACTCTCCATAATCCACATGCAAACTGCATGCTCACACGTAGGCTACCGATGTCAGCTCCTCCCTGACCGATGTCAACCGACTGGTAACCGACGTTAATTGCTTCTTCACTGCTATCTGACTGACGTCGATTGATCAAACTGACGTCGGTTGCCCTGCAACTAGTTTTGCAACTCTCTGCAACCTCAGTAACTTCTCCTGTTTGCATCCTGGTGAAGCTTTTAGCTCCACAACGTAACAATCTCCCATTTGGAGATAAATATTTGCACCTATACCTATCCCTGTACACTATCTAAATTATTCCCTGGCTTGTATCCCTCTTCAAGCTCAACCCTAAAGACTGACCACCACACATATTGTGATGCTACACCTGTCATCCAAGTAACCTGCCATATCCGAACCTACAACTCCATGTAGTGAAGACCTTGACCCTGCATAACATGTTAACCTGCTGCTAGTCCCTCTCAGATACCTGAGAACCCACTAAACTACCCTCCAGTACTTCTTCCCTGAATTGGATCCATACTTTCTGACAACTCCCACTGCTTGGGAAAACTCGGGCCTACACTAGAATTCATGTGATTTCAAACCCTATTCTAAGCTCAGATTGAACTGTCCAGCCCTTGGTGTGCTTTCTGATTCTGCATCCTGCATCTTGAACCTTGCCAACACCGTCTTCACATCAGCTCCCACTGGAGACCAAATCTCCATGTCTCTTATGCCAAAGAATTTCACTACTCCAAATTCTCCATGACATACCTCTAAACTAACCTTACTCTTAGCTCAACAAATCCCTGTATGTATAAACCTGCTCCAAGGATACCATCCACATACAGTAATAGGATAATGTCATGACTCATCATCCACCTGGTAAAGACAAACACAATAGTTACACTGACATTGACTAAAGCCATGCTTAGGCATACACCTGTCAAAACTTGTACCATTATCCTATAGCTTCCTCAAGACCTTATACCTTGGCCTTCTGTCTCACATATCCATCCACTCTCTTCTTTAACTTGGGAATCCATCCCTCATCTAGTGCTTTCTTTCAGCTGACAACTCCACCAATAAATACCTGTTTGGTTCTTCTCCAAGGACTCACACTCCTCATCCATGCCAAGCTCCCACTATTTCTAGATTCTACCTGCATTGCTTCTTCATATCTTCCTTGTTCTTGACCATCAGTAAGAAATATAAAGAAGGTGAACAATGAATATGAGGTTCACTTACCCTTTCTGACCTCCATATGGGTGTTTGAGACTTGTTGACAGATTGTTGTCCACCCACCATCCGTTCCAGTGACCGATCTCGGCCATCTCCCAATCTGCATCCAACCAATGTCAGTTCCCTGCACTGACCCTGATTGCCAACGTTGTTTCCCTAACTAACACTGATATCGATTCTACTGACGTCAGTTCCTTTATGATCGACGTCAGTCTTCCTGTTGCCAACATCGGTTACTGTGTGACTGATGCCATTACCTGTGTTTGCCTGTGAGTGATAACTTTTTACCCACGAGCTCTCCATGGATCAAAACCCTATTCAAATTAGCACAACCCTGCTCAGAATAATTCAGTCCCCTCAGCTGATCTATGTCTGTCATCTCCTCCATGAACACCAAGGCTTTCCAGTTCTTAAGTTTATCAAAGATATCTGTCTTCCGCTTAAGAACATGCATTCCCCTCCTACATATGTGACCAAGCCTACAAAGCCACATCTCTACAACAGAAGGTGAATCAGTAATATATGTAGATAGATAAAGGATACCTACTTTCTTACCACCATCTAATTCAAGTGCATCCACTGTGAGAGTTACTGTGCATCTCCCATCACCCAACTTTCCTGAAGAAATTAGACTCATCTCCAAGACTAGGCCCTACATGACCTCCTTCAACACCTGTGTGTTATCCATCTGTAATTTTAGCTTCACTTCCCCTTCGTCAATAATCTAACAAGGCTCACCAACCCCTAAATAAATCTCTCCAAAGTCTCCAAAGACATACCCATGAAAAGATGCTCTATTTTGGGCTGCATGGAAAGAGGCAAAATAATCTGTAAACCAAGATTCTACTTTATCCAAAACATCCTGTGCAACATCCCCTGCAACATATGCTTCTACACGCTGATCTTCTACCGACCAACAATATTCCTTTACCTACTCTTTCTTTCCATCAATCAGACCATTCGTGCTATTCAGTTTCTCCATTCATAGCTTACTTTCTTCTGCCATTGCTATACTCCCACTCAATCTAAAACACCTATGAGTGACCTGTCATCAAAAAACACTAGCTAGATCTGAAACCACCTGTTAGTCAACCCAACCTAAAGCTCTGATACCACTTGTCAAGATCTTGCTCCACCAATAAGAGCACATATGATTACTTCTTGTATTAGCAACTAAACACGGAATTTAACCAGAAGTAACAAGTAACTAGAATTATGAAACAACACAGGATATGAGAGACAATACACAATTGTATTAATAATCACCCAGAAGAAAATACAATAAAGAAGATGCCACTTCTTCCACCTCAAAGGCTTGCCACACCTCAAGACCTTCTTCCCTCTCTCTCTCGGTCCCAACAATCAACTCCAATATAGAATTGATGTTCACCTCCACCAGTCAGTAACATGCTACCAGTACACCAAGCACACAATCATACTCCAAGTAGATCTCTTGCTCTCTGCTATCACCTGCAAATCACTAGACCTTACTCACCATTGTAGATCTCGAAAAGAAGCCATGCACACCTGCTGACCAAGATCATACATACACGAAGAACCCTTTTGATTCTCCAAACCAGCACCCACACTTGGTACTGTGGAACTAAGAGGAACACACCATTGCTCCCTTCTCTCTAAAGGAGCTTATTTAGCTCTCTTACTCTCTAGCACAAGTTTACAATATAGCCCATGAGTCTATTATATAGATATCATGCTTAAAATAATTAGACTATCTTAATCACAATAATTAGACACGCAACTCAAGACTATAATTAGCCTTTAACATGTAAATTGATAGTCCAAAAATAGACTCTCTAGAATCCGCATGCAAACTGCATGCTCACACACAGGCTGTCGATGTCGGCTCCTCCCTGACTGATGTCAGCTAACTGGTAATCGACATCAGTTGCTTCTTCACTGCTATCTGACTGACATCGGTTGATCAGATCAACGTCGGTTGCCCTACAACTAGTTCTTCAACTCTCTGTAACCTCTGCAACCTCTGTAACTTCTCCTATTTACATCCTGGTGAAGCTTTTAGCTCCACAACCTAACAATCTCGCACTTGGAGATAAACAACTACACCTATACCTGTCCCTGTACACCATCTAAATTATTCCCTGGCTTGTATCCCTCTTCAAACTCAACCCTAAAGACTGACCACCACACATCCTGTGATGCTACACCTGTCATCCAAGTATCCTGCCACATCCAAACCTATAACTCCATGTAGTGAAGACCTTGACCTTGCATAACATGTTAACCTGTTGCTAGTCCCTCTCAGATACCTGAGAACCCACTGAACTACCCTCCAATACTTCTTCCCTGAATTGGCTCCATACTTTCTGATAACTCCCACTGCTTGGGAAAACTCAGGCCTACACTAGACCTAATGTGATTTCGAACCCTATTCTAAGCTCAGCTTGAACTATCTAGCCCTTGGTGTGCTTTCTGATTCTGCATCCTGCATCTTGAACCCCACCAACACCGTCTTCACATCAGCTCCCACTGGAGACCAAATCTCCATGTCTCTTATGCCAAAGAATTTTGCTGCTCCAAATTCTCCATGACATACCTCTGAACTAACCTTACCCTTAGCTCAACAAATCCCTATATGTATAAACCTACTCCAAAGATACCATCCACATACAGTAACAGGCTAATGTCGTGACTCATCATCCACCTAGTAAAAATAAACACAATAGTTACACTGACATTGACTAAAGCCATGCTTAGTCATACACCTGTCAAAACTTGTACCACTGTTTTGCAGCTTCCTCAAGACCTTATACCTTGGCCTTCCATCTCACATATCCATCCACTCTCTTCTTTAACTTGGGAATCCATCCCTCATCTAGTGCTTTCTTCCAGCTGACAACTCCACCAACAAATACCTGTTTGGTTCTTCTCCAAGGACTCACACTCCTCATCCATGCCAAGCTCCCACTATTTTTGGATTCTACTTGCATTGATTCTTCACATCTTCCTTATTCTTGACCATCAGTAAGTAATATAAAGAAGGTGAACAATGAATATGAGGTTCACTTACCCTTTCTGACCTCCATATGGGCATTTGAGACTTGTTGACAGCTTGCTGTCCGCCCACCATCCATTCCAGTGACCGATCTCAGCCATCTCCCAATCTGCATCCGATCGATGTCAGTTCCCTGCACTGACCCTGACTGCCGATGTCATTTCCCTGGCTGACACCGGTATCCATTCTATCAACGTCAGTTCCTTTATGACCGACGTTGATCTTCCTGTTGCTGACGTCAGTTACTGTGTGACCGATGCTGATACCTGTGTTCGCCTGTGAGTTATAACTTTTTATCCACGAGCTCTCCATGGATCAAAACCTTGTTCAAATTAGCACAGCCCTGCTCAAAATAATTCAGTCCCCTCAACTAATCTCTGTTTGTCATCTCCTCCATGAACACCAAGGCTTTCCAATTCTTAAGTTTATCAAAGATATCTATCTTCCGCTTAAGAACATGCATTCCCCTCCTACATATGTGACCAAGCCTACAAAGCCACATCTCTGCAACAGAAGGTGAATCAATAATATATGTAGATAGATAAAGGATGCCTACTTTCTTACCACCATCTAATTCAAGTGCATCCACTGTGAGAGTTATTGTGCACTCCCATCACCCAACTTTTTTGAAGAAATTAGACTCATCTCCAAGACTAGGCCCTGCATGACCTCCTTTAACACCTGTGTGTTATCCGTCTGCAATTTCAACTTCACTTCCCCTTTGTCAATAATCTGACAAGACTCACCAACCCCTAAATAAATCTCTCCAAAGTCTCCAAAGACATACCCATGAAAAGATGCTCTATTTTGGGCTGCATGGAAAGAGGCAAAATAATTTGTAAACCAAGATTCTACTTTACCCAGAACATCCTGTGCAACATCCCCTACAACATATGCTTCTACACGTTGATCTTCTACCGACCAACAATATTCCTTTACCTGTTCTTTCTTTCCATCAATCAGACCATTCGTGTTATTCAAGTTCTCCATTTGTAGCTTACTTTCTTCTGCCATTGCTATACTCCCACTCAATCTGAAACACCTGTGAGTGACTTGTAATCAACAAACACTAGCCAGATCTGAAACCACCTATTAGTCAACCCAACCTAAAGATCTGATACCACTTGTCAGGATCTTGCTCCACCAATAAGAGCACATATGATTACTTCTTGTATTAGCAACTAAACACAAAATTTGACCAGAAGTAACAAGTAACTAGAAATATGAAACAACACAGGATATGAGAGACAATACACAATTGTATTAATAATCACCCAGAAGAAAATACAATAAAAAAGATGCCACTTCTTCCACCTCAAAGGCTTGCCACACCTCAAGACCTTCTTCCCTCTCTCTCTCGGTCCCAACAATCAACTCCAATATAGAATTGATGTTCACCTCCACCAGTCAGTAACATGCTACCAGTACACCAAGCACACAATCGTACTCCAAGTAGATCTCCTGCTCTCTGCTATCACCTGCAAATCACTAGACCTTACTCACCATTTTAGATCTCCAAAAGAAGCCATGCACACCTGCTGACCAAGATCATACATACACAAAGAACCCTTCTGATTCTCCAAACCAGCACCCACACTTGGTACTGTGGAACTAGGAGGAACACACCATTGCTCCCTTCTCTCTAAAGGAGCTTATTTATCTCTCTTACTCTCTAGCACAAGTTTACAATACAGCCCATGAGTCTATTATATATATCTCATGCTTACAATAATTAGACTATCTTAATTACAATAATTAGACACGCAACTCAAGACTATAGTTAGTCTTTAACATGCAAACTGGCAGTCTAAAAATAGACTCTCCAGAATCCACATGCAAACTGCATGCTCACACACAGGCTGTCGACGTCGGCTCCTCCCTGACTGATGTCTAAAGACTTGTAACCGACGTTGGTTGTTTCTTCACTACTATCTGACCAACGTCAGTTGATCAAATTGACGTCAGTTTCCCTGCAACTAGTTCTGCAACCTCCGCAACCTCTGTAACTTCTCCTGTTTGCATCCTGGTGAAGGTTTTAGCTCCACAACCTCTTAATGGATCCAACATATCCTAAGGACCTATATAAGACTTATAAAACCTATTAGAAACTAAAAATGGATAAAATAAACTAATTAAGATCATTTAAAACCTATGTTAATTGGTGATGCTCTGCATCACAGTTTTTCACTACAATCTTGTTCAATAATCCGAAATCTATACACATCCACCAAGTGCCATATTTAATTGGTAAAAATAAAATTAAAGAAACACATGGATACGTTATTGGCTGTATTACCCCTGTATTTATAAACTCTTGAGCTGTCTTATTTATTTCTTCATTGTATACCATGGACAACCTATACATTCTAATATTAAGAATAAATACATCATGTTGTAGTTGATCTCATGTTAAATATATCTTTTAAGAGGTAAACCTTATGGATCCTATAAAAAATCATTATACTTAGACATAATCTTAACTATTTCATTTCTATGTTTAGGATCACAACCTTATAGATCCTTGTATTTATCATCATCCTTGGATTTTACAACCATGAGTAAAAAGTTCTTGATTGCATTGACAAGCCTTTTCATCTGTCCTACAGATACAAGTGATAAGTTTGATTTTATCTGATTGGCTCTAACAAGGTATTCAACTTGATATTTTACAAGAAAATATTTATGATCTTCCCTAAATAATATTGATTTTCTTTCATACAAATAAGGACTTCCAAGTACAATACCATAAATATCAAGTGGAACCACATATAACTCAACTTCATCAATGAACTTAGAGGTGATTTCAAATCTTAACTTACATGTTTTCATGACAAAAAAAAATTAGATTCATCACATACCCATCCTAAATGGTAAGTCTTAGGATGTGGTTTATTTTCAAATCCTAATTTATTCATGATTCAAGTTACCAGTCTAACATTATGTCATTCACAGGATCCAAAATATTTGATATGGTAAAAAAAATAGATAATTTTTTTTTTAGAAATATTTATTATTAAAATGTAAAAATAACCCCACCACTTTTTAGATCTCAAAAAAATCCAAGGTGAAACAATCACCTCTTGAGGATGTGCAGATCAAAATTTATGAGTCATAGAAGTACAAAACTTAAAAATAATAGGCCAAGGTAGTGTAGGGTTAGCCCTTGAGTACAAAATCCACCCAATAAGATCTCACATGGTAGACTTGGGATATCTATATTATAAACCACTAGTGGGTATCCACTATAAATTAAGTGCAATGGTCACATGATTTAATCTATATGGGAGTCAGTAGGTAATTATAGTGATCTCTTTGGTACTCCATCACATGGAATAACAATTTCAAATGAATGCCATTGTAATCATACTTCTTGTGACCTTACTCATCCCTATGATTACATATCTGCTCACCATGCATTTTATTGGTCACTATGAATCCTATTTGATCATACTCAATAATTTTGATTTTTACCCTAGTTTGAGACCCTTTATAGGTCTTCCTACACCCCATTAAAACTCTCAACACCTCCTAAGGCTTCCTGGTGTAGACACCTAAAACTGGACACCAATGACCTCCAACCAGGATTTTGACCAATTTCTACCCAAACTGCATAATTTGGATTAAAACACTAAAACATGCTAAATGATGTGAAATTGACATATTCAATTGTCTATTTTGGCCAAGTCATCCCTAACTAGGGAAATTTAATTTATGGGCCAACTAACTTTGATCAGATCATTCTGAGTCAAAATGCCAATTTTGCACTTAGGTGCTCTAGATTGCTCTTTCCTATCAAATCTCTTACACAAAAACACATGCCTTTTTTATTTAGTGTTGGTAACATCCTAAATGGGATAATAATTCCAACACATTTGACATTTACTTCCAATTCCAATCTAGTCAAATTTTGGACCAATAACAAGGCATTTTGATCAATTTGGGTAATTTGTGCACAAAGTGCTTAATCATGCTTAAGAGCTAATTAACCCAAATCAAAGCCTAATTAAGACTTCCATGGAAACTTGTTGGAAACTTATTTTTGGAAAAGCATATTGAATATCTGCATCATCAGGTGACCTCATTTCATGGGAAGACATCCCAAGGCCACAAATGCCATAAATATCAGACTCATGCCCTCCATGCTTCATCAATGCCTTCCATGATGTCCTCCATGCCTCTTAATTGCCCCTTATTCCAATGTCATTATGAGGATAATTATAAACTTAATTCCAAAAATTGAATTAATCCTCAACCACACATCTCAATCTTAGGATGGATGGTTCAGGTTGATTCTAGACATTCTCAAAAATCTATAAATAGAGAGGCCATGAACATCATTTCTAAGCTATTTTGGTGCAAAGTTATAATGCACAAATTATTCCAAGAAGATATTGTAATTAGTTTTACCATGCCAAATTGATTCCAATCCAAGCCAAAGCTTCTAAGGAGAGATCGAGGTATCCCAAGCTTCCATTGATGAGGACTTTATGAGCACAAGTCAAGCAAGCCACTACAAAAAGCATTTTGGAGCATCCAAGGAAGCTAAAAGAGGGTTTCTTTTGCATTTTAGATGTGCATTTTATTCATGTTTGTTAACTAAGCTCACCCTAGTGTCTAGGCCTAGAGATGTTTATACTAGTTAGTGTGTTTTTTTCATTTTTTTTTTCATTTTGAAACTAACACCATACTAACCATCCTCTCTTGAGTCAAATTCCTAGATCCACACCTGGGACCTTCCCAGGACTTTTAGGTCCTTCCTTGGCTTATTTTGGAGAATTTTTAAGCCTTTATCAATACTTTTCAGCCTAGGCTATGGTTTGTATCACAAAACATGCCATAGCCTTCATCTAGGCCATCTGTTATGGCCACAAGCCACATCCTGGGCTGCAACCCGACCAAAACTGCCCATTTTATTCCCAGTCATTACCAAACGACTAGAAATGGTTAGTCTTTAGGGAATACGATAGTTGGAGACCCTATATGAAGTTCAAAAATTCCTCCTTTTCCTCTCCATCTTATTGTTTTTATTACCTCCTAATGCCTTAGACTCCTCTTAGATCTTCTTGTATCTTCTTGGCTCTCATTTGGACATCTTGATAACCCTTCACATTCTTGGTATGTTCTTGATTCCTAGGAGTTATTCACCTTTCTTGGGATCCTCTACTACATGTTACATGTTTTCCTAATATATATCAAACTCTCCCCCTTGTATATTCATAAAATTACAATTGATTTCAACCTAGATTGGTTCACTTATGACTTAGTTATTCTTGCTTACACTGTTCTTTACTCTTAGTTCCTTCAGTTGGTATTATACCTAATTTATGGAATTAGATTGGCCTCTACATCCATTTCTTATTACTGATTAACCTATCCTATATTTTTTAAAGTGGATTGGATAAATATATATGCCACAACTTAGTCCTTCTTCCATATTGGATCAAACTTGGACTCACAGTTGATAGAATTTTGGTATTACATTTAAGCATGGTCTAAGATCAACTTGATCTACAAGGTGAAACTATTTTTATAGTTTAGGGTAGTATGTTTAATAGGGTTAGATATTAAATTATAGGGTTAGTATCATCTTGAACAAGCATTATCATAGGATTATGAAATGTGTCTATTATCTCTCTCTCTCTCTCTCTCTCTCTCTCTCTCTCTCTCTCTCTCTCTCTCTCTCTCTCTCTCTCTCTCTCTCTCTCTCTCTCTCTCTCTCTCTCTCTCTCTCTCTCTCTCTCTCTCTCTCATATGATAAATATATATGTCCAAAACTTAGTCTTCCTCCATATTGGATCAAACTTGGACTCACAATTGGTAGAATTTTGGTATTACATTTAAGCATGGTCTAAGATCACCTTGATCTACAAGGTGAAACTATTTTTATTGTTTAGGGTAGTATGTTTAATAGGGTTAGATATTAAATTATAGGGTTAGTATCATCTTGAACAAGCATTATCATAGGATTATGAAATGTGTATCTCTCTCTCTCTCTCTCTCTCTCTCTCTCTCTCCTCCTCTCTCTCTCTCATCTCTCTCTCTCTCTCTCTCTCTCCCTCTCTCTCTCTCTCTCTCTCTCTCTCTCTATCTCTCTCTCTCTCTCTCTGTGTGTGTCTCTCAAAAACATCTTTCTTACTAATATTGTATTTCATTTCCTAAAGCTGCATGTTTTCTAAATAATTTTATTTTCTTGGTAGTGATTAATTATTTAGATATATTTCATTCCTATTATTTATGCATTAGTTTATTTCCTTCAACTACTCACTTTATTATGTTTTTTATTTTTTAGAAAACTATGTCATTTATTTGCTTGATCATGCTAGCACTAACCTAGTTTATGAATCTATCTATAGTTTGGTGCAAGGTAGAAAACCAGATAGCCTCTATAGATCTCAATTATCCCATAGCATCTATAAGCCTCTTAGCCTTCAAGGTGTTTACTTAATTACCATGTGTATCCCTTGTCAAACCCTAATAGTTTCGTTCAAATTCTTGAAGCTACATTTTGGCATGCCTGGTGAGAACCCACATAAGGACTCATTCTATTTCTATCCTCTTTAGAACTCTCTTAGACCATTTCTTGATGATAGCCATAAGGATTTACTTTCAACTATGTTTTGGCTCTCCCTCTTATTGTCTAGTCCTACTTTGGTTTTGTATCCTTTTCCTTGTTGGTTTTTTGACTGTTTGCCTTTTCCATTATCCACCATGTTACTCTTGTTTCATTACATCCATGGATTATCTCCCACCCTTGTTATGCCAATCCTTCTATATTTTAGGTTCTTGTCCCTGAGGTCACTCATGAGTAGGCTAAGGCTGTAATGGAATGCCATAGACACCAGATGACCTAGGAGGTTTCCTTGACCTAACATAGTGACATTATGCCTTTAATGTTCTACAAGGAAGGACATTAGAAAATCTATAACCAATAGGCATGGTCACCTTTCTATCATTATGATAATTACTTATTCGAGGATACCTCCCCAAGACTTGAGACTAATTTTAATTCACCTGTTAGGGGTGAAGATGGCCCCCTTTCATGATTGAGGCCCAATGATTTATGTGAAATCATTGATGATCTCTGTAGGTCACTTAATATGAATGAATAACACCATTATTACCCTAATAGTAGGTGGTATGCTTCTTTAGAAGCCAAAGATTGTGCCCAGTCCAATTCAAATGCCTCAACTAGTTCTTACCCAAGTCCCTCACCTCTTTTTTGGTAAAAGACTTTCTAGAAAGTATTGAATAGTAGAGCTTGATCTTATTAGAATGCCCAATTCTTGATAGGGGCTTTTTTTTTGGGGGGGAGGGGGGGGGTGGGGCGTGCAGGCGGGGGGGGGCGGGGGTAGTGCCCCCTACTAAGGTTACCATGGGGTCCAGGGGTGATGACCATGCATAGATCCCCCTAGTGGGGATTTTGGGGTAGCACCCCCAAAGTGAAATGTTTGTGAAAAATGCATTGTAAAATATTATAATTTCATAGTAAATCTACACCATTCACTATTAGGGTCACAAATATAATGGTAGAAATTATGTTGGTGCATTTTTTGCTAATATGTAACCCTCATTTGATATGAGGACATTGTAATCATAGTAGCATATGGTTTTTGAGTGAATAAGAGATTGTAGTGGTGTATTATAGGTTTATTCCTTAATTTGTTGGACTAGATAAGAGAAGAACTAGTTATTTATATGAAGATGTAACTCATATTGGGTAAATTGCATTGCAATTTATGTTTCTCTTGTATTATGTTTTTTAAATTTTATTTATGTAATTAGTTTATTAATATTACTGTGTGTTCTATATTTATAACAAATGGTATCAAATTCAAAGGTTTATTTGGTACATAAACTCACAGGAAAAGAGGGTTCCTAGTTTGAGTGGGAGCAATGGTAGAAGAAGGCAAGTTTAAGGTTGAGAAGTTCAATGTCCAAAACTCTAGCTATGGAAGATGTAAATGGAGGACTCTCTATATCATAAGGATCTTTTCCTACAATTGAGAAGACTAGAAAAGTTTGGATCTAGGAATTTGACTCAAGAGAGGATGGTTAGTATGGTGTTAGTTTTAAAACGAAAACAAAATCAAAGAAACACACTAACTAGCATAACATCTCTAGGCCTAGACACTAGGGAAAGCTTAGTTAAAAAACATGAATAAAACACACAAATAAAATTCCAAATAAACCCTCTTTTACCTTCCTTGGATGCTCCAAAATTCTTGTTGTAGTGGCTTGCTCAACTTGTGCTCATGAAATCCTTGGCAATGAAAGCTTAGCTACCTCCATCTCTCCTTTGCACCTTTGGCTTGTGGCTTGATTTAGATTGGAAAAAATTTGGCATGGTAACACTAATTTATTGAATCTTTTTAATCAATTATACATTATAACTTTTCATAATCAAGACTTAGAAATGATGTTCATGGCCTCTCTATTTATAGATTTTTGACAATGTCTAGAGTCAACTTGAACCGTCCATCCTGAGATTGAGATGTGTGGTTGAGGATTAATTAAATTTTTGGAATTAATTTTATAATTATCCTCATCATGACATTGGAAGAAGAGGAAATTAAGAGGCATGGAGGGCATCATGGAAGGCATTGATGAGGTATGGAGGGCATGAATCCTGATATTTGTCACATTTATGGCCTAAGGATGTCTTCCCAAAAAATGAGGTCACCTGATGATGCAAATATTCAATATTCATTTAAAAAAATATGTATTAAATAATTTTCCATGGAATTCTTGATTAGGCTCTAATTTGGTTTTATTATCTCTTAATCATGTTTAAGTACTTTGTGCACAAATTACCTCAAATTGATCAGAATGCCTTGTTATTGGTCTAAAATTTGACTAGATTAGAATTGGAAGGTCATGTCAGATGTATTGGAACCGTATTCCCATTTAGGATGTTACAAATAACAAATAATAAATGCATGTGTCTTATGAAAAATATTTGATAGGAAAGAGCAATCTAGAGCACCTAGGTACAAAATTAGCATTTTGACTTGAAATGAATTGATCAAAGTTAGTTGGCCCATAAATTGCATTACCCCATTTAGGAATACCCTAGCTAAAATAAGCACTTGAATATGCCAGTTTTCACATCATTTATCATGTTTTAGTGTTAAACACAAAATATACTGAGAAGGGGGTGAATTAGTATATTATATATCTTTTATTTAATTTGATTTCTTTTCTTTAACCACTCAATCATACATTCAAGATATGTAATAAAACTAAAAATAATAATTTGCACCACATGAGAGAGAGAGAGAGAGAGAGAGAGAGAGAGAGAGAGAGAGAGAGAGAGAGAGAGAGCATATTTTTACATGGAAATCCAAAGTGGGAAAAAACCATGGAGAACAATCTCAAGTATATGAATGAGCACCAATTCAAAATATAAAGTTTGCAACCACCAATTTGTAGGAGCACTAACCCCTTTTTTGAAAACCAACACAACAACTATTTGTGAGCACCAACCCACATGAGCACCAACCCCTCTTGTGTATAAAACACAACCATCTCTCAATGTTACTTACTCAACAAATGATAGAACTCTACAATATCTCCTACTTTTCTCTCTTAGAAAATAAATAAAAATCATGCACTCTCTTGCATATTACAAATGGCTTCTCAAGACTTTATTTATAGCTTTCCAAATGACCATTGGACTTCACCCTTATTGACCCTTCAATCCTCATGGAAAATGGTGCCAAACTTGCATGACCCTTCATATCCTTGCATTTGAAAAGTCATATGGTGACCCTTCATAAGCAAAAGCATCCTTTCCTCTTTTGTCTTTATTTTGGTGACTTTTCATATTCCTCAAAGTGTCCCTTCATGGAAAAATATGCCATACCTCTTTTGTCTTCACATGGTGACTCTTGGAATTCCTCAAGGTGACTCTTCATGAGAAAATGCATCCCATTCCTTTTTCGTCTTTTACCCTATGACTCTTTGTATTCTCCATTGGCCCTCTTTTGAATTATATGAAACCAAAAATATATTCATTAATATTAAATAAATATTAACACACATTAGCCAATATATGACTATTAAAAACAATATTAAATTCAATGGGGCCTTTATCACCAATAATGCTAGACTTTTGACATCAATGAAAATATTTTTAACAGTCTCCCCCTTTGTCATTGATGGTAACCTCAAACTAAAACTGCCACATCCTAAAACCTATATATAATTCCATTTGAAAAATATAAAGTAACTGCCCCTTACTATAGCAACTTGTATTTATTCCTTGTACCTGTACCTGTTATACTCCCCTCTTTGACATCAATGGCAAAGGGCCTACTTGGAGCTAACACTTAGTTCACCCTCAACTGATGCTAAACCTCAATGGTAGGAAGTAAAAGAAATTACTCCCAACTTCTCTCATAGATACTCAAATTTGTCTTTTGGTAGTGCCTTTGTGAAAATATCTACAATCTACTCTATAGTATTGATATATTCCATCTTAACCTATTGATCTGCAACCTGATCTCTCAAGAAGTGATATCTAATGAGAATATGTTTTGTTCTAGAATGAATCACTAGATTCTTTGAAATATTCATAGAATTTGTGTTATCACAAAAATAGAAATACGTTCATCATACTTTACCTTGATATCTTCCAAAGTTTTCTTCATCCAAAGAACTTGAGTCAAACACAATATTGCTACAATATATTCTACTTTAGTTGTAGAAAATGATACTAAATTTTTCTTCTTGCTTAGCCATGATACTAAGCTATCACCAAGGAAGAAAGCTCTTCCACTGATACTCTTTCTATCATCTAAACACCCTACCCAATCTGAATATGTATAAGCAACCAAAGTGAAATCTCTACCTATGGGATACCATAACCCGCAATCTAATGTCCCCTTGATATATCTAAATATTCTCTTCACCAACTGAACATAACTATCTTTTGGAGATGACTAATATCTTAAAAACAATACCTACTACATGCATGATGTCTGGCCTTGATGCTATCAAATATAAAAGACTACTAATCATAGACCTATACAAAGATTGATCTGTAACAAGTGAATCTTCATCCTTGCTCACCATATTTCCTATACACATTAGTGTGCCAACTGGTGCACAATCCTCAAAACCAAATTTCTTCAACATTTCCTTGGCATATTTACTTTGAGATATGAAAATTCCTTTATCTGACTGAAATATTTCAATCCTAAGAATAATGACAATTCTCCAAGCATAGACATCTCAAATTCTTTTTTCATTCTATTAGAAAATTCTTTTGTCATTTTTTCAATATTTCCTCTAAAAATGATATGATCAACATATACCACAATAATCAATTGATGCTCACCTTTTATTTTGATGCAGAGATTACTATCAGCAAATCCTCTCTTGAAACCTTGATCTTGTAGGTACTTATCAAGTCTTACATACCAAGCTCTGCGAGCTTGTTTCAATCCATACAATGCTTTCTTCAATCTACATACATGGTTACTAACATTCGAGAGAATAAATCCCTCAGGCTTCTCAATGTAGACCTCTTCTTCAAGATTCTTGTTTAGGAAGGCAGATTTGACATCCATCTGAAACACTTTGAAAATTTTTAACACTGCATATGAAATAAATATTATAATAGCCTCTAACCTTGCCACTGGTGCAAAAGTTTCTTCAAAATCTATTCCCTCAATATGAGCATATCCTTTACATACTAATCTTGCTTTATTTCTAGTCACTTCTCTATTTTTATTTAACTTATTTATATAAACCCATTTTGTTCCTATCACATTGTGATCTTTTAGTCTAGGCACTAATTACCAAGTATCATTATTTTATATTTGATTTAATTCTTCATCCATAGACTTAACCCAATGCTTATCATATTTAGCTTCTAAAAAGTTCTAGGCTGAATTTTGGATAATAAAGAGAAATTATCTTGCTCAAATTTACTTACCATCATTCTTCTAGTGTGAATTCCTTCATTTATGTCCCTGATGATGTTATTTTTATTATAATTTTTTTGAATATATTTGGATGGAGTTTTGTTTCCCTTTTTCTCCTTCTCCTCATCTTCATCTAATTCTTCAAAACCTTCCTCTTCAATTTTTTTAGGAATGTCTACTAGATCATTGATTCTTTGTGTTCCATCTTGTTCTATCCTGACACTTGCACTTTCAATAATTTTCTTGGTTCTTTTGTTATAAAATTTATAAGCTTTAGTTTTTCAAGAATAACCAAGAAATATTCCTTCATCTACTTTGGATTAAAACTTACCAAGTTTTTCATCAGTTCTCTTTATGAAGTATATGTTGCCAATTTTTTTGAAATAATCCACTATTACTGGTTTGTCTTTCCATAGCTCATAAGGATTCTTGTCACTATTAACTCTCAATAATGATCTATTTTGAATATACACTGTTATAACAACTACCTCTCTCCAATATTTATCTGCTATGTTAGATTCATTTAACATTATCCTCACAATCTTCAAAACTGTTCTATTTTTTATTCAACTACTCCATTTTGTTGTGGAGTTCTAGCTACTGAATAATATCTCTTTATTCCATGATCTTCACAAAACTCAATAAATTGATATGACATGAATTCTCCTCCTCGATCTGATCTTAGACACTTAATATTCAAACTGGTTTCATTCTCAACTAATGCTTTGATTGTTTTGAAATGTCTAAAAGCTTTTGATTTTTTCTTTAAAAATATTACCCAAGTTAAACGTGAAAAATCATCAACAATCAACATGAAATATTTCTCACCTTGAATACTTTGAGTTATAATAGGTCCACATAGGTCAATGTGAACAAGCTCTAGCATCTGAGTGGTCTAGTACTCTTTTGTTTTGAACCACCTTCTAGCCCGCTTTCCATGTTGACAAGGTTCACAAAGTGTGTCAAATGGATTTGTAATATTTGGAATATTTATGATTGTTTGATTTTTGTTGATGTTGACAAGATTGTCAAAATTTATGTGTTCCATTCTCCTATGCCATATCCAACTTTCTTCAATCTGACTCAAACAACATCTTTGACCTTTGATGTCTGATAGCATATACAAGTTATTACTTGTTCTCTGAGCATCTACAACCAATACATCTAAATTTTTTATTCTAATTTCAAAACCTTCTACATAAAAATTTAGTGTATTCCCTTGATCACACATTTGACTTACACTCAAAATATTATGCTTAAGACCTTCTACATATAAAATATTTTTAGTTTTAGTTCTACCATTATCCAAACATAGTGTACCTTTTCCAACAATTTTGGTAGTAGTATTGTCTCCAAATTTTACTATGCCACCATTTATCTTCTTCAAGGTTATAAACTTGATATTGTCTCCTGTAATGTGCCTTAAACATCCATTGTCAATGAACCATAGCTTTTTTTTATTTTTTGCATGTAAAGCTATCTGCACCAACATAGATTTTTTAGGTTATTTCTTTTGCCAAGAACCTATCTGAACTTTCTTCTTAATGAATGGAGCCTTGAAACTCTAGTCCTTCTTGAATGACTCAAACATGCTTCTATAATATCAAGATATGTGTACAAAGTTGTTATACTTATAACATATTATGGCTTCTTCATGAAAGCCTGATAGAGGAGCAAAAGAGTTGTGGCTTCTGCTTGATTCTGCATTACTTTCCTTCTCCTTATTTCTGAAACTATTAGCTCTTTTTTGACATTATAATTTCTTATGACCATATCTATTACAATACAAATAGTAACCATAAAAATAGAACCTATTTATGTATCTCTAACCTAATTTCCTTTTGTAGCTATGTTCCCTCCAGCCTTCTTTGTTTGAGATGTCCTCTGTATTCTTAACTTCTTCCCTTTTTATTTCTTATTTTGTAAGAGCTTCAGCATAGCTCTTTCATTTTTCCTTATCTGTGAAAATAGTGACCTCCTCTTTCTCCTTTTCAAATCTAATACATGTCTTATCTGACATTGATCTTTGATTTTCTAATATCTTATTCAACATATTAGTGGTATTCTCAAATTTTGAATCATTGGTTGCTCTATCATTGATTTCTTTATTTGTTTTATCAAGATATAATTTTAAAGAAGCAATTTCAACAACATACCTTTCACATTATTTACTTACTATTTTCAACTGTGCTATTAGATCTTATTCATTCTTCTTAGCTTCTTCAAAGTGTGATTGTAGATCTTCAATTATTTTCTTTGACTCCTTTTCATTTTTCTTGATCTAGAGCTTTAATATTTTATTCTTCTTTTCAAGAGATTTTAACTCTTCTAAGTCAAATATGAGTTCTCCTTCCAAATTCACTTCAGCTTCATCCTGTTCTTTTTCTTGATTATCTATACTTTTGCTTATAGAGGCATCTTCATGTTTGGCCATGAATAGAATCTCTTCTTCTTTTGAGTCACTGACTCCACTATCTTCAGTTGAGCTAGGATCTTTAGGATACAAACTCTTCTTCTCGAATCCCTTCTTGAATTTGCCTTTGAAATTATTCTTGTATGTAGACTTTTCTTTTTCATTATCATCATTATCCTTATTTGGGCATTTAGTTTTAAAATGTCCAATCTTTCCACAATTAAAACATTTAAAATATAATTTTCTTTGATATTTACCTGAGCCCTTTTTCAGCTTGCAAATGAATAGAGCTCCATTGTCATCTTCATCATCACTATAATTATCACTTGATTCTTGAATTTTAGATTTCTCTTTCTTTGATGTCTTGAAAGCCAATTCTCTCTTTGAAGGTTTATCTTGTTTAGTCTGCATCTCATATGCTGTAAGAATATCATGAATCTCATCCATCTTTAGCTTGGCTAAATTCTTCATCTCTTCAATTGCCGAAACTTTTACATCATATCTCAATGGTAGAGAAATCAAAAAATTTTGAACCACAGTCGACTCTTCTAAATTTTCTCCAAGACCTTGAATATGATTGACTATTTGATCAACCCGTAAGAGATAACTTGCTATATTTTCTTCTTCTTCCGTCTTCAAACTCTCAAACTATCTTTTGAATGTTTGAATCTTAGCTTGTTGAACCTTTCCATCACCTTTGTAAATATTATCAAGTTTTACCCAAGTTTCATGAGCAGACTTACATTGCATAACTTTAACAAATTTTGATTCACATAAACCACATAAATTAACATTTAAAGCTTTAGCATTATTTTCACTTGCCTTTTTTTCTGTCAGAGTAGTTACAAGTGTCTATGGCTCTTCATATTCCTCCACCACTGCTTTCCATATGTCGAATCCAAGGGCCATCAAATAAGTCTTCACCTTATGCTCCAAAAAACATAACTCATCCCATCAAACAAAGGTGCCTTATTTTTATAAAATCCTTCATGTGATCCAGCCATTGTGCTTTCTTGATCTTCCTTTAAGTTGTAAAACTTTTTCAAAAGAAACCTGCTCTGATACCAATTATTAAGCACAAAATATACTAAGAGGGGAGGTGAATCAGTATATTATATATCTTTTATTTAATCTAATTTCTTTTATTTAACCACTCAATCATACATTCAAGATATGCAATAAAACTAAAATAATAATTTGCACCACATGAGAGAGAGAGACAGAGAGAGAGAGATCAAATTTTTACATGGAAACCCAAAGTGGGAAAAACCATGGAGAACAATCTCAAGTATATGAATGAGCACCAACTCAAAATACAAAGTTAACAAGCATCAACTTGTAGGAGCACCAACCCATTTGCTGAGCACCAACACAACAACTATTTGTGAGATCCAACCCACAAGAGCACCAAGAGAGAGAGAGAGAGAGAGAGAGATAGAGAGAGAGAGAGAGAGAGAGAGAGAGAGAGAGAGAGAGAGAGAAAATTTTTACATGGAAACCCAAAGTGGGAAAAACCATGGAGAACAATCTCAAATATATGAATGAGCACCATTCTAAATACAAAGTTAACAAGCATCAACTTGCAGGAGCACCAACCCCTTTACTGAGCACCAACACAAAAAATATTTGTGAGAACCAACCCACAAGAGCACCAACCCCTTACAAAATTTGTGAGCACTAACCCATAGGAGCACCAACCCCTCTTGTGTATAACACACAACTATCTCTCCATGTTTCTTACTCAATAAATGATAGAACTCCACAATATCTCCTATTTTTCTCTCTTTGAAAACAAATACAAACCATGTACTCTCTTGCATATTACAAATGGCTTCTCAAGCCTTTATTTATATCTTTCCAAATGACCTTTAGCCTTCACCCTTTGTGACCCTTCAATCCTAATAGAAAATAGTGCCAAACTTGCATGACCCTTCGTATCCTTGCATTTGAAAAGTCATATGGTGACCCTTCATAAGCAAAAGCATCCTTTCCTCTTTTGTCTTTATCTTGGTGAATTTTTGTATTCCTCAAAGTGTCCCTTCATGGAAAAATGTGCCATACCTCTTTTGTCTTCACATGGTGACTCTTGGAATTCCTCAGGGTGACTCTTCATGAGAAAATGCATCCCATTTCTTTTTCATATTTTACCTCGTGACTCTTTGTCTTCTACATGGGCCTTCTTTTGACTTATATACAACCAAAAATATATTCATTAATATTAAATAAATATTAACACACATTTTCAAAGATATGAATATTAAAAACAATATTAAATACAATGGGGCCTTTATCACCAATAATGTTAGACCTTTGACATCAATGACAATATTTCCAATATTTAGTGTTTTTAGGCCAAATTATGCATTTTGAGTAGAAATTGGTCAAAAGCTTGGTTGGAGGTCATCAGTGGCCATTTTTAGGTGACTAAAATTTACCCCTATTTGGAAAGATGTTGCAAACCATAGGCAAATCAATGTCTTCTCAAAGAATGAGAAATGATATGTATGCCAAAAAGAAAATGATGGCTGAAGAACAAAGCTCTAAATGGTTTTGGGAAGCCTTTGATGATTCCCCCTTGAGGGAGTGGCCACCACATTTGTTGATGGGTGGTCCCTCAAAAAATAAATAATAAGAAAGGTGGAACTAACATGTGGTTAAGATTAATCCAAATGAGAAAATGCTTGCATGCATTGATGTAAAAAAATATTGATTTTCCCAAAGGCAATTATAATCAGGAATAAAAGTCAAAATAATGATTTGCCCATAGGTATTTATAATCATTAAGAAGACCTAGATTATCTAAAATTGATGGTGCCTCAATTAGGGATGATTATCAAGCATAATTAAAGGATATAACTTGGAATATATATTAAATATGAGTGGGTACAAAGTGATGAAAATAGATGAATAGAATAATAAGATTGATTAGTGTGAATGATTTACTTGTACCTACCAACAAGGAGATGCTCATTTTGATTAAAAATGATACAATTATAATGGTCAAATGAGTTTATTTGATCAAAGGTGGGATGGAAGGATTTTTCCAAGGTACCAAAGAGAAACTTTTGTGGCTCCATTGATTGTAGACCTTCATGAAGCTAATTATTGCTATAGCATGTGATGGCAGGCATCATGATAGAACACCATGAAGACTTGGCCAAAATATGCATAAGGACTAACTCCTGATCCAATATTCAATTAAAAATAATGTACCAATGATAAAAACTATGATGACAATGTTGGTGTATGAAGATGGATAAACTCATGAATAATATGTGCAAGGAATCACCCAATACATACATATAGACTAAGTTAAGGCAACAGTGCAAAAATCAAACAAATAGGCAATCAAGTAAACAAAACAAAAATAAATAAACAACTTGAAATAAATAAACAAATAGAAAGCCTAAAAATAAAAGCAAAAGAAATCATTTTAACAATGACCATGCCCCAGTAAGATAGACCAAGGATAATTGACTAGGCTTAAATAGGACAAATATTTTTGGATTTTTGAAATGTTATGAATTTTTTTGGCATTTTGAGGTATCTTAACTCATTAGAGAATGACAATATACCTACTCACAAAATGGTGAGGGTGATCATCTTAGGTTGCTCGTAAAATGGTGAGAGCTTATGGAAATAGGGACTAAGGTGACCTCAACATGAATTGAGCATGACCCACATAGTCCTGAAATGACCTCAAGTCACAGTAATTCTATCCACATAAAAGGTGAGGAAAAATGAAATAGGCCCAAAAAAGTTCTCAAATTTGGAAATTAGCCAGTCAAATAAAAATAATGATGGTAAAGTGATACAACAATGTATGATAAAAAATTGTTGCCCCTAATTTTCCCATAGGCAATTATAACTAGGGTACAATGGCATAGGTCAATGATAATAATTTTCCCATAGGCGGTTATAATTAGTAGCAAAACTAGTGAAACACTAATTTACCCATAGGAAGTTATAATTAGGCTCACATAAACAAACTTAATAGGATGAAAGATATCTTGTCAGGTCAACTGTCACACTAATTTCATAGACTATCATTGTGAACACAAATTTGATTGATTATTGAAACTTGATTAGAATCCCCTCACAAAAGGTACGAGAAGAACCAACTAAACTAAGATCAAAACAAGATTAGGTAGGATGACTGAAAATAGGCTTTGGTCTAGATAAGAATGGAATGGTTAGATGGCATAGTCTTGCTAAGGATAATGATGGTTTGATAAATTGTATAAAATGGTAGGAGGGTTACCCCCAGGTGATGGGGTAAATGAATGGGATCTACAATAATAGTATATAGGCATATGTAACAATGGAAATGGTATGACAATGTGAAATGGTATGGTACATGTTTTTAGCCTAGGTGTGGTAAATGGCATATGATTCTATTTTTCCTTGTTGAGATGGAGATGCACGTCTTAATCAAGAAATGATATAAAAAAAATACTCTATCATGTTAGTTACTATCCCACACCTTGTCTAAATGTCTTCTCTATCAAGAACTACCTACATATTTAGATGATGAGAATGTTGTTTTTTTCTTCCTTAACCATTGATTTTGATTCCTTCAAACATTGATACAAGGTATCTTTATAGCCTCTACAAAGGAAAGTGTGGTCATGGATGGTAAACAAGGAAAAATAATGGATGGTAGGTTTGATTGTGAAATAGAATGGAAAATGATAATGGAATATATAATGGTGGAAAAATAAATGAAGATCAAGATGTTCAGTCACATGTAATGTTGTTGATGCCAAATTTAACATAAATATGGTTGTGGTGGGGTTGAAGACCTGTTCTCTCAATAAGACCACATTATTTTTATATTGTTTGATCTTGAGACTAGCTACCATCTGATTAGGCTGTAGATTGGAAGCTATTTTTATTTGATCTTTGATTTGGTCTATATCAAGTAGTGAAGAACTTTTGTGCTCAGCTATTGGTTCCTCAAATAGGTTTTCACCAATGAAGTTGTCTTGATTATCATGTATCACCTTCAATAAGGTTTCACTAAGGAATGTTGACTTTTGACTTTGATTATCTTCTAGTGCTTCCAAAAAAGTTTCACTAAAAGATGCTAAGTTCTGACTTTGATTATCCCCTAGTACCTCTAAAAAGGTTTCACTAGGAGAGTGATCTTCTGCTATATGAATTTGGTCTTGGCTTCCTTGTTTTTCTTCAACTACTATGTCTCCATGGATACAATTTAACAAAGTGTGATTTTGTCGATCCTAATCAATACTTGTGAGAGATGGAATGTCAATGACATGGCTATTTTGGTTGATGGTAATGGCTTGTAGAATGGTAATGGAATGGGGAGAGGCTACAAAATCCTCTTAGAATATACTAGGATAAACTATGTTGAATCTAAAGTACTCATCCTCAAAAACCATAGAAAGATCACAAATATATTCAAATTGATCTACAAGGCATGCATAACTAATATTGTAATAGCCATGAACATATTCTTCTTTTGAATCTAATTCTAACTCATGGGACTCTGAATCTGATGTTAAAATTGATGTTGATTCTAATTCTGATGTTAAATCTGATGTTGGTTCAAGAATAGAATCTAACTCTAACTTAGATTCTTTATCTGATGGGTAGTCTGTTATAATGATATATTGTTGAATGTTTAGTATTGGATAAGTAACAACCTGTAATGGCATGATGGTCTCCACTAAGACTAGTTTATCAAAGTGAGAGTTCTCTAAGATGGGAAAAAGGTCAAGAGACAACTCCTCAAAGACTGGATTGTCAATAGGTGGCTCTTGAAAAATAGGCATATGGTCAAGGTAATGATTTTCCCAAAGGTGATTATAATCATTAAAAAGTGACTCAATAAAGATTGGCTCCTTAGAGTGAGACTCCTTGACAGCTGGGATAGGATCAATAGGTGATTCATCATAGGCTAACTTATCAGAAATGGTTGATTCAATAAAAAGATCCTGGATTGGTTGGTTCTTTTGGCCTTGTTTTTCAATGAGTTGGAAGATACTAATTTTGAACATAGCTTGGTCTTCAAATGATTAGATCGGTTGAGGTTTGGTTGGGATTGGTATTGGATGAGGACTGACTTAAGGTTGGATAATGGTAGGTCCTTGGGGAGCATTATTGCTTCCATGAACCAAAGGATGAAGTCCTGAAATGGTAATGATAGGGTATTATGGGGCTTGATTTCCCACATAAGCCAAATGACTACATCCTAGAATGATGAAGGGGCATTTTGGAGCTTGGTTGCTTGTATAAGCCAAAGGAATAGGTCTAGGAATGGTAATGGTATTCATTGGATATTGTGGAGCTTGATAGCTCATATAATCCAAAGGAGGGTTAGGGGTAGTTGATGATCAGATAACAAAAAGATGTCATGAAACTTGATTTCTTGCACAAGCAAAAGTATCCAATTCTTCCTCATAAACCATATCATCCCAATCATGAGTTGGCTCATAAGTTAGTTCTTGATTGTGTTCCATGTAATGATTATTGCAAAGAGAGTATGGATTCATATCCCAAACAACATTATTTATATTTGGGTCTTCAAAATCTTCCTCACAAGCCTCTTCTTACCAATCAAGGTCTCGAGTTGGATCATAAGTTGTTTCATGACTTTGTTCTCGTGAATGATTAATATGAGGTGGATACAAATCTATCTCAAAAACCATATTAGCATCATTGGGGTCTTGATGAAATCCATAAAAGTCATTTTGTGTAGTCATTTTATCATAATTTAGATTGTAAGTGACTCCACCATAAGTGTAGCTAGACATATCTGCATAAATGATGAAAGCTCTGGAACAAAAAGGCTTAGAGTTCCACAAACTTTGAAAAACTATGTCCAAAGGACAAATGGTTCAATCTTGGTCTAACTTGGTCAAAGGGGTGGAGTTGTATCTCCAATATGGTCTAAAAGTGGAGTTGTATCTCCAAAATGATTTGTGCTAAGACTTGACATAAAACAATCTAACATCAAATGTCTAATGTCAAATATCATATGCATAAAAGGTTAAGTGTCTGAATAAAAATCAACATGTCAAAGGTCTAGGTCAGAGTGTTCCAAAGAAGGTCTAAACTAGGAAAGAGAAAAGTTGAGTTACTAGGTCTTTTATCCAAACACGGAGTTAAAATCTAGGCTCAAACAAATAGGCATACACTAGGACTTTTGGCCAAATGACATCAAAAACTAGACTTGAAATAAATGCTTATGTGATTTGACTTAATCTAACAAGTTTGGAAACAACTTTGACATAGACCTGACACACAAAATCAAACATAAACATGATTAGTTAACATAAGGCATAAGACAAAAGGCTCTTTAAAGAAAGACTGTATTTTCCAAAATAAAGTCATAAACAATGATGAGGATAGGTAATAAACAAACAAACCATAAATAGTTTTAAAATTTGGGTAATCGATTAACTGAAGTTATCTAACCCAAAAGAGAAAGATCTATGTATTAGGCCCATGAATTAAGGCCTAAATAAAAATCAATCAATGTTTGAATCCAAACTTGATATCAATCAATGTTTGAATCCAAACTTGATAAGGCTAATTAAAAACTCAATGTTGAAAAATAGGATTTGACCAAAAAATCTAGAGAAGATTGGACAGCATGACAACACAAGACAAAGGTCCAAATGGCATGCATGACATGGTTTGGAATAAATAGTTTTTTTGGCACAAGGTGAAACAAGTCTTGAAATAAACTGAGCAGCCTAATGGCATAAACATGCTTGAGTGATGTGATATATGTTATTATTCAAAAGTATCAAAGGAAAAATTGTTTTAACATGATTTGGGCAGCATAACACTACCCTCATCAATTCAAATGCATTGTTTTGACATGTCTTATAAACAAAAAAATAAGTTTTAGTCTCAAAACATACCAAGCAAAAATGACCAAAATACACTAAGTAATTCTCCAAATCCTAGCAAGGATATGGCAATATGGGGTTGACTAAAACTAGAAAATTTCAAATGTTTCTAAGGGAATCAATTGCAAAATTACTTTCACATCAAATAATGCAAAAGATGAGCATATAAATTAGGTGATCGTGGCATTTGCTAGTTGTAAAAAGGTCTAGTCCTTTTTATAACCACTACATCCTAATGGTCACTCAATGTATTGCAATATCCAAATGTAGATACATCCCATGTGTAACTCCAAAGGAGTAAGTGAAGTCAATGTCGGGAGATGAAACCTTGGGTCAAAGATTTTATAAAGAACTTGCTGGAGGTAATGATATCCCCCTCGTAAGACAAGATGCAATTAAATGAAAGACATAAAAAGAAAGACTTTAAGTTCATTTTCTAGGTCACCCAAACTTTGACGAGTTTTTGGGGAGTGCTTGAGATGACATTATTTCTAAGCCTTGGACTAGGATTTTTTTTTCAATAAGAATGGCACTTTTGATTCCAAGGGTTCCCTAAAGGGGATAAATGGAAGAGCATACATGCAACATCCTTCTTTTTGCCAAACAAAAATTTAATCTAAATAACCAAGTAAATACAAAAAGATTTGAAAATGTGAGTTTATTTTCAATCTCAAATTGAAAATAAGGTGGTGTTCATTTGACCCCTTGGTCTTAGTTGCAAACTTTGAAAACATTCACCATAAACATCTAAATTTGTTTTTTTAAACACCAAAACAAGGTTCCTAATTGATTTTTAAGCATGCAAAATGTGATCTAAACATTTTTTTAGCAAATGTCAAGTTTGGTCCCGCAACAAAAATGTTAGCATGTCCTTTAGCCTTGAAGCTCTTTTGGTTTAAAATAATGAACTTTAAAAAAAGAGCTCTTGGGTTTGTGTTTAAAGAAAAACATAGTGACCGATGTCAGTATTATAACTAATGATGGTTACATTTTATAATTGATGATGGTTATCTAATCAACATTGGTTATACTAATGTGACTGATGACATGTATCTAATTGATATCAATTTTAATAATCGATGTCAGTTAAGCTATACAACCAATGTCGATCTTACTAGCTGATGTCGATATAATGTAAACCTGTGGCAAACAAAAATGGCAAAATAAAGTTAGAAAATCAATTTGCAAGAGTTTTAATGGTCAAAATGAATATTTTTAAGTTGCAAAATGATCTTCTTCATGTGTGGGATGTGTCTAGTCCCACTTGGCATGCCATATGTGGATCTAGGAATTTGACTCAAGAGAGGATGGTTAGTATGGTGTTAGTTTCAAAATGAAAACAAAATGAAAGAAACACATTAACTAACATAACAAAACTAGGCCTAGACACTAGAGAGAGCTTAGTTAACAAACATGAATAAAACATACACCTAAAATGTAAAAAAAACCCTCTTTTACCTTCTTTGGATGCTCCAAAATGCTTGTTTTAGTGGTTTATTCAGCGTGTGCTCATGAAGTCCTTGGCAATGGAAGCTTGGTTACCTCCATCTCTCCTTGGCACCTTTAGCTTGTGGATTGGCTTGGTTTGGAATTAATTTGGCATGGTAACACTAATTTATTGAAGATTTTTAATAAATTTTGCATTATAACTTTGCATAATCAAGACTTAGAAATGATGTTCATGGCCTCTCTATTTATATATTTTTGAGAATATCTAGAATCAACCTGAACCATCCATCCTGAGATTGAGATGTGTGGTTGAGGATTTAAATCAATTTTTGTAATGAAGTTTATAATTATCTTCATCATGGCATTGGAAGAAGGGGAAATTAAGAGGCATGGAGGGCACCATGGAAGGCATTGATGAGGCATAGAGGGCATGAATCCTGATATTTGTGGCATTTATGGCCTAGGGATGTCTTCCCAAGAAATGAGGTCACCCGATGATGAAAATATTCAATATTCATTTCCAAAAATAATTAGTCAACAAGTTTCCATAGAATTCTTTATTAGGCTCTAATTTGGTTTAATTATCTCTTAAGCATGTTTAAACACTTTGTGCACAAAGAACTCAAATTGATCAGAATGCCTTGTTATTGGTTCAAAATTTGACTAGATTAGAATTGGAAGGCAATGTCAGATACATTGGAATTGTATTACCATTTAGGATGTTACCAACAATAAATAACAAAGGAATGTGTCTTGTGTAGAAGATTTGATAGGAAAGAGCAATCCAGAGCACCCAGGTACAAAATTAGCATTTTGACTCAAAATGAACTGATCAAAGTTACTATCCCATAAATTGCATTGCCCCATTTAGGGATACCCTAGCCAAAATCAGCATTTGAATATGTCATTTTCAATCATTTAGCGTGTTTTAGTGTTTTTAGGCCAAATTATGCATTTTGGGTAGAAATTAGTCAAAATCTTGGTTAGAGGTCATCAGTGGCCAATTTTAGGTGTCTACACAAAGAAGTTGATTAGTATGAAGGACAAAGAATGGGAGTTTCTTGATAGAAAGACAATATGAACAATATGATTATGCCAAGCAATATCAATGGCCTTTAATATTTCAAAAGAAAACACAACAAAAGATGTGATAAAGTTATTGGATAAAGTGTATGGAAAACCCTCAACCTCCAATAAGCTATTTATTATGAAGCATTTATTTACTATGGAGATTTTATAAGGTGGGTTTATTGTTGATCATTTAAATTAATTTAACATGATCATAAATTAGTTAACCTTTGTAGGAGTGAACTTTGATGATGAGGATAGGGTCCTTTTGACTCTGTGCTCATTGCCAAAAAGTTGGAATGGATTAGTAATGGTTGTGAGTAATTTTGTCTCTAGTTCAAACACTTTAAAGTTTGATGATGTTATTGGTGTTATTCTTAGCAAGGGAATGTAATGAAAAATCATAGGTGAGACATTAAATAATGATTTGACTATGGAGAAAAGAGGAAGATAATAAGATAGAGGAAAGGGCCTAAGAAATCAAGAGAATTCTAAGAAGGGAAGATCCAAATCTAGAGGAACTTTGGTGTGCTATATTTATGAGAAGAAAGGGAACCTTAAAAAAGATTGTTGGTTTCAAAAAGGAAAACAAGGTGATGGACAACAAGATAATAATAAGGAATCAAATGTAGCAAGTGATGTGTTGAAAGATGATTTACTATTTTTTTTAGATAATATTAATGATTCTTGGGTGTTAGATTTAGGGGATTCATTTCATGTTACACCCCATACAAAATATTTTCAAGACTATGTTCAAGGTGATTTTTAACAGGTTTATTTGGGTGATAAACTTCGTAAAATTATTGGAAAGGGTAAGATACAAACAAACTTACATAATGGAAAAAAATGGTTGCTAAAATAGGTGAGACATGTTACTGAGTTAAGAACAAATATAATTTCAAGAGGATAGTTGGGAAGTGAGGGCTGTACAGTTACATTTATAAAAACTTTGTTGAAGGTCACTAAAGGATCACTGGTAATATCAAAAGGATAGAAGGTAGGTACATTATATTTATCTAATGGTAATGTTGACTCTTATACTATTTTAGCTTCTATATAAGAAGATACAAAATTATGGCACCACATACTTGGGCACATGAGTGAGAAGAGGATGCAATTTCTCCACTCAAAGAATTTATTGCCAAATTTGAAGGTGGATTTAGATTTCTATGAGCATTGTGTTTATGGAAAATAAAAGAGTCATATTTCTCAAAGTTGGGAAGACAAAGAAGGGTGAAAAGTTAGATTTTGTGTATAAATATGTATGGGGGTTGGCTCAGATATCATCCCTTGCTGGCTCTTCTTATTATGTTACTTTTATTTATGATGCAACTATAAAAACATGGATTTATTGCATACTAAAAAAATCTGATGTTTTTGATACTTTTAAGAAATGGAAAGCTTTGGTTCAAAATGAGACATGAAATAAGTTGAAGTGTGTCATATCAAAAAATTAAGGTGAATAATACAAGGAGTTTTATAATCACTATTCATCCCATGGGATTCGTAGAGAGAAGATGGTTCTAAGAACACCATAACAAAATGGTGTGTCAGAAAGGATGAACAGGACAATCATAGAATGTGCAAGGAGCATGAGATTACATGTAAGGTTGCCCTTATATTTTTGGGCTAATGCTATGGATACTAGTATTTACTTAATAAATAGAGGGCCTTAAAGTCCTTTGGATGGTGGCATTCTAAAGGAAACATGGAAAGATAAAAAGGTAGACTATTCTTTTTTAAAGACTTTTGGTTGTGAAGCATTTGTCCATATTGATAAATAAAATAGAACCAAGCTTGAAGAAAAATCCAAGAGATATACTTTTATTAGATATGGACTTAATGATTTGGGTTACTATTTATGGGATTTTAAAAATCGTAAAATAATTAGGAGTAGAGATGTGATTTTTAATGAGAAGGTCATGTATAGAGATCAGTTACAGAAAAAAATAAGAAAATCCAAATACATAATATGCAATACTTGATGAAATCACTAGAAATGAAATTCTAAAAGTGCCATAAAATCAGAATGTGAAACTAAAATCAAATTCATGTTTGATCCTACTCACTCATTTGGGCTATTCCCCTAGTATTGAGTCCCTTTTTAGGCCTTCTTACACCCTATTAGACCTCCTAACACCTCCTCGAGCCTCTTGAGACTTTATCAAGCCTACTCAAACTCATTCTAAATCATTTTTTAGCCTTTTTGGATACGTTTCTACCCAGGCCATGGATTATATCATAAAACAAGGCCTATCCTTGGCCCAAGCTAACCATTATGGCTACAAGCTATAGCCTAGACTATAACCCAACCATAATTACCCATTACATTCCCAGTCATTGATAAATCGCTAGAAATAACTAGTCTTTAGTGAATCTATCTATTAGAGACCTTATATGAGGTTAAAACATGCCTCCCACTCCCTCCCTCTTCTTATTTTGATTACCTATTGATCCCCTAGACTCCTCTTGGATCTTCTGAGATCTTATAGGCTCTCATTTGGACATCTTGACAACCTTTCACATTCTTGGTTCATTCTTGATTATGAGGAGTTATTTGCCTTTATTGGGATATTATACTACATGATACATGGTTCCTTATTTCTATTGAACTCTACCCCTTGGATATTCATATAAGTATAATTGATTTCAACCTAAGTTGGTTCACCTACGAATTAGTTGTTCCTATTTGCATTATTACTTACTCTTAGTTCCTTTAGTTGATATTGCACTTTATTTGTGCACTTGGATTGGCCTCTAAATCCCTTGATTGATGATAATTCACCTCTCCTACATTGTTGAAAGTGGATTAGACAAATCTATACACTGCAAATTAGTCTTATTCCACATTAGATCAAACTTGGACTCACAGTTGGTAGAATTCTTACATTGTGTTTAAGCATGATTTGAGGAAACCTTACTTTACAAGGTGATTCTATTTTGTTATTTGAGTGTAATATATTTACTAGGGTTAGATATTACATGATAGGGTTAGTTTCATTCTGAATAAGCATTATCATAGGATTGTGAAATGTTATGCATGTTAGGATCCTCCTTGGAGTACAATTGATTACCTTTGTATAAGCAACTAAACACGAAATTAAACCAAAAGTAATAAGTAACTAGAAATCAGAAATAGCAAAGAATAGGAGACACAAGAAACAATACAATCTGTATTAACACTCTTCTAGAAGGAAATACAATGAAGAAATCTCACTCTTCCCACACCTCTTGGGTGTACAGTAATTCTCCCTCAAGAGTTCTCTCTCTCTCAATTACAACCAACTCAACACTAAGTTGTTCCCTCCAGTGACAATCAACCCAATGGTTGTTGTTGCCTACTTTAAGTCCTTGTGACAATCAACCCAATTGTTATTGCCTCCAATCCTTGACTGCAGATCTTCTTGATCTTACACCCTACAGATCTAATTGATCTTGCTTACATTACAATACAGCCACATGGGTCTCTTAAATAGATCCCAAACCAAACAATTATTAGAAACACAGACTCAAGACTAAAATTATTCTTTACATGCAAACTAACTATTCGTCTAAAATTAGAATAGTTCTAGAATGCACAAATGACTGATGTCGGTCTCTATCTATCTGGAGATGACCAACATTGGTCGATGCCTAACGAATGTTGATAGCTTTCGGTCAATGCCTGATCGATGTTGGTAGCTCTGACTGACGTCAGTAGCTGTGTAACCCAACAACCTCCACCTTTACACATTCAGTGAAGCTTTTAGCTCCACAACTCAATAATCTCCCACTTGGAGATAAACAACTGCACCTATACCTATACCTGTACAACAATATCCTCTAATTTGTTTTTGGCTTATATCTCCATCTTCATGTTCAATCTTGAAGACCAACAAAAGTTGAATGAAGATTCAAATTCTCCTTTGTTCCCAGGTTTGTTAACATATCTGTAGGGTTCTTATTAGTATGGATCTTTTCTAGCTTCAACTGTCCATCCTCCAATACCTGTCTAATGAAGTGGTACCTAAGCTATATATGTTTGGTTCTTGAATGAAAGGCTGAATCCTTTGCCAAATGAATTGCTCTTTGACTATCACTGTATAATCTGCAACTCTCTTGCTCCTTTCCCAACTCTTCCATGAATCAAGTCATCCATATCATTTCCTTGCTAGCCTCTGTGACTGCAACAACCTTCTGCAACTTTGAAATCCAGCTAACCATCGTTCCACCAACAGTGAACACATATCCTGTGGTGCTTCTCCTGCCATCCAAATCACCTGTCATATCTGAATCTACATACCCATGTAGAGAAGTGTTTGACCCTGCATAGCATAAATACCTGCTGCTAGTCCCTCTCAGATATCTGAGAATCCACTGAACTGCTTTCCAGTGCTCCTTTCCTGGATTGGCCATAAACTTGTTGACAACTCCCACTGCTTGGGCAATATCAGGTCTAGTACATACCATGTACTCAAACTCATCATGTGATTTAGGACACTATTCTGTACTCAGCTTGAACTATCCAGCCATAGGTGTGCTTACCGGTTTTGCATCCTACAAATTGAATCTCTCCACTACCTTATTCACATAATCCTCTTGAGACAAAATCAACTTGTGATTTTCCCTATCTCTAGAAATACTCATGCCAAGGATTGTTACTCCTAAATCCTTCATGGCAAATATCTGAGCTAATTTTACCTTTAGCTTAGTAATCTTCTGCATGTGTGAACCTACAACAAGCATATCATCCACATACAATAACAAGATAATGTAGCTACTATTATTCAACCTGGTAAAATAAACACAATGGTCACATTGACATTGACTAAAGCCATGCTCTATCATAAACCTGTCAAACCTCAAATACCATTGTCTTGCAGCTTGCTCAAGACCATATAACCTAGCCTTATGTCTCACCTATCCATTCTCTCCTTTCTTTAACCTATAAATCCATTCATTTTTTAGTGCTTTCTTTTCGGATGGCAACTCAACCAAATCCCATGTTTGGTTCTCTTCCAAGGAATCAATTTCCTCATTCATGTCATGCTCCCACTGTTTCCTAGATTCTACTTGCATTGCCTCTTCAAAACTTCCTGGTTCTCCACCATCAGTGAGCAACAAGTAGTATAAAGAAGGGGAATAATGAATTTGAGGTTTACTTACCCTTTTAGAGCTCCTCATGGGTGTTTGAGACTCATTGACAACTTACTGTCCACCCAAATTTCATTCTAACAGTGACCGATCCTGGTCATCTCTTAGTCTGCACCTGACCGATGTCGATTCCTCCTGACTAACCTAACCAACATCAGTTCTCACCTGACCGACATCAGTATTTGTGTTTTCCTGTTAGTGATGATTTTTACTTGCGAGCTCATTTTGGATCATAACCTTGTCCAAATCAACATTGCCCTGCTCAGAATTATTTAGCCTCTTGAGCTGATCACTGTCCATCACCTTCTCCTTGAAAACCAAGGCTTTCCATTTCTTAAATGTGTCCAAAACATCAGATTTCCTCTTTATGCAATAAACCCATACCTTTCTTGTAGCATTAGAAACATAATACTATGATCCTCCAATAGAAGCTACCTAAGTTGGTCCCCACACGTCTGCGTGAACAAGCTCCAACTTGTGCTTCTTCTTTGTTGACCCAGTTTTGAGAAACCTCACTTTCTCCTATTTCTCAAAAACAGAATGCTCACATAAATCTTGGTCTATCAAATCTGAAAGCTTACCATTTGACTTAAGAACATGCATTCCCTTCTCACTCATGTGACCAAGCCTACAGTGCCACATCTTTGCATCTACATTTAAAGTAGATAAAATAGAAGGAACATCAGTAATACAAGTAGATAGATAAAGTGTACCTACTTTCTTACCTCTAGCTAATACAAGTGTACCCTTGGAAACTTTTCAAGATTCCACTGTGAGAGTTACTGTGCAACCCTCATCACCCAACTTTCCTACAGAAATCAGATTCTTCTTTGGGATGGGTACATGCATGACATGTTTCAACACCCATGTGTTGCCATTCTACAATTTCAGCTACACTTTTCCTTTGCCAACAATTTGACAAGGCTCACCATCCCCTAAATAAAATTTTCCAAAGTCTCCATGGACATAATCATGAAAAAATTCTCTATTTGGGGTTGCATGGGAAAAAGTACCAGAATCTAAAACCCATGATTCTACCTGACTATCCAAAGAAAATATAAGAGCATCATGTACAACAATACCTACAACATCTGTTTCTTTATTACCTTCATGATGATCTTCTTTCAACCAACAATCTTTCTTTGCATGTCCTTTCTTTCCATAATTCCAGTAGGTGATACTTCCATTTTTGGATTTGGATCTACTACCTATCTTTGACTTTGATTTCCCTTGCTTACTCTTATCTCTTTGCTTTCCCCTGCTTTCAACACTTAAAGCATTACCTGATGTTTCCCCTGTGTTTTTCTTGTGAATTTATTCATTCAAGATTACACTAACAACATCATCAACTTTCAAGATATTTGAAGCAGACGCAATATTACTTACTGCCATTACCAAGCTATCCCAACTTTCAGGTAAAGAGCATAAGATTAAGAGAGCCTTAATTTCATCATAAAAAACTATTTTGACTGAAATTAACTTATTTACTAAACCATGGAAATCACTAAGATGACTATATACAGATCCACCTTCCTGCATTTACAAATTAAATAATTGCTTCATAAGATATACCTTATTCGAAGCTAAGGTTTTTCATATAAATTTGCCAAAGATTCCATTAACTCTACCGTTGTCTTTGCCTGTGATAAGTTGGAAATCATAGACGATGCCAGGCTCAACCTTATAGATTCAAGAGCCTTTTTATCAAGAACATTCCATTCTTCATCTTGCATATATGTGGGCTTACTTGAAACCCCACCCAACGGTAAGTATAGATCTTTCTGATATAGATAATCTTCTATCTGCATCCTCCATAATTGATAATTATTGCCATTGAATTTATCCATTCTTAGTTTACTTTCTTCTGCCATTGCTTTACTCCCACTCAAACAGAAACCCCTGTGAGTGAACCTGTAATCAAAAAACACTAACCCGCTCTACCACTTGTTAGTGATCCTAGCTCTGATACCAATTGTTAGGAGCCTCCTTGGAGTACAATTGATTACCTTTGTATAAGCAAATAAACACGGAATTAAACCAGAAGTAATAAGTAACTAGAAATCAGAAACAACAAAGAATAGGAGATACGAGAAACAATACAATCTGTATTAACACTCTTCTAGAAGGAAATACAATGAAGAAATCTCACTCTTCCCACACCTCTTGGGTGTATAATAATTCTCCCTCAAGATTTCTCTCTCTCTCAATTATAACCAACTCAACACTGAGTTGTTTCCTCCAGTGACAATCAACCCAATGGTTGTTGCCTACTTCAAGTCCTTGTGACAATCAACCCAATTGTTGTTGCCTCCAATCCTTGACCGCAAATCTTCTTGATCTTGCACCCTATAGATATAATTGATCTTGCTTACATTACAATATAGCCCCATGTGTCTCTTAAATAGATCCCAAACCAAACAATAATTAGAAACGTAGACTCAAGACTAAAATTAGTCTTTACATGCAAACTAACTGTTCATCTAAAATTAGAACAGTTCTAGAATGCACAGATGATTGATGTCGGTCTATGTCTATTTGGATATGACCAACATCAGCCGATGCCTAACTAATGTCAGCAGCTTCCAGTCGATGCATGGCTGATGTCGACAGCTCTGATCGACATCAGCAGGGGTGTAACCCAACAACCTCCACCTTTGCACATTTAGTGAAGCTTTTAGCTCCACAACTCAATAATGCATTCTCTCTCTCTTGAAAATGTATTTCTTACTAAAATCATCTTTCATTTCCTAGAGCTGCATATTTTTGAATCATTTTCCATTGATTGTAGTGCTTACTTGTTTAGATAGATTTATTTTCTATTATTTACACATTAGTTTCTTTCCTTTCGTTTATCACTTTATTGTGGTTATAACCATTAGAGATACCTGCATCCTTTTTGTGCTTGATCATGCTAGCCCTAACCTAGTTTATGAGTCTATCTATAGTTTAGTACAAGATGAAAAACTATATATCTCCATAGATATCAAGAATCCCATATCATCCCTAAGCCTCTTACCCTTTTAGGTGTTTCCTTAAGTACCCTATGTATCCCCCTGCCAAACCCTAGTGGCTCTATTTAGATTCTTGAAACTATATCCACAAGAGAATTGCAAGTCTAATTTTCACAAGTGAGGACTTTTTTGAAAGATATTGAAGATAATAATCTAATGATATGAACATTTATCTATGTTTTTGAAAAATAAGTGTAAAAAATCCACTTTTATCTATGTTGGTCATTGCTTGTCTTGCAAGTCTAAACTTTCAAAAATTCATATAAAATCACTAAAATATCCAAAATATCTATTTTTAAAAAATTGGTATTTTTATGATTAGAATTTAAGAAATATACTAGATAATATATAAAATTACTATATTTTTTTAAAAATAACCCTAGAATACCATTTAAAATAACCTAGAACATGTATAAAAAGTCATTCTGAGGGTGTTTTGCCATCAATAAAAAAGGGAGAGATTGTTGAACATGTTCATTGATGTCTTAGGTTGTCATTGATGTCAAAGAGAACATGTGGTATTGGTGCATGAATAAAAAATAAGGTGTGTTTGATAGCTTGGAGGGATATGGCACATGTGTAAGTTTGTAAGGATAAAGAAGTTATGAGGCATCGATAGATGTCTTAGTGGAGTTTTGGTGTGTCATTTGATCATTTTGAAAGAGAAACATGCATATTATAGATTAAGAGAAGCCAAACTATCACTGCACATCATGCAGCTATGAGTGATCCATCAAGTTTGTTCATTTTATTCAGGTATTCAGAAAGTTAACATTGGTCAAATATTTTTATGGAGATATTGTCTATAGTGACAAGAAGGTACTCTAAAGATTTGAAGTGTTTTATAGTTCAAGATATAAACCTTCAAAGTTACTTTATGAGATTGTGATGGACCAAAGAACATCAAGTTTAACTATATTGAAATATGTGTCAAATAGTCAAGATAGATCTATGGTGAGCATTTAATCAGGTGATAAAGATCTAACGATGAACATGATACCTATCAGATAGATATCAATTATTAGCACAAGATCATGATAATTATGATCCAATGGAGTGTATTTAGTAAATAAGTCAAAAAAAATTCTGATAATACATGCAGGGATGCTTATTGGTACAAACACATTGGCTGAAAGGAGCAGGGTATGCAGAAGGCACATAGAGATGCCAAGTGGCACGATCTCAAAAGCAAGGATCAAAGATAAATGAGCATTAAAGATTTAAAGAAAAAAATCTCAAGAGGAGATCTATGGAGCATATTTTTTCAAATTTACCAAGGGATACTAGATGATGACAAGTGTCAATTTTTTTTTATTTACATAGTGACCATTGGAATTTGAATATTCAAATTAACAAAGGAAAAACTAGTCTGTATTATTTGAGCTATAACTTTTGATATATGTAGAATTTTATAATGGTGTAAAAGGCAAAATTATAGATAATTTCAAGTGCTATCCATAAAAATTATTTTATAGGTTTGGATGTCCATATAGATTAATTTATTTTAATTAAAATATGACTTTTTGTCTGTTCATGGTGTTCTTATGTACATAATATTGTTTAAACAATTTTTGCCTTAGTAAAAGAGTGTTTTGGTGGGATTAATCACTTGAAGATGTCATAAGGGTAATGTGGAGTGGACCCATACATTTGAAAGTATTCTTTTGTTATTAATTTTCTTGATGAAGTGCTAAATGGGTAATAGTATACATGAGACCTATAAGGGCTACTAAGGCCTAATTGAAAGGTGTAGTTGCTTAAGTGTGACCCATGGATGTTATGTATGACCTATGATAATGTATTTAAACTATGATTTTGCATGATATAGTTATTAAGGGTTCATGCAAGTATTATGGATGACTTGTAAGTTGATATTCATGAAGACTCTATAAAGAGTGAAAGCTAAGATAATGGTTTTATGATTTTGACAAGAAAGAGTCAAGAGAGTAGAAGATAGAGGTGAAGGAAAGAGATCAAAGGGAGTGTGCCCAATAGATGGAATGAAGAACATAGTTGGTTGAGGATATTTTTGATATCATAATAGTGATCATGTAGATTGGTAGATTAAGGATGAGTGAATAAGTTTAGAGTGATCTAAAAGGGTATTTGGATGCATTGCTTGTATGAGCAAGTTTGATTGTGTATGAAGAGTTGAAAGAGAGGTATTATACATTATTTCTCTATCAAATTGAAAGGAAATTAGAGTTATAGAGATGTTTATTTCATAGGTGTTGTGTGGGTGCTCAACATATAGAACACGTTGGTACTTGTTCATACTTAAGGGTGGGTGCTCCTTATGAAGTGTGTGCTTCACTAAAAGGTCTCATGTTTGTGATCATCTTATAAGTCAAGTATTCCATGTATTTGTAGGCTTGAGAGTGGGTTTTATTCCTCATGAGGGTTTCCCACATAATTCATGTGTTGTGTGTTTGATCTTGCATCACCTTTCTTATTCATTGTGATGAATATCTTATATGATTTATGAACTCTTGTGGTCATTGATTAAGAGTTTAAAAGGATTATAATTAAAGTTTGAAATATCTTGCATCACTAATTCACCCCCTACCCTCTTAGTGATTATACCTTCAAAATAAAATAGTGTTGAAAAGTTTTGTCATTGATGTCAAGGTCATGGTTGATGTAATTAATGTCAAGATCAAGATTTATGTCATTGATGTCAAGGTATATCTAGCAAAGATGCATGGTAAAGTAGTATGTGCCAAGGAAGCCATGTGACAAGAGATAATTTGAAGGAAATCTATTATCTCTCTATTGAGAGATAATTTTAAGGTAACCTAATTATTATTTTGAGGTTAATATCATGATTCATATCAGTTTGATGACTATCAATGTTGTCACAAAGAGGTTTGATGATCAGATTAAAATAAGTGTTAGATAATTTTATAGTATTTTTGAGCATGTAAGTGAGGTGGAGAGTGTATGGACAGTGGATATAAGGTCAATTTTAAGTCCTACTACGACTTACAGGTCAAAATCCTAGAGAGTAAAGAGAGAGATGGTGGTCTAATGGGGTATCATGATTAGTTTCCAAGGTAAAAATGAACATGTGAGAATTTTAAGTCATGTGATAGGTTTTACCAAGTGTTTTGACCAGTTAGGAGGTTAGTTTACAAGAAATGGAAAGAAAAAGTATTTCAAGGTCTCTCGAGTGCACAAAATGAAGGGTTCTCAACTTGAGAATGAATTTCATGTGTTCATTATAATGTGTAATATTTTCATGATAACCTAATACATTAATGGTATATGGGTAAGGTTCCTTGGTTAAAATTTACAATCATTTGTTTCTATAATAAGGGGATAAGCTTTATGAATAATTGCTAACACCATAAACAGTGTTAACCCTCTCTAAAACCCTAACATTAACCCAATGAGAAATATATTAATAAAAATAGCCCAAAATGGTTTGGAATGGATATGTAAGTGATTATAAGTTTTATTTATTTCTCTCAGGAACCTCTAGGTGTGATTATTTTGTCAGGGGAGTGAGTGGACCTTACAGGGAAGGTCTTGTTTCTTAGAAATTTATTGTAGTAGAAAGAGTTAACCAAGTCAAAGTTGATAAATGGATGAAGGTTTAAGATTAATACTTATATTTGATGTACATGGTGGTTTATTATTAGGTTTAAGACCTTATTTATGTTAAAATAGTCATGCAAATTGACCTATCTCTAAAAGGCCTAATGGTGTAGATAGTGAGAAAACTAGTCAGAAGTGAGAAGTTGTTTAGGGAATTGTTATCATAGACTAGGGATGAATAAAATATAATGAAGAGGTTTTTAAATACCTTTATTAAATTTTCATGTTGGATATATGTTTTTAAGGTCAACGGATATGTTTAAAATGTTGCTCATAAGTAGACTTATCTAGTGTAGATGAGACAGTGAAGGTGTAAGGTTGTGAGACTGGTTTGCAAGACCAATATTGTCACTTGACCATAGTATATTTATATTTGAAAGTTACATAATGATCTCATAAGATCATACAAATGAATTATAATTCCTTAAAAGTGTCTATATAGGTGTTGAAATCCATTATTACCATGACTATGTTTGAAGGTAAACTGGCAGATCTAAGTAAGTTACAATGATAAGTTGGAGGCTCTTTGACCTAAGTTGATGAACCTAATACACATTATGTTGTTTACTGGTAATTTAGTGACTTATTCATGATTTTTATAACTTTTGAAGTCACTTTAAGAATTTGGAACATTGAATCCAAAATGGCTTGTTTGACTGAGTATGGTCTGTGAGAGAGAAGGTCAACAAATTGGTCTACAAGACCAATAGTTGTCATTAATGCTTATGATATTTTTGATTAAGGTTACTATAAATTATTTATAATATCATTTTCATCCATTAAAATGAATTTAATGTGTTATTTTAGGTATCAAAATTTCAAGTCTTCATGACTATGTCTTAAGGCTAATTGGTAATTTTAAGTAGGCTACTCGCAAAGAAAGGTTTAAGTATTTTTACCCTAAGTTATGAAGTCTAATGTACATGGTGATGAATATAAGGTCATTTTGAATCTGTATATGTATTTTTTTTGTAAAATTTGTGTTTTTGGTTCAATTTCTCAAGAGAGACTTTTTAGGTATGCACATGCCTAATATGAACATTACTAATGATGTGCTCCAAGTAGTGGTTTGAGATAAAAAGTGTTATGGAGCCAAGATGAGACCAGCAAGGGCCTATTGGGATGGAATATGATGTGTATTTTCCATGTACTTTTTTTTTATGCTCTCCAAGAATATCAAAGGGTAAATGTATGTTAGGTAGGCCTAATGGGATTAGGTCTCCATGAGACCTAAATGAGAGATAAGGCCTATTTAAGAAAAGTCAAAACTAAAGGGAATAAAATCACATTTTATCCATGTGTATGATATTTCCTAAGATTAATTTAATGATTGAAATAAGAGGGTAAGGGTGTTCAGCTAACTAAGAAGGATATGAAAAATACACTTGTATAAATACTAGGCAACATTAAGGCCTATTAGTGCATGAGAGGAGTGCAAGCTAATTTAATAGTTTTAGGGATATTAATGTATTATTCATAATTTAGTCAAAGGGTCTGATTAGTAAAATTAGTCAATAAATATGCAATTATTAAGCCACTAATTTATAAAAATTTATTGCAATTCAAACTTTTCTAAAAATAGTAATAAAGGGGAAGAAAATAAGACTTAGCTCGAAACTAATTGATCTAACTGAGACAGTGGCTAGAATTCATTGTGTAGGACTGGGACACTATCAAAAACTAAGATCTAAACTTTGTTTTATGACTAGATAGGAATTATATAATTGGATAGGAGTGGCACTAGTTCTATATTCCACCTCTACCACTGTTATCAAGGATCTTATCTTTTTAGGTTTTGTTTGCTAGGTCTGTGTGATTCTATCTATGAAGTTTTGACAACTGCAAGTTTATAGAGATCCTTGTAGAGTAAATTATCTTTTCAAACCCTATTTTCAATTACGCTTTGACTAATTTTGAGTAAGAGGGGTGGGGAGGGGGGACATGGAGGGGGGTTAGTGTGTGTAAGATTCATTGGACATGGATCCACACCCCTTGTGTGGGTATGTTGCTTACATACCAATACTCTGAAGAGGTATCAAGACAAATATAGTTTTCCTACTTGATGTGCTTTATGAAATTGTGTGTATGAATACTCAAAATACTAAACAAATGCCTACCGACATGTGCTACAACAAACTTAAGATTCAAGAAGTCTATTCAACAATGATGGCATCTCTTCAACACTAACATTCTGATTCACTCCCAATCATATCTCAAATAGAGTAATTAAACATGAAATAATTTCAAACTTTATTAGTTCGAATGAACATCTCCCTACTAGTAGGTTGTTCCACTTCATCATCACCCTCTATGTTAAGTTATCATCCTCCTCAATGAAGTTTATCTTGTTTTTCATTATCAGGGTCTAATGATTATAACTGCCTATGGGAAAATAATTACACACCATCCCACCTATATTTCTCAATGATTATAACCACCTTTGGCCAAATCATTATGTTGTTACCACTTTACTTTTTCTACCTATATAGGTGCATGTTATTATCTTGTTTGTCTCTCCTAACTGGGGTAGTTCCATTTTTATCAATGATTATAACTGCCTTTGGGCAAATCATTGTGTTATCATACCACGTTACCACTATCAAGGTAAAATGTCTATAACCACCTTTGGAAAAATCAATGTGCACCATCCCACTTGCATTCTCAATGATTTTGACTACTTTTTCACTATCATTGTGTTTTCACCCCATCATCTTTTCTTTCTTTGGTCCCCTCGTTTCACTTCTTTCCTTTCAAGGGATCGTTTGCCAACCTACTTGTGCCAACTACTCCCTTGAGGGGGCATCATATAGTTAGTTTATCATTGTTACAGTTGTAGGAATACATGACCTTTTCATTCTTTGAAAACATGTTACTATGCTTACAACTTGCAACATCTTCCCAAATAGGGGCAAATTGTAGACACCTAAAACTGGCCACCAATAACCTCCAATCAGGGTTTTGACTAATTTCCATCCAAAATGCACAATTTAGCTTAAAAACACTAAAGCATGCTAAAATATGTGAAACTCACATATTCAAGTGTTGACTTTGGCTAGGGTATCCCTAAATGGGGCAATGCAATTTTTAGGCCAACTAACTTTGATCAGATCATTCCGAGTCAAAATGTCAAATTTGCACATGTGTGATTTGGATTGTTCTTCCCTATCAAATATTTTTCACAAGACTTGTGCCTTCATTTTTTGTTATTGGCAACATCCTAAATTGAAATACACATCTAATAGATCTGATAGTGACTTCCAATTCCAATCCAGTCAAATTTTGGACCAATAACAAAGAATATTGATCAATTTGGGTAATATGTGCACAATGTGCTTAATCATGCTTAAGAGATGATTAACCTAAATCAAGGTCTAATCAAGAATTCCATGGAATTTTTTTGAAAGCTTATTTTTGGAAATGAATATTTAATATTTGTTTCATTAGGTGACCTCATTTCTTGGGAAGACATCCCTAGGCTATAAACGCCACAAATATTAGGATTCATTCCCTCCATGCCTTATCAATGCCCTCCATGATGCCCTCTATACCTCTTAATTTTCCCTTCTTCCAATGTCATGGTGAGGATAATTAAAAACTTAATTCCAAAAATTGAATTAATCCTCAACCACACATCTCAATCTTGAGATGGACAGTTGAGGTTGATTCTGATCAAATCCAAAAGTCTATAAATAGGAGGCCTTACAACATCATTTCCAAGCCTTTTTGATGCAAAGTTATAATGCCAAATTGGTTTTAAAAGCTTCAAGCAATTAGTGTTACCATGCCAAATTGATTCCAAGCCATGCCAAGCCACAAGCCAAAGGTGATAGGGAGAGATGGAGGTAGCCAAGCTTCCATTTCCAAGGACTTCACGAGCACAAGCTGAGCAAGCCACTACTACAAAGGCATTTGGAGCATCTAAGGAAGGTGAAGGAACTCTTGTGTTTGATCCTTACTTTTTAGTTGTGCTTGTCATTTGCTTTTATTAACTAAGCTCTCTCTAGTGTCTAGGCCTAGAGATGTTATGTTATTAGTGTGTTTATTTCATTTTGTTTTCATTTTTAAACTAACACCATACTAACCATCCTCTCTTGAGTCAAATTCCTAGATCACACAACTTTTGTGGGACTTCAAGCATGAGCTTGAAGAGGAAGAAATCAATAGTTCTGAGTTTAAGTGGGAGGTTGCAACAGTTGGTGTTGTGGCCTTATGTCTCTAATTAGGAGATTATTAGAGATGTGAAAACATAATGCCTCATTTTATTTTAATAAAAAATATTGAAACCTGTAGTTGCAACGGGTACCCTGTAGAAGAAACTTGCAGTGGTTGTGGGAAATATGTAGATAAAAACCTACAGTTCTTGTGGGTAACCTATAGGTGAAGACTGTAGTTGCTATAGGTACCTTGTAGATGAAACTTATAGTGGTTATAGATAACCTATAGCTGAAAACCTATAGTTACTGTGGATAAATTGTAGGTGAAGACTGTAGTTGATGTGGGCACCCTGTAAGTAGAAAGTCTGTAGCATGACCGATGCTATGAGATTTTATATATAAGTGTTGTTATCAATTGATAGAAAAATTAATAGTCTATAGAAGTTTGAAAGTTCTGATTTGTATAAAGGTTTATTTTTGGTCTATACGTAATTAGACCCCACTGTAAAATTATTATTTCAGATAAGCATTAGATATTCTATATTTGTCTAACATTTTAGATATGTACTTCCTTATTTAATAAGGAAGTTGTAACAGATTATAACTATAGAATAGATATGTACTTCCTTATTTTTCAAGGAAGTTATAAAAAAAATTTACTTCCTTATTCTACAAGGAAGTTGTAATAGATTGTAACCGTAGGAAGTTAGAACAAATTTTTACTATTCTATACTATTTTAAAAGTGGGAATAGATGAAGGTTTTAAAAAAAAAGTGATGTGAATTGTAGACAACATATGAATGGAGTTTAGTAATTAACAGAAAACAAATTTATCTTTAGACAAAGGTGTTGCTAAAGTGCTCTGATATAGAGATTGGGGGCTAGGAAGTGCTAGGCCCTTGTATAAATTCCTTTAGAAGTTTGAATATAAGAATTGCTAAGTTTTTTGGTAGACGTAGCCCAACATTTGGGTGAATCATGTTAAATATTGTGTCAGTATTTTTTGTATATTGTTTTTCAGCATGTCTTATTTCTCTATTTTCTGCATGTATTTATTATTCCATATTTATTTGTTTAAATTGTGAGTACATGTTTAGATTATTTTTAATCTGTGGGTTACAAAGTAGATTTTGATACAAATTTGTAAAATCAATTATTCTGATCTGGGCAATTGAGTAATACTGTATGTAATAAGATCTTGAGACTTTATGAATTTTAACCCAACATCCAATCCCTTCATTGGGTTTGGGCTAGGAGGTTTGATCACATTTAGGTAGCTTCTATTGAACTCAAAAAGGCTCACTTCCTTTGGTGTATTCTCTACCAGGGTTTTCCCATGGGAAATTAACTAAAGAACATGGGGGTTTTTCATCCCACTTGCATGGCCTGTCAACACCCAAAAACCATCAAGCACGTCTTCTAGTTTTACCTACATGTTCAATCAATTTGGAGATAGATTCATACCCTTTTCAAACTCTTTAGGCTTGAGATGTTCACTTAGAAAATAACACTCTTGGGGGATTCCACCCTTTTACCTTCATGATACAACAAATTTTGGTAGATTTCCTATACTAATATTTTATTTCAAATTAGAAAATCTAGAAATCAAGCATGTTTTAATAATGAGATTATGGGAAAAAAAATTTGTAACTAACAAAGTTATTGTGATTGCTAATGTTACCCTCCAGATTTAGAGTCAAATGGACAAGGTCTGGCTAGAGCTTCATCATCTGCAACTTCTCCTAGACCATTGGGGGAATGCTCCTTATGTAGTCCGTCGTGAGCCACCAGATCCCCTGCCTCGCCCCCTCTTCCTTGGAGTCATGGACGTGAGAGGAGGCATCACCTCTCTTGCAGCTGGAGGTCTCGAAGTTGGAGGAACTCCTCTCCTCGCTCTCATTGGCCATCTCCTCTGAGAGGATCTAACCGAGGTAGAGACAGTGGTGGTGGAGGTTAGAGACCCTCTCAACAGGGCAACTTCCCATGTTTGGAGCTAACTATATCTCCCTCTCGTTAGGATTTGCAGAATGGTGTTGACACTAACCAGTAGGTTCATGGTTGGGAGCCCCTCCTTGTGGATGAAGATCCCCCTGTGCAAGATGTCTAGGATGGGAAGCCTCAAGGTCCTCCACCTCCACCTCCTCCGATGACCGTCATGTTTACAACTGCTGCTTAATTTGTTCCTTGATATTTGTATTGTTATGTTATCTTTTTTTAGTTGAGATACACTTGAATTAATTTAACTATAGTTATTGGCTACCTGTGATCAATTATTTTAGACTTTAATTTATTACGAAGCTTTATATAACTCAATCCAATATTCAGAGTATGACTTTTCCACCCATGTTTTCTATGAATATCATTATACTATTAATTTTTTTTTAAATTAATATAAAAATAATTTCCAATTAAAAAAAAAATAAGATACATATTTTTAAAGATGCAACAAATTGAAAAAACGATTACAATTTTAACCCTATCTAAAAATAGGTATAGAAACTAGCTCTCTAACAAACACAACTGAACCAGAAAAAATAAAATACAGAAACAACATTTTAAAATAAGCATGAAAACAAAGTGTGAACGGGATCAAGTGAAAATCTTAGCGTGTGGAATTGTGATGTCTTAAATAATTTTCACCGTAGACCATGATTTAGATTCCACACGCTTTGCACTCCAAAGTGGTTCTAATTTGAGATGTTTTGCATTCCTTCCGCGCGGTATCCTACACAAACCACAGCGATTCATTCCATGCGTCCTGTCATTTTAAATCTTTATCAATCCCTCTCTTTTTTCGAGGAGGAGAAAAACCAGAAAAGTTAAAAGGAAAAAAGAATAAGAAAATGAAGATGCCAAGAAAGGCGGGGAGGGACGCGAGCGGCGGGCAGGGACGACTCTTGAAAAATAAGATGATGAGGAGGACGAAGATTAGCAGTGTGGGTTGGCATAGATCTCGTTTGTTGGGGTAGAAAGATCAGAAGAGACTGTAAGCAGAGTGAGCTGATATTGTGGAAGTATGGCAGAAATCGAGTCGATATTGAGTAAGGTGTTGCTTGCCTTGCAGTTGTGCCTCGCCTTTTGGCAGATTGTGAAATTCAGTCTTTGGAGCTTTAATCAAAGGCTTAACAGCCTGGCTGATGAGCCTGCTACCTTTCGGGCTGGGGACTCACCTCTCCCCAACTTATTCTCGACTGAAAGGATTCGATCCTAATTATCTTATCTTCAAGTGGGCGTGGTGTTATGTGCTATCGGATCAACCTATAGTGTCAAGGCCGATACCTGGTAAGATATCTGATCAGATCAAAATTGAGTACTTGCGCAATAAGTTCCGTTTAGAGAGAAGGGACGGAAACAAGCTGTTCGTTAACGGAGAAATGTGCTATTGCATTACAGATGCAATATGGCACTCTCTGCTCCACTTGAAAACACTGCCTCCTTCACAAACGGTGTTTCTCAAAGACCATAAAATTTTTATTGATTCTAGTTTAACTGGCGGGGTGATGGAATTTTCTGAAGTGTTGGATTCTGTAATTCTTGAAAACCATTGCGTGAAGCCATTATTCGATGGTAATCGCTTGGCCGTCCTCCCAATCAATTTGTCGATCTCTGAGGAGAAACTACTAAAAGGTCTAAATTTAGTGGGGCTGTTCCTCCAAACCAAAAAGCAAGTCCATTGGCTTATTCCAACATTGTTCAGCTTTACTTCAGCAGTGATGGAGTTCGCCGCACCATTGAGGCAGTGCATTTATGGCAACATAAATCGCTGCTTCTGCTGGGTATTACATCTCATATGTGACCGCGTCGCTTACAGTATGAGGGTGTCTGTGTATAGTCTGCTAGACTGGGTGGAGAACGTGATGCCGTCAAATGATGTACAATATAGAGTAGTGAGGGGAGATATCTGCACAGTGATAGGTGGAGGTGCAAAATCCACCATGAAAGGTGCATCTTTGGTGCAGCCTGACCCTTCCCTCTTAAGCCACGAAGAAAAAAAAAGAAGAATAGTGTTAAACTTTGGCCCCATTGAGGTAAGTTTAACATTTTGTGTGCACAGAGGAAAATGTAGAATCCACCGTTCTGTCTCCGAATTTAATTTCGGCTATTTTAATTTGGATTGTAAGACGATGGATGAGTATAAGAATCTGGTCACATTCGTTTCTTGCCTAGTGAAGAATCGTTGCGGGTCATTGAAATCTTGTGACCCCAAGAGTAGGGTGTGTACTGTTCGTGGCTTTAGGGAGTCAGTCTACTGCTATGTAGAAAATGGGTTTCCAGCTGTGTACGAACTGCAATTGAACAATGCGGTTGTCAAATGAGTGGAGCCAAATAGCGAGTTTCTAAGGAAGTGGTTTAATGGTAGAAAAAAAAGGAGGGGGTTTCTTTATGCATTTATTAGTTGTAAAAATATATTATTTTAGAGTGTATGTATGTTTCAATTATTCGTTTAGATTACGTTTTATTGGTGCAATTTATTTATTTATTTATTTTTTAATTTTTTTTGAATTGTTTTCCATCATGTTCAGCGAATTTTTTTTTTATTCTATGTCTTTATTTCTATAATTTTTTTAACGTCTTTCTCATAAATGCACTTTATATGTTTTTACGAATGGATCCTTCTAATTTAGTTTTAGGTCCCCTAAAGATACTGTGTTTTGATTTATCATCCTTTTGCATATGTGGTGTGTTGACTTGCATATCAAAATTTTTAATCTGAATTTAAACAGTCTATAAATAAACAAATGTAATGTCCCCATTTTTACGAGCACCAGAGTTCGTAGGAATTAGCCTATCATTTGACCCTCGTAGGCTAACAATTATTGATAGAGGGCCTCATATGGCAGTTACTCGGTGTTTAGAGACATTACTCTTCAGCTGGATTCAAGTTTTGGCCTTTGCACAGGTTTTTTGACTCAGATTGGCACACTTACTATTTTTAGTAAGTCACTATTCAGGGTTTCTATTTTTAGACAGGCATCCAATCACATGGAGAACAAGGAGAGTCGACTCTTGGCTCAGAGGGCTTAACAATCAGACAAGTACATCAAGAGATATTAAAGTTTAAGTGACTTAAGTGATTTACCTAATATTTTAATATTATTATAAAGTTATAAAGTAACTTTATAATAATAAAGTCACTTTAACATAATAAAGTGCATTAAGTGAATAATTTAATGTGGGAATAAATATTTTATCCCACATTGGCCAGGAAGGTGATTGAGCTCTCTTAAGAAAAGAATAAAAGGAAAGGCAAGAGCTCATTCTTGGCATCCAGTTGAATGAATAATATTTTGATTGATTCATCTTGTGGAGCCGAGGGTTTCTGCAGAATAGCCATTGGAGACGAAAACCTCCATTGGAAGCATAACTGAGAGTGTGAAATAACATCTGAAGGGTTGCACTTTGAGGAGGAAGCATTCAGCTTCTTCATTTGGGCATCATCGACAAGCTTTGGTCAAGGGTTTACATTGCATAATCTGAAGACTTTCATGGCAGCTATGGCAATGAATTCTAATCTTTCATTCTAGGTGTTTGTTGAAGCAACAAGAACATCCAATTGAAGCGCCTTAGCTGGGAGAACATTCTCAAGACAATGGAGGTCTATTTTGGTGAGTATGCATATATTTAGGGGTGACTATAATTTTGTTTCAGTCCTATTGGAATAGTTCGATTTCAATATTTAAGGAAGTGTTTGCAAGTGATAGTGTTACCAAAGGGATTCCCCTTCCTTGGGGAAGTTTTTGTGACTAGTTTGGAGACCTTTGGAAGGCCATTACAGCTGTAAATAAGGAGGAATATATGACTGTAATTTCTAAGGATAGCCACACTTCTAAGTTCGTTTTGGTTACCTAAGAGGGTTTTCAACATCAAGCATAGTGCCATTTGGAGTGCCCAAGTCCAAGGAACGTTTTGTTTATGACAAAGAATCCAAAGGTTGTGGAGATTATTTCAGATTTGAAGGTTTATCCATGGCAGGTCTGCAACTTTGAAGTGGGGCGATTTTGCATTAAAGAAGTCCAAAAAAATATCAAATATCATCCAAAAGGGGCGCCCAACATTTCCTAACACTTTGGCATTGACATATATTCATTTGGAGGTGGAATTTGGAAGATATGCAAGTCTGATCTGAAGTATACCAGTCTGAAGACAACTCAGAAATTCATAACATTTGAAGGCGTCTCCAATCAGGTTCATTTTGAAATTGTTAACATTGAGTCTTGGCCATATTTCATGAGCATTGTATTAGAAATTTCATTGCAATTAAAGAGATAATAATTGCTGGTGTCATTTGAGAATTTCGATATCATTTATTATCAGCTAGTTAGTTTGCATACCAACTATTTGTGAAAATGTCAGTTGGCTGTAGGTGTTCATTTCTCAAGCATAGATCATATATATGCATGGAATATTGCCAAAATTAGTTGCACATTCGTGCTAGGTCATTGTTTAGACAATCTAGAGTCTTCTTGCAAGCATTCTTATTGATGTTAAGTAAAGGAAAGAGCCATTAAAGCAAACTAAAATGTTATATCAGTCATATGACCCTTGTATGTGAAGTGTTTGATAAAATTTCCAAGACCAAAAATCAAAAGTTTTCAACCAGATTTGAGCAGGGTCATTACAACAAACAAATTTATGCATTTGAGATATGTAATGAATGAGCACAAAAAATCAATGTACGCATTTAAAGTTTTTATGATTTACTTATGTGTTGTGGGAGGTGAGCAAATGTGTATAAAGGTTACTGCATGTGTATGAAAATGAGTCCATGGTGGCTTGGGTAACCCTAGGCAGGTTGGAGAGAAGGCTTACGATTTAAATCTAGGTGGGATGTGAAGATGAAGGTGTTAATGAAATCACGAGTATGAGAAGTGTTTGGGAGTCAAGTGATCTTCCCTTACTACTTTTTCTATATTAGATTCGAGATAGATCCTGAAGTAGTTTAGGTAGAAAATTTATGATGTAAGGCCCTTGAAGTATGTGTTATGGAAGAGTCCAAGGTTGGGAAGCCTAAACTAACTATGGGATTCAGGGGATGGGGGTCCACCCTCTATTTCTTATTTAGTATGTTAAATCTCAAAATAGATCCCAAGATAATTTAGGGGAAAATATCGAGGCTATAGGGTCTAGGCATTAGTTGTGGAGGATCTTAAGATTTAAGACATCACGCTGGTTCTATGCATTTCAAAATTTGTGAAACAATGTAATATCATTTATTTCAACTTTTGCATGTTTTTGTTTTATTAATCAAAATAACTTTTTTATTTTGTAAAACATACATTTTTATATGAAACTAAAATAATATATTAAATATTTTATTAACAAACACAAATCAGAAATATTATCCACAAATTATATTCAAATCTTATATTTTATCTTATTATTATTATTATTTTTTAAACATATATGAATGCGCAATATTTATATATATATATATATATATATATATATATATATATATATATATATATATATATATATATATATATTGGCCACATTACAATCATCATTTATGTAAATTACATTTTAAAATGTATTATGACAATACATATTTTTTTCTTTATTTTTTCTCATAGAATACAATGAGTACATATATGCACTCCATTTTTTTTTAACAAATAAATACAAGAATGTTTCCAAATGTATTCATTTAGATGATAAAATTTAATTCCTATAGCTAAAAAATAGTGATTAATCACATACTTAATTTAGAAATTCAACATTATAGTTACAACAAAAAATAATAAATACTAATATAATTATACATTATTTATTTACTATAGAAAAATAACACTTAAAAATCACGATCAAATCTAAAACTTGAAACCTCACGATATCAAATTAAAAAACTTAACACTATATAAATCGAAACAAAATGAATTATATATATATATATATATATATATATATATATATATATATACCAAAACCCAAAGACCCCAAAACCAAATACATAATTTAAAAAAAAAAAAAAACACTAACCAAATGAATTTAATTAATCCAAAGTGGCATATTGTGTAGTTAAACCATTAATTTTCTCAAAAAGAACGAACAACATATGGAATGTAGGAAAAGACATAATGCAAAGTAAATATATATTGCCTATCAAAGCAACAACTCTAAAGCAAAGACATGATAGAAGTTATAGACTCGATGTTTTTTAATTAAAATTTTAAACTAGTAATTGTGCCGTCCCCTTCAATCCAACGTAACTTAAGGCGTACGTTATGATAGAAGGAATGTAATATTTTATTTTAATAAAATATTATTTTTTAAAGTAAAATATTGTAAATCGATATTTGTAAGTAACTTAAAATTTATAATTATTAATTTTGTTTGATCTTTTGTATATAAAGTATTAAGTAAAAATAATTTTATATTTTTGGTATAGGTGATAGTAGAAAATAAGGTGGTATATTCCTTCATACAATATAATAATATATTATACTAGGAGGAAATTTTTTTTTTTACAATGAAATTGAACAATGACAAAATGGTAGGGAAGGGAAAAGCCATACAAAACATAAAAGTGGTGAAAGATTTAATGCAAGTTTTTATTTTTCATATCTTGTTATGAAAAATAATTAATTCCCATTACTAAATATTTATTTTATGGTAATAATCTCAATTTTTTATTGTGTTTTGAATCTAAAAATGTCTTATAATATTATGATTTCACAATTCAAATACAACATTGCTCTGAGATGAAATTATTTCAAGTTATCATCCTATTAACCTTAATCATACATTAGTTTACATATCTTCACATTGCAACAACCCCTTGCAATATTTTGTTTGTGCAATCTTAAAATTATTTTAACCCACTTTATATTTGAGTTAGTCATCTATATCAAGCTCATTTACATGATAGTTTGAATGATATAAAATTTGCTTCTTGCATTTTTTCTCAATATCATTTTTATATTATATTAAGCTACATATTAACATTGTTATATTTTATATTCTCATAAAATATAATGCAATACATTTCATCTATAATTTTTCTCCACAAATATGTACATGTTATTTTCTCCACATTCAATTTATCATAAAATTAAAACCATATTTGGAAAGAAAATTAATATCAATAAATTAAAATAATTTAACAAAAACACTCACCAAATAACTAAATTTTGCATTTATAACTAAACATCCTGTATATTAAATTTACTCTATGCTCTTGCACTTCCTCTAAACCTTCTCACTCTTCAAATATTTTTCCTAAACTATTGGTCAGTGTTATGTTTTGTATTAACTTCCATCAAGCTATTTGAAATTGTATCGAACTATTTTTTTAACATAGTTAAGCACTCAATTCATATATATTTGCATAGTCATTGTTATTTTATTGAGCTTCCATCTTCCACTTTTTACAAACCACATTTTTGCCAAATTAGGTCATCTCTTGATATGCATTTTAAAATTTATGAAGCAGTGTAACATCATTTGTTGCAACTTCTACATGTTTTTGTTTTGTTAATCAAGACAACTTTTTTTTTAACACATACATTTATATACACGACAAAGATAGTATATTGAATATTTTATCAATAAACTTAAACCACAAATATTATCCACATGTTATATTGAGACCCCAAAATTATTTCTAAGAAAAATGTTGCAAAATAATATTTTTGAGTTTATTTTAAGCATATATGAATGCATAATATTGATAAACATGTACTTATTGTTCACATTATAATTATAAGTTATGTAAGTTACACTTTAAAATATATTATAACAACGCGTAATTTTTTCCTTTTTTCTTTTTTGCCATACTATACAATCAATACATATATGTGCACTATTTTTTTGGCAAATAGATACAATTATGTATCCAAATGTATTCACTTAGCTGAAAGGTACTATAAAATACTATAAAATCTAATATCTGTAAATTAAAAAATGGTAATTAATCACATATCCAATATAAAAATTCAACATTATAGCCATAAGAGAAAATAGTAAACATTAATATAAGTATACATAGTATTAGTATATTATAGAAAAAAAAAATGAAATTCATTATCAAATCCAAAACTTTAAACATCATAACATCAAATTAAGAAATCTAATACTAATTAAATCGAAAGAAAGTAAACAAAACATAAATAGAGCGTATATGATTTTTTTAACAATAAATCCTAATACTTCTATTAATCCCAAAACTTCAAGATCCAAAATCCAAATATACAAAGAAAAAATATTGAAAAAATAATAACCAAAATATACATTCCAAATATATTCCTTGATACAAATTATCTAAAAAATGACATACAAATTCAAAATTTAGAAAATCCAAACATTATAATTTTATAAATTCACCAAAAATTAATATGTATAATATATTTATTTCACCTTCAAAGAAGATAAAATAAATTCAATCTCAAAACTCATATATATATATATAAAATATTCTCAAGCACAACCTAAAATAAATTTTACAAATCCATCACAAAAAAATTTCTGTACAATTTAATTAAAAAAAACTTATTTGTTTTACTATTATAAAGTGTAATATCTTAAAATATAAACCAAAAAACCTCCTTAATTTACTTTTAAGTATTAAATATAAACAATATATAATTTTTTATAACTCTTGTAATATAATAAGTTATTTATTTAATTTAAATATCTACTAAATCTAGTAACACGCTAAGCAGATTCAAACAAAAGGATCAAAATAATAATTTTAAAATAAAATGGGTTCAAAAAATGGTTTTAAAAATTAAGGGTAAAAGAAAAGTCAAGATATGGACCAATATAAAAATAAGAATAAACTTTTAAAAAAAAAAAAGATAAATTTTTATTTCCTAAAAACTATAATCCAAACTTAAGAAATGTATAACGTTCCTATATACCGGCCTTGGGCAGGGTAAATATCAAAGAAGTAGTGTATTTTTATGTAATAAAAACAATAATACTTCATTGCTTTATTTATGGCGTATATGTGAAAAAATAATAATCAATATATTTTTAAAAATGTTATTTATCATTTATATTTTATATAATAAAATAATGCACTCCACAATATAAAAAGGTAAAAGAATATATGAAAATTGGTTTATTATGGGCATCGTTTTAACGAACAGGGGTGAAGTAGAAAAAATAAAATACAGAAAGAGCATTTTCAAATGAAACACATATACAAAATAGCATGAAAACAAAGTGTGAATGCATTTAAAGTGAAAATTTTATGTGTGGAATGTAAAAATTCACCAAAATCTCTAGGTTAAAAATAAGCATCAACAAAGAAGATTGTTCACCTTTCAATTGAATGAAAAGAAGTGTGTACATATAGCCAAAAGTTGTTAGTGTTAGTGAAGTTTGATAAATGCATTAACTCCCACTTAACATCACCTACACTAAACCTAACTAGTCTTAATCATAGTGAAGTAGGTCAGTTACAAATGCTTGCATGTATAGCTGAAGCACAATGGTGGTGTTAATTAAGGTAATAGAAGCATTAACTGAAAGCTAACCGATAAAATACACTAACACCCTCCCTTAAGCATAGCTTAGGTGGGCAAAAAATAAAAGATGGGTCCTGGCAACAAGGCCTGCTGAGGTACCCATGTACAATGCAACTCTCAAAAGTGGAGTAAAAGGAGAAAACCCAATGGAAAAAAACTCCCCCGCCAAAAGAGAGATAAAGAAAAGAAGTTAGGACTATAAATCCCCACACTAACACCCCCCTTAAGCATAACTTAGGTGGGCTATAAAATTAGGTCCTAGCAACGAGGCTTGATGAGGTACCCAAATACATAGTGATGATCTTAGTATCTTACAAAATGTGAAAATGTGTGCTTCCACAAAGAAGAGAGAGAATGTATGCATAGAATGTTGCATGGTGAATGCTATAGTAGGCCCCTCTACAACAAATATCATCTCTTCCTTTTGGAAGAAAGAAACCACGAGCTATCAAACTGATGAATTCCCACCTAAATGGAGTGTAGATAGGAATCATGATGTAGATCTCTAAAAATTGCTCAAACATCTCCCTGCTAATGCTTGAATGTGCCAAAGTCTGATTAGATATCACAAGACTAACTATAGAAGATGGAAATGAAGAAGCAAACAATGAAGGATAGAGAATAGCCAGAGAAGAAGATAGACATGGAACATTCACTAAAGGAATGTTCATGTGAAGAGTGGAGCATGACTCACCAACTGAAGAATGAATGTCGATAGGAAGAGATGAGTCATCGATGCTCATAATATGTGTACTCATACTGAAATCAATAAAGTCCTCTAAAATTCAAGTCTGTGAAGTCTCTAAAATAGCAATAATATGCTCAAAAATAGAAGTAGAATCTATAATAATACAACTAAGATCTAAGAGAATCTCATCTTATAGTGGGGGATGCACACAAGGAAGTGCACTATCCACCATGGATTTATCATCAAAATAAATAAAATTATAAGGAGAGAGTATAATAGTCTAGAAGAGACAATAGGAAGTGGAGGAGGTGTGACATAAATCTTAGCAGGATCACCAAAAAGACTTTGTAGTATGCTCCAAACAATGCATGGACACGCTGTATGTTCCACATGGCAATGAAGATCCATAGAAACATGAATTAACAGAGTGGAAAAAACCTTGTCACTAGTATTATCCCACTTATTGAATTGAATAGGATCAATGGGTGCAAGAATATGTCTATATAAAAATGGTATACGATTCTTGTGTATGAGCAAGTGTTCCATATAAGCATGCCAAGAAGAATAATTGTCCTTCCCAATATAGATCACTAGAGATGAAACAATGATCCTCATCTGTAATCTCTCAAATGAGGTCAATATGACCGAGAGAAGACACCAAAAAAGTGCACAAATGCACAAAATACTTTGTAATGAACCTCCTAAAGCACACTCATTAAAGGGACATTGGACACAGCTGAGAATACATCTAAATGAGAAATAAGTGATAGATTAATAAAAAAAAATGGTGCATGATCTAGATATGAACTTTGGACTAGGTTGAAAATGAGTCTATATAGATGAGAGCAATCAGTGTACAATGTACGCTGTAGAAACTAGTATGCCCCATAACCCCCTGAATATGGCACATTATAACTTGAGTGTATTTTACAAAACTAAGTAGACCAATGAAAAGAGGAAAAAAAACATGCATTTTTGAAAAAAGTGGCACTCAATTCTGAGTTACTAGTCAAAAATTATAACAAAATACTTTTTTTTTCATTAATGGCCTATTTAATTAAATTACACTTAATGTTTAAATGCTTGATAGGTTTAAGCACAAAACATGCCGTGTAACCATCTATTGGAATTGACATTAAAATTTGGACCTCTTAACTTCAAAAAAAGTCAAAAGTACTCTTGCCTAGTCACATTTACATGTACTTTCTTGAAAAATCCTCTTAGAAAGGGTTTTTAATTAAAAAATCATACAAAGATATTTTAAATAAAAATAAAACATGCTTTACTTCTTAAATTCTTTTTAGTCAGTATATAGTATTTTTGAATTTTAGTTATCAAATAGAATTAAGAGAGGTGAAGAGAGATGATACCCCCTTTATTCATGCATAGAGCTAGAGGAGAACAACAAAGGAGTTGCATGCACAATCAGATCTACATGTACACAAAAGACCAACACCACTATATGCATGCACTAGTCTTTAATAGGGAGTGGACGTGGTAGTTGAAGGATTAGAATGTTGCCATAGAGGTTAAACAACATGTAAAGGATGACAAGATCTCCCTACTCTAAATGGTACACAATCCCAATGCCCTCAAACTTTGTTGTCACTTTCAAGATGAGTATTCCAATAGCTATGGCATCATTGATAGGATCCTTTGACAAAAAACACCAAGTTTATAGTCAACATTCTTAACCCTAGACTGAATGGCCCAGATTAGTGTTGAATGATGGAGAGTAGGTCATTGAAAGGCCATGAATAGTTGAGCAGACTACAAATAAACCTGCTCACTTCAAATCTCCATCATGCCTATCAAGTTGTCTTTATTATTTCTCACTGTCAAAGGTGTCGAGGAGCTCCACATAACATGCTAAAAAATATCTTCAATAATACAAAACTTTTGGTTAACCTAGATTTGCTTTGAGACCATGTAGAAATTTGCCAGAAGATTTGGGTTAAAAATAAGCATCAACAAAGAAGATTGTTTGCCTTTCAATTAAATGAAAAGAAGTGTGTAAATACAGCCAAAAGTTGTTAGTGTTAGTGGATTTTGAAAAATACAATAACTCCCACTTAACATCACCTACACTAAACCTAACTAGGCTTAATCATAGTGAAGTAGGTTAGTTATCAATGCTTGCATGTACAGTTGAAGCATAATGGTAGCATTAACTAAGGTAAAATCAGCATTAATTGAAAGCTAATTGGTAAAATAAACTAACATGGAATTGTAGTTGTGGTGAGGAATTACATATTTACAAGTTATACTTTGAGGTGCCTTGCATTCCTTGCACATGGTTTCCTATACAAACTACAACCATTCATTACATGAGTCTCATCACTTTATATCTTTATCAATCCCTCTTTTTTTTCTAAGGAGGAGAAAACCAGAAAAGCTAAAAAGAAAATAGAACAAGAAAATGAAGATGCCAAGAACTTCCTTTGGGTGAAAGGGGCAAATATTGAAGAGTAAAAAGAGTGACATGAGGAAGACTAGCAGTGTGGGCTCACACAATTGTATTTTATTGGTGGAGAAAGAGTAGGATTAGAGTAAGTTGGTATTGTGGAAGTATGGCAGAAATCGAGTCGATAGTAGAAAATAATCACAAGACACATGATTTATAAACATTATCAATGTTAATATTAAAAAAATATGCTAACACTTTTAATTAGATCATTTTATTTATTTTTTGAACTTTTAATATATCTAGTTGTAGAAACTAAAAATAGACCTTTGTATATTTATTAGTTTTAAAATTAACATATATATTTTTAGATTATTCATTTTTAGATTAAATTTTATTGGTGGATTTTTTATCTATGTTTTAGATTGTTTCCCATCATGTTCCCTTAGATTTTATCTCTCATTTTTATTTATTTATATATATTTTTAATGATTTTCCCATAAACTTATATTATGTGTTTCTATAAGTGGGTCCTTCCTACTAAGTTTTAGGTCCCCTAAGGCTCATGGGTCATGATTTATCATCTTCTTACACATGTTTTATGTTGGTTTACATGTCAAGGGTCCTAATTTGAATTAAAGAGGTTTGTAAATACAAATATAAATACAAATATAAAATTTAATGAATGGACACAAGAAATAAGTATGTGCATTTAAAGAGTTTCGTAATTGCCTATGGGTTGTGGGAGGTAGGCAACTGCATGTGAAGGTCACAAATTGTGTGTAAAAAAGGGCACAAGGTGACTCAATTGAGATTGGGCACATTGAAGAGAAGGTCTAGGGTTGAACACTATGTGGGATGCAAAGCTGATAACGTTGACAAGCTCATGGCTATGAGAAGACTATGGGAATTAGGGGATCTTCTTCCCTTGACTATTATTTAGTATATTAGGTCCCAGATGGATCTAAGGTAGTTTAGGCAAAAAAATCATGATTTAAGGCCCATGAAATAGGTGTGATGGAAAATTCCAAGGTTGGGAAGCCTAGGTTAACTATGGGAATTAGGGGACATAGATCCACCCCCTATTGATTATTTAGTATTTTAGAACTTATGATGGATCCCAAGATAATTTAATAATAAATCTCAGGGTATAAGGTCCAAACACTAGGTGTTATAGAAAACCCTAGGGTTTGAGATATTGGGCCAGTTGTGTGGGTGGCAGTAAGGTTGAATGGGACAAGCCACAACCAAGGTAAAATAAAACCCCAATTTTCAACTTGAAGTGGGGTATGATATCATTTAATAAGTTGATAGGAAATGGAAGATTTAGGATTTATGTAGTTTTGTGTAGTGTTTAATTCTAGTAAGTACTATGTTAGCAAAGGTTCTTGGAAAACTCATCAAACATGCTAATATTTGTTTTGTGTGAGTTTATTTATAAAATCAACAATATAAAATGGGGATATGGTAAGCAAGTTAATTTATGTTATACTATGTAGATATTCATTAAAACACAAAGTATTATTCATAGTTAATATATTAAACGCACACATCCAAACCAAATAAGAAAAAAAGTGCACAGAATAACATAGTAAATAATTCAACGAAACTATCAAATAATCTCTACTATCTTAAAAATTTAAATCTATTTCCTTTACAAAATGCAATATTTATATATTTTGAAGGATGCTTTATTGCTACGCATTCCTAACCTTTCACTTCTATCATGCAAGAGTATTTTCATCTTCTGACATTATTATGATATACATTCACATACATACAAAAAATTATACATCAAACTAAATACTATGCATCACACACATGCCACTTATACATACTATGCCATTTTACACTTCAAATTCTACTATCAACACTATTCGAGACATAAACAATTATTTCACCCCAAGACAAAGTTGCAATAAGTGTACTGAATTTTGGAGGTGGTGCAATTTCCTACTAAGCTATAAGGTTGGTCAACAAGCTATGATCAAAATTATTGCTCAAAGTTCTGTTTATTAATTTTCACTTCTTGTGCACTAATTAACCACCCTTGAGTGTTTTCAACTAAGAAACATATTGATCTACCACACTTTACAAGTTTTAAATAGATTGATGTAACCAAGAGGCCACCCTTTATGAGTTTTTAACCATCCTAGCCCCGATTTCCATGCTTACAGCCTTCCCTATGTTGAACAATCTTACAAATTAAAAAAAATAGTTGTATAGTAACTACTAATAAGGTGGTGACATGGTCTGCAAGATTGGAATTGATGCAATCTATGATGATGGAGGCATTATTGGAGTTATTATTGAAGATGTTTCTAATACAAAGTTAGAAACCAAGAGTGGTTGATGTGGCAAAGGTGCTTAGAATGATGTATGTGTTTCTTTCCTTTCACGTAGCTCTTATATTAGTTAAACTAGTGCAACAAACTTTGGTTCATTGACAATGGATTCAATTGAAGTACTTAGGTTCGCCAAATGGAGCTTGATTTATCACTAATTTGCCATGACATCTCATACTATAGTGAATAGAGTGTGTAGTGGATCTTAATTTATAATGGTTATTTGAATATTCTCATCCTCTACATTTAAAATTATTAGTTTATGTTGTTTGAACTTCTACTAGATATACTTTATGATTTGGTCTATTCTGCTCACATATCTCTACTTCTAGATGTCAATGAATTTTGTTTGGATCATCTCATTCTCTTAGGTGTGTATTATGTCCATGACATTATCTCTTAAAGAAAGAGAATATTTTAGTGTTGTTTCTATCTCAATTAGTTTATAGGCATGACTCTTCATGATTTCCTTAAAATTACTAGCCTGGGAAAGATCTGGTGTGATGCCCTCCCATGTAACTTGCAACTACCTCTTCTAGTAAAGAATACCGTGATAATCTGCACTGCTTGGTGCATCATAGTATCAATAAATTTTTCATATTATTCAAGGACCTTGAATATCAATTTAGATTCAACTCAAAATAATTTCCCTTGAGCTTGTAGTTGTTGTAGCTTCTGTCTAGCAACCAAATCCTTAGTGAGGTGATAAAACAAGATCGTGACTTATTTACCTTTTAACATCATCTAGTTTTTAATAACTTTAACTACCAACATTGGACAAGTGTCTTCAATGATTTTATGTGCCTTCATTATTTGACCATGGAGTTCTTCATTCTCCTCTTATAGATGAATGTTGTATTGCTTTATTTATGATGTTTTCTGCAAAACATAGTCCTAGAATGTAGAATCTATTTTAATATGTTTCACCAAGGTTGGTTAGGACATATCAAGTGATACCACTTATCTTGTGGTTGTCAAATAAATTGAGGTCTCCATAATTGTTGATAGTGTTAGTTGGTGTTGAATCTATGTGATGTAGAATGTGAATAATGTTCGTCACATAGGTGGAGCTTGAACATCTCATATAAAGTAGTTGTTAAGCTATTGTTTATCTTGAAACATTTATTCGTACATTCCTCTTACCGATCCTGATCCTCCAGATGTGCTTGAAGCCTATTTGGCCTCAACACTTGGGTCCTTCTTCACATCAATTGTTTACTATGAAGCTTATTTTTGTGCCTTAAATTCTTGGGCTTTAGCTTCTACTTCAACCTTTACATTATTTTGTTACTATTGTTCTTTGTTACTTTTCTCTATTTGAGCCTTTGCATCATTTTCAACTTGTTCTTTTGCCACTTCTTTAGATTTCTTATCCTATTTCACACCATCATTTGCTTATTATTCTTTAGAAACCTTATTTTTATCTCTTCCCCTTATATAAGTATTATTTCTTCTTCTCTTCAGCTTCCTTGGATATTGCATTAGCCTTAGATTTCTTCCTTTATTCTTCTTATTTTTATAGATCCTCATAATTTTATACATTGTCATTGGCTTCCTACTTAGCATCATATTTCATTTCATATACCCCATGTGCATCTCTATTTTATTTCACCATTTTGACTTTCTCTTCCTCCTCCATTTTATTTTTCTACTCTTCTTCTTATTTTTCCTTGCACTCTTCTTTTTTCTTGCACTTTTCTTTATTTTTCACCATGTTATTCTTCTTCTTTGTCAACCTTTTCCAATTTGATCTTTTCCTTTTTTTTGCCCTCTTGGATTCCTCTTTAGCCTAAGCATATTTTGTGTTATGATGTTGTCCTACGACATAGGCTACTATTATTGTTGTTTCTGACTTATTTGGGGAATATATAATGAAGTTGGGGAATATGGATATGGATGAGGTGAATGGGGTGGATAAGGAGGGGATGAAGAGGGTGGGGAAGGAGATGGTAAAATGACCATTTTTTCTAACTCATAGGTTATTTTTCATGCATTAATAGGATAAAGTTTTCTTCTAGCATTTTGATGCGCGATTCTAGATATCAGGTTGTTATTTTGTGCCTCACTATTCTTCTGATTCTTTTGTGACATATTCTTTTATGTAAAATGATCCATTTCACTCTGTGATGGCCAGTTCAGGCCTTGCATTTCTGTAAGTGCATGATATGTGAGTTAATGTAAAGGTGACACTTCCCTATGGTGTTGTTACTTTCTCCATACCTATTTATTTTATACTATTTATGAATTTGATGTTGTAGTTACTAACAAGCCTTAATGAAATACTACTTATTATAAATTTGATGTCATATATATTTATTTTATTCCTCCTCTATGACTATGTCTATAATGATAGACTTAGGAGGTGTAGGTATTTGGACAAAGAGTACTGCTAGAACACTATTGTGCACTTGAAACTTGCACACTATTGATGGTGAAAAATGTCACGCCAATGAATCAACCCTTTTGCCTTTGAAGATTTAATATAAGTGATAATATTTAATACTTATGTATTTACATGTGGAATTGTAATTGTCTTTAATTTGTGTTTTTATAAGGACTTATATACATAAATTCATTGATCAGAGAATTGTGCTCATACTACAAAGTGGTTATACTTTAAAGTTCCTTTCATTTCTTCCATGTGGTATCCTATACAAACCACATCCATTAATTACATGCGTCTCATCACTTTATATATTTATCAATCCCTCTCTTTATTCTGAGGAGGAGGAAAACTAAAAAGCTAAAAAAGAAAAAAAAAATGAAGATGCCAAGAAATTCCTTTGGCTAAAAGGGGTGAATATTGAAGAATAAAAAGAGCAAGAGAAGGAAGAATAGCAGTTTGGGCTAGCATAGTTTTCATTTATTGGTGGAGAAAGATTAGGAAAGATATGGTATTATGTATGGAAAAAACTAAGTCAATATTGACTAAGGCATTACTTACCTTGTAATTGTGCCTTAGTTTTTGGTAGATTGTGAAGCTTACAACCTTGGGATACCTCATAAAAGGCTTAAGAGCCTAGATGATGAGACTACTACCTTTTAGTCTCAGGACTCACCTCTCCTCATCTTATTCTTGATTGAAAGGATCCATAGTGGGATTCTCATCTTAAGGATAGTGAGGTGCTATATGACTAGGTAATTTGGTCAACATATCATGTCAAGGAAGATACATGATGAGATATTTGATGATGAGATCAAAATAGAATACTTGGGCACTAATTTATGTTTAGAGAGAATAGATGAAAACCAACTATTCATCAATGGATAAATGTGATATTATAATATAGATGCAATCTGGCACTCTGTGCTCCACTTGAAAACACTGGCTTTTGGCAAAATGATATTTCTCAAAGGTCATAAAAGATGGATTGGATATAGTTTAACTGGTAGGTTGATGGAATTATCTGAAGTGTTAGATTCTCTAATACTTGAAAACCACATCATGATGTCATTATCATGACATGATAACATTTTTATGGGCATCCTCCCTATTAATTTGTTAATCTAGGAGGAAAAAATACTAAAAGCTCTAAATTTAGTGGGGCATTTCTCCAAACCAAAAACCATATCCACTAACTTATTCCAACATTATTTAACTTTACTTCAACATTGATGGAGTTCACCACACCATTGAAAAATATGATTTATACCAACATAAATCACATATTATACTGGGCATTACATCTCATATGTGATTACCATGCTTTCCTTACGAGGGTGTGGGTGTACTCTCGGCTAATCTAGGTGGACAACTTAAAGCCATCGAATGAGCTAGAATTTTGAGTAGTGAGGGAAATATGTAGATAGTGATAGGTAGAGGTGAAAAATCTAGCATGAAAGGTGAATCTTTGGTGCAAATCAAACCTTCCACCTTAAGTGAGGGAGGAACACAAGGAAAAATAATTTTTAACTCTAGCTCCATTCAGGTAAGTTTAACATTTGATGTAAATAGAATAAAATGTTGCACCCACCTTTCTATCTCCAAATTTGATTTCAACTATTTTGAAGTGGATTGTAATATGTATGAGTATAAGAATCTAATCACATTCATTCATTTCCTATTTTAAAATCAATTTGGAGGGTCATTGAAATCTTGTGACCCCAATAGTAGGGTGTGTATTCATTGTGGCTTCAGCGATTCACTCTACCACTATGAAAAAAATGGGTTTCGAGCTATATACAAATTTTAGTTGATTAATATGTTTGTCAAGGGAGTGAAGTCCAAATATCAAGTCTCAATTCTAAATTTAGTTTAGCATTATTTAAAGGATTTATGCCAAAAATATTTATAAATAACATTGAAAGTGTAGAAATGAAAACATGAAAGAAGCTAAGTTACCTCTCAAGGTGAAAACAACAAGTTGAGATAACATTTTAAAGTGGGAAACTAAACGTATGTTGACCCCTAGATTTTGTATCAGTATTATTCTATTTTTTATGCATGATGTGAAAGGACCATTATCCATTTTGACACAAGTACCGACACAACACCAAGGGACCATGGTGAGGGAGGACCATGGCATGTAGCTGATAGGTATAGAAGGTGATGGGAATGGAATGACAATGACACAAGAGACCCAACATGAGAAGACCCAATCAAAGAAGAACATGTCACGAGGGACATGAAAATAGAAGACTCAAAAAAAGAAGTAGAAGACTAGGGGAACATGAGGGAAGCAGAGCAAGAGGGATGCATGAGAAGATAAAAGAAGCCATTCAAGTAGGACATTTTGACCCCATCGATTAGAGGTTATATACCAGACCAAAAAGGAATGGAATACTTGGTTACTAGAGCATAACATAAAGTAAGCATCTAGGGGCGTAGAGGGCTGATTCTATAGGAATAATTAGTTGTAAGAGCCATGACTCTCAGCCTATTGGGAGTCCATGTGCCATTTATCCATAATAGTTAGAATCTTTACACTTGGTTAGGATAAAAAAATTATAAAAAAATGTATTGTAATCATTTGTGTAGTGGTCCCTTGGAGAATAGATACAACATTTTGTCTTTTAAAATGTTAAGCAATCAATGAATAGATAGTGTTAGCCATATCATGTGATGATTCATGAACATTATAAGTGTTGAATAATGAATATGTGTTATTTATAAGTCATGGGTATCTTTTTCTTTTATTGCAATTGTTGAATATTAATGATGATTCTAGTTATCATAATAGTTAAATATGGAACAATAAAGATAATAGTGGTATATTTATGGTATTGAATAACTTAAGAATTATGTTATGAGAGATAAAAAACATATAACATTGTGCTTCAAAGCCTTTGAGAATCGGTCTTTCATTGCATGCTTCGGGTGAGCATGCAAGACTTACCTCTCATGTGATAGGGCCAATGCACTAGCTTTTTAGGAGAAGGTTTCAACACCATATAGAAATTAATTAAAACAACCCAACATTTTGATTTCATTATCAAGACGTGAAGCAATTAAAGCATAATTATGGGAAATGTTTAAGTTCATTACATTAGAGAATATTAAATAATGGGTTACCAGTGTCGAAGATAACTATGCAATTTCATATATTGAACCAGGAATTTTTGAATGATAGTGGGTCGAGCAAAATCTTTACAGCTCTCTCTATGAGACTTTATTTTTCAAGGTCCCAGTTCTCTTGCATTCTTGGATTCTAGCATATTCTCAAGGATGGTCCAAAAATATTGAAATAAGGTAATATTGGACACTTGAATGGCAAAGGAGTTTAGCATGACTTGGATTTCCCTAGACATGAATGGTTAATTATTAGTGGAGAGGTGTTCAAAATAGATACATTTTGGAGTATGTGGTGACCACCTATTCATGTCCTAAGGAGGTGAAGTTTCAATTTTTATTAGAGCCAAGGGTATTCTATCTCTCGGTGTTTTATTTAAAAATTAAGACATTAATTATTGACCTTGGATTGGAAACTCTATCCATGGAAGGCTAAAATCTCTTGTACATGAGCTACACAGTTGGAAGGGGAGACTAGTGGTTGATTGAGGATTAAGGCTTCAACATAGTAGGAAGCTAGTGAGTGTTACAAAAATGGAAGTATGACGAAGATCAATAGAGGATTATGGGAGTTAGTAGTATAGGAAGAGATCAGGAAACCTTGAGGAGTGTTGTGAAGAGCTACAAGGGGTGAATATGCATGAGGAACCTATCACTTTCAAGCTGCATTGTTTGCCACTTCTATCTTGTGAAGGAGAACTAAGTTGGACTTCAAGAATCAAGGAATAAAGTATGAATTAACTAGGCTCCCCCACCATAGTGTGTGCTCATGTATTTGAGTCAGATAGAATATATATACATAATTAGGATATGGACAACATAGGGTCAAAAATTGAACAGGTAAGGGAGACTGAAACTAGGCCATTAGGTGGTCATCTAGAATCTACATTATCTTTCCCTATTCAAGGGAATTATATGACACAACTTGGGATGATTGGGGTATTGGCCCTCAAGGCTAGAATATAGGCCCAGATTTAATAATTCAACCCTCTATCATGCCTCTTCCCATGGGTACTACTCCTGGAGGTGCCAGAGGAGGATTAGGAGGAGGAACTAGAGGGAACACACCCCCTCTTAGATTGAAGTTGTATCTTCCCAATAACCACCTTCTCAACCATAACCCACTATGGTATACTATGAGATGAAATTGAATTTACCTAAATATCGTGGGGTAGAGAATGCAACTGAGCATGTTCATAAGTGTGAATTAATTTAGAGAGCATGTAACATCATATCTTATGAACATAAGGAAACATAATTTTTAACCACCATTTTAGAGCATGCACTCAAATGGTATCACAAATTTTACCCTCGACAAGTAGTGGTCGACTATGAATAGCTCAAGGCAACCTTCTTACAGGAGTTTGACATTCTTAACTTTGAACAATAAATTGTAACAGTGTTGACAGACATAAAGTAAGCTCTTACAAAGAGTGTACGTAAATACGATGCATGATTGAAAACCTTTATTTTTAAGTTGTCATTTGAAATCAATCCTGCTCAACATGCACAATGGTTTGTGGGAGGATTATTACTACCTTTTTGATCGACCTTGTCACAAAGAACCTCTACAATCATACATGAGGCTTTAAAATCTCCCCTCCATGCTAAAGTAGTAAGAAGTATTACCAAGATTAGTCCCTTTATGGAGGCACAAATATTGTTTATGGCATCAAAACTTGAAAAGTTAATGGCAAATAATGCACATGAGACAAGTAGTGATGTCTAGTTTATCGACTGTGAGATTGAAGGGCATACAAGGAACAACTGCCTATGTAAGAACATCCACGTAGTACTAAAAAAACTTATGAGATCTATCATGAATAACACAATGTCTATTCTTATCCACTTTTGCAATAGGATATAAATATTAAGGTATCTAATTATTGTATGATCTGTGATGCCTACACATATGATACCAATGATTACAGATTGATCAGAGATATTTATAAATATCAAGTGCATGGCACATGAAAAACCTTGATCACCAATACCCAAGACAATGGTGGCTACCATGGGTGAGGGAGAGGATGAGGATGAGGTGGTGGCCAGTTTCCACCAAGAAGTTGCTAAAAATGTGAGTCACTAGACCACTATCAAAAGGATCACCTAGAGTACCCAGCCTGTGCATTTTTCAAAAAGGACCATCAAATGGAAGAGTGCCCTGATCTATATGTAGCCATCACTAAGGACCATAATAAAAGGGTTTTGGCATGATTCACATAGACAAACTATAATGGCATGTATGACAAACCATCCCCATAGTGTAGTAAGTAAATATCACCACTCATAGTGGGGGTCAAACTCAGTCCATAACCAACCCAATTGAGAAGGTACATTATGAAGAACCACAAAAAAGGAAGTAAGTTGATGCATTATATAAAAAAGATGTCCTTCAAAATATAATGGAACTTTTGAGAGAGTTCCAAGGTGATATTCAATACCTCAAGGACAAGATGTCACATAGTGTGTTGCAGTGCAAAGGGAAGCCAAACCACTAGTAGTGCAAGATAATTTTTAGGAACAATGTAAATGTATTCTCGATGAAGACATCATTCCCTATCTAAGTGACTGGCGTAAAGGTCAATCCCACCTACCAAATGAGGTCCACCCTCATCTTAGTCGACAAAGCAAAGATATCTATTTAAATCATGCTTGATGTCAAAAAAGTCCTAGCTCCACTTCCCTAGAAGATGGAGAGATATTAGTTAATGTCGCTATCAACAAATGGGTAATCTAGGATATTCTAATAGATACTGGCATGAAATTTAATGTTCTCACTAAATATTCTTGGCAAAAAATGTCTAGTCTAGCTTTGTATCCCTCTCCTCATGTCTTGTTCATGGTGAATAATACTTGAGCACATCTTATTAGAGTCTTAAAAAATGTTACCATTGACATACTTGGGGTTCTCTTCAAAGTAAATTTTAAATTTTTGGAGTTGGTAGAAGCTAATGACTATCTAACCTTACTAGGAAGGACTTGCTACTATGAGAATCATGCAAATTTAATCTTTAAAAATTTATACATTAGCTTTGAGAATACCAATCAGTGTATAGTAATACCTTTAGACCAAGCAGAGGGACCTACCTATATCAAGCCCATGAGAGTAATGAAAACATCAAAATTTGTATAATGTGATTGCTTGAAATGATGAAAAACATGATCCAATGCCAAATGGGATTCTTTGATGGATGGATAACTAGTCTATCTTAGATACTATAAGTAATGCTTGTAATTGTTAGGCCCATGGTGACTATGATCTCACTAGAAGATTATGTAGCACCATAAATAGAGGAGAAATCATCCTATACCAACTCCCTAAACATCATAAGTTTGTGTACCTCATGGGTTTATCAATGAGAGGACTACTAGAGGGACCGCCACTAGAGAGACTTGATGAAGATCCATGGTTTCAAGGACAAATAGAGGTGCATGATTTTATAAAATTCCTCAAAGAGTTATATGATACCAAAAATGATCGGATGAGGTCTTTAGATCACATTTTTATGGTATAATTTCTAAATGGTGGCATACTTGTACATAATACCTTCTATATTGGGATTAAGCATGGGATTATCGACATCATATATTTCACCATGACAATAAGATCATAGGCACACTTAGTTACAGTGGTGTGAAAGCACCTAAACCTCACATTGAATCTTGTGAGAAAATATGGCGAGCTGAAGAAACATTCTTACTAGAGTACCTCTAGGTCCATGCATTTTATGAGACTTTACACAATTGGGCATAGGTTTGGTATAATCATGAATAAAGGTACATGGGAACAAGGTTTTGGTAGTTACTAAAGGATAACATGACATCTAAACTTTCTTAGTTTTCACCAAGGATGGACTTGTGCCTCACCCTTCAAACCATGTGTGAAGTAATCATTAGAGATCCAAGTCTCATCAAAAACCACCTTCACCATATTCATGAGGACCTAAATAAACCTTTAATTTATTCATCGATTCTCCTACACAATCATCTCCTACACCATTGACAATTCCTAATGAAGAACATCATGAAGAGATCCACCTCGAAAGCAAAAACTCATCTTTTAAGTGGATCAGGGTAAAGGATCTACCTCATTTGACCCCTTGATTAACCATCTAGATATCCATACAAGTATTGGTTCATGAATTATTCAATACATAATTTATCCAATGAATAACCCTTATTATGGGCCCATTCAAACAATCTAATGTAACATTGGCTTGGAGAAAGAGCCTAAGATGGATATAATAGGAAATTATTGGACTAAGATAAAAATCTCATAGATTATTTAGTTACTGAATGAATATCAGGATGTATTTCCAAGAAATTATAGAAAAATGAAAGGAGTTCACCCTTTTCTAGGAAAGATGCACATAAATCTGACTGACAGTGCTCACCCAATGAGAAAACATCTATACAAGATGAATACGAACCTCTGATCATGTGTAAAAGAGGATATCGATAATATGTTCCATTTTGGAGTAATTACTCCCATTGACGAATCTGAATGGGTGAGTCCTATGGTAATCAATATCAAAAAGGATGGGTGTATTTAGATCTATGTGGATTATCATGTTTTAAATGCATCCTATGTGATAGATCCTTTTCCAACACCTTTCACAAAGGAAATCCTATAAGGTGTTATCGATTGTGAGATATACTCTTTTATCGATGGGTTTTTAGGGTACCACCAAGTCTAAATAGCTGAGGAAAACTGATCCAAGACTACTTTCACTATTGAATGGGGATCTTTTACCTATACCATCATGACTTTTGGGTTGAAAAATGCCTTAGTGGTGTTCTCACGAATAACAGTTGAGGCTTTCAAAGATTTTATCCATAAATTTCTTCAAGTTTACTTAGATGATTGGTCTATGTATGGGTTGGTCAAGGACCACTATGACAATCTGAGACTGATGCTTGAGCTCTGTCACATGTTGCAAATTTACCTAAATTTGAAGAAGTACTTGTTCATGACATCTTTTGGTGTACTCCTTGGGCATATCATTTGTAAAGAGGGAATCCTAGTGGATCCAACCAAGGTCTCCATTATTCTCCATCTGTCAGCACCAAAAAATCAGCGTGAGGTGCATACCTTTCTAGGACACATGAGCTACTACAAAAAGTTCATTCAGGATTATATAGACTAATTCTTGTAAAGGAGCCTTTGAAACACTTAAAGAAAGGTTAGTTACCACTCTTATCATTTAATTCATAGATTGGATAAAGTATTTTCATGTTCATGTTGATGCATTTAGAATGGTATATGATGTGATACATGCACAACTAGGAGAAGGAAATTTGGATCACCCAATCTATTTTACAAGTAGGATGCTGATAGCAATTGAAATAAACTACACCACAATCAAGCATGAAGCCTTGTCTATGGTTTACACTCTACAAAAGTTTAGGAAGTACTTTATGGCCACTCCATTTATATTCTATATAGATCATGAAGCCCTAAAATATCTTGTCAATAAGCTAGTACTACATAGAAGGATTTGCCACTTGATTGTTCTCTTCCAAGAATTTTAGATTTTTGTAATAATAAAGCCTAAGAAGACCAACTACAGACCTGATCATTTATCCAAAATATAAAATAGAAAACCCCTACATTAAATAGAAGATGCTCTTGATGTATAGTTATTTTGAGTTGCTCAAGTATCTAAATAACTAGAGGATATTTCAACCTTTCTCAATACTAGTTGTGTGCCTGACTCCCTCACCTTATAGGAGAAAAATCAACTTGTGATTCATGTCACACCTTATCATCTCATAGCATGAGATATTTATAATATGGATCATGAAGGATCACCATTATGTAATGAAACATGAGCACCTTGAGGTGCTCTGAGAAGTCCACAAAGGTATTGTTGAAGGACATTATGCTGGAGAGACTACCACACGTAAGGTGTTGCTTGTTGAACTTTGATGGCTAAGTTTATTCAAATATGAAAAGGCTTATGTTATATAATGTGATATCTACCAATGTGTAGGATAACCCAACCAAAAAAATGCTATGACATTATGCCCTATTCCTTCTCAAGAACTGTTCATGAAATGGGTTATTGACTTTGTGGGGCCTATCACTCTAATAGGATGATGAATGGGCTCCCGATACATCATTATAGCAATAGATTACATAATAGGCTAGGCTAAATAAACACCAATAAAATATTGTACTATAATAATTACCACATGATTCATCTGGGAGAACACTAACATGATTTAGATGTCCCCTAAGCTTCACTAGTGATCATAGCACCCACTTCCTAAAAGAAATGATTTCTATCTTGTTGGTTGATTTCATGATTTTGCACCACAAGAATACAACATACCACCCATAAGCCAATAGAATAAATGAAGCCTAAAATAAGATCCTCGGTACCACTTTGACAAAAAATTTCAATATTGGCCAAACTAATTAGGATGATAGACTATCTACAATATTTTGAGCTTACCAAACTATGTACAAGTGCCTCAATAAAATTACACCATTCAACTTAGTATATGGAAAGGAAACGGTCATGATATTATAGTTCCTCATTCCATCTCTATGGATAGTGCATGTACGAAACTTGGATGATGAATCCTCTTTGAAAGCTTAGCTCAAAGATTTCATGAAATTAGATCAGACATGGTTCCTTACCCACTAGAGTCAAGATGTTGAGAAATGTAAATAGAAAGGATGGCATGATCACCATCTAAAGAATAAAGTATTTTCTCTAGGCATGAAGGTTTTACTATATGATTCAAAGTTCACATGCCACTTTGGGAAGCTCTGAGTCTAATGGGATGGTTTATTCATAATATATAGCATTCAACCTACCAAATCTTGTTAGTTAAAGCAAATAGATGGTCAATTCCATTCAAATCACTATAATGCTATTTGACTTTGACCATATTATGATTCTATTTAGTTTAAGTTTTATAATCAATAAGGATTAAGACCATTAAGTTAGGATTTATTTCTTTCAGTAAAAAGTGTTGCCCTTGAGGTGCATGACTCTTTAATGTAATTTTCAGTCCCTGTACTTAGATTATTTTCATGGATGACCACGAACCCTTTTTAGTGTGGGGTAAGGCATCATGCATATGAATACAAGATATAAGATATGTGGGTGTGAAATTTCCAAAGGTGTAATAGCCATGCATGGCACACAAGTTATTAAGGGTGTGTGAGTCATTCAATGCACTTTGAAAGCATTTTGAAAGGTTACCACCATTTGGGTGATAGATGGATTCCACTACATTGAAATGGTGGGACACAATTATCATTCACTTCCAAAAAAGGCACAAGAAGGATGGACCATTAATTCATCAAGGTTAGTTATGGTGAAAAGTGTGTGAGTGGAATGATGGGATGAATTTGTTAAGGCACTAAATGCTAGATACAAGATGTGAAGTATGAATGCCATTAAAAGATATGTATTTATGGATATAAGTGACAAGAAAAGGGAAGGAATTAATGGAGGTTGACCCCCCCTCAAGGGACTATCAATAAACTTGCTGAAGTCATTTTAAACTTTACCTTAATTAAATATTTGAGTGCTAAGTGTGTAAGTCAAACTAGAGAACTAGAGATTGACAAAACCAAATTTCTTATAGAGTAGAGTGATTACAAAGTTAGCAAAGACATGATGGTTGCTTCCAATAAAATAGGAGAGGTTACTAAGTTTGGCCTTGTGTGTAGGAGTGGATATTGTTGAAGTTATAGGTTGTAGGTTTTTTTTTTTTTTTTTTTTTTTAAGCATGAATTTCAAGAGCCGAAGCAATTTCATCACAACCACATACTCTTTTGGAAACATGATATGGTCATAGGTTAACCTTCAAGCATCATATAGGGTAATGTAGTCGAAGAAAAAGGCCAAGAGACTTGAAAAGTTTCCAACTATACTAGAGGAGGAAGAGGTGAGCATAGGAGCTTGGTTCCCTATAAGAGAAGAAGTTATGGGAGGCCTAGAATAAATACCAAAAGAATTGAAGTGAATGAAAGTCTTAAGGGAAAGCATGGAATCAAAATTAAAATAAAGTTCACAAGAAAAAAATTGTGAAGAAAGGAAATCAGGCACATGCCTCTTCATCACAAAATGCCCTATCATCCCCCCTTCATCTTTGTTAATAGAATAAATATAGTAAAATTTTTTTTATTATAACCACTACTAGTTGGGTAACTAAGTAGAGTTACAAAATGACTTTTAGGTCTAGACCACCAACACTAGGAATCAAGTGGTCTACGACTTGTCCATCAAGAACCAGCTAAACAAGGAATGCCTTTTTTAACTCTTTTTACTACCATAATTTTTTAAGCCTACTGAGGTATTTTATTTCCTCCTCTCACATATCCATGAGGACTACATCCACTTCATGGGGTATAACATGAAGATCAACACAAAGAGGATAAGAAAAATCATGGGGCTTCAGTGCTTAGGGGTAAATATGTTAGATGACTTGGTAGATACAAAGAAAATTTAATAGACTACCATCACGTTGATGTACCAAAAATAAGGGAATGCAATACATATATGGAACCTACAGGATATCACCCTTAGATTTGTAGCACATATCATTTCTACCAAGGTCAGAAGGACCAACTGATGGAAGGAGGTAGACATTGCCCACCTACACATTCCTCACCAAGTTGTTTAGGGTGTATAATACAAAGGGGCATTCTATTTTTCCTAGAGGATAGTTGAAGATGTGAAGAAGGTACATAAGATGCCTAAGTACAAATTTCTTTGAGGGCAATCTTCTTATTACTAGTTTTTAATCAGATCAAGATACTTGACTATAGCTCAGGATCATTGAACTGGGTATACCCCCCACTCACAAGTCCCCTACCAAATGCGTCAAAGCTTTCATTTGCCCCTATCACATCATCCTAACATACAAGTTGAAGATGAGATACTAGTTTGAAGAGATGAAGGTAGCTTTCGAGAATGAGTGGTGCATTTCTAAGGATTTTCCCACCCTGACCTCAGGTCAAACAGAATTCAATTTGAAACAACACTACTCCCTAGCATGCATTTGAATAAACCTTTCAAGAGAGATTTCATCATGGATTAAAATACCATATGCCTTCTTTATGAACTACTTCATTGATTCCATTAATAAGATTTATGATGCATAGCTAATAAGTCTACAATCAAAACAGATCAATGCAGCACCACACCCTTTGGAAATTATTCATATATCTAGGAAAAAAGGCCCTTATAAAGAGGGGAGAAATAGACTTAACCGATATTAAGGTTAATAATATCTTGGTTAGGGAGTAGGTCCACAAGCTATTTTACATGTTATACCCCCACCAATACTCTCAAAATGGAGACCCTAAGGAGAGGTTCCTTCAGGCACCATATGTAAGAAGGAAGTGGTCAAAACTAAGTGTTAGTATAAGTGGGAAGTAGGCCCCTAAAAAATGGTAGATGAAAATAGTGGCACATCCCTTTAGACCCACTACTTCTCACCCTTTCATGCTACAACCACCTCTACATTTCCCTTCACCTTCTCCACCTCATCCTTCACCTTCACCACCTCAACCATCTCCATCTCCATCTCACATTTCATCACCATCTACTTCATCTTCACCTTCTCATTCCACTCCTTCCCACTCACCTACCCCAAACCCTTCATCTCCTCATCTAACTTCCCCACCTTCTCCATCTCCATGACCACCTTAACCTCCACCTTCTCCAAAGACTACTACTAGATTAGCGCCATAACAACCTCCAAGTCAAGTGCCCCAAAGATACCCCTCTCAAGAGTAGATTCATAATTTAATATCAAACTCAAAGAATACTCCATCCCTAGTTTAATAGAGCCCATCTGGTGATCAAATTATATTGAGGCAATGTATGCAGATGAAATGGATTCAAAAATCCATCAAGAGGGTGAACTTGAGCAAGACCTAGAAAGGGGAAAGGGGTCAGCTGATGGGGAACAAGAATAGAAAGTGTTGTCCACTCTATCTGAATGATACCAGTTTAATGTAGAAGAAAAGAACCTCTATCTTTGGAAGCACTCCCACCCTAATGATGTAACCCCAGATATAAGGAAGTAGTTGTCCTTCTTTTTGGAAATGTATAATGAAGAGCCCTAGTTTTATATTCCCTTGGATTACATTTTTAATAGCCTAGATGCTCCAAGACTTCTATATCTTATGAATATTGATCCACAACAACTCTCTCCAATAATGACAAGTGTCACATTTTGAAAACTGGCCATGGAGATGATGTGCCAAAATATTTTGTCAAAATCAGACGTGAACATGGTGGAAAAAAATATGGTCGAGTTATAGAAGTGTATAATAAAACATGTACAAAAAATCAAGTGCTAGTCGAGGAAGTGGCCTCCTTGAAGAAACAAATCCAATAGGTCATCGATGCTAAGGTAAGGGTGTTAAAACTTTGCAAGACAATTTTTAAAGAGGATCTAACACTTGTGAATGGTGTACTATTGGATTGGGATGCTATCAAAAAATTGAAAATAATGGTTGAGATTTTACTCAAGAAAAATAAAGAGTGCCCCACACCCCAAGATGAGGCTAAAGAAATACTTAAACAATTCACCACGGTGGTAGATATCTGTAAAACTACTTTGGATAGAATTGAGGAGGTTATCCCAATTTTAGGTGGCATTTTTTTCATACCTGACATGTCCAAATAAAATAGTATAAGCCTAACTCCATGATGAAAAGGTTTTAAGGTAGCAAGCGACTAATGCTTCTCTATTAATAAAAGATCACATCGATTGCATGAAAGTATTCAAAGACATTGAGATGATATAAGAAGCCATTAATAATCATCATCAACAAATAAATACAATTTTTACTATACTTTAAGGATAGGTTGATAAGAAGGTATCTAAATTAGAAGACATCTAGAAAGAAGCTAGTGTAGCACTAGATGAATAAGTGAAAAAGATCAAAACTGTGACTCAACTTGAGGAGCTAAAAGAAGAAAATAAGGACATTGAATGAATAACTACCAAAGTCCTCGACATATTATCCCATTGGGATGGGTTGAAGAAGGAACTCGAGCAAAAGGGGCCAAATGTTTTTGGAGGACACTAGTGTGGCTTAGTCTGGGATGGACTAAGGGCTTAGTGTGGGGTGATGTTGACCCCTAAATTTGGTACAAGTATTGTTTTATTTTTGACGCATGGTGAAAAAGGACCGTTAGCCATTTTGACATAAGTTCTAACACAACATGGAAGGACCATAGTGTGGGAGGACCATGACATGTAGTTGATAAGCATGAAAGGTGATGGATGTAGAAGGACAATGATGTAGGTGACCTAACATGAGAGGACCCAGTTAAGGAAGAATGTATCATGAGGGAATCAAGAATATATGACTCAAAATAAGAAGTGGAAGACTAGGGAAGCATGAGGGATGTGAGAACAAATAGAAGAATCAATTTAATTAGGACACTTCAACCCTACTGATCGGAGGTTATGTACTAGCCTATGAGGAATAGAATACTTCGTTGCTCGAGCATAACATAGAGAAAGCATCTAGGGGTGTAGATTTTATTTCTATAGGAATAATTAGTTTTAAGATCCATGAATCTCATCTTGTTGGGAGTCCATGTACCATTTATCCATGATAGAATTTTGACACTTGATCAGGGCAAAAATAATATAAAGATCTCTAATGTAATCATTTATGTAGTGGTCCCTTGGAGAATAGATATAACATTTTGTCTTATAAAATTTTAAGCAATCAATGAATAGATAGTGTTAACCATATCATGTGATGATTCATGAACATTTTAAGTGTTGAATAATGAATATATTTTATTTCTAAGTCATGCTATTTTTTTTATTACAACTGTTGAATAGTAATGATGATCCTGGTTATCATAGTAGTTAAATCTAGAACAATAAATATAAAAGTGGTATATTTATGATATTAAATAACTTAAGAATTATGTTACGAGAGATGAACAAATATATAAAATTATGATTCAAAGCCTTCAAGAATCAGTCTTTTACTGTGTACTTCGAGTGAGTGCACGAGACTTACCTCTCGCATGATAGAAAGCTTCAACACTGTATAAAAATTAATTAAAATAACCTAATAACATATTGAATAAAAATCCACATGATCTTATTAGAAGGCTTGAAACCAAAATATCTACAAGTACAAGATTGAATCAAGAGCATAAGAGAATAAGAGAAAAAGCTATGAGATTTTAGTGAGGAAAAGAAGAGAGAAAAAGTTCTTTGATAGAGCTAGAAAAAGAAAATGTGAAATACATAGAATTCTATTATTATCCTATAAGTCTCCCATATGTGTATCACTTGTGGCCTATTCTCTTAAAGAGTGGAGGGAAGTGTGTGCCAAGTGGAGAAGGGAGATTTACATGCAAGAAACTCTAAATCTAACAAGTAGATTAGGGAGGTGAGTGACACTTCATAAAATATAAAAATAAAATATATTTATAAATACGATAAATACACACCTTACTAAGACTTAGGAAAAGCTTATAAACCTATATGAAGGACCCAGATATAAATTAATTTTCCAACACTCCCCCTTAAACATAATTTGGGGTTAAAAAAATAGATAGAATCTTTTACAAATAAACAAGGGAGTTGAATTTACTAATAATCTCCCTTAATATAAATTTCTTTCAAGAGAAATTATAAAAGTTTAGAGAATGAAGAAGATAAAGTGCTACCAAAAATTGTAAGGATAAAAGTGTGATAATAAATAATCTCCAAGAATCTTCTTTGAATAATGTGGTCAATTCATAATGGAACAAAGACCAATAGAAAATGAGTAATGATCCATAAACTTGTAAAACAAGCAAGTTAACACTAATCTATCAAGTTAAGTTACCAATATACTATCAAAATATAATCTATATACATAAAGTAATAAAATAGATGTACAACTAGACTAATTTGAGAAAATGTAACTTCCATCATAAATTACATAAAGTTGCACAAGAAGAAGTTGATCAAAATAATTAAAATAAATATCTCATGAAATAAAAATCAAGGAATGAAAAAATAATTATATTTAATTAAAATGAAGACAAAGAAGATCTGTCACTTATAAAAGATATTCTGTGTGAAGTATTAGAAAAATTATCATAAGAAGAAATATTAAAGTCTATAGAAGATTCATTTTCTTTAAAAATCCAAATAATTTTACCCTTAAAGATATAATATTTTGTCATTTTTTAATAATGCAAAGTACCATACTTGGATTTATCACAAGATTTATATGGGTGAAATTTCCAACATTTAGATAAATGTTGTCATGTTTTCCATAATATACACAAGGTTTAATATTTTTAACCAAAGTATGAGCATTAGAAGTAGTATAATCAAAATAAATTGTATTATAAGTCTTTCGATGTGGATGAGGATAAGATTCTGAATGTCCATTACACGCATTTGAATCATTATAACTGAGATCTTTACAATTTGAATTAGAAGTAGGCAAAAGAGGTTCAAGAATACTTTGTTCACATTTAGCAAGCGCACCACTCAAATAGCCCATATCATGTATAATTTTTATGTTGGGGTTGGTAAAAGAAGTGTTTAATGAATTTTGAGTTTGTATATGAGTACAAGAAAATTCATCAACATTAAATTTATTAGCAATAACAAAAGATACATTTTTTTCATTTAAAACGTCAGTAAATTTTTGCATAGTTTGTATTTATTCTATAAAAGATGCTTATAAAGCATTTAATGTTTCATTTTGATATGTAATTTGTGTCTTAAGAGTAATTATTTCAACATTTTGAGTAGTTTACTTAAAAACTTAAAAAGGGGCCAATATAAGACCAATGAAAGGAAACAAGATAAGTGCCATTAACATTGAAAAAAATCAATGACAAGAAATATTAATTAATCTATAGAACATTTGAAAATATTTATCTTAAAAAAATTTAGACTAATTAACTTACGAATGTTCTTGCACATCAAAATATCAAAAAATAATAATACAATTAGAATTAGACTTGAAAATTTTACCAAAACATTTGAAAATAATCAATTTTCTTATTAAAATTTAATATCATAAATTTCTTCTTAAAATAACTTATTTAAAATATTATATAATTATAAAACAAAATTATTAACCATAAGAGATTTTTTTTAGCTTCACACCCAAAAAAAGCCATGGAACAAAACATTTAAGAAACATATAAGGATGAAGCTCATTAAAAGATTTATAAAATTAGGAAACACAAATTTGACTGTTTGAAAAACATTTATCCAAGAATGAAGTCAAATGTTTCCCTTTCTCTTTTTATTTTAAATTAAAAAATAAAAGATTTAAAAAAAAAAAAATTGTGAGCTTTAATTCATAAGTTTTTTTTTAAAAAATTGGTGTTTGAAAAGGAAATTAAACATCGAATGGAAAAATGTTCTAGATTTTAAGAGTATTCGATGAAATAAACCATAATAAAAGTTTAAAATGAGGTAAGAAAAAAGATATGTTTAGTTTGTAAGGATATTAAGTATGCAAATTAATATAAAAAAAAAACTTCTTGTTTTAAGATAAATTATGCCACCAAAAACGAAAAATTCTCAAACCAAAAACCGTTTAAAATAGAAATTGCAAATGTCAATCAAAACCCTGTTAAATAAGGTATAAAAAATGGTACATGCAAGTGCATAACAAGCTGCCGTTGGGTGTAAAAAGGTGACACGCACCTTGCAAGTGAATAACACAGAAATTATATAATTCTTCAAAAAAAAATTATGCCATGAATGTTTATAAATAATATTGAAAGTGCATTAATGAAAACAAGAAATAAGTTACTTTTTATTGTGTAAATTACATGCTGAAACAAGATTATAAAGTGGAATACTGAACATATCAAATAAAAATTCGTGTGATATTATTATAATACTTGTAACCAAAATCTTTACGAGTACAAGATTGAATCAAGGGTACAAGAGAAGAAGAGAAAGAGAGAGAGAGAGAGCTAATGAAATTTTTGTGAGGAAAAGGGGCGAGGAAGGGCTCTTTTATATAGTTAGAAGAGGAAAATGAAAGTTACATGGAATTCCATTATCACCTTACAAGTGTGTGTGTGTGTGTGTGTGTGTGAGTGACTTGTGGCTTATTTCTTTAAAGAGTGGAGAAAAGTGTGTATCAAATGGGGAAAAAAGAGTCACATGCAAGTAACTTTAAATCCAACAAGTAGATTAGGGAGGTGAGTGACACATCATAAAAGGTAAAAATAAAGTGTATTTATAAATATAATAAATACACACCTAACTAAGACTGAAAAAAACTTATAAATTTATAGGGAGGGCCCAAATTAAAATTACCAATTCAAAGATTCACTCTACCGCTATGTAAAAAATAAGTTTCCAATTATATACAAACTACAATTGAACAATGTGATTGTCAAATGAGTGAAGGATAAATATCACATTGTAATTCTAAACTTAATTTAGCATTATTAATATTTTAAGAGAATTAGTGAGTCAAGTAAATATCAAGAAGAACCTCTCCTTGAGGATTCCACAAATAGGTAAAAGTCCTTTTTAGTCGTATAGTTAATAAATGTATAAAATAATGATGTTAATATTTATTTAAAATTTTTAATTTTAAAATTTCATTTTTTAATTTACAATGATTTTTTAAAATGTTAATTACTAATGAATTACTTAAATTTTCATAATAAATTATATTTAAATGATCTTTTAATTTATTAAATTTTGAATTAAGAGTTAATTTCAATGACTCATTTTATTCTTAAAATTTTGATATTATGACTGCAATTTTATTCATAATAATCACAAGCTACATGATTTATGAACAATTACCAATGTTAATATTAGGAAATGAATATATTAACATTTTTAATTCTAAGGGTTTTAATATTTGTTTGAACTTTAGTTATATAAAACAAAAAATATATCTTTATATATTTATTAGTTATAAAACTATATTATTTTAGAGTATATAAATACTTTTAGATTCTTAATTTAAATTAGGTTCTATTGATACATTTTTTTCTATGTTTATGATTATTTTTCATCACATTTATTTTGTTATTCTCTCATATGTCTCTACTTTCATGATTTTTTAGTGTCTTTCCAATAAACACACATTATATGTTTCTTCAAGTGGGTCCTTCTTACCAAGTTTTAGGTCCCCTCAACTCTAGTGGGTCTTGATTTGTCATCCTTTTCCACATGTTGTATGTTGACTTACATGTCAAGGGTCCTAATTTGAATTCAAGGGGTTTATAAATGCACATACAAATTAGTGCACTTAAGACATATAGTGAATGAGAACAAGTAAATGTGTGTGTATATTTAAAGAGTTTCAGAGCTTCCTGTGGGTTGTGGGAGGTATGCAAACATGTGTGAATTTCATAACTTATGTGTGAAAATGATCCCAAGGTGGTTCAAGTGATCTTGGGCAGGTTGAAGATAAGGTTCAGGGATGAACCCTAGGTGGGACGTGAAGCCAACAGTGTTGACAACCTCATTACTATGAGAATAATATGGGAGTCGGGGGATCCTCCCCTAACTATTATTTAATATGTTATGTATCAGATGGATATTAAGGTAGTTTAGGCAAAGAACTCATGATGTAAGGCCCATGAAGTAGGTGTTATGGAAGAGTCTACGATTGGGAATACTAGACTAACTGTGGGAGGGTGATAGGGGTTCAACCCCTATTTCTTATTTAGTATGTTAGGCCTTATGATGGATCCCAAGACAATTTAATAAGAAATCTCAAGCCATAAGGTCCAAACATTAGGTGTTATAGAGGACCCTAAGGCTTCAGACATGCATAACTATGTGGGTGACACTAAGGTTTGATGGGACAAGCCTCAACCAAGGTAGATAAAACCCCAATTTTCAACTTGAGGTGGGGTATGATATCATTCAATAAGTTGAATGAAAATGAAAACCTGAGGCATTGTGTTGTGTTTAATGCTAATAAGTATTATGTTAGTAGAGGTTTCTGGAATACCCATTAGAACATGTTAATGTTTGTTTTATATGCGTTTAGCTATAAAATCAACAATATGAAATGGGGATATGATGAGTAGGTTAATTTATGTTATACTATGTGGATATTCATTAGAATGCAAATTATTATTCCAGATTATTCATAGTTATATTGAACACATAGATCTAAATCAAATAGGAAAATAAAAGTGCACAAAACAACATAATAAAAAAAACAATTAAACCATCAAATGATCTCTGTTATCTAAAAAATTGGAACTCTATTTCCTTTAAAAAATAAAATATTTATAGATATTGAAGGAAAATATATCGCTATGTATTACTAACCATTTGTTTCTATCATGAAGGATTATTTTCATCTTGTTACATTATTTTTATATACAGTCACATACATAAAAAACATTATACATCACACCAAATACTATGTACCGCACACATCTCACTTATACATACTATGATATTTTACACTTCAAATTTTACTACTAATAATTTCCCAGACTAAAAGAGTTATTTTTCCCCAAGGTAAAGTTGAAAAAAGTGTACCAAAGTCTAGAGGTGGTACAATTATCTACTGAGCTGTAGGGTTGGTAAAAAATATAAGATCTTAATTATCACATAAAGTGTCATTTACCAGTTTTCACTTCTTGTGCACTGATTAACCTCCCTTATGGGTTTTCAACTAAGTAATGTACCAATCTACCACCTTTTATAAGTTTTAAATAGATTGGCATAACCAAGAGGCCACCATTTATGATTTTTCAACCATCTTGTCCCTACTCTCTATACTTACAACCTTCCCAATATTGAACAATCTTCCAAATTTTTAAAAAAATCCCATGTAGTAACTACTAAGAAGGTGGCAGCATGGTTTGTAAGACTGAAGTTAACACAAGGTAGGATGATGGAGGATAATAAAGCTCTTATTAAAGATGTTGATGCTATGGAATCAGATACCAGGAGCACTTGATGTGGTTGTAGACACTATTTTATGATTATATAACACCTTAGTCTTGTATACTTTGAAAACCTAGACCTTGATTGTTCCTCTTGGTTATAGACCTTTCTCGCTTCTACAAGTCTTTCATTTGCTCTATCTTTTACCCCTTGGTTAATCTCTTAATTCGATGAGTATTATGTTAATAACACATATTTTCACTATGCTTAAAATGCTTAAAATGTACTTATCTTGTGTATACACATAACATTTTTAAACTTTTACTGATTACTGATACTTTGTATCTTGCAAAAACATGTTGAGTCTCCATCTCTCTGAGTGCATGCCTTAAGGGGTGCACCTAGAAAGGGGTGGATAGACCATTGGTGCTTCATAAGATTGTTTTACCTTTTTCCACTTGCAATCTACACACTCATCTCATAAAACCATTAACCCTAAGCTTATTCTTCTTAGCTTTACTTAGTCCAATACTTTTTCTCTTTCCATCCTCCTTTTCTTTCCTTAATTTCCTTTTGGACTGTCATCTGTACTAGGTCAACCATGGTCAGCCTTATACAATTTAAGGGTATTTTTTTAATTTTTGGGTTTATTAGCCTTTCAACTGACCTAGCTCAAACCTTGTTAATTATCCCTAAAAACATACAGGATCGACTAGGGTTGACCCTTTACATCTGATGATTTTAGGATGATTTAGGGTAAGATCTGCCTATATATACAATTTGATTTCCAACCATTTGTAAAATGAAATCAAATAATAATAAGTACAAATAAAAATCTACTTAGTGACCATTATACTTGGGGAATAAATCTTAGGGTTACAGACTTTCTTTGGAGATATGGAAAAGTCTTTTGGATGCATTAATAGGTTGTGTAGCCTAGATCTAATGTGCCTTTGTTATCCTTACATATCATAACAATCTCTTGTGAAATAGGGTACAATTATCTACTGAGCTGTAGGGTTGGTCAAAAATATAAGATCATAATTATCACATAAAGTGTCATTTACTAGTTTTCACTTCTTATGCACTGATTAACCTCCCTTATGGGTTTTCAACTAAGTAATGTACAAATCTACCACCTTTTATAGGTTTTAAATAGATTTTCATAACCAAGAGGCCACCCTTTATGATTTTTAAACCATCTTGTCCCTACTCTCTGTACTTACGACCTTCCCAATGTTTAAAAATCTTCCAAATTTTAAAAAAAATCCCATGTAGTAACTACTAAGAAGGTGGTAGCATGGTTTGTAATACTGAAGTTAACACAAGGTAGGATGATGGAGGATAATAAAGCTCTTATTAAAGATGTTGATGTTATGGAATCAGATACCAGGAGCACTTGATGTGGTTGTAGACACTATTTTATGATTATATAACACCTTAGTCTTGTATACTTTGAAAACCTAGACCTTGATTGTTCCTCTTGGTTATAGACCTTTCTCACTTCTACAAGTCTTGCATTTTCTCTATCTTTTACCCCTTGGTTAATCTCTTAATTCGATGAGTATTATGTTAATAACACATATTTTCACTATGCTTAGAATGCTTAAAATGTACTTATCTTGTGTATACACATAATATTTTTAAACTTTTACTGATTACTGATACTTTGTATCTTGCAAAAACATGTTGAGTCTCCATCTCTCTGAGTGCATGCCTTAAGGGTGCACCTAAAAAGGGGTGGATAAAACATTGGTGCTTCATAAGATTGTTTTACCTTTTTTCACTTTCCATCTACACAATCATCTCATAAAACCATTAAACCTAAGCTTATTCTTCTCGGCCTTACTTATTCCAATAATTTTTCTCTTTCCATCCTCCTTTTCTTTCCTTAATTTCCTTTTGGACTGTCATCTATACTAGGTCAACCATGGTCACCCTTATATAGTTTAAGGGTATTTTTTAATTTTTGGGTTTATTAGCCTTTCAATTGACCTAGCTCAAACCTAGCCAATTATCCCTAAAAACATATAGGATCGATTAGGGTTGACCCTTTACATCTGATGATTTTAGGATGATTTAGGGTAAGATTTGCCTATATATATAAGTTGATTTCCAAACATTTGTAAAATAGAATCAAATAATAATAAGTACAAATAAAAATCTACTTAGTGACCATTATACTTGAGGAATAAATCTTAGGGTTACATACTTTCTTTGGAGAATGGATCTTGTCTTATGGAGAAGTCTTTTGGATGCATAAATAGGTTGTGTAGCCTAGATCTAATGTGTCTTTGTTATCCTTACATATCATAACAATGTCTTGTGAAATAGGGTATAATTATCAACTGAGCTTTAGGGTTGGTCAAAAATATAAGATCATAATTATCACCTAAAGTGTCATTTACCAGTTTTCACTTCTTGTGCATTGATTAACCTCCCTTATGGGTTTTCAACTAAGTAATGTACCAATCTACCACCTTTTATAGGTTTTAAATATATTGGCATAACCAAGAGGCCACCCTTTATGATTTTTCAATCATCTTGTCCCTACTCTCTATACTTACGACCTTCCCAATGTTGAACAATCTTCCAAATTAAAAAAAAATTCCCATATAGTAAATACTAAGAAGGTGGCAGCATGGTTTGTAAGACTAAAGTTAACACAAGGTAGGATGATGGAGGATAATAAATCTCTTATTAAAGATGTTGATGTTATGGAATCAGATACGAGGAGCACTTGATGTGGTTGTAGACACTATTTTATGATTATATAAACCTTAGTCTTGTATACTTTGAAAACCTAGACCTTGATTGTTCCTCTTGGTTATAGACCTTTCTCACTTCTACAAGTCTTGCATTTTCTCTATCTTTTACCCCTTAGTTAATCTCTTAATTCGATGAGTATTATGTTAATAACACATATTTTCAATATGCTTAGAATGCTTAAAATGTACTTATCTTGTATATACACATAATATTTTTAAACTTTTACTAATTACTGATACTTTGTATCTTGCAAAAACATGTCGAGTCTCCATCTCTCTGAGTGCATGCCTTAAGTGGTGCACCTAGAAAGGGGTGGATAGAACATTGGTGCTTCATAAGATTGTTTTACCTTTTTCCACTTGCCATCTACACAATCATCTCATAAAACCATTAACCCTAAGCTTATTCTTCTCGGCCTTACTTATTCCAATAATTTTTCTCTTTCCATCTTCCTTTTCTTTCCTTAATTTCCTTTTGGACTATCATCTGTACTAGGTCAACCATGGTGAACTTATATAGTTTAAGGGTATTTTTTAATTTTTGGGTTTATTAGCCTTTCAACTGACCTAACTCAAACCTAGTGAATTATCCCTAAAAACATACAGGATCGACTAAGGTTGACCCTTTACATCTGATGATTTTAGGATGATTTAGGGTAAGATTTGCCTATATATACAAGTTAATTTCCAACCATTTGTAAAATAGAATCAAATAATAATAAGTACAAACAAAAATCTACTTAGTGACCATTATACTTGAGGAATAAATCTTAGGGTTACATACTTTCTTTGGAGATATGGATCTTGTCTTATGGAGAAGTCTTTTGGATGCATAAATAGGTTGTGTATCCTAGATCTAATGTGTCTTTGTTATCCTTACATATCATAACAATCTCTTGTGAAATAGGGTACAATTATCTACAGAGTTGTAGGGTTGGTCAAAAATATAAGATCATAGTTATCACTTAAAGTGTCATTCACCAGTTTTCACTTCTTGTACACTAATTAACCTCCCTTATGGGTTTTCAACTAAGTAATGTACCAATCTACCACCTTTTATAGTTTTTAAATAGATTGGCATAACCAAGAGGCCACCCTTTATGATTTCTCAACCATCTTGTCCCTACTCTCTATACTTACGACCTTCTTAAAGTTGAATAATCTTCCAAATTTTTTAAAAAATCCCATGTAGTAACTACTAAGAAGGTGGCAGCATGGTTTGTAAGACTGAAGTTAACACAAGATAGGATGATGGAGGATAATAAATCTCTTATTAAAGATGTTGATGCTATGGAATCAGATACCAGGAGCTCTTGATGTGGTTGTAGACACTATTTTATGATTATATAACACCTTAGTCTTGTATACTTTGAAAACCTAGACCTTGATTGTTCCTCTTAGTTATAGACCTTTCTCACTTCTACAAGTCTTGCATTTACTCTATCTTTTACCCCTTGGTTAATCTCTTAATTCAATGAGTATTATGTTAATAACACATATTTTCACTATGCTTAGAATGCTTAAAATGTACTTATCTTCTATATACACATAATATTTTTAAAATTTTACTGATTACTGATACTTTGTATCTTGCAAAAACATGTTGAGTCTCCATCTCTCTGAGTGCATGCCTTAAGGGGTGCACCTAGAAAGGGGTGGATAGACCATTGGTGCTTCATAATATTGTTTTACCTTTTTCCACTTTCCATCTACACACTCATCTCATAAAACCATTAACCCTAAGCTTATTCTTCTTGGCCTTACTTATTCCAATAATTTTTCTCTTTCCATCCTCCTTTTCTTTCCTTAATTTCCTTTTAGACTGTCATCCGTACTAGGTCAACCATGGTTGACCTTATACAGTTTAAAGGTATTTTTTAATTTTTGGTTTTATTATCCTTTCAACTGATCTAGCTCAAACCTAGTTAATTATCCCTAAAAACATACAGGATCGACTAGGGTTGACCCTTTACATCTGATGATTTTAGGATGATTTAGGGTAAGATCTACCTATATATACAAGTTGATTTCCAACCATTTGTAAAATATAATCAAATAATAATAAGTACAAATAAAAATCTACTTAGTGACCATTATACTTGAGGAATAAATCTTAGGGTTACATACTTTTTTTGGAGATATGGATCTTGTCTTATCGAGAAGTATTTTGGATGCATAAGTAGGTTGTGTATCCTAGATCTAATGTGTCTTTGTTATCCTTACATATCATAACAATCTCTTGTGAAACACATTGGCCAAGGGAGAGATTGAGGTTTGGCAGGTTCATCTTCAAGATAAGTATTCCTAACTTTAGTTCTCCTTTGTAAGAATAGATCGATAATGTAGATGAGCTTATTTCTTCTATGCATTAGGATTACGTATACATTGACATGAGTATATGTATTTTATGCATGTTTAGTTTTGTTTGCTTTGTTTCTAACTTCCCACTTTGTGCCACAAGCTTTGTTGTGCACTAGATTAGATTTACTTTCTTATTTAGTAGAATAGAATGAGTATTAAACCTAGGACTCTTTTAGGGTTGTTGCATGATTATGTTATAATATAGGCTTTGGATCCCTACCTCACATGGTTTATTGTGATAAGTGATCCCCTAATCAAGTCTAGCAGATCCCCATATTGATCGTACTCCCACTTAACAAATATATTATTAGTTGAAAATGTAGGTATGCTCTATCTTCTTCAAGCTAGGATCAATTTATATACATGATGCATTTCTTATTGCATATATCTTCCACCTCTAAAAGTTTTGAGCTTGTAATTGTGGAGCTACTCTCTAGACACTAACATTTGGGATAGACATTACAATTAGCATTACTGTCATTAAGTAACATAAGTGTCCAGTGCCCTAAAATTCATCTAATTTGAAAATAAAAATAATCCTAATGGTCAGACTAAGTGATTTAATGTGATTTATTCTCCAAAAGATTGATATACATACAAGATCAACCCTCTTTCTTTCCTAACCTATGGATTAACTAGAAAAAGACCAAAGAGACTAAGGTAACTTATAAAAATAATTCTATCAAGCATTCAATTAAGCAAAACTATCTTATTTATACATATCTCATAGGTACAACACATTTAAACATCAAAATTACTAAAGGATTAGCCCAAATAAATGACATTATAGATTACAAGCTAGGTCATTATTGTACTTATTTTACACACATTGCATGATTCACACACAAGACAACACATAGGAGATAATTACATGAGTGTGAGTTCCTCTTCTAAAGTATTGGCTATGTAGTAAATTCCCACTGACAGTGGGGTATTTTGGGTCAACTCAATACTGTAATCCCACTAACCCATTTCCCCCCAAAGTCACTACGAACATGAAAAACTAAGGTTTCACCATTTCATGAGGAATGATAGTCCATAACCCAAACTTGAATGCACTAGAGTCAACACAAAATAAAATTTAAAAGTATTTAGGTGGTTGCATCCTCTTTTAATATGTTCTCCATACAAGACACTAGTGTCAAACCTAGATAGTAACATTGCTGCAACCATCCTAGGCTAATGTTAGTGTCCAAAGTTATAGAAGTGTCAGATCCAAATTTCAACGACTCTTCTAAAACTCTCTGATAAGTCTCTTCATGCCTTTTATAGATCCAACACTATCTTAGCATCAGAAGCAACTAAGTACCTTGTTTTATATGTCATTTATATGACATAACTTATCTGTACTTTCCATATTTAGACTCTTAGTTTTATGAATTCAACATTTTCTTATATCTAAATTTAGCATATAATTAGACTGTTATAGCTCTGATTATCACTCTTGTGCCATTTCATTTCTATATTCTTAACCTTATATACCCCAAGTGAGGATTGTTCATATACACACCTCCAAATTAGTTTTAAACATTTGATTAACCATATCTTTGAACATCAAACCCTAGGTTACTTAGGGTTTTATGATTTTTAAGCTTGTTGATCCTTGATTGTCATAAAATATGTGCAACATGGATGTAGTCATTATATATTTTAGATGCTATTATATCATAGTTTTTATTGTTTGTTACATTAGTTTCTTTGTCAAATATTATAATAAAATTTGTGATAATAATGAGAGGGTTTTAAAGGAAAAACAACTTCTAATCTCTCTTCAAAATTCCTATCATAATGTTATAAAGCCAATATCCAGATACCAACATACATTATCTATGCCATTTATCCTACCTCAGTATTATTTAAATGAGAGACACCATCTTTCACCCATTATTCAACCACCTATTATATTGAATTTTGTGGTCCATGTTATCACTACTCGAAGAGGTAAAATTAATCAACCCATTCTAATGCATAATAATATATAACAAGTACCCCCTAAACCTAAGATTGTAATAAAATCTAAGGGATATGACATTATTGATCAATTGAGAAATACACATGCTAAAATATCAATCCTTGAGCTCTTACATCAATATAATGTTTAAAATGATATTATATACGAAACATTGCATGAGACACAAGTTTCAAGTAATATTAAGCCCACTTGTTTCATGAATATTATGAAATATCTTAAGAATAATAATAATCTCATCACCTTTGGTCCAAAAAATTTACCATCCAAAGATATTATTGATCAAAATTTGCCTTTGTTCATACAAGTAGCAATCAAAAGTAAAGGTATCAAGAGAGTCCTCATTAATAATGGATAAAACCTAAGAATTCCTATCATTCAATTCATAACCACCATAGATATCAACACAAGCCTTATTCAAAAAATTGATATGCACATAGAGGGTTTGAAGATTTGCATAGCCCTCTAATTGGACAAATTACATTGGATGTGACCTTAGGACCAAAAATAATTTCAATTAATTTTTCGTTAATGCCTCAATCCTTACATTATAATTTAATTTTAGGTTCTCCTTGGATACATTTAATGGAAATTATCCCATTTACACTTTATGGATGTGTAAAATTCATTTATCAGGGGACCTTATTATCCACACTCATTGATGATGTGCCCTTCAATTTTTATAAAATGATACATTCTAAAACTGAGGGAATTCCTATAGTAATACCACCTCAACAATCCATCTGCCTTGAGCATATACAAAAAATTTAAGTAGGTGAGTCAAGTATAATGACTCCTTCATCACTAGATCCAAATAATGACTAAGACCCATTACCAAAAGAGCCTATAAAACCACAAGAGACACCATCATTTGAGCTTCATTTATTGGTCAATAATGAGCAAAGTGATGGCCATATTATATATTACTATGATATTGATGATGATATTTCTTATGATATGACATAATAGAAAATGAGAAATTTAAAATTTGATCCACTAGATCACCTATCACATAACCCATTAAATCCTATGGGTCCTAACACATATAAACTCAACCCACTTATATAAAATATATAAATAAATTTAGACAAGGGTAAAAAAATAGTAGACGTGCATGTAAATGCTTATTATTCCATATATCCCTCTTAATTAAAAACATCGATTCAACCTTACAAGGACCAAATGTAAATATATCACGTGAATAATGTGGAGGCTTATCAAAAGGCTTCACCCTAGATGATACAGCTCATAATGGTATAAGATATTACCGATATCATATTGTATTTATTATGTGAATATCAAATGATTTATTTACTTTCTAGTAGACATAGATCAAGTAGTAGACTGCTACCTATAAATGGAGTACCATATTTTGATTATCATTAGATCATTAGACATACTGCCAATCAATGTGTGGTATTGAAAAACATAATCCAACAATATAAATGTGTCCATAATAGGCAAAATACAAAATATTTCCTATTGTTTAGAGGATAAATATCCATTAAAATGATGAAAGCATAATGATTTAACTATTCATTCTAATATTGATGGGGTTTATTATCAACATATTTATTTTGATCTAAATATGTGGGACACAACTTGTGACACCACTTTTCTTGCATAATATAGATATATTAAATATGAGTTAACATACTCTCCATTGGGTCCTAAAGTGAACCACCTGTTGAAGCTTCAACTATATGGGTATCAGAACATGTACCACATTTAAAACTAAAGTTTAGACAAACTTGGTTAGTTGAGTAGAATATGAAGCTAGACATTATAAATATGTGTGTAAACTTTCATAATATGGGTACAAATATTTTCATCCAACATGATGGGCATGATTATTTTCCTACACCATTGGCTTCAAGTAAACCATTACACATAAACATCAAAGTGTTGAATTTACATCGATATTAACAACACCCAAAATTATTTTGAGGTGTCCATACACTTTTTTATGATGATAATATACTCAATCAAATCCTCAAAACATTCCAAAAATACCAAAAAAAATCAAAAATCAAAAAATGTTTGCATCACCTACATGTTCTATTAGATCCTTGGCACCTATGTGTTACTTCCATGTTTATGGATGGAATATTAAGTCAATTTTACATACATACATGTGTCACACATCTTCTTGAAGTATGATATAAGCATACATAGATACATAATATGTTCATCTTTCGGATGTTGGGCCTTACTTCTACTCATGTCATGTGGAGATTAGGGGAATCCGATTCTTTGAACTTGATACTTAGAGGTTATCTATTGTGATGATCATATTCAATTATCATGTTTGATATTATATATGTACTTACACATTCCTTTATCCATGATTATATATTACACAAGTTAATTGATATACTATATATTTGACACTTTTTCTAACACATCTGATCCATAGGATACTACAACATGTTTATACTGATTGTTTATGTTTTCCTTTATGCACTTCCTTGAGTGTATTTCTTTGCTTGTTCAAGAATTTTAATATTCTCCTCTACTTGTGGCCCATGTGCATATGTATGATTTATTTTATATTTGCATATGGCATCCTTGATTTCTTGGGCATTTGACTAAGATGTCTATTTGATTATGTGGTATATGAACATGCCCCTTGATTGTGGTCTCCTTGGACCATTGTCTTTTGTCTTTATTTTGGGTGCTCTTATGTGTGTGCTTATTTTAGTGTTAATTTTATGTTGTTTCTAGTTTGATGTTGCCATGATATTTTTCATGCATCTTAAGCCTTCATGTGATCACATTGGTTACATTTATAGATTATGTAGTTGCCTTATCCTTTTTATGTGAGGTAATTACTAGTTCCTATCTTTCCCTCACCTCAAATGCAAAGCATATTAGTGGGTCCATGTCATAGAGTTATGTTATCCACATTTGGCATAATTTTCATTTTGAGTGGGGGCATTTCATATGGGAATGGCTTCAACACATTTATAAATTTTCATATATAGTGTGGGCATGTGTTGGAAGCATGTTCTCCACTCTTATCTAGTATTTATCATTTCTAGTTTACAGTGGTAGCATGTTTTGGAAACATGTTTTCCACATTGGTATTTATATATATTTTTATATTTATCCATATATAGTGGAGGCATGCCTTGGAATCATGTTCTCCATGCTTACAAAATTTCCAAATTGGTAAAACATACACAGTATATGATTTAGATTCATAGTTATGGAAATATTATATGCAATGGTATCATTTTCTATACACAATTTCAGCATGAGACATATCCAAGGTGCATATGATATGAAATGTGTGTCTAATATTGTAAAAATCCAAATAAACTTCTGATTCCAAAACTCTTTTATGGACTGATACCATAACATAAAACTTTCTATGCATTGATACACCAATGTACTGACACCCTAAAGACTTTTACAAAATTTTATTGAGCAAGTCTACTATAGTAAATGGTTTTACTTTTGGTAAGGCTTAGATGATTAAAACATAATATTGCAAAATTTCTAGGTTGGGATTATTTGTATTAGCCAACCTCACTAGGTTATAAGTATAATTAGGTTTTAGGATTGAGATAATATCAACTATCAGGGGGAAACTCACTTTTGTTACCAAGGTTAGGGGTATGGGTCTTCCAATCTCTCTTTTTCTTTCTCTCTATATCTCTATCTCCATGGATATATACACTTCCCAGATTTATCTATAGTTATACTAATTTGAGTTTCATATTCTTATAATGCTACATCTTTTTCAAATTAACTTTCTAATAGGCAAGGTGGTTGCATCAACACATAAGTGTACTCCTAAATCATACTCTTTCAATTTCAATATTTTCAAGTATTTTCATCTCTAGATTATATGAACTAATTATTGACTGTAACATGATCTTGGTTGTAGGTTACTCACCATCAAATCACTCAATTGGGAAACACACAAATACAAGGTGTGCATACACACCTAGGTACACATTCATTTTCTTTAAACTAGTAATTGCATTACTAGATTAAATGGGTTGAAATGTAAACACTATTTTATGATTATATATCACCTTAGTCTTTTATACTTGTAAAGCTTAGACCTTGGTTATTCCTCTTAATTCTAGACCTTTCTTGCTTATGCAGGTATCATATCTAGTCTATCTTGTTTGCATTTTCCTATCTCTTAGTCTGAATAGTCTTATGATGATGACACATACCTTATTTATTGCCTAGAATTATTAAAATGTACTTGTATTCCACCTCTACAAGTTTTGAGCCAACACCTACTTTCTTACTCCCTAGACACTAACATCAATGATAGACACTAGTGTTGACATTAGTGTCTTGACCCGATGTAAGTACCCAGTGCCCTAAAAGTCATCTAATGTTTAAATTAAAATTATCTTAATGGTCATCCTAAGTGATTTTATGTGATTTATTCTACAAAGTGACTGATATACATACAATATCAACCCTCATTCATTCCTAACTTATAGATCACCTCATAAAAGACCAAAGATACCATAGTAACATATCAAAAGCACTTTATCAAACATTGAATTGATAAAATATTACCTATTTCCACACCAATCATATGTACAACACATCTACAAGTTTGGAGTACTAAAAGAGCATCCCAAGAAACTAATTTTTGAAGTTAAAAGTTAGGTCACTATTGTACTTGATTTAGATGCATTACATGACTCACACATAAACAAACACATAGGTGTGAACTACATGAGTCTGAGGCCATATTTATATAGGATTGTCTATGTCGTTTATACATAACAACAATGTGGTCTTTGGGGTTAGTTCAAAATCAAGTGCCTACTCACCAATTTTTCTTAATGTCATTATGAAGATGGAAAACTAAGGTTTTACCATTTCATGAGGATTGATAATCAGTGACCTAGATCTAAATGCACCAAAGTGGAGGCAAAACAAAACCCAAAAGCATATAAGTGGTTACATCCTCTTTCAGTAGGTATTATATATAGGACACTTATGTTTAACCCATACAATAATGTTAGCACAACCATCCTAGCCTAATGTTAGCGTTTATAGGTTAAGAAGCATCAGATCTATAATCTATTGAGTGTTTCAAAGCTATCTTCTAATTGTCAGACTCCCTGTTCTATATCCAACATTATGTTAGCATCATAATTATCTAAATACCTTATTTTATGACATTTTTATACATAGCTTAGTTTTAATTTCCATATTTAGACTATCACAGTTTCATGAATTCAACATATGGTTATATCTGAGTTTAACATCTAATTGGCCTACTATAGATTTTATTATCACCTTGTGTCATTTCATTTCTATATTATTAACCCTATATACCCCAAGTGAGGATTATTGATATACACACCTCTAAATTATGGTTAAATAGTGGAAAAAGTGTTTGTTGTGATGTTTGTATTATTTTCCTTTCATGCAACTCCTAGTTTAGTTGAACTAGTGCAACGAATTTTGGTTCATTGAAAGTGGATTTAATTAAAGTATACATGATCACCAACTTGATCTTGAGTTATCATCAATCCTCTAAGACATCCCATACTTTAGTGAATAGAATGCACAATAGAGCTTGAATTCTCATATTGTTCGAATATCCTTATCCTCTAAATTTAAAATTATCCATTTATGTTGTTGGACCTTATGCTAGATATCCTTTGTGAGTTGGTCCATCTAGGCCACATGTCTCTATTTTTGGATGACAATAAATGTATTTTGGAAAATCTCATTATCATAGGTGTGTATTCTTTCCATGACATTATCTATTAAATAAAGAGGCTCTTTTAGTGATTTTTCCATCTTAGTTGCTATAGAGTTATGACTCTCCATGATTTCCTCAAAATTGTTAGCGTAGGAGAGATATGGTGCAATGTCCTTCCATGCATATTGAAACTAGATCTTCTAATAAAGCATACTGTGAAAAAGATACACTATTTGGTGAATCATAGTATCAAAAAAAATCATATTCTTCATGGACCTCAAAGATCACTTCAAATTTAGCTCACAATTATTTACCTTGAGCTCATAGTTGTTTTAGATTTTACATAGTGACCAAATCCTAAATGAGGTGATAAATTAGGACTACAAACTACTTGTCTTCTAATATCATCTAGTTTCCAAAAACTTGAACCAACAGTATTGAACAAGTGTCCTCAATGATCTTGCATGCCTTTTTTTATCTAGTCATGGAGTTTTTCATTCTCCTCTCCTAAATTAAATTTGTATTTCTCTATTTTTGATTATTTATGCACAATGGAGTCCTAGAATATAGAAGTTCCTTCAATCTATTTTGACAAGGTCAATTAGGACACATCAAATGATACCTCTTAGCTTATGTTTGTAAAATAAAATGAGGTCACCATAATTTTTGATAGTGTTGGTTGGTGTCAAATTTTTGTGACACAGAGTGTGAATGTTGTTTGTCACATAGGTTGAGCTTGAGCATCCCATATAAAGTGGTTACTAGGCTATTATTTATCATGTGACACTTCTTCTTGAATTTCTCTTTATATTAATCATGATTCTAATATCTACTTGAAGTCTGTATGGCCTCAGTACTTGGGTCCTTCTTTGCCTCAATTATTTACTACATAACTTACTTTTGTGCCTCGGCTTCTCAGGCTTTGTATTCTTCTTTGGCCTTTGCCTTATTTTGTTCCTCTTATTATTTGAAAATTTTACATGAACATTTGCATCATTTTCACTTATTCTTAGCCACTTCCTTGGCTTTCATATCCTATTATACAACATACTTTGATTCTTTTTATTTAGCGACCTTATTTTTTAATGTTTCTTCCTAATATAGGTATTATTTCTTCTTCTGTTCATCTTCCTTGGCTATTAAGAAGCCTCAATTTTATTCATCTATTATTTTTATTTTCACAGATATTCCTTTTACTTTTATATAGTGTCCTTAGCTTCTTATTTAGCATTGGATTTATTTTCTTAGCCTCATGTGTATCATTATTTTATTTATCCATTTTGGTTTTATTTTCCTCCTTTCTTTTCTTTTTCTTATCTTGTTATTCTCTCACCTTGCACTCTTCTTCTTCTTTTGACTTGTACTATAATTTTTATTTTTCCTTGTGCTATTATTCTTCTTTGTAGGCTAGTCCTAGTATGGCCTTTTCCTTTTTTTTATTTTACCTTCTCAGCTTCTCCTTTATCCTATGTATCTTGTGTGTTATGATGTAATCCTATGACATGGGATGCTCTTATTTTTGTTTTTGACCTATTTGGGGAATATGTGGTGAAGTTGGGGAATATTTATATGAATGGGGTGAAGGGACTATGGAAGGAGATGGTGAAATGACCACTTTTTTGACTCATAGGTTGTTTTTCATGCATCGATAGGACCAAGTTTTTATTATAAAATTTTGATGCATAGATATGGATTGTAGTTTTTTATTTTATGCATTTCTCTTCTTATAATTATTTCATGACATATTATTTTGTGTAAAATGATCCATTTCTCTCTACAATGGTTAGATATGGCTTTACAGTTCATTGAGTAAAAAGTTTATGAGTTAATGGAATGGTGGGACTTTCATATGGTGTTGTTGCTTACTCTATCCCTATTTGTTTTTGGTTGAAAATGTATTTTATTATATGTTTGATGATAGGGTTGAACTCAATTATCCTTATTATAAAATTGACCTCATTATACACTTATTTCATTCATTTTCTATAACTGCATCTATAATTATGGATTTAGGAGGTGTAGGTGTCTATACCAAGAGTACTATTAGAATGTTATTGTGTACTTGAAAAGTGCACACTAATTTATAAAATAACTCCTTCTCTTCTTCATCTTCATATATTTCAATGACTATATATTACAACATGTAATTGTAGACCAATATGATAGATCACATTATATGACAATCTTTGGCATGAGTTTTTCACTCAATAATGAGTTTGCATTATGAGTCTTATTCTTTTGAAGTGGTGATGCTCTACAAATTGAATCTTTCTTTTTTGATAGGGCTACTTATAATGAGGTTGCATATGGATATGGTTATTATTTCTATTATTTTTATGCTTACATGTGTGTTTAAATCACTCATTGTTGTTTTTCTATAGTCATGGATCATAGATGTTTCATGAACCTCACAAGCATAACGTGTTGCCTAATTACATCTACCTATGTTTTTAACATGTTGATGAAGAATATAATGGGTGTGGATGGAATATTTGCATGCCCATGTAATCATACTTGAGCCTTTTTATGAGTTTCAATGACCATTATGTGTTATGCAAGGTAGTAAAAGAAACTTTTAGGCACCTAAGAGTGTGAATAAATCATCACTTGAACTTAAATTTATGAATGATTGAAACACCTAAGTTATGCATAGTACTATCCAATTTTTTTCCATGCTAGGTTTGAAAAGTCATGGTAGGCCATTAATCTACATTTAGTGTGATTGGTTCATTTGGTGAATTCCATTGGGTAAATCAAAATAATAATAGCAAAAACTGATATTAAAAAGTCTATGATGTGTTTTCAATGAACTTATCAATATCATGACCAATTATGTGACCAAAAACTCTAGTCAGTTGAATTATTCATTTTATTTAGATCATGTGATGTGTGATATCAATAACCCCATTTTTTCTTGACTTGCACTCTTTATTCTTTTCTAAAATCTATTGGTGATATAATCTATAAATACTCACATAGGGAGGTCATCTACTAAACTGATAGGAATCCCTCTAGATGTTCATTCTCATTTATCCTTAATATCAAAGTGGATCATAGGATTCTACATTTTAGATTGACTAAATGGTTTTCCTCTTACTGTTAGTCCAGTTTATTATGCCATTATGCGATCATAGATGATGATGGTGATATCCTTTGATAAATGGATGGACCCTTCATTATAATGACTCAGGAGAGTCATTACCACTTCATCTAATTGGGAAAATATGGGGAGATTAATGAGTTAATCTACTTCAATTCCTCATTACCTATTTTACATGGCTAGGGATCCTACCTGTGAACTCACTAATTGTGCATTAGAAAACCATAGGGCCTTATCTAAATTGATATATTAAAAAGGATCATAGTCATGATATAGTATTTTTCTTAGCACTAATCTAATCCCTATCTCTTCTTTTTGGGCATTCGTCAATGGAATGAGAAGTTGAGATCTATCCTTTTTCTATATTTGGTCACAAAAAAATGTCAAAACATTTTCTCCAACAAATAATTTTAATCTATATGTCTAAGAGCTATCAGGTGCTTACTTTGTGAAAATGAATTTTTGCCTTTATGCCCTACCATTTTATAGATTTAAATATATTCTAACACTTTACATTAATTTTTTGATTTTATTTTTCTCACTATTATCCCATCGCTTTGAATTATAATCATCACTATGATGTGATGTTTACCTTTTCAATACATGGATTTAATGTTTATTATAACAAATTTGGAGGATGTGATGTGCCACCTATTTGATTCATAGGGATTTCATTAGTGTGCATTTATTTTGTCTAATAGATTTGGTTTTTTTTGAATTGTCATAATCTTTGGTGTTCTTTTCCATTAACTACCTTGGTAGTTACCATTTTTTGCATGCCCTCTTTATGATTTTTGACATTTCCCCATTCTTGGGCTTAGTTATTTGAATCCCACATTGATATATCTATTTTTACTTAATGGTTTTTTATACACTTGTTATGTTTTATGACTTTAACTGTATTATATGTTTTGAATGTTTACAATATAAAGTTTACACTATACACCTATACACTAAAAACCTAAAAAAATACAAATAAAAATAATAAAATAATCAAAATTCTTACCTACATAGTGCTACATAGCACCCACTTTATTATCATCTAGAGATTTATAGAGAACATTGATAGTAGGGATTAATCCTATAACCATTTACTCATCTTAGAAGGATGGTTCCCTAAACATCCTTGACCACTATAGTTATTTATTGTGATACCTCATGGATAAAATATGGTACTTTTCATTTAATTATATGTTCTAGATGAAATTCATTTGATTACAGGTTGTGATCATACCATGCCTTATGGATTTTTTTATTTTGCTTCGTACATCTAACTTGCTCTCTTCTTGGTTTATTCCATGTGATTTAAATCCAAAAATATTTCTCTTAATGAGTCTTGATCTCCTAGTCACATTATCAAATAAATTTTGAGACTATGGGTTATGTGTTCCATGTGCATTACTACTTCCATCCCAAAGACCAACTGAAACAAAGTGAATCTTGTCACATACCTATAGTTGGTCATGTGTGCACATATGTTTTTAGGTATAGAATCATCCCAATCATCCATTTTAACATTACATATCTTCATAATCATCTTATCTATAACTTTTTTTTATGCTTTATCCTACACATTAGATTGAGGATGATAATCCCTACGCTTATGGTGCAATGTAATAAATTCCTTAGTTAGAGTTTTTATGTTATTATTCAAGAAATGTGTTCTTTTGATGCATACTAATTTTATAGGATGTCCAAATTGGTTATGATGTTTTCATACAATAATTTGATACATCTTTGGAATTATAACTTAATTTAACAACTTCTACCCAATTTTAAATATAATTCATCATAATAATTATGTATCTAGTATTACTACACTTTATAGGATGATTAATAGGCCCTAAAAATCAATCCCCCATTGTTCATATGGTTACACAAATAACACTAGATTTAAAGGTGTGTTGTCCCTCTAGTTTAGTCTTCTTACTCTTTGATAGACATTATAGTCTTTTTTAAATCTATGTGCACCCTCAAATATATTATGACACCATTGACCACTTTGTATTATTTTATTCACAGTGGACTCTCCTATAAAGTGTCCTCTTGTAACTCCCTAATGTGATTCTTGTCATAGTTGAAGTCTCTCATGATCTATGGCTACTCTATGTAGCACATCATCCTTTCCCATTTTATAAATAAATCCATTAATGATACTGAATGATATCACTCTTATAGCCAATTTTTTGTTGTCCTTCTCCACATAGTGTAAAGGAAAAATATCTTTACTCTAGAAAATGGGCTATATCTTTTAGATTTTTCGGGATTGAGGATACACAAAAAATGAGCATATGGTGATTAATCCTACAATTCTTCTAATTCTTTACTATTCCTTATGTGACTAAGATGATCCAATCTAACTTTTCTCTTCCTGTATTTACATTATTCTTAAACTAAAATTCTTGAGATATCATTTACCACTTGAATATCCATCCTCCTAGTTGGGAGTTTTCACTAAGTATCACAAATCTTGGTGGTCTATGAAGAATTCAAATGGTGTAGTTAATAAATAATTCTTAAATTTATGTAGCAAGAACACCATAGCTAGAGATTATCATTCTATGGTGATATTATTATTTTTAATTTGTTAAAGCTTATGATTTATGAAGTGTATAGGATGAACTAGGCCTGCATATCTCAGTTGAGCTAACACAATCCATACTAGAATTACTTATGAGTCTACACATGTACATGAAAAGGCTTACCCTAGTAAGGAAATAAAAAAATTAGAATATTTACTAACCTCTTTGAAGTATATGAAGGTTGAGTAACACTTAGTAGCCCACTTAAAATTTGTATCCTTCCACAATATTCTCTCTAATGGAGTAGATATAGTTGCATATACCATGATGAACTTGTGATAATATCTTAAATATCCTAAGAATCATAACACTTCAATAAAAATCATAGGAGGTGTTATCCCTATAATTAATATGTTTTTAGCTTGGTCTAAAATAATAATCATTGGTTCACACTACATAACCAAGGAGAACACCAAAATGAGTAAATAAAAAATATTTATTCAAATTTAGAGATATGTAAAAATACTGACATATTTCTAACATCATATTTAGTTTGGAAAGGTGATATTTGAATAATGATAACACAACATAATCATTGAAATAATCCTCTAAGAAGTCACGTATGAAGTCCTTAAATGTATAGATTATGTTACAAAAGTGGTCTTAGACTAGTATTTGGCTATGATCTGAATCTAGTGATAGGAACTTAAGTCATCTATGAATGAATATACGTTATTCCCTATAACTGATTTGACAACCTCATATATGAAAGGAATCAAGAATGGGTCATTGATGTAGTCATCATTCAATGCCTTGTAGTCCCCACAAACTCTAATTTTTCATGAATACTTTGGTTAAACCACCACGGGAGTTACCTAATATGCTTTTTCAACTAGATATATAATTCTAACCTCTTGAATGTGATTAGTCTTAGCCTTGACTTTGAGCTTCATATTGTAGACACTAAATTTTGGCCACCTTCATGTCTAAGCTTTGATTTAGTTCAATTTTTATCAACTAATGTAATCTAAGCCTATAAATTACCTAGATTACCCAAATTTGACTGCATATGGGATTTAATTGCTCATAAACATGGCAAAACTTACTTTTTAGGGTATTACCCTATATGCACCAATAAACTAGTTTGATTTTAACCTTAATCAAATTATGACCTAGTAATTTGACATTCTTGGCCTGATCTATTAATGAAATTTTTTTGAAAATAATTGAAAAAATCCAAAAACCACTAATTAAGTAAAAATTTGAAGTTGAATTAGTGAATTTCATTTATCAAAAAAGGGATTTTTAACCAAATATGAATTCAAAGGTTAAGGGAGATAATAAAGTGATTTTTTAACTCCTAATATTCCAAAAAGGGTGAGTCACAACCACATAAATATCTAAAGTGGGTTTTCATGTCTCATAAAAATCTTAAAATGAGTTTTCAAGATTTCATGAGTGCTTTGACCCAACCTAGGGTTAATTTGACTCAAACTAGGTTATTTTAGACTCAACCAAAGTTAAAATTGAACCAAACTTCCCTAGGGTTAGAATTAATTATAATAATTATAAATACAAGTTCCCTCACTCTCTTCCAACAAGCTTATATGTGTAAGGTTATTATACAAGAATACCTTCAAGAATGAAAGAGTTATCAAAACTCTTCAGCCAAGATCTCTCCAATGACTCATTACCACAACCATTGATACTTTTGCATAAACAAGAGGAAACCAATTGATAAAAAAATTATTATACTCAAATGATATGAATACAAAAATCATGAATATTACAATGAGAGCACATGCTTATATAGGAAAGGCAAAATAGAATGCAAGATAAAATAGCCAATGTGGGATTAAAGTCCTCATAAGACAAACCTAACAAGCATGAGTAAATGATACTCTAATACCCCCTCAAGTGAAACTAAGGGATAACAATAGAGGATACAGTGTGAATCCATGTGTCCCTATGGACACCAATATATCATGCCCAAGTATATATATGTCGAGTCACTGTAATCACTAAGTGAAAAAGGAATGGTACTGAATACGAGGATCATTGAACACCAACATTGCACTCCAAAATACTAGATAGAATAATGATCCTAAGGAAGCATCACTTGAACACCCTCCAACAAGATGGCGAGAAGTGAGCACAAAGATGGTGGGGATGCCACATTGATGTCATTGGTGGGGACACCACACTAGTGTCTCTATAAGAATCACCAAGAAGGCCATGGAATCAAGTAATAATCCTCATATGGGTTTTGACAAAAAAAGTTCCTGAACAAGATATCCATTTACAAAGGAGTAATCTAGAACACACTCAAAAATGCAAAATACATGTAACTCTCATATAGTGGAGAAAAAGAGAGAAAACCCATAGGAAAAATTGCCCCCCCCCCACAAAAAAAAGAGAGAAAATAAGAAGAGAGAGATAGAAGCCCCCCAAAGATGATACTAAATAAATCTACACTCTAAGTGATTGCAAGTCACAAAATAACTCAATCTTCATGAGTGGTTCGAATCCATTACTCGATCACAAAATAACTGACACTAAGCTTCACCAAAAAAACTTCAATCAAGAAGACTATCAATAGTGATGAAATTAAAAAATAGTAAAACATATGTAAGGAACACTCAACACCAATAAGTATAATATACATCACATCCCCCCATATTGTTGACTGGATGGAGTGGAGAAATAAAGGTCTACACGAGTGGTTTGAATCCATTACTCAAACACTGAACAAGCTGAAAATGTATACACCAAAATAGCTTCAAAATGAGAAGAGTGCCAACTATTGAAAAATATGTCAAAAATATAGATAAGTCTATCAAAGATGATGGCCCATGGTAGTGATGGAAAAGATAATCACTTGATGAAGTGAAAAGGTGCCCAAAATAGATCACACAAATGCATGAAGGTAGACAAGGTTGAATCAACAAACTGCCCATTACACTTTATAAATCAATATAAGTATAATAACCCATACATAAAAACACTGAATAAAAACAAGGAATGCATTGGGCTTCATCAGCATAGATCCAAATGAGGAGAAAATCAACCTATCATAAATCCATCAAGAGAGATGCTCCAAAAACAAAGGGATTGAAAAAGGTATCTCTATAGAAGAAGGTAAGGCATTAAAAAAGGGGCCTCAAGGAGACAAGACACAACTACCAATATGTAAAAGTACTAATGCATGTCCTGGGATGATAAAAGAGTGTGGAAAATGGTGAAAATATCCATAATATATATAAACACACTAAAAATAATCAATAGCCAAAAAACAACAATGTGCAAAGCACATTCAAAAATGACATTGGACTCAACCAAAAATACATCCAAAATAGTGCATGGAAAGTACAATATAGGTCACATAGCACATGAAACCCCCTATTAGTGATAATTTAAGCTTAATAAAAGGACATCCAACTTAGCCAAAAATGTGTTCATGAGTGCAACAAATGATGACAATGCAATCGAGAAGAAGCAATAAGGAAGTTTGTGTTTGCATGTGAGGGGGTCTTACCTTCTTCTAGACTAGACCTCGCCCTTTGAATTTTGATAAATGAATGAGGTAAGGTACATGAAAAATAATGAATAATCCCTCTAAAAATGCTCACAACACAACAAAATGCATCACCTCTCAAATTCCACCACAAACTGTAAGCATATGGCATCAAAATCAATGCAAAGAGACTCACCCGAATGTGACAATTTATATTTTAATGAATTTTATAATGTAAACAACCCCAATGCATGGGAAATTTAAAATATGAACTTTTGAAAAAGATGACACTTAATTTTGAGCTACCAATCAAAAATTATTAAATAATTATCTTTATGTTAATAAGGCCTATTTAAAAAATTTGCACTAAAGGTTTAAATGCTCAACATATTTAAACACATAGCATGTCTTGTAACCACCATTTGGAATTATCACTAAACCACAGACATCCTCACGTCAACATAAATTAAAAAAAGACCTACCCATATATGCTTTTTACATGAAAAAGGCTTTTTTGAATGTATATTAATAAAAAATTAAAGATATTTTAGATAAAATTAAAACATGATTTAATTTTTAATAAGTTTAGAAATGAAAAAATATCTATCTTAAAAGATTAAAAAATAGCATATTTTCCAAACACATATGGGAATTATTAGGTTTTTATTGAAATGATTTTAAAAAAGAGGTGAAGAAGTAGACACTACCAAGGTGGAACAAAAAAAACTAAAAGAGGCCACTCTCCTTCAATGGAACGGTGGGAAATGCATCTGGTAGATAGCTATGATGAGGATGACCAATAACCCATAGTCTCACGTAAGGAGGCATGCTAGATATTATTGGTGGATGGCTTGTGGGTGAGTAGCTCGATAAGTCGAGCCAAGGAGGATGATAACCTAGGTCAACTCAACTTTTAACCAACTACAAATAAAACCTTTTGTAGATCTTCCCCAGGCATAATCCACTGTAGACACCATGATGGAAGACTACCACAATACCATATGTAAATCATGTTTGCCAAGAAATAAATAAACCCACTATTATATCAAATTGGAAGTAAGAAAGGGACTTCTCATGACATATCATATTCTCTTTTCCACTAAAGTTAGTGACACTATGGAATTTGAGAAGTTTTATACCATGCCCACCCAATAATTATTCCACCAGTTCACTAAATCTATGATAAAGATGGGGAACATTAACCCTCTCAAATGCTCCAAAGAAGGAAGTGGGTTAAAAACTTCTAACCCTACATCATCCAACACAATAGGAAATAGAAGTTGGTGGAAAATAGAACACAATTTAAAAACCTCCCAGGATAAATGAAAACCTCTTCCAACACTAATATCCCTCCATCACTCCATGCATTAATTCAATCTTTCAATTCCAACATAGAAACCAAATTAGAAAAAAAATGTAGCATAAAACTTCAACGGTCCACTTACATATTTGTCCCAATGTAATTCTTCCAATACCTAGTCCTTTATCCATGTAAATCTTCAATGCTCTTACATAGATAAAACCTATTTTAAAAGGTTATATCTATGCAAAATATATTCTAGAAGGGCCAATGCCACCTTCAATGTTGACTTACAGATGAAGAGAATGTGTTTCAATAAATCTATGTTAATCTTTATATCCTAAAAAGGCCAACACCTCTTTCTAGATCCCTTCGATAATATGAGTTACAACCAAGATTTGGCCTCATAAAATCTTCCAACATTGATGTTGATTTAATCAAAAACCAATTATAAGGAACAAACCATGTCCAATTTGAATATGTAAATATTTGATATAATTCTTGACATAATCCACCAAATAAACAATTTTGGTGAGGAAGAAAAATGTTTGATCTATAAATAAAGACCACAATATAAAATTTATAAGTAATGGCTATTGGAGGGTGGCTCTAGTAACATGAAAGAGTTACCAAAACTCTTTATACAAAATCTCTCCAATGACTTATTACCATAGCCATTGATGCTTCAACATAAATATGAGGAAACCAATTGACACAATAAATATTATGCTCAAATTATATGAATATGAAAATCATGAAGATTACAATGAGATCACTTTCTTATAGAGGAAAGGAAAAATAGAATGCAAGTTAAAGTATCCAGTGTGGGACTAAATTCCACATAAGACAAACCTATCAAGCATGAGTAAAACACACTCTAACAAAGAAGCCATCAAAGTAGTGTTATAATTACCATTTGATTCCAAGCTTCACATCAATCAAATCCAAAGTAAACCACAACCACAAGTGACCATTGGAGGAGTTATACCAATAGGGAGAAGCATTGATATAAGTCTCTAATGTATAGATAGAGGATGAACATCCTTATGAAAATAAGTGGACCATAAGAACCACTCCAAAAAGGGATTCCACCCCCACTACCAAGCCAAATCCATCCATGCCTCTACCACCACTATCCAAGTCTTACTCCAATATCCTATAGAGTTTATTACAAGCGTATTTCTTAACTTTTCCACCTATCAAACCATTTGACCCACATAGTCTTAAACTATCTTGGTATAATGACAAACTATTATGTTCATACCATAAGACACCTGGGCATGACATGGAGAACTACAAAGAACTCCAAGTTATATCCCATCATCTATATCACAAGGATGAATTATTATCATATGAACCCCCTATGAGTCTGAGATCAATCAAAAAATCAACATCCATCGACCAACACTTACGTACCCCTTCACCCTCACCTCAGAGTGAATAGGAACTGAGCCAATCACCTAACCTGACTCATCCCCCAATCCATACCATTCATGTGGTCACATGATCATAGGCTCAATCAAAGGATAAGGTGAAGGAAAAGGTGTCCATTCCATAGAGATATCCCTCTTCTTCCACCTAACCACCTGGCCAACGCCAAGAACCCTTACCTTCAACCAAGCCTAAAGTGTCAATCTTAGGACCCTCCCACTCCAATCCATCTGAATCAATCCAATGAGTAGTTCTAAAATAGCTTCACCAAACCCCATTGAAGATGAGTCTGTATGAACTAATCAACACCTCATCCCATCATCACCAAGTAATAATAGAAGTGTTTCAATCTATATAAGTTCAAGAAAAAGACCCACAACCTCTAGCATCCTTTGTTAGAGATCTTCCCATTTCCAACCTTTTTATCTTCGAGTATTCAAAAATACCTTCCATCCACCCAGATGACCCAAATCTTCCTCTTTTCATTACCACCTATATCAACTAGACCTTCATCAAAAGGGTTATGATTGATGGTATAGCTAATATCAACACCATCTCCTCCCATGCCTATAACCAACTCAAATTACCTAATAAAATCATGTAAGAAACGTCTACCATGCTTTGATTATTCAATGATACCATGGACACAAATCTAAGAACTATCATCCTTTAGATTTACCTATGACCCCACACCCTTCTTGATCTCTTCTATGTAGTGGAAGGTGAGTTCTAGTACAATATCATGTTGGGATACCCTTGGATTCATTCCATGGTTTGTGTACCCTCTACCCTACATCAATGCATCAAATATGAGAATGCAGAACATGTTTTTACCATACAAGCTGACTCAAGACCCTTCAAATCATAAAACATGACATAAAAACCAAATGACATTCTCCTTTCCCTATCCAACAAGCCTTCATCAGTCAAAGATGAAACCCCATCATCTTCTACCAATGAGGCATCCACTATTTTTGTCCCTTTCACCTAAATCCCCACAACAGACCCTTTATAATTAACCTTCTAACATATTTTGTTGGGGGATTATCACCTTCTCATCCTTGATGATTTCTCTACCCACCAAGAGTATGGGAAACTTGACCACTAACCTAGTGATAACCCTAATATCAGAACCATTATTCCTTTTAGGCCCTCAACTTGTGAAACCAATTTCATCTATGGGATAATTGATAAACCCATCGACACTTCCACCACCTCTTTTTCCCCTCGATCATTCACCTCCATCTTCTCTTATCTATACAAACTAGACTTTACCAAAACATACCTATACAAGTGTGCTTGAAAGGGGTTTAGTCTAGGTCAGTATGAACATGGGTTACATGACTTGTTTCCAACCAAAACCTAAAAATGTCATGAAAATCATGGCCTTTATTTCATTCCCACTAGAAATAAAACTAACCCACCTCCTATCAACATTATTGATGAAGACATCCCTGTTAGGATCCAACTCCACCAATGGGAGTATATATGATTACCTTGTATAAGCAACTAAACACGAAATTATACCAGATTGAACAAGTAACTAGAATTCACACATAATATAGAATATGAGAGACAATACACACACTTGTATTAATACTCATACAGAAAGAAAATACAATAAAGAAGATGCCACTTCTTCTCCACACCTCTCATAGGATTCTCACACCTCAAGTGTACAGCTATTCTCAATCAAGAGTTCACTCTCCTATCAAAATGGTCACAACACACAACTCAAACACAGAATTGGTGTTCACCTCCAACTGGTCAGTAATAACCCTACCAGTACACAAGTACTCAAAGTACTTCAAGTAGATCTCCCATGAGCTTGCAATAACCTGCAATTTAATGATCTAACTTACCATGTAGATCTCCTCCTTGATCTTGCAACAACCTGCAAATCAATGATCTTACACTTTTGGAAGGAACTTCCTTGCCTTCCTCTCTTTGCACTATCTTACAATACATGCCAATGGGTCTATAAATAGCTCCCATACTAAACAATAACTTAGACTTCTAATTTATAATAATTAGACATGCAACTAAGACCAAAAATAGCCTTTACATGCAAACACTCGGTTCAATGAACTAATTGTTTGTGCAACGAACAGTTCTAGACCACACAGGTGACCGACGTCAGTCCCTGTCTGACTGGAGATGACTGACATCGGCTGACTCCTGCCGATGTCAATTGCCTTCTACACTATGGATGACTGACATCGGTTACACTGCCAATGCCGGTACCCCTAGAATTCAGCAACCTCCTCCATGTTTGCATTATTTGAAGCTTTCATCTCCACAACCTAACAATCTCCCACTTGGAGATAAATAGCTACAACTGTACCTGTACCTGTACATCATCTAGTTTGTATCCTAGATATGTATCCATCTTCAAAAAATCACTCTTGAAGACCAACCACCACAAATCCTATGGTGCACCTCTTATCATCCAAGTAACCTGTTTCATCTGCATCTACAAACCATGTAGAAAAGAAATTGACCCTGTATAGCATGTCAACCTGCTGATGGTCCATCTCAAATACCTGAGAATCCACTGAACTGCCCTTCAGTGTTTCTTTCCCGAATTGGCTCTAAACTTTTTGACAGCTCCCACTGCTTGGGAAAACTTAGGTCTAGTACATACCATGCACTTAACCTCATTATGTGAATCATGATGCTGTTCTGTGAACCTGTTGATGGTCCATCTCAATACCTGAGAATCCACTAAACTACCCTTCAGTGTTTCTTTCCTAAATTGGCTCTAAACTTTTTGATAGCTCCCACTGCTTGGGAAAACTCAGGTCTAGTACATACCATGCACTTAACCTCATTATGTGAATCAAGATGTTGTTCTATGAACTATCCAACCATCGGCATGCTAACCGGTCTCACATAATCATCTAGAGACAAAATCAACCTGTGACCTTCCATGTCCCTAGAACACACTCATGCCAAAGAATCTTGTTGCTCCAAGATTCTTCATGACACACCTCTGAACTAATTTTACCTTTACTTTAGTAACTCCCTATATGTGTTACCCTGCAACAAGCACACAATACAGTAATAGGATAATGTAGCTAATATTATCCAACCTGGTAAAGAGAAACACAATGGTCAAACCTTCATTGTCTTACAACTCCTCAAGACCATATACCCTAGCCTTCTGTCTCACATGTCCATTCCTACTCTTATTCATCCTGAACATCCATTCATCTCTCAGTGCTTTCTTCCAGCTTGTAACTATACCAAACACTCCCGTTTGGTCCTTCTATAAGGAATCACATCCTTGAGCCATGCCATGCTCCCACTATTTCCTGGATCTACCTACTCTGCTTCTTTAACAACTTCTTGGTTTTTGACCATCAGTGAGTAACAAGTAGTGTAAAGAAGGGAAATGACAAATTTAAGACTTACTTACCCTTTCAGTCCTCCATATGGGCACTTGAGACTTCTTGACAACTTGTTGTCTGCCCAAAAATCGATCTCAGTGATCGATGTCGATCACATCTCAGTCTACACCTGACTGACGTTAGTTCCATGTGACTGCCACCCTATCGACGTCAGTTTCCCCTGATCGATGTCGATATTTACCTACCCTGAGTCACTGACATTGGTCTACACATAGTCGATTTGGTCCCTGTCTGGATGCTGACATCGCTTTTCTAACTGACGTCGGTCTCTATGTTTTGCTTGTGAGAAATGACTTTTACCCGTGAGCTCCTTTTGGAACAAAACCTTGTCCAAATCACCCTTGCTCTACTCAAAATTCCTCAGCCCCTGTGACTGATACCTGTCTGTCATCTTCTCCTTGAAAACCAAGGCTTTCCTATTCTTGTCACGAACATCAGATTTCTCAAGAAACGTAACTTTCTTCTTTTGTATACAAAAATCATGACCCATGCTTCTCAAAACCAAAAGCATACCCTTTGACTCAAGAACATGCATCTCCTTCTTATCCATGTGACCAAGCCTATTAAGCCACAGCTCTGAATCTATAGCTAAAGTAGATAAACCAGAAGGAGAATCAGTAATACAAGTAGATAGATAAAGCATACCTATTTTCTTACCTCTAGCTACAACAAGTGCACCCTTGGAAACCTTCCAAGAATCCACTGTGAGAGTTACTATGCAACCCTCATCACCCAAACTTCTAACAAAAATCAAACTCTGCTTTAGAACTGGGACATGCATGACCTCCTTCAACACCCATGTGTTGCCTGTCTGCAATTTTAGCTCCACTTTCCCTTTGCCAACCGTTTCACAAGGCTTACCATCCCCTAAATAAATTTCTCCAAAGTCTCCCTGGACATACTCATGAAAAAATTCCCTATTTGAGGATGCATGAAAAGAGGCACCAAAATCTAAAATCCAAGATTCTACTTTATCTAAGGAACATACCAGAGCATCTTGTGGAACAAAATCTTCAACATCTGCTTCTTCTTCATGTCCTTCATGCTGATCTACAACCAACCTGCAATCTCTCTTTAAGTGCCCTTACTTTCCACACTTCTAGCAGGTTATTCTGCCATACCTAAATTTGGATCTCTTGCCTATCTTCGACCTTGATCTCCCATGCTCAATCTTTTCTCTTTGCCTTCCCCTACTTTCAACGCTCAAAGCAATTCTTGATGATTCACCTGTTCTTTTCTTACAAATCTCTTCATTCAAGATTACACTCACAACATCATCCACTTTTAAGATTTTAGAAGCAGATGCAATATTGCTAATTGCCATTACCAAACTCTCCTAGCTTTCAAGTAATGAGCACAAGATGAAGAGAGCTTTAATTTCATCATCAAAAACAATATTGACTGAACTTAACTGGTTTACCAAACCATGGAAATCACTAAGATGACTATGTACAAATCCACCATCCATCATTTGAAAATTAAATAATTGCTTCATAAGAAATACCTTATTTGAAGTGGAGGGTTTTTCATATAAATTTGCCAAAGATTCCATCAACTCTATCATTGTCTTAGATTGTGATAAGTTGGAAATCATAGACGATGCAAGACTCAATCTTATAGATCCCAGAGCCTTCCAATCAAGAACGTTCCATTCTTTATCCTTCATATCTATGGGCTTGCTAACAACCCCACCCAACGGTAAGTACAAATCTTTCTAATACAGATAATCTTCTATCTGCATCCTCCATAATTGGTAGTTCTTGCCATTAAACTTCTCCATTCATAGCTTACTTTCATCTGCCATTGCTATACTCCCACTCAAACAGAAACCCTTGTGAGTAACCTGTAATCAACACACTAACCAGATCTAAAACAACCTATTAGTAAACCTAACCAAAAGCTCTGATACCACTTGTTAATATCCAACTCCACCAATGGGAGTATATATGATTACCTTGTATAAGCAAATAAACATGGAATTATACCAGATTGAACAAGTAACTAAAATTCACACATAGCACAGAGTATGAGAGACAATACACACACTTGTATTAATACTCATATAGAAAGAAAATACAATAAAGAAGATGCCACTTCTTCTCCACACCTCTCAGAGGATTCTCACACTTCAAGTGTACAACTATTCTCAATCAAGAGTTCACTCTCCTACCAAAACGGTCACAACACACAACTCAAACACAGAATTGGTGTTCACCTCCAACTGGTCAGTAATAACCCTACCAGTACACAAGTACTCAAAGTACTTCAAGTAGATCTCCCATGAGCTTGCAACAACCTACAATTCAATGATCTAACTTACCATGTAGATCTCCTCCTTGATCTTGAAACAACCTGCAAATCAATGATCTTACAGTTGTGGAAGGAACTTCCTTGCCTTCCTCTCTTTGCACTATCTTACAATACATGCCAATGGGTCTATAAATAGCTCCCATACTAAACAATAACTTAGACTTCTAATTTACAATAATTAGACACACAACTAAGACCAAAAATAGCCTTTACATGCAAACACTCGGTTCAATGAACTAATTGTTCATGCAACAAATAGTTCTGGACCACACAAGTGATCGACGTCGGTCCCTGTCTGACTGGAGATGACCGATGTTGGTTGACTCTTGCCGATGTCAGTTGCTTTTTGCACTATGGATGACCGACATCAGTTACACTGCCAATGCCGGTACCCCTAAAACTCAACAACCTCCTCCATGTTTGCATTGGTTGAAGCTTTTATCTCCACAACCTAACAATCCCTTCCTCACAAACCCCTTCTCTATCGATGGTTGAGGATTCTAACATCAACCCCCCTAACTTTTTTTCATCAACATAATCAATCACAAACCCTTGACTTACCAAAAATATGGGGTGACTGTAACCATTCTTCTAACCTATCTTGAGATGATAGGAGATGACTATCCTAGCATTAATATTATTTAGTATCAGGATGAAAATTTTATTGTCACCTACCTTGGTGCCTATAAATCTTTTCCTCTTGAAACTTTGACCATGTTAAATGAATCCACCATGGATATCAACTTGGGCAATCCAAACAACCCCTGTATTATCAAAATTGGCTAATCATTGAATTTTGAAGAGCTTTGGACTTCTCCTTCTTCCTGCAAGACCACAACATCAAATTTTCTTGGTATTACAATGATATTATGGGAATCAACCCCTCTATCACTACCCATAACATAATCACCAATCATGATGCCAATCCCATTAGACAAAAACTTCAATAATTTCACCCTTTCATAGCCCTTCTCATCAAATAAGATCTCCAACATCTCCTATCTATCAATTTCATTCAACCTATTAACTATCCCTAATGGGTCTCAAATATTGTACCTATCACCAAAGCCATAGGAGGAATATGCATTTGTGTGGACTTTTTTGGATTTAACCTTGATTTCACAAAAGATGATTTTCATTTACCAAGCATTGACTAACTAGTTGATCTTAAAGCCAGCCATGAGATGTTATCTCTTATGGATAGATTCTTGGGTTACAATTAGATCCTAATTGCCCTTAATGATCAACACAAAAATACCTTCATCACCCCATGGGGGACCTTCTGCTATAGGGTCATGCCTTTTGGATTTAAGAATGCTAGTGCAACCTACTAACATGTTATGACCTACATATTCCATGACCTTATTCACAAAATCATAGAATACTATGTTGATGACTTTCTTAAAAAATTCAAATGTCGTAAGGATCATTTGGCCATTGTTAAAATCATTTTTTAGTACCTCATCTATTACCATGTCTGCCTTAACCCAAGAAGTGTATTTTTGGATTCTTGTCAGGAAAGCTCATGGGTTTTATTGTCTCCCTTCAAATAATTAAAGTTGATCTATCCAAAATCAAAGTAATTCTCAACATTCTTCCTCTAATCAACCTCAAAAAACTCTATAGCTTATAGGAGAAACTCCAATCCATTCATCACTTTATCTCCCTACTCTCAAACTAATGCCAACCCTTCTATCACGTTTTGAACAATGATGCATCTTTTAAGTGGAACAACAACTATCAAAAGGCCTTTGATTCACTCAAAAAGTACCTTTTTTCTCCACCTATCCTCACTCCTCCCAAGGATGATCAACCCTTTTACCTTTATATTTCCACTATCGACCACTCTATAGGGGAAATGCTCGCTCATCAGGATGAACAACACAAATAAAAATCCATCTACACATCAGCCACATGCTTGTATAATACAAAAATTGGTACACCCATATCAAAAAACTTTGCCTGGGTTTGGTCTTCATGGCCACCAAACTCTGCCACTACCTTCTCAACCACAAGATCTATGTCATAACTAATATTGACCCACTCAAGTATATACACTCCAAGCCATACCAAAACTAATGTATGATCAAGTGGCTCATGCTTTTAGTTAATTTTGACCTTGAGTTTCTTTAACAAAATTCAATTAAAGGGAAATTAATTGCTAACCAATTGGTTGATGCACCCCTAACAGACAATCAACCTCCTCCTCTTGAGTTTTTTGATGAGTCCATTGTAACCCTCTCTCAAGTAAACTTTGCCTATTAAATAACCATGTTTTTTTATGGATCAAAGTGTCAACATGATGGGGGAGCTATAATTATCCTTATCCCCCTTCATGATGAACCTCTCCCTTTATCCTTCAAGCTAGATTACAAATGTACCAACAATATGCCTGAGTACAAAGCCTTAGTAATAAGCTTTCAAACTATGTTATCCTTGAGAGTCAAAATGATCAACATTTTTGGTGACTCTCAACTTGTGGTCAATCAAATAAATGGCTCTTACTAGTGCAAAAATGATGTTTTACAATAGTACAAACAATTAGTTGACATACTCTTAGCCTTATTTGAACACTACCGTATCCTAGCCACCACACTATCTATGACCAATTTCGTTGATACCATGGCTTCCCTCACTTCTAAAATCCCATTGGTATCCTCTAACTCTGATATATCTATCAATATCCACAAACTTACCCATCCCTCCTATGTCAAATTAGAATCTCCCACCATATTTAATGTGGTAGAGACCCAACCTAACCTTTGGTATTAATAGACATTTGACTATCTTAACCTTGTTGTCATTCTTTATGATCTTTCCAAAAATGCTCGAAGAGAATTTATCCATAACACCTCACATTATACTATACTAGGGGGGATTATTTATAAATGTAGCTTTGATGGTCTCTTCTTCCATTGCCTACCTAGTCATGAAGCTTCTCATGCTATCAGGGAAACACATGATGGGATCTGTGGGGGACACTTTAGTGGCCTAACCATCACTAAACACATCCTTCATATTGGCTATTATTAGACTACCCTTAACCAAAATTGTTATGATTATGTGAAAAAGTGTGTTAAGTGTCAAAAACATGCCAATTTGCATCATGCACATAGCCTTAATCTTTGATTATCCATAGATTGTTATCCCTATTCACAATGGGGTCTAGACCTTATTGGTGAAACTAACCCCCATTCCTCATAGAGACATCATTATATCAACACTACAATTGAATAGTTTACCAAATGGATAGAGGCCATTCCTCTTGTCTCAACCAAAGTATAAAATATTATCAACTTTATTAATCATCACATTATCTATCATTTTGGTGTCCCTCATAAAATTATCAATGACAATGGTAAATATATTAGAAACAAACATGTCCAATTTTTTGTGACATATTCAGCATTAATTTAATTTTGTCTTCACCCTATCATCCTCAATCAAATGGATAGGTAGAAGCCTCTAACAAAACTCTCAACAACATGATAACTAAAATGGTTAATGCATTAGGTTGGGATTGGCACTTAACCCCTTCACCTTATTGTTATATGTACTATCATTTTGACCCCTATGGATGCTATCCCTTTCTCTCTAGTTTTTGGAGCGGATACTATCTTGCCTCTCAAATTCTAAATTCCTTCTCTTTGCATATCCATACTATTGGGTGAATATTTTGTCATCAACTAACTGATGGCAAAATGGGGATATCAGCCACAGCATAAGGGACATTTACACCACGAAGAGTGTGGCTTTACCAGATCTAGACGAGATAAATCTCTCCTCTCATCAAGGGGAGGTTCCCTATCAATATTTACATGCTATAAGCATATATATAATTAAGCATAAAATAAAACATGGGGGGTAGAACAGCATCTACTTCTCTTTTTTCAGAAGTAATGTATAAAGAACAAAAGAGGAAAAATCCCTGGTCTAAAGGTAAAAACAATCCTCTTCTTTCAGGAATGGTGTTAAACGAAGAGCAAGAGATTACCTGAAGTAACAAAGTTCATAAGAATGCTCACGCAAGCACAAAGTCTCCCGTAGCTTCTCCACAAATCAGGAACAAGTACAACCGTAGGGTATAGTGAAGCACAAAGTCTTCACCTAAAACTACAAAAGATAAAAGAATCTCAAAAGTAAAAGTAGCACAAAGTCTATCTTCTACCCTCAAGAAGTGCCCTCAGATAATAATAACACACCCACTTTCTTATTAAATCAGATAAACAAGATGTTACTAGTAAAAAGACATAAGAACTATTTCCTAAATAACACAGACAATCTCAACACAAAGTCTGAAATACCCTGCTTCTCATTCATTCAACAGAATATGATTTACAAGTTTGAGCACAAAGTCTCAAAAGTTGTTTCAATTTCAGCAGAGTGTTTGCTATTGAATTTTCCAAGATCTTTTACAAATGAGGTCTCCACTATATATAGGGAGAAAATCCTCAAAAAGAGAAAAATAATAAAATATACAATATCATGGTCAAAGATAACTCATCTTTGACTTTTAAATATTTTCCAAAATATTTTATTCGTAATTACATATTACAAAATTGGCATGCATTCTGCACAAAACAGAAATGCATAAGGATAGAAGAAGAGAGAAAGAGAGAGAGAGTGTCAATTCTTGCCGCCAGACTTCTTCAAATGAGCATTGTACATGGTGATCGATGCCTGAATTCCTACGCTATTCGGTGCAACTGCATTTTTAGAGACAACCCTTGATCTGATTAGTGCGTCTTTCAATGCTGTGATGGCCTTAGAGTGGCCAGTTAACTTGGATTTTAAATTCTCCAAAGTTAACTGAGCATCCGAAATGTTGTCTACTAAAGTCATTAAGAAAGATGCCCCTTTAAAATCCTTTCAGATCATCCCTTCAAAATTTTGAATCATTTCATCTGCTAGAAGGAACTGATGATCCTTGGAGGTCAAGTCGCAGGATAGCTCTTCTAATTTGTTTAACAAGCTCAGGTCACTTTTATCACCAGCTTCCTTGAAAGCTTTGAGATCATCAATTAGATCTTTGAGTACCTGAATCCTGAAGATCATCGACTCCTTGATCTCAACATAAGAATCCTTGTTGGGGATGACACCGATAGATATCAGGGTACTCTTTTTTAGATCTTTCATTTCCTTCCATCTATCGAGATCCTTCTCCAAGCCATCAATTTCCTGAGAGAGAAGGGAGACAGAATTGTCTACCTGAGCTTTCAACTTCTTCATTTTCCCTGTTCTTTCCGCAACCTCAGACAGTAGAGAGATTCCTTGGTTGTGTATTTTGTCAATATATTCCTCCATAACCTTCCCCTTCAAATAAGTCTTTTCAGCTTTCTGAATGACTAAATCATCCACAGAAAAGGCCTCTGGAGTCGCTGCTTCAGGTGGAATAGTGAATCTCCTGATTACTGCCATTAACTGCTCAGCCTTGGCTTTATAAAAATCTTTCATCTCTTTTTCCTTGTCAAACTTTTGGACCATAATGTCCATTGCTGCCTGAAGGTCACTCTTTGCCCCTTCGTGAGTAACTTTGCCAAGTTCAACATGAGAGAGGGAATAACTGCTCATCTCAAAACCTTCAAGGGCTGCGTCCTGAGGAGGTTTGGCAATTTTTAGAAATTTTTGTCCCTTCTCTTCGACTAACTTGGAGAGGATTTTTGGCCTTTTAGGAGCCTTTGCTTTTGATGGTATGATCCTACCAAAGTCGAATTCATCTGGGGAGATGGCCATTTTCTTTCTTTTAGGTGTGAAAGCAGACATCCATGGCGGGAGAGAAGTACCTGTTGCAACAATAGTTGCCTCTGCTGGTGTTATTGTAACAGCTTCCACACTACTGGTGGTGATAGTAGTCATGGTTGGAGTGACCGGTGAAACTATACCAACTGTTGATTCTAGATCAGGTGCAGGGCTTGGTGGCAGGTTAAAAGACAGAGATGATAAACTCGGGATGGATGCAGAAGAGCGAGGTGAACCTGCTGAAGGATCTTGAGGATCACCAAAAACAACTTTGGAAGGGGAAGCGAGTCCAGAAGAGGGAACACTAATGGGAGAGATAGGAGAAGTGGGCACAGTAGGAGATTGAGTAGGAGGAGAGGAGCTCTAGATCGGCTGTGCTTGCCTTGGCAAGGTTGGAGACCCAATACCTGGTCGTTCTGAAGGTTGATCCACTGTCCCCATTGGTTGAGTTGCCTGTACCCCAGGGGTTTATTCTTTGGTTCCTTCGGCTGCTGCCTCAGGCTCTTATGCTGACCTAGGCTTTTTGGATACAAAGACGATCCTAGACTTGTGAGGTCTAGAATATGAAGGAACGTCATCTTTGTTTTTGGTTCGACTTTCTGCCTTTCTCTTCATCTCTACTTGGTATTCAGCCTCTGACCCTGTGATGAACTCTTTTAGGGTGATCCCCTTTACTGCCAACCAACTATTGGTGTTAGCCAATATTGGTTCAAATCTTTTCCTTAGAGAGGTCAATTCTTTTTGAGACCAGTTAATTGGAGGAAGAGGGGAACCAGCAACCTTTTCAGTCAAATATCTGCTATTCACGACATTCCCATCATCAATCAACCCTAAAGGGACCTCAGCAAGCCTGAGGAACTCTATCTGCTCTAGCATGAGACGGCAATAGTCCATCTTCCTTATCACTTCAGCCTTCCTTATATCCACCTAGATGTCCTCAATCATGGGCTCGTGGAACTGAGTCTTCCTTCGAATCATCTCTCTGACTCCCCTGTAATCAAAATTTTTCCATCTTTTGAATGATTTGATGGTAACTATTTGCATCTCTATTTTCATAACCCTGGCTTTAGTCGATGTAGCAACTGAAAATCTGCCAATCTGGATAGGAAACTTGAAACTGGGTATCTTGAGCTCCATCTGTTTTGAGTGCACAACGGCCAGTTGTCGGTAAAGCTCCATTAGGACCAACCTATCTGAAGGGAATCTAGGGAGAATATAAAGGTATCCTTAGAAGAAACCCACCCAAATATAAGAAAATGTAGAGAACTGGTGGAACATGCAGTCAAAACTGTTCACTATTGTCCAGGCCTCATCTGATATTCTCTTCTGCTCTAGTTGAGGATCGAAGAGACATAAGAATACGGCAAAGAACGCGTCATTCACTCGTCTGAAATGATGTGTTGACTCCTAAAGTGTTAGCTGTAGATAGTATGAATAGACCGGGGTGGTCTTCCTATCTCCTTCTATTGTTAAACTTGGGAAAGATCACATGGCAGCAGCTATGTAGACTAGGTATGAGGTCATGTAGAATTTGAAGGAGGTTTGTACCCTGGTCAGTTGCTCATGAATAGTGTTGCTGATCTATTCCCCCTAGAAGATGGCCTATTTGCCTTGCAGGATGATCTTAATGAACGGATACATCCATTCATAGAATTGTGAAGAGGACGGGAGGCCCTGTACTCTGCTGAGGAGGGTGATTAAGTCACCAACTTCTTCAATGAAGTCACTTCTAGGGAAGCTTTTCGGCCATCTGGATAGACTGGCCCTTGGGTTTTTAACCATTTATGGTTTATGACATTCTTTACCCTCTCGGGGTCTTTGTCGTACTCCCTTTGTGCGTTCTCGAAGTCAATTTGGGTTACTTTGGTGGCTGGTGGACATAGGAAAACTTTGTTGATAAATTCAGGGTCCAACTGAAAGATCATGCTGCCACTGGCGTCTGAGACCGATTTGGTCTCTTTATCATAAAAGTGCATGCATTGAAGGACAAACTCTGCATGATGTGCTGTTACTGGGAAGGCGGCCACCAGGTGGATGTTGCTCTCAATAATTCTCTTTATCCCAGTGCTGAGATTTGTTGCTTTGGTTCATCCTAGGAATTCGACCATATCTACGTGGCCGATCTCGGTGTCTCGAATGTCATCGACATTCGAGGTGACTGCTGTGAGTGAGAAGACGCCCTGGTACTTGTATTTCATCGTCTTCACCTTTGAAGGAGATGCTTCCGTCATAGGGAACGATCTTGTTTGGACGGGAGCAGGCGTGCAGGAGCTCGCTAAAGGTGCTGCAGCCATAGTCGAAAGGAGATTGAGAGAGAGGGGGAGAGCAGTTTAAGTGACAGGTTACTGGAGGTCACTTAAAAAGGCCAGGATGGGCAAAGGGACAGAAAATGAGGAAGAAAAAGCTCGAAAAGGACAACCCAGGAAAAAATCTGGGAGTTAGCTAAAAAAGGAAGGAAAATGCAGGGGCAGCGAAAATCGCCGCCCTTGTATAAGGAATGCAGGGGCGGTGATTTTCGCCGCCCTTGCATAAGGAATGCAGGGGCGACGATTTTTGCCGCCCTTGCATAAGGAATGCAGGGGCGGTGATTTTTGCCACCCTTGCATAAGGAATGTCAGGGCGGCGATTTTTGCCGCCCTTGCATAAGAAATGCAAGGACGGTGATTTTTGCCGCCCTTGCATAAGGAATGCAGGGGTGGCAATTTTCGCTGCCCTTGCATAAGAAATGCTACAAGAGTGGAGGGGCAGCGAATTTCACTGACTTTACACAAAAGATAGAAAAGAGGGGGAGGGACGGCGGTAAGGAAATGCCGCCCTTATGAGGCTGCAGGTAGGAGAAAAGGCCGCGAGTAGGAGAAAAGGTCACGGGTAGGAGAAAGACCGCGGGTAGCAGAGGGAGAGAAGAAAGAAACAACAACAAAAAAAAACAAACAAAGAATGACTAGGCTAGGAAGAAGAGGAAAAACTAAACTAAAAACAAACCCTACCTGGAAAATGCGTGCGCCACAAAGTCAAATCTGTGAGCTGATACTTCGAAAAGTCCCTTAGAGTGCTCAGGTGCAAGAGGCAGGAGGAGAGGAGGAAGAAGTGAGAAGAAATGAGGCCCAAATCGGATTATATAAGGTGAAAAACCAACCCCAACAACTTGCCGCACAGGGCCATTAATGCCTTGCATGGAAACTGAGACGTGCAGGGGCGACAAAAATTGCTGCCCTTGCATGGAAAATGTAGGGGCGGTGAAAATCGCCGCCCTTGCATGGAAAGTGCAGGGGCGGCGAAAATTGCTGCCCTTGCATGGAAAAACAAGAGAAAATATAGGGACGGCAATTTTTGCCGCCCTTACAGGAAAAATGCAAAAAGAGACTAACTCCTGAAAGAACAGAAAAAGGAAAGGGGGAAGGAAAAACTTGGCCTTGACGGGATAGTAACCACTTCTCGATCTGACTAAGATGAAAACGAACTACAGAATCGTATCAAAAAATGAACTTAGAGAGACAAGATGAAACGGACAAGTTTCGTAGGAGGTTGCTTTCAAAATGAGATAAGCTGATTTTGGAAACAACAGCTGGCTCCTGTTGGAGAACTTTTGCTCAATCGAAATGATTAGCAGAAGCAAAATCTAGTCTCTAAGTGCCTTCATCCAAGCCATTGGGCTACGGAGTCGAGCAAAAAATGAGAAAGAAAGACAGACAAAATATAAGAACTGTACATATTTTATAAATGGACTCATTCGAGCTTCAAGGGTTAGCTGCGGATAGTATGAATAGATCGGGGTGGTCTTCCTATCTTCTTCTATTGTTAAACCTGGGAAAGATCACATGGCAGCAGCTATGTAGACCAGGTACGAGGTCATGTAGAATTTGAAGGAGGTTTGTACCCTGGTCAGTTGCTCGTGAATAGTGTTGCTGATCTATTCCCTCCAGAAGATGGCCTGTTTGCCTTGTAGGATGATCTTAATGAATGGATACATCCATTCATGGAATTGTGAAGAGGACGGGAGGCCCCGTACTCTGCTGAGGAGGGTGATTAAGTCACCAACTTCTTCAATAAAGTCACTTCTTGGGAAGCTTTTTGGCCATCTAGATAGACTGGCCCTTGGGGTTTTTAACCATTTATGGTTTATGACCTTCTTTGCCCTCTCAGGGTCTTTGTCGTACTCCCTTTGCATGTTCTCGAAGTCAATTTGGGTTACTTCGGTGGCTGGTGGACATAAGAAAACTTTGTCGATAAATTTAGGGTCCAACTGAATGATCATGCTGCCACTGGCGTCTGAGACTGATTTGGTCTCTTTGTCATAAAAGTGCACGCATTGAAGGATGAACTCCGCATGATGTGCTGCTACTGGGAAGGCAGCCACCAGGTGGATGTTGCTCTCAATAATTCTCTTTATTCCAGTGCTGGGATTTGTTGCTTTGGTTCGTCCCAAGAATTTGGCCATATCTACGTTGCCGATCTTGGTGTCTCGAATGTCATCGACATTCAAGGTGACCACTGTGAGCAGAAAGACGCCCTGGTACTTGTATTTCATCGTCTTCACCTTTGAAGGAGATGCTTCTGTCATAGGAGACAATCTTGTTTGGATGGGAGCAGGCATGCAGGAGCTCACTGAAGGTGCTGCAGCCATAGTCGAAAGGAGAGTGAGAGAGAGGGAGAGAGCAGTTTAAGTGACATAGGTTACTGGAGGTCACTTAAAAAGGCCAAGACAGGCAAAAAGACAGAAAACGAAGAAGAAAAAGCTTGAAAAGGACAACTCAAGAAAAAATCTGGGAGTTAGCTCAAAAAGGAAGGAAAATGCAGGGGCGGCGAAAATTGCCGCCCTTGCATAAGGAATGCAGGGGCGGTGATTTTTGCTGCCCTTGCATAAGGAATGCAGGGGCGGCAATTTTCACCACCCTTGCATAAGGAATGCAGGGGCGGCAATTTTTGCCGCCCTTGCATAAGAAATGCAGGGGCGGCGATTTTTGCCGCCCTTGCATAAAGAATGCAGGGGCGGTAATTTTCGCCGCCCTTGCATAAGAAATGCTGCAAGAGTGGAGGGGCGGCGAATTTTGCCACCTTTACACGAAAGATAGAAAAGAGGGGGAGGGACGACGGCAAGGAAATGCTGCCCTTACGAGGCCGCGGGTAGGAGAAAAGGCCGCAGGTAGGAGAAAAGGTCGCGGGTAGGAGAAAGACCGCGGGTAGCAGAGGGAGAGAGGAAAAAAACAACAACAAAAGAAAAAACAAACAAAGAATGACTAGGCTAGGAAGAAGAGGAAAAACAAAACTAAAAACAAACCCTACCTGGAAAATGCGCGTGCCACGAAGTCGGATCTGCGATCTGGTACTTCAAAAAGTCTCTTAGAGTGCTCAGGTGCAAGAGGCAGGAAGAGAGGAGGAAGAAGTGAGAAGAAATGAGGCCCAAATTGGATTATATAGGGTGGAAAACCAACCCCAACAACCCGCCGCGCAGGGCCATTAATGCCTTGCATGGAAACTGAGACGTGTAGGGGCGGCAAAAATTGCCACCCTTGCATGGAAAATGTAGGGGCGGCAAAAATTGCCACCCTTGCATGGAAAGTGCAGGGGCGGTGAAAATCGCCGCCCTTGCATGGAAAAACAAGAGAAAATACAGGGACGGCGATTTTTGCCACCCTTGCAGGAAAAATGCAAAAAGAGACTAACTCTGGAAAGAGCAAAAAAAGGAAAGGGGGAAGGGAAAACTTGGCCTTGACGGGATAGTAACCACTTTCCGATCCGACCAAGATGAAAACGAACTATAGAATCGTATCAAAAAATGAACTTAGAGAGACAAGATGAAACAGACAAGTTTCGTAGGGGGTTACTTTCAAAATGAGATAAGCTAATTTTGGAAACAACAGCTGGCCCTTGTTGGGGAACTTCCACTCAATCAAAATGATTAGTAGAAGCAAAATCCAGTCTCTAAGTGCCTTCATCCAAGCCATTGGGCTACAGAGTCGAGCGAAAAACGAGAAAGAAAGACAGACAAAATATAAGAACTGTACATATTTGACAAATGGACTCATCCGAGCTTCAAGGGTTGAAAAGCTTTAGATGCTGCCCATTATGAGGTAGTGTAAACGGTGTTCCATCTTTATACTCTAGCAAAAAGCTGGCTTCGCCGCAGAGCTGTCGAATGGTGAACGGACCCCTCCACAGGGAGTCAAATTTGTCATGCATCCCTTTTGGTTCACGCCGCTTGTCCCATAACAAGACTTGATCTCTGACTTGGAACTCACGCGCTTTAGTTTTTTTATCAAAAAGTGCCTTCACCCGGTTCTGATGTTCCTTGATCTGATCCACCACCATAACTCATTGTTCGTTCAGCTCAGTCAGACACATGATCTGCTTGTCAACTAAGCTTCCAAAGGTCGAGTCTTCGATTGCTCTGGTTAATCTGAGTGCTGGTAGTTTAAGGGTGATGGGGATTTCTACATTTCGTCCATATAGGAGTTGGAAAGGGGACATACCTATAGCTCTTTTGGGTGTTATCCTGTCGGCCCATAAAGCATCATACAAAGTTTTGTGCCATGTTCTCTGATTGTCATCCACCAACTTCTTGATAATGGTGACCAGGTTCTTGTTACTCGATTCTGCTTGTCCATTTCTCTGAGAGAAATAGTCTAAAGTGTGAGACAAGGCAATCCCATAATGGAAACAAAATTGAGTGATTTCATGTGATGAAAAGCAGGCTGCATTATCTGTCACAATTTTTAGTGGAACCCCAAACCTGGAGATGATATTTTCTTTGAGGAAGGTGCATACTACTTCCGATGTAGCATGCTTAGTTGGATTGGCCTCCACCCACTTAGTAAAACAGTCTGTCGTGGTGAGGACATAATCATGTCCGGCACTTGAAGATGGGTTAACTGTGCCAATGAAATCAATACCCCACTGCTGAAATGGTTCATCGATCACAACTAGCTTGAGGGGCAAAGCAGATAGCTTAGGCTTTCTGACGAATTGCTGACACAGCTTACACTTACGCACCCATTTGTAAGCATCCTGAAAAAGAGTGGGCCAGTAGTACCTTGCTCGCAAAATCTTGTGTGTCGTCACCGGTGCGGAGAAATGTCCTCCACAGGCCAAATTATGGAAAGATTCTAAAAGTCTTTTTTGTTGAGCCTTATCAACACAACGAAGAAATGCCCCATCCAGGTTTCATTTATAAAGACCATTGTCCCACAGAACATATCCAACTACTTTTAATTTAACATTCTGTTTTTCTTTAAAAGAAAGATGAGGAGGACATTCGTCATATGTTAAGAAATAAGCAATGTTAGAAAACCACTCATCAGTAGTGGCGACAAAGAGAACTGTGGGCACGCTTTCGATATCTTGATCTTCATTTTTTAATTCATCTGGAATGTTGTTGGCGATCAATTGGCAGAGGCCCCATCCCTGTACGAGCTTGGTTGGTTTGATGTCTAGATCAAATTCCTGGATTTTGGCAATCCAGTTACCCCTCTTTGTACCGAACTCTTGCTGATTCAAAATAGATTTTATTGTTGTATCCGGCACGAGAACATCGGTGTGAGAATTCAGGATATAAAACCTGAACTGCTTGACAGCCTTGACTACGGCGTAAGCATGTTTCTCCATAAGGGAATATTTTAATTCATGATTTTTGAGCGGGCAACTCATGAATGAAATAGGAGATTCTGTATTTTTTGAATTTGGTTGAACTAAAATAGCTGACAGTGTATGCTCAGAGGCGTAACTATATATCTTGAAACCTTTAGTATAGTCCAGACAGACCAAAATTGGTGCCCGAGCGATTGCTTCCTTAATTTCTTTGAATGTTGTTTTGCCCTTGGTAGTCCACTTGAATACGACATTGCTTTTCATCATGTTGACAATATGACGGGTTTTCTCGGCAAATTCTGGAATGAACCTCCTAAGGAAATTCACTTTTCCAAAGAAAGAATGAACTGCGGTCTTGCTGGTAGGTAGAGTAAGTTCCTGGATGGAGCTAACTCTTTTTGAATCAATCCTGATGCCTTCTCGAGACACTATGTGTTTGAAAAGTTTCCCTTCAGTTACTCCCAAGATGGATTTCGTTGGATTTAATGAGATGCCGTTTTGACGACAGCGTTCTAAGATATTTTGCAAATGGTGAACATGTTCAGAGCGTTGTTTTGAAAATACTGTCAAATCATCTAAGTATACTACAATGAATTTTCCCATAACATCTTTGAAAGCGAGATCCATTGCCCTTTGAAAAGTAGCACCTGCATTTATCAGACCGAAAGGCATCCTACGATAAGCAAAAGTGCCCCAGGGCATGGTGAACGCTGTCTTGTGTTGATCTGCTTTCCCGACCTCAACTTGATTGTAACCCAAAAAACCGTCAAGCATTGATAACATTTCTGAACCTGTTACCATCTATAGGACTTGATCCATGATGGGAAGGGGGTAGTTATCTTTTAAGGACAACTGATTCAAGTTCCTGAAATCTACACAGATTCAGATCTCACTATTTTTCTTTCTATTGGGTACTATGTTGGCAACCCATGTTGAGTGATGGATCGAAAAAATTATTCGAGCATCCAGCATCTTTTGTATCTCAGCTAAAATAGTGCTTGAGATTTTTGGATTATATTGCCTGGATTTTTGTTTGTAAGGCATAGAGTTGGCTTTCAGAGGGATGTCATGATGAATGTCATGTGGCCTGAGAGATTTCAAGTCATAATAAGAGTAAGCCAATATGTCCCTATATTGGCGGAGTAAACTAGAAAGCTCAAACCTTTCTTTGGAAGTGCAGTATTTTCCAATGTTTACCATCTTAGGGTCGTTCCTTGTTCCCAAGTTGACTTGATCAAAATCTTGAGAAGAATTTGAATTTGTTCGTTGCTGTTTGACGAACCTGTCATGGTCATCAAACAGCTTCTCTAGGGAAACTAAACCTTTGGGAATTTTATTTCCCTTGAGCTGTAGAAAATCTTCACCTGTATGGATCTGGGTTTCAGGAGTCAGTCCGCACTCTCGGGGCTCACTACCTTCAAAATGCAATTGTTTGAAAGTGTCCTTTTGTTCCAAGAAGGCGATGATTTGATCATCATTGTTAAACACCTGCCAGTGATCGACATTGTCTGGTACACTTGGTCAGAAAACTAGCTCAATAGTATACTTATCTCCCTTAAAATCTGGGTGGGGAATCAGGAGGGTGGCAGAAACAGCCAATGCATCTGCTCGATCATTAAATTCTCTCAGAACGGTGAAGATATTGAAGGCGTCAAAATTTTTGATTTGATCCCATACTAGATTGTGGTAATGGCGCAACCTCTCATGCTTGGTCTGATAGAGGTTCCTTACCTGACAGACTATCAACTCAGCGTCTCTTTTAGCATGGAGTTTCTTGACACCCTTTTCTTTGGCAGCTTGTAGTCTGAGCAACAGGGATTCATATTTGGCTGTGTTGTTAGTATTATTGAATTGTAATTTGTAAGAAAAAGGGGTAATTTCTCCTTTAGGGGATACCAACACCACTCTCGCTCCAGATCCAGTAGAAGAACAACTGTCGTCAAACTCCAAAGTCCACAGCTCATCAGGAATTACTTTTTGCTTGGGCATCCCATCCTTCGCGTCAGCTGAAACCAAAATCAAATCATCACCCGTAGGAGTTTCATCTAATGCACCGTGGATCTCGTCTGTGGATAAGAAATAAGTGCCCATGCCTGATGACTCAAATAAAATCTGAGCTTCAGGTGCTGTGGAACGGGTAACTACATACTTGGCTTCCTTTTCAGGAAGCAATCTTTTCATGACGCCTTGAACCGAAATCCTTGTTTCAGATAGGTCCATGCTTAAATCGCCTCCAACATCTTTACAAATTTTTCGCCCAAGCAAGATGCCGTAAGATGCTGGAACATCCGCTACTAGAACCATCATTTTAATTCACTTTTTTGGAAAAGCCGCAAAGGCGTATTGGGCATCTTTTATTTGGCCAAGGAGGGGAACTTGCTTGTTTTCTATGAAAAAACACCTCCCAAAAGTTTTGGTTAAAGTTAAGCCAAGAGAATCTGCCACTTTTGCAGGCATGACGTTATCTAAAGCCCTGGAGTCAATAATGCAGTTACTTAGTTTGTAACCATTTATAAGCAGAGAGACATAGAAAGGTTCTATTTTTTCAAGAGCGACGAGAGGGGTCATAACCAGATTATTTTGGGCTGGTTTGTCTTTGGGGAGATCAGGAACAACTTTCAAAGGATCTTGTCCTACAGGGACAACTTTGTTTTTAACATACTCTGCTAACCTATCGAACTGCTTTGGGTTAGCTCATAAATACTCAACCTCTGTCATTTGAATCTTAGTCTTTCTAGCATGATCAATAATATCAAATGATTGAAAAGTGGTTGCAATAGAAGAAGAAGTCCCCTCATCAGAGGCTTTGACAGGTACTTCACTGGCCTGAGTAGTAGGAGAGGGGGATATTGAGTGACTGGGAGTAGTTACTCTTTTATGAGTTACCTGATCTTTTGATTACGGAGGTAATGGAGTCCCACGTTGGGCAATAGAAACTGCTGGCTGGGGCTCATCATCTACTTTCCCTTTGTTAGTGTGTGAAGCCGATTGATTTTGAGATCTGGTAAAGACAGCATAAGCTGCCTCTGAATCTTCCCCTTTTCCTCTGACTTCATCTTGATAATCCAGGAAACTGATACTGGAGTCACCAGCTAATTCCTCATCCTGTTCATCAAAGAGGTTAGCACTTTCTGATTGATCTAGCTGTGGCTGAAAGGAATGGTCATGCTCAGCTTCTAGGTATCCAATCACTGAATCTGTAGGTGCTGCTTCAATGGCTAATCTTCCTAAAGGGGGAGGTAGGCGGTTTGATTATCCTTGGGTTCGGGCACTATTACCTTGATATGGCTGATTCTGAAATGTCCTCCTGGGTGCATCTCGATAGGTAGGGGCAGACGGGCCTTGAGCAATTTGTCTTTGCAAAGTAATTAGTTCATTTGTTAATTTTTGCACCATAGGATCAGTAATGCTCATGGAAGAGCTTTCAGCAGGTGAGGGGTATTTATTTTTACCAAAATCTTTCCTGATTTTGCCTGCCAGGATAAGATCGTCTTCAATCTCGGTGGCCAACCCTTGAGCCAAGGTTAGGTCCATAGGGCCAGCTCGTCTCAACAAAAAACTTACTTTGGGGAGCTGTGAGTTGATAAAAAAGCATTTGAGATTCTCCGGCGTGGGTTGAGCCACAGTAGGAATTCGATTTCTTAATTTATTGAACTTAGCTATGAAATCTCTCATGGGTTCCTGGGATTCTTTTTTCATCTGTGTTAGCTGAGCTAACAAAGCATCTGCATCTTTAGCGGGTTTAAATCGGGCTTCAAATATGGACTTTAGTGTATTCCAGTCAGTTACTGACCCGACTTACAAGTGATAGAACCAATCCGCAGCGGCACCTTGTAAAGTCTCCACAAAAAGTATCACTGCCACATCTTCAAATTCAACCCCTATTACGCCACATGCTATGGAGAAAGCGGAAATATGCTCGTCGGGATGAACCTTTCCATCACCAAAAAATTTAGGAAAATTTTTCCTAGAACTACGAGGTAGTTCATGCAGAGGTGGGGTTAAATTAAGAGGACCGAAAGAATTACCCCACAGGCCTTGAGCCATTATGATAAGGGGATGAAAAGGTGGGATAACAAACCTTGGTGGAGTGTTTATAGGTAGGCGGCGATTGACAGTGGGAAAAGGAGTTCTACCTTGTGTTGGTGACCTGACAAGGCTAGAAGGAACACTCCTAGACCGTCGAAGAGAAGTTGATGGGGGAAACAGATCAAAATTACTCTGTTGCACCAACTCAAACACAGGGTCAACAACGCCCTTAGATCTCTGACCTCTGGTGTAACGTGGGGTTGCCAGATTTTTAAAACAAAATTGGGACCAAAAACTACTTCAAGTTGAAGCTTGAGGCTCCAAGATGCGTGTTCTTCCTAGTAGCTCTGGTTAATCTGACCAGATAATATAATGGAGATAGTTGGTAAGGCTAGAATGATAATGGGTAAGACATGAAACGGAGTCGCCAGATTACGTAATGGGTAAGGATAGGGACTGCTTCAACCTGAAACTTGAGGTTTTAGACTGCACATTCGAGTCCCTAGCAGAGTCGCCAAAAAACTATTGGGTGAATATTTTGTCATCAACTAACTGATGGCAAAATGGGGATATCAGCGACAGCATAAGGGAGATTTACACCACGAAGAGTGCGGCTTTACCAGATCTAGATGAGATAAATCTCTCCTCTCATCAAGGGGAGGTTCCCTATTAATATTAACATGCTATAAGCATATATATATAATTAATCAGAAAATAACACATGGGGGGTAGAACATCATCTACTTCTCTTTTTTCAGAAGTAATGTATAAAGAACAAAAGAGGAAAAATCCCTAGTCTAAAGGTAACAACAATCCTCTTCTTTTAGGAATGGTGTTAAATGAAGAGCAAGAGATTACCTGAAGTAACAAAGTTCATAAGAACGCTCACGCAAGCACAAAGTCTCCCATAGCTTCTCCACAAATCAGGAACAAGTACAACCGTAGGGTACAGTGAAGCACAAAGTCTTCACCTGAAACTACAAAAGATAAAAGACTCTCAAAGGTAAAAGCAGCACAAAGTCTATCTTCTACCCTCAAGAAGTGCCTTCAGATAATAATAACACACCCACTTGCTTATTAAATCAGATAAACAAGATGTTACTAGGAAAAAGACATAAGAACTATTTTCTAAATAACACAGACAATCTCAACACAAAGTCTAAAATAACTTGCTTCTCATTCATTCAACAGAATATGATTTATAAGTTTGAGCATAAAGTCTCAAAAGTTGTTTCAATTTCAGCAGAGTGTTTGCTATTGAATTTTCCAAGATCTTTTACAAATGAGGTCTCCACTATATATAGGGAGAAAATCTTCAAAAATAGAAAAATAATAAAATATACAATATCATGGTCAAGATAACTCATCTTTGACTTTTAGATATTTTCCAAAATATTTTATTCATAATTACATATTACAAAATTGGCATGCATTCTGCACAAAACAGAAATGCATAAGGATAGAAGAAGAGAGAAAGAGAGAGAGAGTGTCAATTCTTGCCGCCAGACTTCTTCAAATGAGCATCGTACATGGTGATCGATGCCTGAATTCCTACGCTGTCTGGTGCAACTTCATTTTTAGAGACAACCCTTGATCTAATTAGTGCATCTTTCAATGCTGTGATGGCCTTAGAGTGGCCAGTTAACCTGGATTTTAAATTCTCCAAAGTTAACTAAGCATCCAAAATGCTGTCTACTGAAGTCATTGAGAAAGACGCCCCTTTGAAATCCTTCTGGATCATCCCTTCAAAATTTTGAATCATTTCATCTGCTGGAAGGAACTGATGATCCTTGGAGGTCAAGTCATAAGGCAGCTCTTTTAATTTGTTTAACAACAGGTCACTTTTATCACCAGCTTCCTTGAAAGCTTTGAGATCATCAATTAGATCTTTGAGTACCTGAATCCTGAAGATCATCGACTCCTTAATCTCAACATAAGAATCCTTGTTGGAGATGACACCAATAGATATCAGGGTACTCTTTTTTAGATCTTTCATTTCCTTCCATCTATCGAGATCATTCTCCAAGCCATCAATTTCCTGAGAGAGAAGGGAGACAAAATTGTCTACCTGAGCTTTCAACTTCTTCATTTTCCCTGTTCTTTCTGCAACCTCAGACAACAAAGAGATTCCTTGGTTGTGTATTTTGTCAATATATTCCTCCATAACCTTCTCCTTTAAATAAGTCTTTTCAGCTTTCTGAATGACTGAATCATCCACAGAAAAGGCCTCTAGAGTCGCTGCTTCAGGTGGGATAGTGAATCTCCTGATTACTGTCGTTAACTGCTCAACCTTGGCTTTATAAAAATCCTTCATCTCTTTTTCCTTGTCAAACTTTTGGACCATAATGTCCATTGCTGCCTGAAGGTCACTCTTTACCCCTTTGTGAGTAACTTTGCCAAGTTCAACACGAGAAAGGGAATAACTGCTCATCTCAAAACCTTTAAGGGCTGCGTCCTGAGGAGGTTTGGCAATTTATAGAAATTTTTGTCCCTTCTCTTCGACTAACCTGGAGAGGATTTTTGGCCTTTTAGGAGCCTTTGCTTTTGCTGGTATGATCCTACCAAAGTCGAATTCATCTGGGGAGATGGCCATTTTCTTTCTTTTAGGTGTGAAAGCAGACATCCATGGCGGGAGAGAAGTACCTGTTGCAACAATAGTCATCTTTGCTGGTGTCGTTGTAACAGCTTCCATAGTACTGGTGGTGATAGTAGTCGTGGTTGGAGTGATCGGCAAAACTGTACCAACTGCTGATTCTAGATCAAGTGCAGGGCTTGGTGGCAGGTTAAAAGACGGAGCTGATAAACTTGGGATGGATGCAGAAGAGCGAGGTGAACCTGCTGAAGGATCCTGAGGATCACCAAAAACAACTTTGGAAGGGGAAGTGGGTCTAGAAGAGGGAACACTGATGGGAGAGATAGGAGAAGTGGGCACAGTAAGAGATTGAGTAGGAGGAGAGGAGCTCTGGATCGGCCGTGCTTGACTTGGCGAGGTTGGAGACCCAATACCTGGTCATTCTGAAAGTTGATCCACTGTCCCCATTGGTTGAATTCCCTGTACCCCTGGGCTTTGTTCTTTGGTTCCTTCGGCTGCTGCCTCAGGCTCTTGTGCTGACCTAGGCTTTTTGGATACAAAGACGATCCTAGGCTTGTGAGGTCTAGAAGATGAAGGAACGTCATCTTTGTTTTTGGTTTGGCTTTCTGCCTTTCTCTTCATCTCTGCTTGGTATTCAGCCTCTGACCCTGTGATGAAGTCTTTTAGGGTGATCCCCTTTGCTGCCAACCAACTATTGGTGTTAGCCAATATTGGTTCAAATCTTTTCCTTAGAGAGGTCAATTCTTTTTTAGACTAGTTAATTGGAGAAAGAGGTGAACCAATGACCTTTTCAGTCAAATATCTGCTATTCACGACATTCCCATCATCAATCAACCCTGAAGGGACCTCACCAAGCCCGAGGTACTCTATCTACTCTAGCATGAGATGGTAATAGTCTATCTTCCTTATCTCTTCAGCCTTCCTTATATCCACCCAGATGTCCTCAATCATGGGCTCGTGGAACTGAGTCTTCCTTCAGATCGTCTCTCTGACTCCCCTGTAATCAAAATTTTCTCATCTTTTGAATGATTTGATGGTAACCATCTGCATCTTTGTTTCCATAACCCTGGCTTTAGTCGATGTAGCAACTAAAAATCTTCCAATCTGGATAGGAAACTTGAAACTGGGTCTCTTGAGCTCCATCTGTTTTGAGTGCACGACGACCAGTTGTCGGCAAAGCTCCATTAGGACCAACCTATCTGAAGGGAATCTAGGGAGCATATAAGGGTATCCTTAGAAGAAACCCACCCAAAGATAAGAAAATGTAGATAACTGGAGGAACATGCAGCCAAAATTGTTCACTACTGTCCAGGCCTCATCTGATATTCTCTTCTGCTCCAGTTGAGGATTGAAGAGACATAGGAATACGGCAAAGAATGCATAATTCACTCATCTAAAATGACGTGTTGACTCCTGAAGTGTTAGCTGCGGATAGTATGAATAGACCGGGGTGGTCTTCCTATCTCTTTCTATTATTAAACTTGGGAAAGATCGCATGACAGCAGCTATGTAGACCAGGTATGAGGTCATGTAGAATTTGAAGGAGGTTTGTACCCTGGTCAGTTGCTCATGAATAGTGTTGCTGATCTATTCCCCCCAGAAGATGGCTTGTTTGCCTTGCAGGATGATCTTAATGAATGGATACATCCATTCATGGAATTGTGAAGAGGACGGGAGGCCCCGTACTCTGCTGAGGAGGGTGATTAAGTCACCAACTTCTTCAATGAAGTCACTTCTAGGCAAGCTTTTTGGCCATCTGGATAGACTGGCCCTTGGGGTTTTTAACCATTTATGGTTTATGACCTTCTTTGCCCTCTCAGGGTCTTTGTCGTACTCCCTTTGCGCGTTCTCGAAGTCAATTTGGGTTACTTCGGTGGCTGGTGGACATAGGAAAACTTTGTCGATAAATTCAGGGTCTAACTGAATGATCATGCTGCCACTGGCGTCTGAGACCGATCTGGTCTCTTTGTCATAAAAGTGCGTGTATTGGAGGATGAACTCCGCATGATGTGCTACTACTGGGAAGGCGGCCACCAGGTGGATGTTGCTCTCAATAATTCTCTTTATCTCAGTGCTGGGATTTGTTGCTTTGGTTCGTCCTAGGAATTCGGCCATATCTATGTGGCCGATCTCGGTGTCTCGAATGTCATCGACATTTGAGGTGACCGCTATGAGCGGGAAGACGCCCTGGTACTTGTATTTCATCATCTTTGCCTTTGAAGGAGATGCTTCCATCATAGGGGACGATCTTGTTTGGATGGGAGCAGGTGTGCAGGAGCTCGCTGAAGGTGCTACAACCATAGTTGAAAAGAGAGTGAGAGAGAGGAGAAGAGCAATTTAAGTGACATAGGTTACTGGAGGTCACTTAAAAAGGCTAGGACGGGTAAAGGGATGGAAAATGAGGAAGAAAAAGCTTGGAAAGGACAACCTGGGAAAAAATTTGGGAGTTAGCTAAAAAAGGAAGGAAAATGCAGGGGCGGCGAAAATCAACGCCCTTGCATAAGGAATGTAGGGGCGGCAATTTTTGCCACCCTTGCATAAGGAATGCAGGGGCGGCGATTTTCGCCGCCCTTGCATAAGAAATGTAGGGGCGGCGATTTTTGCCGCCCTTGCATAAGGAATGCAGGGGAGGCAATTTTTGCCGCCCTTGCATAAGAAATGTTGCAAGAGTGGAGGGGTGATGAATTTCGCCACCTTTACATGAAAGATAGAAAAGAGGGGGAGGGATGGAGGCAAGGAAATGCCACCCTTACGAGGCCGCGGGTAGGAGAAAAGGCCGCAGGTAGGAGAAAAGGCCGCGGGTAGGAGAAAAACCACAGGTAGCAGAGGGAGAGAGGAAAGAAACAACAACAAAAGAAAAAATAAACAAAGAACGACTAGGCTAGGAAGAAGAGGAAAAACAAAACTAAAAACAAACCCTACCTGGAAAATGCGCGTGCCACGAAGTCGGATCCACGAGCTGGTACTTTGAAAAGTCCCTTAGAGTGCTCAGGTGCAAGAGGCAGGAGGAGAGGAGGAAGAAGTGAGAAGAAATGAGGCCCAAATCGGATTATATAGGGTGAAAAACCAACCCCAACAACCCACCACACAGGGCTATTAATGCCTTGCATGGAAATTGAGACGTGCAGGGGTGGCAAAAATTACCGCCCTTACACGGAAAATGTAGGGGCGGCAAAAATTACCGCCCTTGCATGGAAAGTGCAGGGGCAGCGAAAATCGCTACCCTTGCATGGAAAAATAAGAGAAAATGCAGGGACGGCAATTTTTGCCACCCTTACAGGAAAAATGCAAAAAGAGACTAACTCCGGAAAGAGCAAAAAAAGGAAAGGGGGAAGGGAAAACTTGGCCTTGACGGGATAGTAACCACTTTCCGATCCGACCAAGATGAAAACAAACTACAGAATCGTATCGAAAAATGAACTTAGAGAGACAAGATGAAATGGACAAGTTTCGTAGGGGGTTGCTTTCAAAATGAGATAAGCTAATTTTGGAAACAACAGTTAGCTCCTGTTGGGGAACTTTCGCTCAATTGAAATGATTAGCAGAAGCAGAATCTAGTCTCTAAGTGCCTTCATCCAAGCCATTGAGCTACGGAGTCGAGTGAAAAATGAGAAAGAAAGACAGACAAAATATAAGAACTGTACATATTTTACAAATGGACTCATCCGAGCTTCAAGGGTTGAAAAGCTTTAGATGCTGCCCATTGTGAGGTAGTGTAAATGGTGTTCCATCTTTATACTCCAGCAAAAAGCTGGCTTCACCGTAGAGCTGCCGAATGGTGAATGGACCCCTCCACAGGGAGTCAAATTTGTCGTGCATCCCTTTTGGTTCACGCCGCTTGTCCCATAACAAGACTTGATCTCCAACTTGGAACTCACGCGCTTTCGCTTTTTTATCAAAAAGCACCTTCACCCGGTTCTGATGTTTCTTGATCTGATCCACCACCATAACTCATTGTTCATTCAGCTCAGTTAGACACATGATCCGCTTGTCAATTGAGCTTCCAAAGGTTGAGTCTTCGATTGCTCTGGTTAATCTGAGTGTTGGTAGTTCAAGGGTGATGGGGATTTCTTCATTTCGTCCATATAGGAGTTGGAAAGGTGACATACCTATAACTCTTTTGGGTGTTATCCTGTCGGCCCATAAAGCATCATACAAAGCTTTGTGCCATGTTCTTTGATTATCATCCACCAACTTTCTGATAATGGTGACCAGATTCTTGTTACACGATTCTGCTTGTCCATTTCCCTGAGGGAAATAGTCTAAAGTGTGAGACAAGGCAATCCCATAATGGAAACAAAATTGAGTGATTTCATGTGATGAAAAGCAGGCTGCATTATCTGTCACAATTTTTAGTGGAACCCCAAACTTGGAGATGATATTTTCTTTGAGGAAGGTGCATACTACTTCCAATGTAGCATGCTTAGTTGGTTTGGCCTCCACCCACTTAGTAAAATAGTCTATCGTGGTGAGGACATAATCATGTTCGGCACTTGAAGATGGGTTAACTGCGCCAATGAAATCAATACCCCACTACTAAAATGGTTCATCGATCACAACTAGCTTGAGGGGCAAAGCAGGTAGCTTAGGCTTTTCGACAAATTGCTGACACAGCTTACACTTACACACCCATTTATAAGCATCCTGAAAAAGAGTGGGCCAGTAGTACCTTGCTCGCAGAATCTTGTGTGCCGTCACCGGTGCGGAGAAATGTCCTCCATAGGCCAAATTGTGGAAAGATTCTAAAAGTCTTCCTTGTTGAGCCTTGTCAACACAAGGAAGAAATGCCCCGTCCAAGTTTTTTTTATAAAGACCATTGTCCCAAAGAACATATCCAACTGCTTTTAATTTAACATTCCATTTTTCTTTAAAAGAAAGATGAGGAGGACATTCGCCATATGTTAGAAAATAAGCAATGTTAGAAAACCACTCATCAGTAGTGGTGACAAAGAGAACTGTGGGCACGCTTTCGATATCTTGATCTTCATTTTTTAATTCATCTGGAATGTTATTGGCGATCAATTGGCAGAGGCCCCGTCCCCGTATGAGCTTGGTTGGTTTGATGTCCAGATCAAATTCTTGAATTTTGGCAATCTAGTTACCCCTCTTTGTACCGAACTCTTGTTGAGTCAAAATAGATTTTATTGTTGTATTCGGCACGAGAACTTCGGTGTGAGAATTCAGGATATAAAACCTGAACTGCTTGACAGCCTTGACTATGGCGTAAGCATGTTTCTCCATAAGGGAATATTTTAATTCATGATTTTTGAGCGGGCAACTCATGAATGAAATAGGAGATTCTGTATTTTCTGAATTTGGTTGAACCAAAATAGCTGACAGTGTATGCTCAGAGGCGTAACTATATATCTTAAAACCTTTAGTATAGTCTGGACAGACCAAAACTGGTGCTTGAGCGATTGCTGCCTTAATTTCTTTGAATGTTGTTTTGCCCTCGGCAGTCCACTTGAATACGGCATTGCTTTTCATCATGTTGACAATATGACGAGTTTTCTCGGCAAATTTCGGAACGAACCTCCTAAAGAAATTTACTTTTCCAAAGAAAGAATAACTTGCGGTCTTGCTGGTAGGCAGAGTAAGTTTCTGGATGGAGCTAACTCTTTCTGAATCAATCTTGATGCCTTCTCGGGACACTATGTGTCCGAGAAGTTTCCCTTCAGTTACTCCGAAGATGGATTTCTTTGGATTTAACGAGATGCCATTTTGACGGCAACGTTCCAGGATCTTTTGCAAATGGTGAACATGTTCAGAGCGTTGTTTTGAAAATACCATCAAATCATCTAAATATACTACAATGAATTTTCCCATAACATCTTTGAAAGTGAGATCCATGGCCCTTTGAAAAGTAGCGCCTGCGTTTATCAGACTGAAAGGCATCCTGCGATAAGCAAAAGTGCCCCAGGGCATGGTGAACGTTGTCTTGTGTTGATCTGCTTTCCCGACCTCAACTTGATTGTAACTCAAAAAACTGTCAAGCATTGATAACATTTCTGAACCTGTTACCATCTGTAGGACTTGATCCATGATGGGAAGGGGGTAGTTATCTTTTAAGGACAACTGATTCAAGTTCCTGAAATCTACACAGATTCGGATCTCACCATTTTTCTTTCTAACGGGTACTATGTTGGCAACCCATGTTGAGTGATGGATCGGAAAAATTATCTGAGCATCCAACATCTTTTGTATCTCAGCTAAAATAGTGCTTGAGATTTTTGGATTATATTGCCTAGATTTTTGTTTGTAAGGCATAGAGTTGGCTTTCAGAGGGATGTCATGATGAATGTCATGTGGCCTGAGAGATTTCAAGTCATAATAAGAGTAAGCCAATATGTCCCTATATTGGCGGAGTAAACTAGCAAGCTCAAACCTTTCTTTGGAAGTGCAGTATTTTCCAATGTTTACCATCTTAGGGTTGTTCCTTGTTCCCAAGTTGACTTGATCAAAATCTTGAGAAGAATTTGAATTTGTTCATTGCTGTTTGACGAACCTGTCATGGTCATCAAACAGCTTCTCTAGGGAAACTAAACCTTTGGGAATTTTATTTCTCTTAAGCTGTAGAAAATCTTCACCTGTATGGGTCTGGGTTTCAGGGGTCAGTCCGCACTCCCAGGGCTCACTACCTTCAAAATGCAATTGTTTGAAAGTGTCCTTTTGTTCCAAGAAGGCGATGATTTGATCATCATTGTTAAACACCTGCCAGTGGTCGACATTGTCTAGTACACTTGGTCAGAAAACTAGCTCAATAGTATACTTATCTCCCTTAAAATCTGGGTGGAGAATCAGGAGGGTGGCAGAAACAGCCAATGCATCTGCTCGATCATTAAATTCCCTCAGAACGGCGAAGATATTGAAGGCGTCAAAATTTTTGATTTGATCCCATACTAGATTGCGGTAATGGCGCAACCTCTCATGCTTGGTCTGATAGAGGTTCCTTACCTGACAGACTATCAACTCAGCATCTCCTTTAGCATGGAGTTTCTTAACGCCCTTTTCTTTGGCAGCTTGTAGTCCGAGCAATAGGGATTCGTATTCGGCTATGTTGTTAGTATTATTGAATTGTAATTTGTAGGAAAAAGGGGTAATTTATCCTTTAGGAGATACCAACACCACTCCCGCTCCAGATCCAGTAGAAGAACAACTGCCATCAAACTCCAAAGTCCACAGCTCATCAGGTATTACTTTTTGCTTGGGCATCCCATCCTTCACGTCAGCTGAAACCAAAATCAAATCATCACCCGTAGGAGTTTCATCTAATGCACCATGGATCTCATCTGTGGATAAGAAATAAGTTCCCATGCCTGATGACTCAAATAAAATCTGAGCTTCAGGTGCTGTGGAACGGGTAACTACATACCTGGCTTCCTTTTCAAGAAGCAATCTTTTCATGATGCCTTGAATCGGAATCCTTGCTTCAAATAGGTCCATGCTTAACTTGCCTCCAACATCCTTATAGAAATTTTGCCCAAGCAAGATGCTGTAAGATGCTGGAACATCCGCTACTAGAGACGTCATTTTAATTCGCTTTTCTGGAAAAGCCGCGAAGGCGTATTGGGCATCTTTTATTTGGCCAAGGAGGGGAACTTGCTTATTTTCCATGGAAAAACACCTCCCAAAAGTTTTGGTTAAAGTTAAGCCGAGAGAATCTGCCACTTTTGCAGGCATGACGTTATCTGAAGCCCCGGAGTCTATAGTGCAGTTACTTAGTTTGTAACCATTTATAAGCAGAGAGACATAGAAAGGTTCTATTTTTTCGGGAGCGACGGGAGGGGTCACAACCAGATTATTTTGGGCTGGTTTGTCTTTGGGGAGATCAGGAACAACTTTCAAAGGATCTTGTCCTACAGGGATAGCTTTGTTTTTAACATACTCTGCTAACCTATCGAACTGCTCCGGGTTAGCTCATAAATACTCAACCTCTGTCATTTGAATCTTAGTCTTTCTAGCATGATCAATAATATCAAATGATTGAAAAGTGGTTGCAATAGAAGAAGAAGTCCCCTCATCAGAGGCTTTGACAGGTACTTCGCTGGCCTGAGTAGTAGGAGAGGGGGATATTGAGTGACTGGGAGTAGTTACTCTTTTATGAGTTACCTGATCTTTTGATTGTGGAGGTAATGGAGTCCCGCGTTGGGCAATAGAAACTGCTGGTCGGAGCTCGTCATCTACTTTCTCTTTGTCAGTGCGTGAAGCCAACTGATTTTGAGATCTGGTAAAGACAGCATAAGCTCCCTCTGAATCTTCCCCTTTTCCTCCGACTTCATCTTGATAATCCAGGAAACTGATACTAGAGTCACCAGCTAATTCCTCATCCTGTTCATCAAAGAGGTTAGCACTTTTTGATTGATCTAGCTGTGGCTGAAAGGAATGGTCATGCTCAGCTTCTAGGTATCCAACTGCTAAATTTGTAGGTGCTACTTCAATGGCTAATCTTCCTGAAGGAGGAGGTAGGCGGTTTGATTGTCATTGGGTTCGGGTAGTATTACCTTGATATGGCTGATTCTAAAATGTCCTCCTGGGTGCATCTCGATAGGTAAGGGCAAACGGGCCTTGAGCAATTTGTCTTTTCAAAGCAATCAGTTCATTGGTTAATTTTTGCACCATAGGATCAGTAATGCCCATGGAAGAGCTTTCAACAGGTGAGGGGTATTTATTTTTACCAGAATCTTTCCTGATTTTGCCTGCCAGGATAAGATCGTCTTCAATCTCGGTGGCCAACCCTTGAGCCAAGGTTAGGTCCATAGGGCCAGCTCGTCTCAACAAAAAATTTACTTCAGGGAGCTGTGAGTTGATAAAAAAGCATTTGAGATTCTCCGGCGTGGGTTGAGCCACAGTAGGAATTTGATTTCTTAATTTATTGAACTTAGCTATGAAATCCCTCATGGGTTCTTGGGATTATTTTTTCATCTGTGTTAGCTGAGCTAACAAAGCATGTGCATCTTCAGTGGGTTTAAACCGGGCTTCAAATATGGACTTTAGTGTATTCCAGTCAGTTACTGACCCGACTTGCAAGTGATAGAACCAATCCGCAGTGGCACCTTGTAAAGTCTCCACAAAAAGTCTCACTGTCACATCTTCAAATTCAACCCCTATTACGCCACATGCTATGGAGAAAGCGGCAATATGCTCGTCGGGATGAACCTTTCCATCACCAAAAAACTTAGGAAAATTTTTCCTAGAACTACGAGGTAGTTCATGACGAGGTGGGGTTAAATTAAGAGGACCGAAAGAATTACCCCACGGGCCTTGAGCCATTATGATAAGGGGATGAAAAGGTGGGATAACAAACCTTGTTGGAGTGTTTATAGGTAGGCAGCGATTGACAGTGGGAAAAAGAGTTCTACCTTATGTTGGTGACCTGACAAGGCTAAAAGGAACACTCCTAGACCGTCGAAGAGAAGTTAATGGGGGAAACAGATCAAAATTACTCTATTGCGCCAACTCAAACACAGGGTCAACAACACCCTTAGATCTCTAACCTTTGGTGTAACATGGGGTTGCCAAATTTTTAAAACAAAATTGGGACCGATAACTACTTCAAGTTGAAGCTTGAGGCTCCAAGATGCGTGTTCTTCCCAGTAGCTCTGGTTAATCTGACCAGATAATATAATGGAGATAGCTGGTAAGGCTAGAATGATAATGGGTAAGACATGAAACGGAGTCGCCAGATTATGTAATGGGTAAGGATAGGGACTGCTTCAACCTGAAACTTGAGGTTTTAGACTACACATTTGAGTCCCCAGTGGAGTCGCCAAAAAACTGTTGGGTGAATATTTTGTCATCAACTAACTGATGGCAAAATGGGGATATCAGCCACAGCATAAGGGAGATTTACACCACGAAGAGTGTGGCTTTACCAGATCTAGACGAGATAAATCTCTCCTCTCATCAAGGGGAGGTTCCCTATCAATATTTACGTGCTATAAGCATATATATAATTAAGCAAAAAATAACACATGGGGGGTAGAACAACATCTACTTCTCTTTTCTTAAAAGTAATGTATAAAGAACAAAAGAGAAAAAATCCCTGGTCTAAAGGTAACAACAATCCTCTTCTTTTAGGAATGGTGTTAAACGAAGAGCAAGAGATTACCTGAAGTAACAAAGTTCATAAGAACACTCACGCAAGCACAAAGTCTCCCATAGCTTCTCCACAAATCAGGGACAAGTACAACCATAGGGTATAATGAAGCACAAATTCTTCACCTGAAACTACAAAAGATAAAAGAATCTCAAAGGTAAAAGCAGCACAAAGTCTATCTTCTACCCTCAAGAAGTGCCCTCAGATAATAATAACACACCCACTTGCTTATTAAATCAGATAAACAAGATGTTACTAGGAAAAAGACATAAGAACTATTTCCTAAATAACACAGACAATCTCAACACAAAGTCTGAAATAACCTGCTTCTCATTCATTCAACAGAATATGATTTACAAGTTTGAGCACAAAGTCTCAAAAGTTGTTTCAATTTCAGCAGAGTGTTTGCTATTGAATTTTCCAAGATCTTTTACAAATGAGGTCTCCACTATATATAGGGAGAAAATCCTGAAAAATAGAAAAATAATAAAATATACAATATCATGGTCAAAGATAACTCATCTTTGACTTTTACATATTTTAGAAAATATTTTATTCGTAATTACATATTACAAAATTGGCATGCATTCTACACAAAACAAAAATGCATAAGGATAGAAGAAGAGAGAAAGAGAGAGAGAGTGTCAATTCTTGCCGCCGGACTTCTTCAAATGAGCATCGTACATGGTGATCGATGCCTGAATTCCTACGCTGTCTGGTGCAACTGCATTTTTAAGGACGACCCTTGATCTGATTAGTGCATCTTTCAATGCTGTGATGGCCTTAGAGTTGCCAGTTAACCTAGATTTTAAATTATCCAAAGTTAACTGAGCATCCAAAATGCTGTCTACTGAAGTCATTGAGAAAGACGCCCCTTTGAAATCCTTCCGGATCATCCCTTCAAAATTTTGAATCATTTCATCTGCTGGAAGGAACTGATGATCCTTGGAGGTCAAGTTGTAGGGTAGCTCTTTTAATTTGTTTAACAAGCTCAGGTCACTTTTATCACTAGCTTCCTTGAAAGCTTTGAGATCATCAATTAGATCTTTGAGTACCTGAATCCTGAAGATCATCGACTCCTTGATCTCAACATAAGAATCCTTGTTGGAGATGACACTGATAGATATCAGGGTACTCTTTTTTAGATCTTTCATTTCCTTCCATCTATCGAGATCTTTCTCCAAGCCATCAATTTCCTGAGAGAAAAGGGAGACAAAATTGTCTACCTGAGCTTTCAACTTCTTCATTTTCCCTGTTCTTTCCGCAACCTCAGACAGCAGAGAGATTCCTTGGTTGTGTATTTTGTCAATATATTCCTCCATAACCTTCCCCTTTAAATAAGTCTTTTCAGCTTTTTGAATGACTGAATCATCCATAGAAAAGGCCTCTGGAGTCACTGCTTCAGGTGGGATAGTGAATCTCCTGATTACTGTCGTTAACTGCTCAGCCTTGGCTTTATAAAAATCCTTCATCTCTTTTTCCTTGTCAAACTTTTGGACCATAATGTCCATTGCTGCCTGAAGGTCACTCTTTGCCCCTTCGTGAGTAACTTTGCCAAGTTCAACACGAGAGAGGGAATAACTGCTCATCTCAAAACCTTTAAGGGCTGCGTCCTGAGGAGGTTTGGCAATTTCTAAATTTTTTTGTCCCTTCTCTTCGACTAAACTGGAGAGGATTTTTGGCCTTTTAGGAGCCTTTGCTTTTGCTGGTATGATCCTACCAAAGTTGAATTCATCTGGGGAGATGGCCATTTTCTTTCTTTTAGGTGTGAAAGTAGACATCCATGGTGGGAGAGAAGTACCTGTTGCAACAATAGTCGCCTCTGCTAGTGTCGTTGTAATAGCTTCCACAGTACTGGTGGTGATAGTAGTCATGGTTGGAGTGACTGGCGAAACTATACCAACTGCTGATTCTGGATCAGGTGCAGGGCTTGGTGGCAAGTTAAAAGACGGAGATGATAAACTCGGGATGGATGTAGAAGAGGGAGGTGAACCTGTTGAAGGATCCTGAGGATCACCAAAAACAACTTTGGAAGGGGAAGTGGGTCTAAAAGAGGGAACACTGATGGGAGAGATAGGAGAAGTGGGCACAGTAGGAGATTGAGTAGGAGGAGAGGAGCTCTGGATTAGCCGTGCTTGCCTCGGCGAGGTTGGAGACCCAATACCTGGTCATTTTGAAGGTTGATCCGCTATCCCCATTGGTTGAGTTGCCTGTACCCCGGGGCTTTGTTCTTTGGTTCCTTTGGCTGCTGCCTCAGGCTCTTGTGTTGGCCTAGGCTTTTTGGATACAAAGACGATCCTAGGCTTTTGAGGTCTAGAAGATGAAGGAACGTCATCTTTGTTTTTGGTTTAGCTTTCTACCTTTCTCTTCATCTCTACTTGGTATTCAGCCTCTGACCCTGTGATGAACTCTTTTAGGGTGTTCCCCTTTGCTGCCAACCAACTATTGGTGTTAGCCAATATTGGTTTAAATCTTTTCCTTAGAGAGGTCAATTCTTTTTGAGACCAGTTAATTGGAGGAAGAGGGGAACCAGTGACCTTTTCAATCAGATATCTACTATTCACGACATTCCCTGAAGGGACCTCAGCAAGCCCAAGGTACTCTATCTGCTCTAGCATGAGACGACAATAGTCCATCTTCCTTATCTCTTCAGCGGTCCTTATATCCACCCAGATGTCCTCAATCATGGGCTCGTGGAACTGAGTTTTGCTTCAGATCGTCTCTCTGACTCCCTTGTAATCAAATTTTTCCCATCTTTTGAATGATTTGTTGGTAACCATCTGCATCTCTATTTCCATAACCCTGGCTTTAGTTGATGTAGCAACTAAAAATCTGCCAATCTGGATAGGAAACTTGAAATCGGGTCTCTTGAGCTCCATCTATTTTGAGTACACGACGGCCAATTGTCGGCAAAGCTCCATTAGGACCAACCTATCTGAAGGGAATCTAGCAAGCATATAAGGTTATCCTTGGAAGAAACCCACCCGAAGAAAAGAAAATGTAGAGAACTAGAGGAACATGCAGCCAAAACTGTTCACTACTGTCCAGGCCTCGTCTGATATTCTCTTCTGCTCCAGTTGAGGATCGAAGAGACATAGGAATATCGCCAAGAACGCATCATTCACTCATCTAAAATGATGTGTTGACTCTTGAAGTGTTAGCTGTGGATAGTATGAATAGACCAGGGTGGTCTTCCTATCTCCTTCTATTGTTAAACCTGGGAAAGATCGCATGGCAGTAGCTATGTAGACCAGGTACGAGGTCATGTAGAATTTGAAGGAGGTTTATACCCTAGTCAGTTGCTTGTGAATAGTGTTGCTGATCTGTTCCCCCAAGAAGATGGCATGTTTGCCTTGCAGGATGATCTTAATGAATGGATACATCCATTCATGGAATTGTGAAGAGGACAGGAGGCCCCGTACTCTGCTGAGGAGGGTGATTAAGTCACCAACTTCTTCAATGAAGTCACTTCTAGGGAAGCTTTTCGGCCATCTAGATAAACTGGCCCTTGGGGTTTTTAACCATTTATGGTTTATGACCTTCTTTGCCCTCTCAGGGTCTTTGTCGTACTCCCTTTGCACGTTCTCGAAGTCAATTTGGGTTACTTCGGTGGCTGGTGGACATAGGAAAACTTTGTCGATAAATTCAGGGTCCAACCGAATGATCATGCTGCCACTGGCGTCTGAGACCGATCTGGTCTCTTTGTCGTAAAAGTGCATGCATTGAAGGACGAACTCCGCATGATGTGCTGCTACTGGGAAGGTAGCCACCAGGTGGATGTTGCTCTCAATAATTCTCTTTATCCCAGTGCTGGGATTTGTTGCTTTGGTTCATCCCAGGAATTCGGCCATATCTACGTGGCCGATCTCGGTGTCTCGAATGTCATCGACATTCGATGTGACCGCTGTGAGTGGGAAGACGCCCTGGTACTTGTATTTCATCGTCTTCACCTTTGAAGTAGATGCTTCCATCATAGGGGACGATCTTGTTTGGACAGGAGCAGGCGTGCAGGAGCTCACTGAAGGTGCTGTAGCCATAGTCGAAAAGGGAGTGAGAGAGATCGGGAGAGTAGTTTAAGTGACATAGGTTACTGGAGGTCACTGAAAAAGGCCAGGACGGGCAAAGGGATGGAAAATGAGGAAGAAAAAGCTCGAAAAGGACAACTCGGGAAAAAATTTGGGAGTTAGCTGAAAAAGGAAGGAAAATGCAGGGGTGGCAAAAATCGCCGCCCTTGCATAAGGAATGCAGGGGCAGCGATTTTCGCCGCCCTTGCATAATAAATGCTGCAAGAGTGGAGGGGCGGCGAATTTCGCTGCCTTTAAACAAAAGATAGAAAAGAGGGGGAGGGACGGTGGCAAGGAAATGCCGCCCTTACGAGGCCGCGGGTGGGAGAAAAGGCAGTGGGTAGGAGAAAAGGCCACGGGTAGGAAAAAGACCATGGGTACCAGAGGGAGAGAGAAAAGAAACAACAACAAAAGAAAAAACAAACAAAGAACGACTAGGCTAGGAAGAAGAGGAAAAACAAAACTAAAAACAAACCCTACCTGGAAAACGTGCGCGCCACGAAGTTGGATCCGCGAGCTGGTACTTCGAAAAGTCCCTTAGAGTGCTCAGGTGCAAGAGGCAGGAGGAGAGGAGAAGAAGTGAGAAGAAATGAGGCCCAAATCAGATTATATAGGGTGAAAAACCAACCCCAACAACCTGCCGCACAGGGCCATTAATGCCTTACACGGAAATTGAGACGTGCAGGGGCGGCAAAAATCGCCGCCCTTGCATGGAAAATGCAGGGGCGGCAAAAATCAGCGCCCTTGCATGGAAAGTGTAGGGGCGGTGAAAATCACCACCCTTGCATGGAAAAACAAGAGAAAATGCAGGGACGGCAATTTTCGCCGCCCTTGCAGGAAAAATGCAAAAAGAGACTAACTCCAGAAAGAGGAGAAAAAGGAAAGGGGAAAGGGAAAACTTGGCCTTGATGGGATAGTAACCACTTCCCGATCCAACCAAGATGAAAATGAACTACAGAATCGTATCGAAAAATGAACTTAGAGAGACAAGACGAAACAGACAAGTTTCGTAGGGGGTTGCTTTCAAAATGAGATAAGCTGATTTTGGAAACAACACATACAAGATCTCATTTATGAAGATGATTATTGTTAAGAAAATTTAACCTAAATTGAGATACTTAATGAGCATCATGTAGCCTATCTTACTCACCTTCTTGTCTATCAAGAATTCATTAGACATGATTATAAAAAACACCTTAAAATGTGAGAATTCAATATTGGAGACCTCTTTCTAAAATAAAATCAACATGTCACCAATATAGAGAAAAGAAAGTGGGGTAAGTTTTATTTCAATTGGCTTGTAACTTATATCATAAATCATAAGTATGGATTAAGAGCCTACCAATTATCCTCTTTTGTGGGAAACCTAGAGCCTGAACACCTCAATGCTTTGTATCTACATCCTTTATTTTATTAAAAAGGATCAAATTCACCTTTTGTTTAACTTAATATCATCCCCTAATTTTAAACCACATTCATCTCCCTATTTTATGGGCAACTAATTAAAATGGAATCATGTGATTATCCATCACAATCATATCCTAATCTTGACAAATGGGTACCATATCTCTACCCATGACATGATTCTCATGGTACTTTCCACCCCTTTCCTAGGACAAATTCCCATGGTCATTATCACCTAAATATATTTCACACCTACACAATCTTCTTGTTCTTTTAGTTTCATAATCATAAAAGGATAACCTTTAATCCTATATAATCAAGTCTATGCAAAACAAAATAAAAAAAGTCACAACCAAAAACATTCATGGGTCATTCCTAGCATTTGTAGACTGCTCCCTTGAAGGACAACTACCAAAAACATATCAAAATTTCTCAAAGTAAGGTAGATTTTTCCCTTTAAGGACAACTACCAAAAGCATTAAACTAAAAAAAAAGTAAAATAATTTTGAAACTTGTAATCGGATCTCATGAGTAGACTTTTTATACTGATTAGTTTACACCTTATATGACATGGACTTGTCTATATCAGCTCTTTGGTAACCTTAATAATAGCCATGTTAGTCTTATAAGAAAGTTCCATCTTAATCCATCCCCTCTTTATACACTATAATCAAGGGATTTTTGAGCTTACTTGACATTATGTGATCAAGACACCTTTTTAACCAAATAACGAATGCTGACATGAAGAATTTGAAGGGATTATGTTCCTTAAGCCAACCCAACTTTGGTTTGTATAATTCATTACCAAAGAAGAAGCATCATTACCTCTTCTTATCCTCTCATACTAGTTGATATATTCACTTAGACGTTTGCCTCTTGATTATCTTCTCTTTCTCACATCTAGTTTTGTTATTTAACTTACTTTATGTGCTTCTCTTTAAAAAAAATGACCATAATCATAACCAAATCACATAAAATCATCATCACAATCATCATCAAAATCCATAACATCAACATCATATTAACATCATAATGTCCATGAACAATGAGCATTAAAACCCTTTTCGCCACATGTCTAAATCTAAATGAGGAAGCATATACTCAACAAATTTCAGCATGAACATCAGCATCATATCAATATCATAAACATGATCATCTCAAACATTAAATTAAATATTCACATCCATACACAACATCATTAATAACCATGATCATAAATGCCATAAACATCATCCTAGTCATCAACATACATCACATTATCATCATAATCACATTATATAGCTTCAAATCCATAACCAAACATTATCATAAACATGAATAAAGGGGCATATCATCACATGCCTAGCTATGTGATTCCACATTAACATCATCATGAGCATAACCATAATCAATATAACATCATCAATAAACAATATAAACATCATAACCATAAACAATAAGCCATAAATCATCTATGTCTCATAAATAAACATCATTATGTATAACAATATACATATATCTCTCAAAATATATATCTCACTACATTGACTCACAGACCAATATCAAAAATCATATACATAATAAGTATAATGTTTCCTAAATATACTAAGAACCTGAGGCACCACTACCTCTTGGTACACCACTACCTCCTAGTACACCACTACCTCCTAGTACACCACTAGCTCTTGGTGCACCAATACCCCCAAAGCCTATCCTCCTATACCTATCTAGCCACCTACAGATGTGACTCACTAACTTGGTGTCACTGTACCTACACCACTTGTAATCCCAACCCTATATTCACCCCATTGAAGCTTATCTAGATAATGCCTCAAGACTATGGCCTCATAATACTGTAACTCCTCTACAATCATTACGTATATTTGCATCGAGATAGTCCCTATTTGTGCCATCACTATTGGTAATATACCCCTGTCTAATAGAGAGAATATCTCTCCTATGTCACTAGAAGTAACATAGCTCTAGCCTAATCTCTCTCAATTATGATAATAACTGACTAACCCTATGTTATTATTAGTGATGCATGTAATTTTGTAACAAAATATTGTACCATGGCTAGTATTGCTCATGTTTGGTCCCTCTAACCAATCACTGCCTACATATCTAGGACAACTCATTGTCCTTATGCATGTTGACCACCTCCATTAACTAGATCAAAATACATACCCTGTTGACCACCATCATCACCATTGATATCAACTATAATATATAATACCTGGTACCATACAGGGTAACCATCCATAATACTTGCATCATCTATCTCTAGCCTCACTGACAGCTCCTCGTGATCAAGGAATATATGTATTAGATGTAGAGAAAGAAATAATAACTCTACATCCTCCCTCTTGTACCTTGGGAATACCCCAAGGATACCATGTACCAAGCTAAACTATCACTGTACCCTATCAAGGGGTATCAACTTTATCTCACCATCCCTCCTATCGAAGATCCATCGATATCTCTATAGGTATAGTATATGCCAGGCATAGTGTGCCCATCTTAGAAACCTAATTTAGGGTCTCAAAATCACATCTCTAATGACCAAAGCATCCAATACACCCCTAAAATAATCTATATCATGAACCCCTCCACCTATTCCTAAGAGGGAAAAATCGTCTCTCCACCTCATAAATCCTACCCAAAATCCCATATAAGCATATCCCTCTCATGATATCCCCATCGATCATAGCATCCAAATGTGCTCATATGCCTAGTAATGTAGAACAAACCTAATGCTGATACCATACCTCTTATGGTCTTGGAACCCCCATAGCTGCTTGTAAATATAAACTAGTAACACATGGGCCCATGTAAATACTTTTAAAACACCTCCACTAGTATGTATAGAAATAAATAAAGGAACCTCTTTTTGCTTGAGTCAAGCAACATGTAGCACATCACCATTATAATCATCATCATCAGTATCCACCTAGCATCTCTATCCCTTTTGTATAATGGATTATATCTAAAGTCTCCTATATACCACCCCACAAAATTGAGGTCATCTCCATACAACAACTCCATTAAAACATCCCATTCATCCCTCTCAATATGGTAATTTTGCTCACCCCATATGGGTATCTATGTAATCCTATAGATATCCTTAGGTAAGATGGTCATCTCACCTATAGGTAGTAAGAAGTTGTTAGTGGTAGGATCTCATCTCTTGATGAACATCACTATCATTTTTTCATCCCACAACACATACTAGTAATGCATCATACCAGCAAGGCCCACCTCCTCCATATTGGCCCAATCATTTTCAGTCATCCCTTGATGAATCTCGATAAATATTTAGGGCACCCAATCTTGCATTAGGATCCTCTCCCATGCCTATAAGGATCTATAAAAACAAACTTAATTCACTAACACACTTTATCTTTCAACCTATATCATTTGACCATTACACAAATAATGACCCTTAAATATGACCTATTACCCTTATCCCTTACCATTAACTATTACTTGACCATCACCCTTATGACATTTACCAAGGGCATCCAACCTCCCTACCTTAACTATTAACCAAAACCTACTACCACTCATACACTTTCCTTGACGACTGACCTTACCATTCAAACTTACCCACTAGCACTTACCCCTATCACCCATTACCTACCCACAATCTATCCTAACAAACACTTATCTTTAACTTTCAAAAAATTCTAAATAAAATAATTTGACCATAAATGGTTAACTATTTCTATAGTCAATCACTGATAGTTAGGTAACCATCAATAGTCACTTATCAACCATCGATGGTTGATGGTGACCACTGATCCTCAGTATGAGTGATCACTGGTGGAACCTCCAAACCTTACCTTCCCATTTAACCCACCCAATGACCATAATCACACAAAACATTTCTACATATACATAGTTTACCCTACCCTCAGTACCCTACCCTCACCAATTTCAAATTCAACCTCAAATTTAACCACCAAACTACCAAAACCTAAATGTAGGTCAATCAAACCATTGGCCAAATAATCTACCACAAAGAAAAAATTCAAATACAATTGCATTTACCAAAATAAATTTACCATCTACCAATTGAAAACACTACGTACCTCATTCTTCGATTGGTGTCGAGGAGGAACTCTGAGACCTAATACCTGGCCATATACCCTACCTCACCCACCATATATCCTTATTGATCCAACCTATAACCCATGTAATCGACACGTCACCCCTCAACTACTATCAAACACCATAAAAAATCTCTCACTTAGTACCAAAAATCAAACACTAATGTCAACTTACTCAAATGAGCAAATAAGACCTCATGTAGTTCTTTTGTCTCCACCCTTTTTAGACTGATGCCTGATCATTGATGGTCAAGGTAACCATTGATGGTTGACCTCAAAAACCTAAACATCGATAGCTAACCTTTTAGGTTCTTTCCTCTAAACACAACATTTTTTTACCTATAACTAAATCCAGTGCCCATAATAGGAGATTACCTTCTTTGACAAACATAGCTAAACCAACATCAACCTTACCACTAGCTATTTTGGCCCAATAATCTCCCAAATTTTTCAATGACCTTACCTTGGTCATTTTGACCACATGAACTACATTACCAAGTTGAAAATTTTAAACTTGTGTTACCTTGCACACACCTGATGAATTTGTGTCTTCATGAGAGTACTTCATACCTTAGATACCTACAAAACCATTAACCTTATCTATAAGACTTGAGTTTACAAGTGTATCCTAACCATCACATATGATCACATGGTCCACTTATCACTTTTCCTTCTAGTACCAACATTAATTTTTACCAATAATGACAACCTATTCAATGTGTGATCTTCACTATCACACGTAGTCACACTTTATGTATATGTTTATGCTTTAGTGCCCAACCCCAACTTAACCACTTATTAAACCTACACATAATTCCATTTCACATCATCAACTCCTAGTTTGAGGGGGAACACCTCCTCCCATGCTTGAGGAAACCAAACATTTGACTTTCACTCGATTTTTAATTTTCCACTTGCTAATATAAACTACATAACAAAAAAGGTCAAAATATAGACATTGGAAAATTATACACTATGGTTCCAAGTTTTGAAACACCCCTAGACTCCCTTATGGACAAATCCTAACCTTTCAATAATAAACCAAACCTAAGTCAAACTAACAGACCTTGACCAAACTTTACCTTTAACCCTCAACCATCGATAGTCACCCTAACCATCAATGGTTAAGATTTGCCACCGATGATCAAGTTTCTACTACCTGAATAGTCAAACTCCAATTTTTTTTATATTTAGGTTGTCTAACTCATGTGCAAGTCAATCCATGAGAAATCTAAATTTAGACAGCTCATTACACCTCTTTTTATCATGTTGTTTCACCTCTTTGTCCTATAAAGAGAGAGGAGGAGAAAGTGAATCAAGGTTGAGGATCAATCAATCATTTGTATCTAGAGCTAGAGCCCCTTGCATCAGACTTATTTTTTCAAGTGTTGTTTTAGTGATCCAATGAACTAAAAAGTGCAATAGAGATCCAAAGTGTTGCTACCTATTGGCAAGAACCAAGTACCATTACTTTGCTGAAATTTATCTAGACTCCATCAATGAGTTTGTTAGTGAACTACCTCAACTATTCATCAGATCAGTAACCAATGAGCTAAGTATATATCTTCAATAAATAGTTACATTTTTCTATTTTACAATCGACCCAACCTAAACCCATATATCATAATTCCATTTTATAACTTGACCAGAAACAACCCATAGTAATTGTCAATGGTCACCCTGACCGCCGATAGTCTTCCCCAACCACCGATGGTTACCCTAACCACTGATGGTCACCCCAACCATCGAAGGTCATTGTATGACAAAATAATAGAAATTTATTTTAACCTACCAAACCTTAACCAAATCTAACTTTCTTCCCCCCACCTAATCATAGAGCCTTATCCTATTTTTTGAATCATACTCGACATATTTAACATTAGTATTGATCCACTTATTGCTATAATTAGTCAATTTTACCTATTCTTTTATCAATCACTTGTACTTAGTTTTAGTACCTCCTATTTTTTATGTAAGAATTTTATCTTTCAAAAAGTAATTTTTTAAAAGTGTGGATTGATATCCTCCAAATAAGCTCATACTTCTTGGATCTATCTCATTAGGCAGTCCACCCAACTATCTATCTGACAAACCATTTCTTTGAGTTCTTTCTTATTTGTAGGTCATTCCTCCCAAGCCAAAGAGGAGTATCTACACTCATCTAGATAAACATTCACACATCATATCAGGGTTGTCTACCACACCCTTCTCAAGTTTCTTTTCTCTTCTTTTTAATAACATAAGTGAAATTTATCTGAAACATTCTAGCACACCAGGTGAGACTTTTGAGTCCTTTCTTGGGTTTATAGTTGCATCTAGGTGCTTTCTTATTCTGATCTTTCTTCTCATATAATGAAACCAAAATTTATTTTTGGGCTTAAAATTGACTACATCCATTGCTTTCTTGCTTATTTTAGCTCACATAGCTAAATTAAAGAAAAGTAATTCAATTGTAGCTTCACTCTTGTCACACACAAGACCAAACCACTCAAATATAGTCAAGCATCAAACATTGACATAATCAACTTTGTATGTTGCTCTGCTATAAAAGGAAATACAATTGAAGAAATCACACTTTCTTCTCACACCTCTCAGATGTATAGATCTCTTTCCCTCAAGATTTTTCTCTCTTACAATTACAACCAATTCAATCCTTGAATTGTCTACACTTTTTTCTCTTACAAGCTATGAAGATCTAACCCTATTATATAATACTAGGACTCATGAGCTATGCATTCTCCACCGTTAGATACACCTCTTAATCAAAGGTTTAAATTAGTCCTACCAAAAATGGAAACATGGACTCAATACTAACATTTACTCTTTTCATGCAAACAATCTGTTCTTCCTCAAAAATAGACTTTTGAAATGCACAGGTGACTGATGTCGGTCCCTGTCTGTCTGCATATGACCGACATCGGCCGATTCATAACTGACATCGACAACTTCTGGTCAACTCCTGATCGATGTTAGAGACTGTGTGACTCCAACAACCTCTGCATTTGCTTATCTGGTGAAGCTTTTAGCTCCACAACTCAACAATAGCTCAACATCCCTCATCATCCTTAGTCATACTCTCATCATCCACAATAACTCCCTCATTAGCCCATCATGGAATTTAGATAGTACCTTATCATCGTGGTTTGAATCAATACACCTTAGAAGGACCCCAGAGAGATCCTTCCTAAATAATACTCTATCAACCAAAACATAAGGGAGAGATTAGAGCCTGAAGTACCTTCTTTTGGTCTTATCAAGACTCTGTGGGCACTCAATAGTGCGAAGGAAATGCCTCAAGTCCAATGTCCAGTCCTTTATGATAGCTAGTTCTTTTGTAGTGGCTTCATCATGAATTAGCAAGCTGTCTTCCCTTTTTTACTTGAAGTTTGCAGCAAGTTGTTCGCACAAACCTCTTCCCCTCACTAGCTTGGTGATCTTGATGTCTAGGTCATACTCCATCACTTTGGTGATCCACCCTGCTCTCTTCTCATTTAGGTCTTGATTGGTGAATAAATCCTTGATAGTAGGATGTGGGACCATGAGGTGACTCAAATAATGTCATTACCTAAAAATCACCTTTCCTAGTTATCTTACTTGTATTTCATCACTAAGGGGATAATCAACTCAGCTCTTTGGTTGAATATAATCTCTGGCAATCAATATATCTTGGCTAAGCACCCAACACCCTTATCATTGTGGTGTGTGAAGTGAGGGGGTATGCCCCAATATCAGTCCACTTACTAATTCTAATATAGACCCCTTTGAGAGCCTAAACACAACTTGAAACCAATCATAGACTTCTTTTCTATTACTCACTCTACAATCCAAATTTAGTCACACAATCCTTAAATCTTAAGGCATAAGCCACAAGAGAGACTAAAAAGAATATTAATATTTAAACATGCTTTAGTGTGTGTTTTATTTCCTTGAATTTTCTTTTCTTCTCTTTGTTTGAGTTGTGAGATTGTTTGCATATTTTTCTCTTCCTTACTTACATGGTTTTAACTAGGCAAAAACTAAGAAACCAAGAAAATTAGGACCCACCAACTAATCATCTACTTTCCTCTTCCCCTTTATCCATGCAGTACATATTAGATTCAAAGAGTTCTCCCTACCTTTTTAGAATTCCTACCATCCCTCATATGGTTGCCCAAGGTGATGCAAATTTCTCCACCTTTATGGATAACAACCCCATATCCCTCTACAATTACCTTAACACCATATCCCACCATGCCCCTTATTCAATTCCATCTATTTACCAACCCTATGACATGCCATCCCACTCTATGGGTGACACTTTTTTATCCACCCAACCTCTAGTCATCTAGGTATCATCCTCTACTAATAACCCCACTGATACTACCATTCAAAACCAACCCACTCAACCAATAAACACCCAATCACCTTCTTCACCAAAAAATAATCATCCTAGTATAGGATCAACCTAACCCTTGGGCACTGACACCTCCCTTACTAAAGGAGTACCCTCTACTAGTGCCAACACCATACCTATTGCTTACAACCCACCCACCTCCACTCCATTACAGAACTTAGTGATTCCCATACCTTTCACCCTTCTACCCTTTAGTATTAAAGTGACCACCTACCCTATATCTACTAACTCAACCATATTTCCTACCCAACCTATGTTAATGTCTCAAAAAGATCCCATCGCACAAAACCTAAGCTACATCCCTAATCCACAAGGTTATGTACCTCTACCTTCCACCAAAATGCCTATCTCCAAATAGGCATATATGGCATCAGCCTAACCACACATGACCACATATAAATATGGGGCAACCTCTCAATCCCCCACCAACTATACATATGTCACATCTACCTAAAACTAACACAACTTACCTTACAACTATGGGGGTGCACAACTCCAAATTGACCTTGTATAAATTTTAATGGACAAAATGACCACTTAGAGTCATCCATTTCTAGAGCTCATTATATTTTATTAGATGACCAAATATGTAATGAACCAATTCATCCATCCATCCCCATTCGACCATACCCTCTTCAATGGAAACTTCTAAATTTTTTAAAGTTTCAAAGTAAGAAGGATCCCTAACAATACCTAAGAGCATTTAGGCATTCATGTTATATGATTTTCTATGATTATGATCTTCTTATTCCTACCTTCCCCATGTCTCTATCTGGTCTAAAACTAAATTGGTATAATGCTATTATAAATCACCCCCTCTTTTCTTTTGTCTAACTAGCTCAGATTTTCTCAAATCACTTCTCCATCAACATCTCTAAGAAAGTCTCCATCACTAATCTCTACTCCATTTGGAAATTTGATGATGAATCCATTACTAACTTTATGTCCCATTAGAGAATTCTGATAAACCAACTCTCCTTCTATCTACCCCAACTTAAATTGATTAAACTCTTTGTCTGGGCCTACATCAAACACATCTCCTCTACTTTACGGGTCCAAACCTTTAGGACCTTTGATGAATCTTTCACCATGGAAAAAAAACTATAAAATGTGGCCATTAATGAGAGGAAGTTGAAATTAAGAAACAATAATTCCACCTTCAAAATAAATGAAACCCCCTCCTCCAAACCTAGCAATCAAACCATCACTAACTCAAAAAATAAGCAAACCATGAATGCAGTTGTAATTAAGACCCACCTTCCACCTATTATTAACTAATATAACTCTTCTAATTCCTCAAATAAAAATACTAGGAACCAAACCACAACACCCAAAAATAATTTACTCCACTTGGAGATTCATATGCTTTAGTTTGGGAAAAAATTTAAAATACAATATCATACAAATTCCCCTCATCAAACCTCCACAAAAATTTGATTCTTCTCATCCTGAACCTAGTTGGTACAAAGAGAATGAATTTTTTGCCTTCCATCAAGTCATTAGACATGACATTAATAGATGTTTCACCTTCAAGAATGTTATCCAAAATCTCATTGACAAGGGGTAACTTATGTTAGATAACCCCAATGCACCCCCAAACCAATCACTTAACATATTTATATAACAATTTCCCAACCATGCTTCTTCTAACAATGGAAACAAAACAAAATCCTCTCATACCCATGATGCCCATACTATCAATATGGTTCCTTGTGAACTCATTATTGAGAAAAGTGTTGACCAAATCACCTCTTCCCCCACTCCACTTATTGAGGTAGTGGAATCACCAACCTCTCCTTTGGTATGCACATTAAAAGAGGAGACCCTTCCCACTTCATTTTCCTCAATCATAAAACAGTTCATGCTTCCTTTAGTAATCACTCCTAAGGAAGAAACCACATTGCCTACACATCCCAATGAGGAGTCACTTTCTTAGATATTGGAACCTTTTAATTAAAAAAATGATGAGGTAATTATTCCTTCCCCTTAACCCCTGAGTTTATATTTTGAGTCCACTAATGAGGGATTTAGACCCATCTATAAACCCTTCTCTAGACTAGTTAAAAATTTAGAATTCATATCTAATCCCAGCCTAGATCAAGCCATCTTTGGGAAACAACTTGGACTCTTGTATAAAACCAAACAAGAGCCCTTTTTGTCAATATAACCTACCCTTTCCCTTACCAAATCCAGTATCGCCACCACCCAATGATTGAACACCTATGCCCATAAAACCATAAAAACACCATCATACCTGTTGTCCCCAAAAAATGTCACTCATTTTTTGGGACAACATATGAACTATTTTGGTCCTGCAAGACAAAAATTGTCTCTTCCCTTTTCAAAATTCATTCTGTGCATTCAAATTCTCCATTCTTCAAAGCTTTTCAGAAATCTACAGACTCTATAGGCTCATTTATATGGACTCTGCAGGTTCATTTCTACAAGTTCATTTCTACAGACTTCAAGGCCTCAAAACTACGGACTCTATAGGTAGAAATTCTACAAAATTGAATCTACAAACTCTACAGGTTAGTTTCTATGGACTCCATAGGAAAGAATGGGTTCAACGGGTTCAATTGGTTCAAAGGAGTGCCTGAAAGAAAAAATCTTGAGAGCGGAAGCTGCCAAGTGTCGGCATCCACATTTCAAGCTTCTTTCAATAAGCTTCTCTCAAAGTCCCATAGAAAGCACCAAGTGGCAATAGCAAAAGGTTGTAGTTTGTTTCTAAAAGTAAGTAGACCTTACCATGTGTCCCTGGTAAAACTCAGTGTAAATTTCCAAGTGTCAACATCCATAGTTTCTTCCTTTTGCTCCATTATTGAGTAGGGACTATGGTGGGCAGTAGGTAATTTGCCAAAGTCAAGCAGAAGCTACCAAGTGTCATCTTTTGGGACACAGTTTCTAATTAAGTTTCAAAGCAACAAACCTTTGCCACATATCTTGTTCTAGCTCAGTGAAGCATGATAAGTGCCAACATCCACACTTCAAGGTTTTAATAAGTTTCAAAGCTTATTTCAATAAGAATTTCTCTCAGTTTCTAATAGAAGCTGCCAAGTGTCATCTACCAAGACCCATTGTAATTTGTTTCTAATAAGTAGTGGAAGTTGCCATGTGTCTTTTAAAAAGCTCATCAAAAGCTAACAAGTGTCAACATCTATAGTTTCTTCCTTTTAATTCTTTGTTTCATAAAGACTATGGTGGGCCCCGAGTGAGTCATTAAAACACATAGAACTCACTAATTGTCATGGTCTACATGAATCTGAGTGAGTCCCAAATGTTTCTATATGTTTTTAAAGCTCAGTGGAAGCTGCCATGTGTCACCTTTTACAAGACTCTCAAAGGTATTCAAAGGCTTCTAAAAATAGTAGATGCTACCAAGTGTCCTCACCTATTTTAGGGAGAAGTCATTGTGTGTCACTTGTTGAGATCAGTGAAAAGTGCCACCTATCCCTGTTCCCCTTTTAAAGTAGCCAAAGCAAGCAAAAAAGACATGAATAAGTTGTTGAAGAAGATGATGGGCCTATAGACATCAAAATTTGAACATCATGAACTAATTGGTAGACTCTAGATGTCCAATGACATCCCCACAACCGTCAAATTTAGGACAACCAACTAGTCGTTGATCCTTGCAGACTTAAGCACAGACCTGAATACATTCAAAGCCCTGAGGACCAAAAGGAAGAACTATTAAGATAAGGAAGAAAATAACTAAGAAGGGGAAAAGATAGCCCAAGGGATCAAATTGTAGTAGAAATAGGGAAAGGCCAGAATATCTATTTAATAGTTATTCCAGTATCTAGAACAATCTGCAAGGTAGCTTCTTGAGCCCTTAAACATTGAAGGGATAGCTTGTTTTTCTCCCTTGGAGTAAAGTAAAAGTGGATAATTACACAGACACCAGGTGATAGACCTAATGACTCATGGCCAGGAGAAGACATTTGAGATGAATCAATATGCCATAGTTAAGGCAACCGCCTAGTTATAGCATGGCCCTCCTTGACAAAACTTAAAATGCATTCAAGGAATTGAATTCAACATGGGTTGTTTCATGGAATAAAGTGCCAGACCTTTCTTGGCTACTATATAATGTAATCTCTTGGTTTGTTTTAAAGGGATCTTTCTATTACCAAAAGCAAAACTCTACCCAAATTGAAAGGCATTACTGAGACTTTGAGCTCAGATTGTTCATCATATTTTTTTGTTTGAATCAGAAAGCAAGTTACTTTCAGACTTTGTGCTATTATAGCTTGTATCATTCTAGGAGATTGTTCTTATGTCTATTTCCTAAATGTATTCTTGTTTATGCAATTTAACAAGTAGAACTAGTGGAAGTGATAAGGAAGATGTCCTGAAGCCAGTTACTTTCAGATTTTATGCTGTCATAATTGTTTTTAGTGTGTGTTTATTTTTTGTTCCTATGTGAAGGACCTTGGGATGACTTTTTGCCCCCATTTTTATTTATTTTTCACTCTTAGGCAGTCAAGGTGGAGACTTTGAGCTACATCTTATCCTGTTACCAATCACTTATCCTACCTGAAAGAACTCCTACTATCTCCTGTAAGAACACTTCTAAAAGAAGAGAAATGCCTTCAATGTTTTCACTAGGATTTTTCCTTTGTCTATGAGCATCATCTCTGAAAGAAGAGAGATGGATGGTGTATACTACCCTTGAGTGTTATTTTCTACATATATATATATAGCTCCTCATAGTTATAAGGGAACCTCCCCTTGATGAGAGGAGAGATTTTTCCCCTTTTGATGTGGTAAACCCACACATCTGGATGACCAATCTACCTATGTTGTGGTTGAATAGACCTATTTTTCTCATCAGTATGCTAGTGACAAAATATTCACCCAACAGTTTTTGGAGACTCCGTTGGGGATGTTATGTGCAATCTGAAGCCTCAAGCCTTAGATTGAAGTAGTTCCTATCCTTATCTATTATATACTCTGGCGAATCTCATCTAGGTCTTACCCATCATCCATTTGTATCCTTATCCATTCTCATTATATAATCTAGTTTGCAAACTAGATCCACCAGAGAAGAACAATAGTTTGAAGTCTCAAGCTTCAAGCTGAAGTAGGTCTTACTCTTTTCCATTTTTGTCCTACAATCTGGCAAATCCACATTATACTAGAAGTTAGAAAGGTCAAGGTGTTGTTGACTCTAACTTTGAGTTGGTAAAACAAGGAAATTTTGATTTGCTTCCTCCATAACCTCAAGTTCAACAATCCAAGAGTGTTCCTCCCATCTGTACCAAGTCACCCATATAGGGTAGAGCTTCTTTTTCTACTGTTAGCAGAGCATTTCCCATACATACACCACCCAAATTTTTTATCCCCCTTTTTCATAATCCAATCATGGCTCAAGGCCCCTGGGGTAACTCTTTTGGTCCGATCAATCTAAATCCACCTTTACATGAGCTTCCACGTAGTTCAAGGAAGAATTTCCCCAAATTCTTTGGTGATGGGAAATTTCATCTTAATGAACATATTCTAGCCTTTAGCATAGCCTATGGCATAATTAGAGTGGAGTATGAAGACATAACAATAAGGCTATTTGTGGAAACACTACAAGGCACTACTACAGACTGGTTCTACCATCTGCAGGCTCAGTCAGTGACTAATTAGGACACTCTCAAAGCTAAATTTGAAGCCAAGTTCAAGCCTACAGAAGATGTGCATGCCTTACTGGACTAGCTCACATAGATGAAGAAATAACCTCATGAACGTATGAGGAATTTCATAGCAAAATTTGACAAGTTGAGGAATAGGATTCCTATTATTTCCCAGCCAACACCTGAGAATCTCAAGTGCTTCTTCATCAACTCAGCTGCCTGAAGTGAGTTTCTTGCTAAGATAGGCTGGCCACATAGACCTTGCTACTGCTCAAGATTTGGCTACTGATGTAGAAGATGACCTTATCTTGGTAGGAAAGATAAGGAGAGACCCTAATAAAGGTAAATCCTCTTCATCTTCTGAATACTCATCTACAGTCACCACTAACCCAATGGTGCAAAAGCTAGCAAATGAAGTGCTAGCTCTCAAAAAATAAATGGCACAAGGAATGCCATCCACTCCATATAAAGATGTACCAAAGAGGACATTCCCTAATACATCATATCAAGGCAATGCTTCCAGGAATCAAGGATAGCTAAATCACCTTCCTCCCCATGGGGGAACCTTGCCATTGAAGCACCTCTAACTAATTCAGTAGTTGGATATGGTGAGGCTAAATTAGATTTCTCCTTCTAGCCTGAATTGAAATCTAAAAATAATGCTAATCTCTTCATTGAAGAAGAAGAAGAATTAGCTGGTGAATCCAACATTGGTTTCCTAAATTATCAGGATGAACCCAAAAGTGAAGGTAAAGTAGCTAAAGGATCATATGCTATTTTCACACTATCCAAGAACCAGTCAGCCCAATAAGCTAATAAAGAAAAGATAGAGGAACACCCATAACTAGTAGTTTCAATTGCTAAGTGAGGAACCACTCTACCTTTCTAGCCAAAGGACCCAGTGATTTCAAGAAAGGTAAGTACACCAAATATCCCTGCACCTTCTACTTTAAATTCATAATCCAGTCCTCCCCCTCCCAAAAATTAAAAAGATGAGCTCCCATCCTCTATTCCTAATCCAGTTTAGACATTTGAAATTATTGATCATATAAATAAAACCAAAATTCAAATGTTTGAATTTGAATTCTTACAGTCCAACCCTAATTAGTTGGATAAATTAGTTCAATGTGTAAAGAACCAAACCATCCCAACAAGACAAGAAGCTAAAAAGGTAACTCATGATACCCCAAGGAATATGTCTATCCCAAACAACCTTGCCATTACTCCTCCTACTATCCCTAAAAAAATAGAGCCTTTCTATGTTTTTGTGTTGATAAACGGTCACAAGCTAAGCAATTGCATCATTGATTTTGGTGCTTCAGACAATGTCATGCCTGCTAAAGTGGTAGAATCTCTTGGTCTCACATTGACCAAGACATTTGGGAGATGTTTCTCCATGGAGAACAAACAAGTCCCACTGTTGGGCCAAATTAAGGACACTCAATTTGCATTTGTGGCTTTCTCAGACAAAAGAATCAAGATGACTGTCTTGATGGCCGATGTTCCAACATCATACGTCATCCTTTTTGGCCAAATTTTTTGCAAAGATGTTGGTGGTGATTTGAGCATGGACTTATCTGAGGTGAGAATCCCTATCAAAGGCATCATAAAGAGGCTACTTCCTAAGAAATAAGTGAAATACAAGGTTACTCAGACATTAGTGCTTGAATCTCAAATTCTATTTGAGTCTTCAGGCATGGGTAACTATTTCTTAACCAAAAAAGAAGCCCATGAAACACCTAATGAAACTTAAAAAAATGACAGTCTAAAAATACCTTCATATGGGACAATAAAAAGGATAATAGAACATAATACAAATGTAGAAGAGTCCCCCCTTCTAAGCAAAGAGAAATCTAAGGAAAAATCAGTTTCAAATGAGGTATGGATGCTAGAATTTGATGGTAGTTGTTCCTCTACTGGTTTAGGAGCTAGGATTGTACTGATATCTACTCATAGAGATATCTTTCCCTCTTCATATAAGTTACAGTTTAGCAATACCAAAAACACAATTGAGTATGAATCTCTTTTACTTGGATTGAAGGCTACTCGAGACAAAGGCATCAAACTCCTTCATGCCAAAGGAGATGCTGAACTAGTGGTTTGCCATGTGAGAAATCTATATCAAACTAAGAATGAAAGATTACACCACTATCGTAATCTAGTCTAGGATCATATTGAAAACTTTGATGCTTTCAGCATCTCTATAGTTCCCAGGGAATTCAATGATAGACCTGATGCACTAGCAGTTTTAGCAACTCTCTTAGTTCCTCACCCAGACTTCAAAGGAGATAGGTACACTATTGAGCTAGTATTTCAGCCAACTATGCCTGATAATGCTAGTCATTGGTAGGTGTTTAACAATGATAGTCAAATCATTGCCTTTTTGGAGAAAAAGGATAGCTTTGAATGGCTTCATTTTGAAGGCAGTGAACCTCAAAAGCTTGAACTAGCCCCTGAATCAAGTTCAAGCATGGATGAAGAGTTCCTGCAACTTAAAGGGAATAAGATTCCCAAAGGCCTGGCTTCCCTTGAGAAACTATTTGACAAACATGATAGATTCATCAAACAACAACAAACGGATTCAAGCTCCTTCTAGGAGTTTGACCAAGTAAATCTGGGAACCAAGGAAGATCCCAAGATGGTGAACATTAGGAAATGTTGTACTCTTGAGGAAAGGTTCAAGTTCACTACTTTGTTCAACAAGTACATGGATGTCTTAGCTTACTCCTATGAGGACCTGAAGTCACTCTAGCCTGATGAAATTTGACATGACATTACTCTCAAGGCTAATTTGGCACCATATAGGCAAAAGTCTAGGTAGTATAATCTAAAAATATCAAGTACCATTTTGTCTGAGATACAAAAAATGCTAAATGTGAGGATAATCTTCCCAATCCATCATTCCACATGGATTGCCAATATAGTACCTATAAGGAAGAAAAATTGCAAAATTCACCTCTATGTGGATTTTAGGAATTTAAATCAGTCATCTTTGAAGAATAACTATCCTTTACCAATCATGGATCAAGTACTTCAGATAGTGACTAGTTCAGAGATGTTATCAATGCTAGACGACTTCTCAGAATATAATCAAGTTGAAGTTCGTGAGGCAGACTAGTATAAGACTACATTCACCACACTTGGGGCATCTTTGCCTATCAGAGAATGCCTTTTGGCTTGATTAACGCTGATGCCACTTTTCAAAGAGAAATGGACCTTGAATTTAAGGATGAAATGGGTAAGTTCATTATAGTTTATCTTGATGACTTGACTATCTTTTCTAAGCATCACTTAGATCATGTGCGCCACTTGTAACAAGTGCTGGAATGCTACCACCAAAAAGGCATTTCTTTAAACCCCAAGAAGTTTATTTTTGGGGTAGTGGAAAGAAAAATTCTCAGACACATTGTGTCCAAAGGAGGCATAAATATTGACTCAGATAGAGTCAAGTCCATCTAAGAGCTCAATTTTCCTACAAGTAAAACTACAGTTCACTCTTTCTTTTGAAAGGTGAATTTATTAAGAAGGTTCATCCTTGAGTTTGTTGAGAAGACTCACCATATTGTAAATATGATGAAGGGAAAGGTTATTTTTAGCTAGACCAAAGAAGGCAAATTGGCATTCTGAGATATCAAAATAGCTATTGCCCATGCCCTAATTCTAGTTTGTCTAGACTACAATAAGGAATTCACCATATATAGCTATGCTTCCAAACACACACTTTTAGCAATTCTAGTTCAGTAGAACCAAGAAGATGTGGAGTCTCCTATTTCTTTCATGAGCTATCCTCTCAAAGCTCATGATTTGAAATATTTAAACATGGAGAAGTATGCTTATGTAGTGGTAAAGGCAGTGAAACATTTTTGCTTCTACATCCTGAATTCACATGTCACTGCCTTGGTTCCTAATACCATGATTAAATCCATATTAACCCATCAGGAGTTTGGGATGAAAAGAGGTAATTAGATTGCTAAATTCTAGGAGTTTGATCTAGTAATCAAACCAACTAAGCTAGTATGGGGGAAATGCCTATGCCAATTGATTGCTAACAACAAACCAGAACAAACAAAGCATGAAGAATCAGAAGAAGAAGACACTCCAATAGTCCTCTTTGTCTCTACCATGGATGAGTGGTATTCAAGTATTGCTCATTTCCTTACTTATGGTGAGTGTTCTACTCACCTATCTTATAAAGAATGGAGAACCATCAAGCTGAAAGCTACTAATTTTATCCTTTGGGACAACGGCTTGTACAAGAGGAGCCTTGATGGAGTGTTCTTTCACTATGTGGATAAAGAGCAGCAGAACCAACTTCTAAAGTCCTTCCATAATTCAGCCTATGGAGGAAATTTCTCTACTCCTATGACTACCCATAAGATTCCGTGAGCTAGGTATTACTGGCCAACTCTCTTTCAAAAGACATATAAGTGGGTAAGAAAATGTGAACTATGCCAGCAATTTGTTGGGAGGCCCAAGTTAACTGCCCTACCTCTTAAGCTAGTTGTCATAAAGGAGCCCTTCCATCAGTGGAGAATTGATTTTATTAGTGCTATAAACCCATCTTCTAGTGATGGACATGATTATGTCCTCATAGCTATAGATTACTTTACCAAGTGGGTGGAAGCAATTTCAACCAAGCATGCTACTTCAGAAGTAGTGTGCAATTTCCTCAAAGAGAACATCATTTCTAGGTTTTGGGTCCCAACTAAGATTGTCACTGAAAATTTAGATTATTTCACTTCCCAATAGATTATTCAATTCTATTTTTACTATGGGATCACTCTCTCCCACTCTTCTGATTAATTTTCATAAGGGGATGGATAAGCTGAATCAAGCAATAAGAACTTGGTGACTATCATCAAGAAACTGGTAGATGACAACCAAAGGACATGGCATAAAGCATTGGTTGATGCTCTATGGGTAGATAGAATTACACCAAAAAGGGCAATTGGTATGTCTCCTTTCCAACTTCTTTATGGACTCAATGCTGAGATACCCATCACCCTAGAATTGCAAGCATTGATATTGGCTAAAGTAATTAAAGATCAGACATATGAAAACTCCAATTATAAGAGGATCATGTGCCTAGCTAAGATGGATGAGTAGAGAACCATGGTGTTGGATCAAATTGTTGCCCATCAAAGTCTAGTGAAGAAGCTCTTTGACTAGAAAGTAAAGAACCATGATTTTTAGATTGGAGATCAAGTCTTTTTGTGGGATAAAAGGAGAGAACGAAAGGGGATGCATGGAAAGTTTGATTCCCTTTGGAGAGGCCCATTTATTATCCATCAGCTCAATGGTGAGAATAGCTTCCTATTGAAGTATCAAGATGGCACACCCTTTTCTCTGCCTCACAATGGGCAGCATCTGAAGAACTTCAATTCTTGAAGTAATAGATAAGCTCACTTGTACATATGTATACTTGTATAGTCTTTGTTCCTATTTTGTGCTTTTCATTTTTATTTTTGGTGCCTTTCTTTTTGGTAACATGAATTTGTAGCCCAATGTCACACTTCAAGGCACTGGAGATTCTAGTCTCTACTCCCCTTAGTTGTTCCAAAATTTAAACTGAAAGAAGTTCCCCAACTGGAGCCAGTTATTGTCTCCAAAAAATGTCACTCATTTTTTGGGAAAACATATGAACTATTTTGGTCTTGAAAGACCAAAATTGTCTCTTCTCTTTTCAAAATTTGTTTTGTGCATTCAAATTCTCCATTCTTCAAAGCTTTGTAGAAATTTACAGACTCTGCAAGCTCATTTCTATAGACTCTGCAGGTTCATTTCTACAGGCTCATTTCTATAGACTTCAAGGCCTCAAAAATATGGACTCTACAGGTAGAAATTCTATAAACTTGAATCTATAGACTCTTTAGGTTAGTTTCTATGGACTTCATAGGAAAGAATGGGTTCAATAGGTTCAACGGGTTCAATCAGTTCAAAGGAGTGCCTAAAATAAAAATCTTGAGAGTGGAAGCTGCTAAGTGTCAACGTCTGCATTTCAAGCTTCTTTCAATAAGCTTCTCTCAAAGTCCCATAGAAACCACCAAGTGTCAATAGTGGAAGGCTGTAATTTGTTTCTAAAAGTAAATAGACCTTGCCACATGTCCCTGGTAAAACTTGATAGAAAGTGCCAAGTGTCGACATTCATAGTTTCTTCTTTTTACTCCATTAACGAGTAGGGACTATGGTGGGCCTCGAGTGATTTTCCAAAATCAAGCAAAAGCTTCCAAGTGTCATCTTCTAGGACATAGTTTCTAATTAAGTTTCAAAGTAATGGACCTTGCCACATGTCCTGCTCTAGCTCAATGAAGCGTGACAAGTGCCAGCGTCCACACTTCAAGGTTCTAATAAGTTTCAAAGCTTATTTTAATAAGATTTTCTCTTAGTTTCTAGTGGAAGCTGCCAAGTGTCATCTACCATGACCCATTGTAATTTGCTTCTAATAAGTAGTGGAAGTCACCATGTGTCCTTTAAAAATCTCAGTGGAAGCTGACAAGTGTCAACATCCATAGTTTCTTCCTTTTGCTTCTTTGTTTCATAAAGACTGTGGTGGGTCCTAGATAAGTCATTAAAATGTGCAGAACATGCCAAGTGTCATGGTCTACGTGAATACGAATGAGTCCCAAATGTTTCTATAGCATTTCTAAAGCTTAGTGGAAGCCACCATGTGTCACTTTCCATAGGACTCTCGAAGGTATCCAAAAGCTTCTAAAAATAACAGATGCTACCAAGTGTCATCACCTATTTTGGGTGGAAGCTGCCACATGTCACTTTTTGAGATCAGTGGAAAGTGCCACCTATCCCCATTCCCATTTTGAAGTGGCCAAAGTAAGTGGGAAAGACATGAAGAAATTACCAAAGAAGATGATGGGCCTGCATATGTCAAAAGTTGAACATCATGAACTAACTGGTGGAATCCAGATGTCCAATGACGTCCCTGCAGCTATCAAATTTAGGACAACCAACTAGCCATTTATCCTTGCAGACTTAAGCGCAAACTCAAATACATTTAAATGCCTAAGGTCCAAAAGGAAGAACCACTAAGAGAAGGAGGAAAAGAACCAGGAAGGGGAAAAGATAGCCTAAGGGCTCAAATTGTAGTAGAAATAGGGAAAGGCCAAAATATCTACATAGTAGTTATTCTAGTAGGTGGAACAATCTTCAAGGTAGCTTTTTGAGCCCTTAAACATTGAAGGGGTGGACTATTTGTCTCCCTTAGAGTAAAGGCAAAGTGGACAGCTATACAGACACCAGGTGACATACCTGATGACTCATGGCTAGGAGAAGACATTTGAGATGAATCAATATGCCACAATTATGGTAACCACCTGGTTCTATCATGGCCCTCCTTGACAAAACTGAAAATGCATTCAAGGCATTGAATGTAGCATGGGTCATTCCATGGAACAAAGTGCTAGACCTTTCTTGGCTGCTATATAATGTAATCTCTTGGTTTATTTTAAGGGAGATCTTCCTATTACTAGAAGAAAAACTCTACCCAAATTAAAAGGCATTATTGAGACTTTGAGCTCAGATTGTTCATCATATTTATTAGTTTGAATCAAAAAGTAAGTTACTTTTAGACTTTGTGTTGTTATAGCTTGTATCATTCTAGGATATTGTTCTTATGTCTATTTCCTAAATGTATTCTTGTTTATGCAATTTAACAAGAAGAACTAGTGGAAGTGATAAGGAAGATGTCTTAAAGCCAGTTACTTTTAGACTTCGTGCTATCATAATTGTTTTCAGTGTGTGTTTGTTTCTTGTTCTTGTGTAAAGGACCTTGGGATGAATTTTTGGCCCCATTATTCTTTGTATTTCACTCTTGGGCAGTCAAGGTGGAGACTTTGGGCTACATCTTAGATTGCTAGTTACTTTGTACCCTATTACTAGTCACTTATCCTACCTAAAAGAACTCTTGTTATCCCATAAAAGAACACTTTTGAAAGAAGAGAAGTGCCTTCAGTGCTTTCACTAAGATTTCTCCTTTGTCTGTGAGCATCATCTCTAAAAGATGAGAGATGGATGGTGTATCCTACCCCTGAGTGTGATTTTCTACACACACACACACACACACACACACACACACACACACACACACACACACACACACACACACACACACACACATATAGCTCCTCATAGTTATAAGGGAACCTCCCCTTGATGAGAGGAGAGATTTGTCCCCTTTTGATGTGGTAAACCCACATATTGGGATGACCAATCTCCCTATGTTGTGGTTGAAGAGACCTATTTTTCTCATCAGAATGTTGGTGACAAATTATTCACCCAACAATACCCAAACTCACCCAAACTCACTAGATCACCTTCTACCATTCTAACCAAACCCACCAAGAACCTTGGCATGTTTCCTGTCCATAACATTATTCACCTATCAATAAAGCTAGACCTAAAACCACTAAGACTATCAAACAAACCCCAAGATAAGCAAACAAATAAGGTAAAACCACTTAGGAGCCAAAAATCCAAAACTCTATTTCCCCTCTCTATTTTGGGACATCATCCCTCTACCTTAATAAAAAATCCAACCATCCCAATCAAAACCCAACCACCACTTTTGGTTACACAATCACTCTTAATTTCATCCCCACCTATTTTCACCAAGCCACCCATGGGCATACCTCATATCTCCCAACTGGCTATAAATAAATTGCTTTTCTCATGAATGTCTAGTTTAAAACTTTATAACCCCAGACCCCTAACCTCTCTACTAAAACATAAACCATCCACTAAGGAAACCCCTTCATCTAAGTATTTTACCATTAAAAACACTCTAAAAAGGTCTTCCACCCCTACTACTAAACCTAAGCCCTACACACCTCTGCCCACTATCCAAATTTTACTTGACCATCCTACAAAGGTTATTACAAACATCTTGCTTAACATTTCCACCTATCAAACCATTTGACCCACACAATCCTAAACCATCTTGGTATAGTGACAAACTAATATGTTCATACCATAAGAAACTTGGGCATGACAGAGAATTATAAATCTCTCCTAGTGATAGTCCATTAGTTTTATCATGAGGATAATTTATTATCATATGAGCCCCCTATGAGACTAACATCAATTCAAGAAATAACACCCATCAAACAAAACCTAGCTACACCTTCACCCTCACCTTAGAGTGAATAGGAATTGAAGGAATCACCTAGCCTGACTCATCCCTCAATCCATACCATTCATTTGGTCACATGATCATGAGCTCAACCAAAGGATAAGGGGAAGGAAAAGGTGTCCATTCCATCGACATATCCATATTTCTCAACCCAAGCACTTGGCCAAAACCAAGCACCCCTACTTTCAACCATGCCCAAAGTGTCGATCTTGGGACCCTCCCACTCTAATCCATATGAATCAATCCAATGAGTAGTTATAAAATAGCTTCACCAAACCCTAAAGAAGATGAGTTTGTATGAAATGATTAACACATCACCCCATCATTGCCAAAAAATGATAAAATCATTGTAATATATAGAGGTGAGGTAGAATACCCACAACCTATAGTTACCTTTATCAGATCTTTCCACATTTCTAACCTTGTTACCTTCAAGGATTTAGAAATACCTTTCATCCATTTAGATGACCTAGATCCTCCCCTCTTCTTTACTACCAATATCAACTAGACCGGGTTATGATTGATGGAGGGGATAATATCAACATCATGTCCTCCCATGCCTACAACCAACTCAAATTAATTAATAACATTATTTCAAAGACATCAATAGTTCTTTGATTATTCAATGATACCATGGCCACAACTCTAATAACTATTGTCCTTCACATTCACCTAGGAATCCTCACCTTTCTTAAGATCTTTTATGTAGTGGAAGGTGATTTTTAGTAAAACATATTATTAGGACACGCTTGGATTCATTCCATGGGTATTGTACTATCTACCCTAAACCAGTGCATCAAATTTGAGCACAAAGATCAAGTTGTTACCATACAAGCTGACCCAAACCCATTCACATAATGCAACATGACGTACCAACCCAATGACATTCTCCTTCCTCCATCCAATAACCCTTCACTAGTAAGAGATGAAGTTAAATCTTCTTCTACCACTGAAACATTCACCAGTTCATCCATTCCTTCTACCTAAATCCCCATAATAGACCCTTTGGAATCAACATTATAGCATCTTTCATTGGGGAGTATCACCTTCTCACCCTTAATGCTTTCCCTACTCACCAAGAGTATGGAAATATTGACCACCAACCTAGTTATGACCCCAATATTAGAACCATCATTCCTTTTAGACCAGTTTTCAAACCAATCTCTTCTATGGGGGACTTGATAAACCCCTTGGTACTTTTTCCACCTATTTTCCCCCTCAACCATTCACCTTCATCTTCTCCTATTGAAACAAACTAGACTTTGCCAAAATATACCTCTACAGGTGTTCCTAGAAGGGATTTGGTCTAGGTCGGTATGAACATGGGTTGCACAAGTTGATTCCAATCAAAACCTCAAAACCTCATGAAAACCATGGCCTTGGTTTCATGTCCCCTGAAAAGCAAACCAACCCATCTCCTATCACCATTATTGATGAAGACATCCCTTCCTCACCAACCCCTTCTCTATCAACAATAGAGGATTTTGACATCATACCCCTTATCATTTTTTTCCATCAACATGATCAACTTCAAATCCATAACTTATCAAAAATATAGGGTGGTCATAACGATTCCTCTTATCCTTCCTAAGAAGATAGGAGATGAATCTCCTACCATTAATACTATTCAATGTCAGGATGACAGTTTTATTCTCACTTAGCTTGGTGCACCATATTCCTCTATCCACAAATATCTTCCTCCTAAAACTTTGACTGTGTTGAATGAATCCACCATGGATATTAACTTGGGTACTTTGGATAACCCTTGCATTGTCAAAATTGGCCATTCACTAAATTCTAAATAACTTTGAGACTTCCCCTCCTTCTTACAAGACTGTAGCATTGAATTTTCTTGGTATTACAATGACATGCTAGAAATTCACCCTTCCATCTCTACCCTCAACATAGTCACCAACTATGATGCCAAGCCTATTAGATAGAAACTTCAATGAATGCACCCTCGAATATTCCTTCTTATTAATAAATATCTCTAATGTTTCCTATCTATTAATTTCATTCAACCCATTGAATATCACCAAATCCATAGGGGGGATATGCATTTATATGAACTTTAGTGATGTCAACCTTTCTTTCCCAAAATATGACTTTTATTTACCAAAGATTAACCAACTAGTTGATCTTATAGCCGGCCATGAGATGTTATCTCTTATAGATGAATTTTTGAGTAATAATTAGATCCTAATTTCTCTAGAATATCAACACAAAACTACATTCATCACCCCATGGGGGACCTTTTGCTATAGGGTCATGCCTTTTTTACTGAATAACACTGGTACAACCTACCAATGTGTTATGACCTACATCTTCCATGACTTTATTCATAAAATCATATAAGATTATGTTGATGACCTTCTTGTAAAATCCAAATGTCATAAGGATCATTTGGCCATTATTAAGATCATATTTGATCACCTCATCCATTACCATGTCCACCTTAACCCCAAGAAGTGTATTTTTGGAGTCTTGTCAAGAAAGCTCTTGGGATTTATTATCACCCTTCAGGTAATATAAGTTGATCTAACCAAAATAAAATCAATTATTGGCATGCTTCCTCCAATAAACCTCAATAAACTCCAAAAATTATAGGGGAAGATCTAACCCTTTCATCACTTTATCTCTTATCTCTCATACTGATGTTAACCCTTTCATCATCTTCTAAAGAAGGATGTATCTCTTAAGTGTAACAATGACTATTAAAAGGATTTTGATTCACTCAAAAGTACCTTTTATCTCCAAATTTCCTCACTCCTCCCAAGGATGATTGACCTTTTCACCTTTATATCTCCACCACCGACCACTCCCTAGGGGCAATTCTCACTCATCAAGATGAACAACACAAAGAGCAAGTCATCTACTACATAAGTTTCATGCTTGTAGAATATGAAACTTGGTACACCCATACCAAAAAACTTTACTTGGACTTGGTCTTCATGGCCACCAAACTCTACCACTACCTTCTCAACCACAAGACCTATGTCATAACCAATACCAACCCACTCAAGTATATTCACTTTAAGCCATACCAAAACCAATGTATCTCTAAGTGACTCATGCTTTTAGTTGATTTTGAACTTGATTTTTTTATTTGAAATAAATCAAAGGGTAAGTCACTGCTAACCAATTAGATTATGCACCCCTAATAGATGATCAACCTCCTCCGTTTGAGTTTCTTGATGAGTCCATTGCAACCCTCTCTTAGGTAGACTTCACCTATGAAGTAACCATGTTATTTGATGGATAAAAGTTTCAACCTAGTGGGGAGTTGGCATTATCCTTATCACCCTTCATGATAAATCAAATTGTGTTAGCCTTGGGAATCAAAATGATCAACATTTTTGGTGACTCTCAACTTATTGTAAATCAAATCAATGGCTCTTATCAATGCAAAAATGATGGTTTTCAATAGACAAAATAATTATCTTACATACTCTTAGCCTCATTTGAACACTACCATATCAAAGCCACCCCATAATCTATGAACAAGTTCATCGATACCATGGATTCCCTCACTTTTTAGATCCCATCAACACCTTTTGACTCTAATATATCTATCATTATCCACAAACATGCCCAACCCTCCTATTTCAAATCAAAATATCCCACTATCTTGAATGTGGAGGAGACCTAACCTAACCTTTGGTATTAGTAGGCCTTTGACTATCTTAACCTTGACCTCATTCCTTCTAGTATTTCTAAAAATTCTCAAAGAACATTTCTCTAGAACACCTCACGTTATACCATACTAGGGGGATTATTTATAAACACATCTTTGATGGTCTCCTCTTACATTGCCTATGTAGTCATGAAGATTCTCATGATATTAGGTAAACACATGATGGGATCTATAGGGGACACTTTAATGGCCTAGCCATCACTAAACACATCTTTTGTATTGGCTATTACTAGCCTACCCTTAATGAAGACTGATATGATTATGTGAAAAAGTGTATTAAGTGTTAACCAAATGCCAATTTCCATCATGAACCTAGTCATAATATTCATGTATACATAGATTTTTTTCGCTTTTCACAATGGGGTTTAGACCTTATTATTAAAATTAACCCCCATTCTTCACAATGACATCATTTTATCATCACTACAGATGAATATTTTACCAAATGGGTAGAGCCCATTCCTCTTGTCTCAACCAAAAAATAAAAGATTGTTGACTTTATCAATCATCATATTATCTATCATTTTGGTGTCCCTCACAAAATTATCACCAATAATGGAAAATATTTTTAAAATAAACAAGTCTAAGGTCTTTGTGATGCATTTAACATCAAGTTAAGTTTCTCTTCACCCTATCATCCTCAAGTGAATGGATATGAAAAAGCCTTTAACAAAACTCTCAACAACATGCTAACTAAAATGGTTAATGTATGAGGTCATGATTAACACTTACATATCCCCTTCACCTTATGGGAATATTGTACTAGCATTCAAACCCTTATAGGTGCTATCCCTTTCTCTCTAGCTTTTGGAGTAGAGATTGTCTTGCCTCTCAAAGTAAAAATTCCTTTTCTTCACATATCTATGTAAGAGCTCAATTTTGAAGATGATTACTATCAATAACATTTAACATAACTTGAGCTACTTGATGAGTGTTGTTTAGCTGCTCTCACTCATCTTTATGTCTATCAAGAATGCATCAAATGTACTTATAAAAAACACCTTAAAGTGAAAGAATTAAATATTGAAGACCTCATCTTAAAGTAAAATAAACATGTCATCAATATGGAGAAAATCAAGTGGGGCAAGTTTTCTTTAAATTGGCTTGGACCTTATATCATAATGCACAAGTATAAAGCAAGAGCCTACTAGTTATCCTATCTTGAGGGAAACATAGAAGCCTAATCCCCTTATTAATTTGCATATGTGTCCTTTATTTTGTTAAAAAGAATCAAAGTCACCTTTTTTATAACTTAAGCTCATCCCCTACATTCAAACCACCTTCATCTCCTTATTTTAGGGGTAACCAATTAAAATTGAATCATGTGATTATCCATCACAATCATAACCTAATCTTGAATAATGGGTACCATGGATCTACCCATGGCATGATTCTCAAGGTACTTTCTACCCCTTTACTAGGATGGATTCTTGTGGTCATTATTACCTAAATCTCTTTCACACCTACTCAATATTCTTATGCTTTGAGTTTTTCCTTCATAAAAGGAGAAACTTTAAGCCTATATAAATAAGTCTATGTCAAAAAAATTAAAATCAAAGTCACAACCAAAAATAATCATGGGTCATTCCTAGTATTCATAATTTCTCCCTTAAAGGAAAACTACCAAAATCATATCCAAATTACTCAAAGTATGGTAGACTTCTCCCTTGAAGGATATATACCAAAAGCATTAAACAAAGCACACAATATTAGACCACTCCCTTGAAGGATAGAAAAGTAAATAGTTTGTCAAAGCATAGAAATTTATTAGAAGCTTCCCACATCAATAAGCTTCCTAAAGCTTCCCAAATAATAACAAAATAGGAAAATACCCATTATCAAAAATCAGAAAAAGCAAATTAATTTTGAAAGCCACAATTGGTTCTCATGAGTAGACTTCCTGTACTGATCAGTCTACATCTTATATGACATGGACTTATTTATATTGGCTCTTTGGTAACCTCCAGAAGAGGTATGTTAGTCTCATAAGAAGGTTCCATATTCATCCATCTTGCATTTATACACTATAAGTAAGGGATATATGAGCTCACTTGACATTATGTAATCAAGACAACTTTTTAACCAACTAACGAATGCTAACACAAAGAATTTGAAGGGTTTATATTCATTAAGATAATCAAACTTTAGTTTGTATTATTCCTTTCCAAATAATAATCATTGTGCCCTCTTTTTATCCTCTCATACTAGTTGATATATTTACTTAAACATCTGTCTCTTGATTATCTTCTATTTCAAACATCTAATTTTGTTATTTTACTTACTTTATGTGATTCACTTTAAAACAAAATGACCATAATCATAACCAAATCACATAACATCATCATCAAAATCCATAACATCAACATCATATTAACATTATAACATCCATGAACAATGAGCAATAAAACTATTTTCACTACATGTCTAAATCTAAATGAGGAAGCATATACTCATTAAATTTCAGCATAAACATCATCATATCAATGTCATAAAAATGATCATCCCAAACATGAAATTAAATCACTGCATCCATACACAACATCATTAAGAACCATTATCATAAATGTCATAAACATCATCCTATTCATTAACACACATCACATTCTCATCATAATCACATGAGATAACTTCAAATCTATAACCAAACATTATCATAAACATGAATAAAGGGACATATCATCACATGTCTATCTAAGTGAGTCTACATTCACATCATCATGATCATAACCATAATCAATATAACATCATCACTAATCAACTTAAACATCATAACCATGACCATAATCCATAAAATATATGTCTCATAAATAAACATCATCATTTATAATAGTATACATATCTCTCTCAAAATATACATCTAGCTACATCAACTCACAGGCTGGTATCAAAACTCATATACACAATAAGTATGATGTCTCCTAAATAAACTAATAACCTGAGGCACTCATACTTATTAGTGCACCACTACCTCTTGGCACACAACTACCTCTTAGTACACCACTACCTCTTAATGCACCACTACCCCTTGAAGCCTATCCTCCTATACCTGCATAGCCACCTATAGATGTAGCCCACTAACCTGATGTCATTGTACTTCACCACCTATAATCCCAACCCTATACTAACCCCATTAGATCTCATCAAAATAATTCTTGAAGACTATGGCCTCATAATATTTCAATTCCTCCATAGTCACTATGTATCTTTGTATAAGGATAGTCCCTACTAGTGCCACCATTATTGGTACTCCACCCCCTACCTACTAGAGAAAATCTCACTCCTATGTCACCAGAGGTAGCATAGCTCTAACCTGATCTCTCTCACATGTGACATTAGCCAATTGACCCTATACTACTATTAGTGATACCTATAATGTTGTCATGGAATCCTATGCCATGACTAGTGTTGTTGGGTCCTAATCTTTCTTACCAATCACTATCTACATATCTGGGTCAACTCCCTATCCCTATGCCTACTGACCACCTCCACTAGCTAAGTCAACATCCATAGCCTTTTTACCATTATTATCGCCATTGATATCAGTTATAACATATATTTCCTAGTATCATGTAGGGTAACCATCCATAATGCCTACATCATTTATCTCTATACTCAATGGTATCTCTTTATGGTCAAGGAATATATGTACTAGCTATGGAGTGGGTAGTAATAACTCTACATCATCCCTTTTATACCACTAGAGTACTTTAGGGATACCCTATACCAATTTAAACTATAATTGCACCCTATCAAAATGTATCAACTCTATCTCACCATCCCTCCTACCAAAGATCCATCGATAGATATATAAGGACAATATATGCCAAGCATAGTGCACCCAACCTAAAAACCTAATGTACGGTCTCCAAATCACATATCTAATGACCAAGGCATCCAATACACCCATGAATAAGTCTTTATCATGAACCGCTCTACCTTGTCCTAAGAGGGAAAAATCATCTCTCCACCTCATAAATCCTACCCAAAAGCCCATTTGAGCATAACCCTCCCATAATAGCCTCATTTGTCATAACACCCAAATCTTCTCATATGCATAGCAATGCAAAACAAACCAACATTGATACCATACCTCATATGGGCTAAGAATCCTCACAACTCCATATAGATCTAAACCAATAACATAGGGGCCCATGCTAACATTATGCAACCCAAAACTATCTCCACTAATACCCCTATTAACAAATAAGGGAACCTCATGTTACTTGAGTCAGGTAACATTTAACACATCACCACTATCATCATCATCATTAGTCATATATTGTCTCTTCCCTCTGGTATAATGGAGTATATATAAATCCCCCTACATTCCATCTTATAAAATCGAGGTCATATCTATAAAATAGCTCCATGAAATCATCTTATTCCTCCCTTTTAATATGGTAAATTGGCTCACCCCATATAGTTAGCCATGCAATCCTATGGATATCCTCGGGTAAGATGGTCATCTCACCTGTAGGTATAAGGAAGGTGTTAGTGTAAGGATCCCATATCTCAATGAGTGTCACTATCATGACCACATCCTAGATCACATGCTGGTAGTGCATCATACCACCAAGGCCCACCTACTCCATATGGGCCCAATCATCTACAATCATCCCTTGATGAATCTTGAAAAATATTCAAGGCATCCAGTCTCACATCTGGATCCTCTCCCATGCCTTCAAGGTTCAATTACAAAAAACTTAGTTCACTGACACACTTTACCTATCAACCTATATCATTTGACTATTACATGAATAATGACACTTAACTATGACCTATTACCTTTAACCCTTACCATTAATAATTATTTAACCATCAACTTTATGACATTTACATAGGGCATCTAACCTCCCTACCTTAACTATTAACCAAAACCATCTACCACTCATACACTTGCCTCAACAGCTAACCTTACCATTCAAACTTACCCACTAGTACTTAACCCTATTACCCATTACCTACCCATCATCTATCCTAACAAACACTTAACTTTAACTATGAAATAATTCTAAACTAAACAACTCAACTACCAATGGTCAAATATTTCTATAATCAATCATCAATGATCAGATAACCTCAATAGTCAATTATTGACCATCGATGGTTGGTAGTGATAATAGATGGTGACTATGAGTAACCACCAGTGGAACCTCCAAACCCTACCCTCCCATTTAACCCACCCAATAATCATAATCACACAAAAAGTTCTACTTATACTTATTCTACCCTACCCTCACTACCCTACCCTCACCAATTTCAAAATTATCCTCAAATTTAACCACCAAACTACCAAAACCTAAACCTAGGTCGACCATACCATAAACTAAATAATATACCACAAATAACAAATTCAAATATAATTACATTTACCAAAATAAATCTACCATTTACCATTTAAAAATATTGCCTACCTCATTCCTTGACTGATGTCAAGGAGGAACTCCAGGACCCACTACCTAGCTGCATGCCCTACCTCGCCCACCTTACATCCTCATTGATCCAAACTATGGCCATGTAATCAACACTTCACCCACTCAACCATTAGAAAACACCATCAAAATTATCTCACTAAGCACCACAAAGAAAATTCCAATGTCAACTTGCTCAAATAAGGAAATGAAACCTCATATAGTTCTTTTGTCTCCACCTTTTAGGGTTAAAGTTTGGCTGTCGATGGTCAAGGTAATAACTGATGGTCCACCCTAAAATCCTAACCATCAATGGTTAGACTTTGGGTTCTCTTCTTCAAACACATAGTTTTTTCACCTACAATCAAATCTAGTGCCCATAATAGGATATTGCCTTATTTGAAAAACATAGCTAAACCAATGCCAACCTTGCCTTTGGTTATTTTAGTTAGAAACTCTCACATATTTTGTGATGACCTTGCCATGGTCATTTTGACCACACCAACTACATTACCAAATTGAACACTTTAAACCTAAGCTACTTTGTGCACACTTGACCAATTTGTGCCTTCACAAGAGTACTTTCTACTTTGGATACCCATGAAAATATTGACCTTATCTAGAAGACTTGAGTTTATGAGTGTATCCCAACCATCACATATGATCACATGGTCTATTTGTCACTTGTGTTTCTAGTACCAACCTTAATTTTTTTTACCAATAATGGAAACTTAGTTAACACATGATCTTAGTTATCACACTTAGTCACATTTTATATGTATGTATGTGCTTTAGTTACCAACCCCAACTTAACCACTTATCAAACCCATACCTGATTCTATTTCACCTTATCAACTCCCAATTTGAGTCAGAACACCTTATCCTATGATTGAGGCAACCAAACCTTTGACCTACACTCCATTTTTGTTTTTCCACTTGCTGATACACACTACATAATAAAAGGGGCAAAATATAAACAAAAGAAAACCACACACTATAATTCCAAGTGTCAAAACACCCGTAGACCCCTTTAGGGACCAAGCCTAACCTTTCAACGATAAACTAAAACTAAGTCAAACTAACCCACCTTGACCAAACTTTAAATTTAACCCTTGAGTATCGATGGTCACCCTAACCATTGATGGTTAGGCTTGACCACTAACGGTTAGGTTTTCCCCACCTAAATAGTCAAAATCCATCTTGTTTTTTTATATTTATCTCATCTAATTTGTGTATGCATTAATGCATATAAAAGCTAAATTTAGATTGTTTGTTGAAATTATTGTTAGCATTTTTTATACCTATCCTTCCTTTCTATAAAGAGAGAAGAGGAGAGAGTGAATCTAGGTTGAGAATCAATCAATCATTCATATCCAGAGTAAGACCCCCTCGTATCAGACTTCTTTTTGTAGGTATTCTTCTAGTGATTTAGAAAACCATCAAGTGCAATAGAGATCAAAGTGTTGCTTATTATTGGAAAATATCCAAGTACCATTATTTTACTAAAACTACCCCAAACTTCATCAACACATTTGGTAGCCAACTACCTCAACCATTCATTAGATCAACCACCAATGAGATAAGTATTTATCTTCACTAATTAGGTACTTTATTTTTGTTTTGAAATCAACCTAACCCAAACCCATCTCACAAAATTCCATACTATAACCTCATCCAAATAACCTTTTGTTGACCAGAACTAACACATAGTAACAACTAATAGTCACCTAACCATTGATGGTCTTCCTCAGCCATTGATGGTTACCCTAACCACCGATGGTCACCCTAACTACTGATAATCAACCCTAATATCGATAGTCATTGTGTGACAAAATAATAGCAAGTTATTTTTACCTACCAAACCTCAACCAAATCCAATTTTCTTTCCCCCTACCTAATCATAGATCTTTACCCTATTTTATGAACCATACATAACCTATTTAGTGTTAGTATTATCGACTTATTATTATAATTAGTCAATTTCATCTATTATTTTATCAAGCACTTCTTGTAATTAGTTCTAGTGCCTCTTATTATTTATGCAGGTACTTTATCTTTTAGAACTTGAATGTTTAAAAATGTGGATTGATAGCTTCCAAGTAAGCTAATGATTCTTGGATCTAGCTTGCTAGGAAATCTACCCAACTATCTATTTGACAAACCATTTCTTTTAGTGTTTTCTTATTTATTATTTATTACTCCCAAGCCAAAGAGGAGTATCTACACTCATCTAGCTCAACACACACACACAATATATCAAGTTTTTCTACCACACCCTTCTTGAGTTTCTTTTCTCTTCCTTTTAAAAACATAAGGAAGATTTCCGAAAATAAGATATTTCCTTCTCCAACAAATACAACTAAACCAATGTTAACATTACCATTGGCTATTTTGGCTTAAAACTCTCACATATTTTACAATGATCTTGCCTTGGTCCTTTTGACCATACCAACTACATTGCCAAGTTGAAAGGAAGAGAAAAGAAACTCGAGAAGGGTGTGGTAGAAAAACTTGATATGTTGTGCACACATTGATCTAGATGAGTGTATATACTTATCTTTAGATTTTTAGGAATGAATTATAGATAAAAAAACACTCAAAGAAATGGTTTTTCAGATAGATAGTTGTGTGGATTACCTATCAAGCTAGATCCAAGAAGCATTAGATTCCTTAGAGTCTGTCAATCCACACTTGTAAAAAATCAAGTTCTAAAAGATAAAGTACTTACACAAATAATAGAAGGTACTGAAACTAAGTAAAATAAGTGCTTGATAAATATTAAATGAAATTGACTAATTATAGTAATAAGTGAATCAATTGTAATGCTAAATAGGTCGAGTATGTTTCAAAAAATAGGGCAAGGATCTATAATTAGTAGGGGAAAGTAAATTGCATTTGGTTGAGGTTTGGTAGGTGAAAATAACTTGTTATTTTGTCACATAGTGACTTTCAGTGGTTAGGGTAACCATTGATGATTTAGGTAACCATTAGTGGTTAGGAAAGACCATCGATGGTCAGGGTGATCACTAGTAGTTACTATGGATTGGGTTTGGTCAAGAAAAGGTTATTTTTATGAGGTTACATAATGGAATTTTGAGAGATGGGATTTTCTTGGGTTGATTGTAAAATATAAATAAAGTAACTAATTGTTGAAGATAGATACTTAGTTCACTAGTTATTGATATGATGAATCATTGAGGCAGTTGGTTGACAAAATTGTTTATGGAATTTGGGGTAATTTTGATAGAGTAAAGGTACTTGGATGTTGGTTGATAGGTAGTATCACTTTAGATATTTATCACACTTACTAGTTTGCTATATCGTTAGAAGAACACCTACAAAAATAAGTTTGATGTAAGGGGCTCTAGTTTTAGATATGGATGATTAACTAATTCTTAACCTGGATTCACTCTCTCCTCCTCTCTCTTTATAATAAGGAAGGAGGTGTGTAACAACATGCTAACAAGAGTTTCAATGAATAGTCTGAATTTATATATTGTATGCATTATCATGCACACAAATTAGACAAACTAAATATAAAAAATCAAGCTGGAGTCTAATTATTTAGGTAGTAGAATCCTGATCATCGGTAGTTAGGCCTAATCATTGATTGTTAGGGTAGCCATCAACAGTTAAGGGTTAAATTTAAATTTTGGTTTATGGTTGAAAAGTCATGTTTGGTACCTAAGGGGGTCTTGGGGTGTTTCGACACTTAGAACCATAGAGTGTAATTTTTTAATGTCTACATTTTGCCCTTTTTTATTATGTAGTTTATATCAAAAAGCAATAAAACAAAAGTGGAGTGTGGGTCAAAGGTTTGGTTGCCTTGATCATAGGAGGAGGCGTTCCCCCTCAAATTGGGAGTTGATGAGGTGAAATAGAATTGAGTACAAGTTTGATAAGTGTTTAATTTGGGGTTGGGCACTAAAGTACAAATATACACATAAAGTGAGACTAAGTGTGGTATCTAAGATCATGCATTGACTAGGTTACCATTATTAGTAAACATTAAGGTCGATACTTGATGGACATGTAACAAGTGGACTACATGATCATATGTAATGGTTGGGATATACTCATAAACTTGAGTATTCTAGATAAGTTCAGTGTTTTTATGGGTATCTAAGGTAAGAAGTACTCATATGAAGACAAAAATTGGTTGAGTGTGCACAAAGTAGTGTAAATTCAAAATGTTCAACTTAGAAATGTAGTTGGTGTGGTTAAAATAACTAAGGCAAGGGTATCACAAAATATGTGAGTGTTTAGCTAAGTAAATTGATAGTCAAGCATCAGCCCTAAAAGGGCAAAGGTAAAATAATTGTGTGGGGTCTTATTTACTCATTTGAGCAAGTTGGCATTGACATTTGATTTTTGGTGCTTAGTGCGATAATTTTGATAGTGTTTTCTACCATTTGAGTGGGTGAGGTGTTGATTATATAGGCCAAAGGTTGGATCAATAAAGATGTAGGGTGGGTGAGGTAAGGCACACAACTAGGTAGTGGGTCTCAGAGTTCTTCCTTGATGTCAATTAAAGAATGAGGTAGGTAGTGTTATAAATTAGTAGATGGTATATTTATTTTGGTAAATTTAACTACATTTGAATTTGTTATTTGTGGTAGATTATTTGGTTTGTGGTACAGTTGACCTATGTTTAGGTTTTTATAGTTTGGTGATTAAATTTGAGGTTGAATTTGAAATTAGTGAGGGTAAGGTAGTAAGGGAAGGGTAAAATAGGTATAAGTAGAATTTTTTTATGTGATTATGGTCATTAGATGAGTTAAACAAGGAGGTAGGGTTTAGAGGTTCCATCAACTGTCACTCATAGTGATCATCAACGGTCACCACTGACCGTCAATGGTCTATAAGTGATTTTTGAGGATTGCCTAACCATCAATGGTTGAGTATTTTTATTTAGAATTTTTTTTGAAAGTTAAAGTTAACTGTTTGTTAGGCTAGATGGTGGGTAGGTGATGGGTGATAGGGTTAAGTGATAGTAGGTAAGTTTGAATGGTAAGGTTAGCTGTCAGGGTAAGTCTATGAGTGGTAGTAAGTTTTAGTTAATAGTTAAGTTAAGGAGGTTGTATGCTCTAGGTAAATGTTGTAAAGATGATGGCCAAGTAATAGTTAATGGTAAGTGTTAAGGGTAATAGGTCATGGTTAAGGATCATTGTTCATGTAATGATAACATGATATAGGTTGATAGGTAAAGTGTGTTAGTGAACTAAGGTTTTTGTTATTAAACCTTGTAGGCATGGGAGAGGATCCAGATGCAAGACTGGGTGCCCCAACTATTTACATAGATTCATCAAAGGATGATTGCAAATGATTGGGCCCATATAGAGGAGGTGTGCCTTGGTGGTAAGATGCATTACTAACATGTGTTGTAAGATGTGGTGATGATAGTGGAACTCATAAAGATATGAGATCCTACCACTAACACCTTCCTACTACCTACAGGTGAGATGACCATCTTACCTAAGGATATCCATAGGATTACATGGATACCCATACAGGGTGAGATTATTTACCATATTGAGAGGGAGGAGTAGGATAATTTCATAGAGCTATTGTATAGAGATTACCTCAATTTTATATGGTGGCATGCAAGAGGCTTTAGCTATAATCTGTTATACTAGAGGGCTAGATATGATAGTTGATTGTTTATGATGATGATAACGATGATGTGTTACACATTACCTAACTCAAGTAGTGGGAGGTTCCATTATTTTTTATTGGGGGTACTAGTGGAGATGTTTTTAGGTTACACAATATTTGTGTGGGACCTTGTGTTATTGGTTCAAATTTATAGGGAGTGATGTGGGTTATGAACCCATATGAGGTATGATATCAACATTGGTTTCTTTTTATATTACTGGGTACATGAGCACATATAGTGCTATGATTGATGGGGTTGAATTTGGAGGGATATGCTCAAATGGGATTCTCGGTATGATTTACGAGGTGGAGAGATGATTTTTCCCTCATGGGACTAGATGGAGGGATTCATGATATAGACTAGTTCAAAGGTGTACTAGATGCTTTGGTCATTAGAGATGTTATTTGGAGACCCTACATCAAGTTTCCAAGATGGGTGCACTATGCCTTGCATAAAATATCCCTAAAAATATATCAATAGATATTTGATAGGAGGGATGGGGAGATAGAGATGATACCTTTTGATAGGGTGTGATGATAGTTTTGCTTGGTATAGGGTAGCCTTGGGGTATTCCTAAGGTATAAGAGGGAGGATGAAATTTTATTACTACCTTCTCCATAACTAATACATATATTCCTTGACCATGAGGAGATTTCAATGAGGCTAGAGATAGATGATACAGGCATTGTGGATGGTTACCCTACATGATACTAGGCACTGTATGTTATAGCTAATATCAATGGTGATGATGGTTGTCAAAAGGCTATAGATGTTGACCCTACTAGTGGAGGTGGTTAAAAATCAAAAAGACAAGGAGTTTACCTAGATATGTAGGCTATGATTAGTTAAACTAATAGGTATGAGTGGCACTAGCTATGGCACAAGCTTCTGTGATAGTATTACAAGCATTAGTAATAGTAGTGTAGGATCAGTTAGATACTATCACAAGTGAGAGAGATCAAGTCAGAGCTATGTTAGCTCTAGTGACATAGGAGAGAGATTATCTCTATAAAATAGGGGTGGAGTATTAGTAATGGTGGATTTAGTAGGGACTATCCCTATATAGAGATACATAGCAACTATGGAGGAGCTATAGTATTATGAGGCCATAGTCTTTAGGAATTATCTAAATGATCTCCAATGGGGTGAGTACAAGGTTGGGATTATCGGTGGTATAGTTATAGTGATACGAGGTTAGTAGGCCACATTTATAGGTGTCTAGGTAGGTATAGGAGGATAGGCTCCAAGGGGTAATGGTGCCCCAAAAGGCATTAGTGTACTAAGAGTTAGTGGTGTACTAAGAGGCAGTGGTGTACAAGGAGGTAGTGGTGCCTCAGTTCTTAGTTTGTTTATGAGACATTATACTTTTTATGTATATGATTTTTTATATCAGCCTACGAGCTAATATAATGATATGTATATTTTGAGAGAGATATGTATATTATTATACATGATGATGTTTATTTATGAGACATAAATGTTTTATGGCTTATGGTTCATGGCTATGATGTTTTTGTTGATTATTTATGATGTTATATTGATTATGGTTATGCTCATGATGATGTGAATGTGGACTCTCCAAGCTATGCATGTGATGATATGCCCCTTTATTCATTTTTATGATAATGTTTTGTTATGGATTTGAAGTTATCTCATGTGATTATGATGAGAATGTGATGTATGTTGATGACTAGGATGATGTTTATGACATTTATGATCATGGTTTTGGATGATGTTGTATATGGATGTGATGATTTAATTTCATGTTTGAGATGATCATGTTTATGAAATTTTTATGATGATGAGGTTTATGCTGAAATTTTATGAGTATATGCTTCCTCATTTAGATTTAGACATGTGGTGAAAATGGTTTTATTGCTTATTACTCATGGATGTTATGATGTTAATATGGTGTTGATGTTATGGATTTTGATGTTGATTTTGATGATGATGTTATGTGATGTGGTGATGATTATGGTCATTTAATTTTAAAGTGAAGCACATAAAGTTAAATAACAAAACTAGATTTGAGAAAGAGGATAATTGAGAGACAAACATCTAAGTGAATAATTAGTTAGTATGAGAGGATAAGAAGAGGGCTTGGTGCTTATTCTTTGGCAAAGACCAATAAAAAATGAAGTTGGATTGGCTTAAAGAGCATAAGCCCTTTGAATGCTTTACATTAACATTTTTTACCTGGTTAAAAAGGTGTCTTAATAACATAATGCTAACTAAAATCATAAATCCCTTGATTATAGTGTATAAAGGGGGGATAGATGAAGATGGAACCTTCATATGAGAATAACATGCCTCTTTTGGAGGTTACCAAAGATCTAATATAAACAAGTCCATGTCATATAAGGTATAGACTAAAGATGGGTCTTTTGCTATTTTATTATTGTTTGGGAGGGTTGGGGAAGCTAATCAATGTGGAGATCTTCCAAGAAATCTCTATGATTTGACAAATGCTTTACTCATCCATCCTTTAAGGGAGTGGTCTAAGTTTATGTGCTTTGTTTAATGATTTTGGTAGCTATCCTTCAAGAGAATGGTCTACCTTACTTTGAGCAATTTTGATATATTTTTTATAGCTATCCTTTAAGGGACCAGTCTATGAATGCTTAAAATAACATATGATTATTTTTGGTTGTGACTTTGCTTTTGATTTGTTTGACATATATTTGATTATATAGGCTTAAAGGTTCTCCTTTTATGAAGGCAAAAATAAAAACACAAGAAGATTGAGTAGATGTGAAAGATATTTAGGTGACAATGACCATGGGAATCTATCTCAGGAAAGGGGTGGAAAGTACTATGATAATCATGCCATAGGTAGAGCTATGGTACCCATTATTCAAGATTAGGCTATGATATATAATCACATGATTTAGTTTTAGTCAATTTCCCTTAAAATAAGGAGATGAAGGTGGTTTGAAAGTAGGGGATGAGCTTAAGTTAGATAAAAGGTGATTTTGATCCTTTTTAATAAAAGAAAGGATCCAGATGCAAAGCATTATGGGGTTCAGGCTCTATGTTTCCCTCAAGATAGGATAACTAGTAGGCTCTTGATCCATACTTGTGAATTATGATATAAGGTTTAAGCTAATTGAAAGAAAACTTATCCCACTTGATTTTATCCATATTGGTTACATGTTGATTTTCCTTTAGGAAAAGGTCTCTAATATTGAATTCTCACACTTTAAGGTGTTTTTTATAAGTGTGTTTGATGCATTATTGATAGACATGAAGATGAGTGAGAGCAAATAGACACGCTCATCAACTAGATCAAGTTAGGCTAAACATTTTTGATGGTAATTATCTTAAAAAATGAAATCTTGCATGGATATGCAAAGAGAATGAATTTGGACTTTGAGAGGTAAGATAGCCTTTGCTCCAAAAAATAGAAATAAAGGGGTAGCACCCATCGGGGTTCAAATGCTAGTATGATATGCCCATAAGTTGAAGGGGATATGTAAGTGTCAATCCTGACTTGATGCATTAATCATTTTAGTTAGCATGTTGTTGAGAGTTTTATTTGAGGCTTTTGCCTATCCATTCACTCTAGGACAATATGGTGAAGATAAAATTAACATGATGTTGAATGTTCACAAAGACCTTAGACTTATTTGTTTTTAAAAGATCTACCATTATCAATGATAATTTTGTGAAGGACACCAAAATGATAGATAATGTGATAATTGATAAAGTTGACAATCTTTTCTTCTCTATTGAGACAAGAGGAATGTCTTCTACCTTTTTTGTAAAATGTTCAGTCTTAGTGATGATATAATGATGTCACTATGAATAATGGGGATTAATTTTACCACTAAGGTCTAGACCCATTGTGAAAAAGGCTAGAAGTATATGGATACATGAATATTATAGCTAGGTGTGTGATGCAAATTGGCATGTTGTTGACACTTAACACACTTTTTCACATAATCATAACAATCTTGGGTAAGGGTAGGATAATAATAGCCAAGATTAAGGATGCATTTAGTGATGGCTAGGTCACTAAAGTATCCCCAACAAATCCCATCATGCATTTTCTTGACAACATGAGAAGCTTTGTGACTACATAGGAAATAGAAGAAGAGACCATCAAGGCCGTGTTTATAAAAAATCCACCCTAGTATGGTATAACATGAGGTGTTTTGGATAAATGCTATTTAATCATTTTTGGAAAGATTAGAAGGAATGATGGCAAGGTTAAGATAGTCAAAGGTCTATTGATACTAAAGGTCAGGTTGGGTCTCCTCCACATTGAAGATGGTGGGAAATTATGATTTGACATATGAGGGATAGGTAATTTTGTGGATAATAATAGAAATATTAGATTTAGAGGGTGATAATGGGATATAAAAAGCAAGGGAATCCATGGTATTAGTGAAATTGTTCATAGATCATAGGGATGGCTTGGTGTAGACACTGAAATTGTGTCTACTCCTTAGTCATCCTCCCCCTTGGTCCCCTTGGTCCACTTCTAAACATTCCTAAACCACACACTTATTAATTTAAAATAAATTAACCATTTTAAATTAATAACACTACCCTTGACACATCACTCATGACACCTCACACCACCTTGGATACCTCTCCTTGGATACCTTCGTCACCCCATGCCAAATCTTAATTACTTAGACCCCATTTCAACCCTCCCACTACCCTCTCGCACTCATTTAATCTACTTTTGGACCATTTTCCAATGACAATCAACCCTAGCAATTGGAATAATGGGCAAAAGGCTAAAAATAGCCTCTTTTCCCATTCTTTAGCCATCGACATCGGTCAGTAGTCAGTCGACACCGGCGGTATCGCCGACATTGGTTCCTTTAAAATTGAATTTCAGCTTCTGTTGCCCTGACCCCCATGAATGTGAATTCTCTTACTCCAGGTTCCAAGTTCTCTTGCTCCTCGACTCCTTGAAAGCATCAACATCCCAATAGCACTCTCTAGGCTCAGAGACTCTGCATCAGTCACTCCACCGGATTGAAGGTTGAACAAAGTCTCCCACATCAGTCATAATGGAAATTGACCTTCTGCACTTCTGCCTCTCCACCCAGAGCTAAGTATTTCCACTAGTTTTTATTTTAGTATTCTTTTAAATACATTAGTAATTAGTCCTTTTTCCATTTCTAAGCTTCATTGACACAACCTGACCTATTCTTCTCAGAAAGGCTGAAAAGCCTTCCCTCATCCTTATCTCCTTTTTCACCCATGTCCTCTATCTGGTCCCTTTTTTAGCCATACTCTCTGCCTTACAAATCCTGCACAACCCATTAGACTCCCATAGACATCCTAGACCATTCTGTTGACCACAGACAGACCTAAAACTCATCCAAAATCCCATTACCCCCACTGACATTGGCATCCAGGCCCATTGCCCCTACCGACATCGGTAGAATACCAACCAACACCGGTAGAACTACCGATGTCAGTGACTGTGGAAGACAGATTGCCAAATACAGGTATGCATTATCTCTATTTTTTTTGTTCAGTATTTTATCATTTATTTTTCTAGAAACATTCTTTTCTTTATCAACTAGTGGATTGTCATCCCTCCAGAAAGTCTTTGCACTTCTAGGACCAAGCATTGCTTGGCAGTCCACTATCTATCTATCTAATAGTTTCTTTATTTAAGTCTATCTTATCTACAAGTATCATCCTCCATAGCCAAAGAGGAGTCCCTTCAACATCTGAATACAGTGCGTAAACTTCATCTGGGTATCATTTAACCCCTGACCATTAGCTTAGTTTCTTTCATCTTTTGAATGTGAAAAAGCAAAAATAGTTAGAAACATTCTGGCATGCCCGGTGGGACCCTGGAGTTTTCCTTGGGTTCATACTTTTCTTGTAAAAGCAAAATTTTCATATAGGTGCATTATATCTTTTCTTGCATCCTTTTCTTCTATCTCTTTTGAAAAGACACCATCAACAAGTTAAAAAAAATCCTTCTTTTTCTTTCTTTCCTGCATCTTAGAGTAGTGAAATTCATACTCTTCAACCTTTTCTCCACTTGTCTACATTTGAACACACATTTCAATTTGGGCTTAAAATCTATTGCATTTCATCCCTACTTGAATGCATATTTAGTCCACTCATCTAGTAATTAAAATGCATTATGAATAAAGCATAGTCCACATATGTTACACATCCAGACCACTATCACAATCAAACATCTAAACATACCTGAGACAAGGTCTGACTAGGATTTCATCACCTAATAGATACCTTACTCTTCCTGGTAATCCTACTTGGACTTCACTACCAAGGGGAGAGCCCACTCTGTTCTCTGACAGAGTATAAACTCTAAGGGAAGTATATACTGGCTAAGCGACCTAACTTATCTCTGGGCTCGTGAAGTGAGGGGAGCTAGCTCCTTAGCACCAGGCCACATACGAAACCTAATACAAATCTTGAGCACCAAAACTAACCCAAAGCCAACCTTAGACTGCTTCTTCTAGGACCCGTTCTAAAAGCCAACTTCCCAAACACACTCTAAGGCATAAGCCAACATGACTCTAAAAATTTATTCTTAAGAATTTAACGTTTAGGGTCTACTTGTCTTCATCTTCTTTTCTATTTTTATCTCATTTTTTGAGCTAATAAGGACGTATTATCTTGCCTTGAATGGTTTTGACACGTAGTCAAACCAAAACTCTTATTGACCATGCAAGGCAACAACCACTCCCATCTTCACCTTCCATAACAAGTCCTCTAATGGAGTATCATTCAGAGACTGAACGAACTCCTACCCAACCAACCCCAACTCAGCCCCCTATTATTTTTGAAGGGGACCAAGATTTTGAAAGGTTCCTTGACCTCAATGTCAAGGCCCTTCAGCACTATCTTATGAGAAGTCAAACACAAGACTCTTAAGGCAACCCAATTTATGGGATGCCAACCTCCTTAGTTGAGACTGCAGCCATATCAATAGCGTCAATAATTCAACCCATAGACACCCAGGCGATCACCTCAACTAATAAACTGACCATGACTAATCTTCAAAGTATGGCTTCTCCTTCTATTTTTGGACCTACTTCTATTGGGGTTTTGGCCCCCCATCAACCACAAAATATTCAACAAAGTTCTACCCCTTTCCAAAACCTAGTTGTCTCCATCCCACCTACTCTTGCACCCATCAACACAAGGGTGGCTACTCATACTTTGGCTAATGTTGCCACCATCCAACCACCTCTAGCAACATCAAGTCAAGTTGTGCCTCCTAGCTTCATGACACAACCACCGTTGGCTTCTACATCAGCCCCTATGACTAGTTACCAATATGTTGTGCCTATACAAGCGCAATCAACTACATCATACGCCCCTCCTAGCATCTTCCAAGCACCTTACAACCTAGGGGGTACCCCACCTACAAATACGTCAACCGATCTAATCAAGATGTTGATAGACAAAATGTCTAATCTTGAGACATCCATTTTGGGTTCAAGAAATGTTCTTTCATATGAACAAATTTGTAATGAGCTCATTCATCCCTCAGTCCCAATCCAGCCATATCCCAGTCAGTGGGAACTTCCCAAGTTTACTCTCTTTCAAAGTAATGAAGACCTACAACAACATCTACGAGCATTTGGACATGCTTGTTACCTTATAGCACATGATGATGCGTTGTTACTATGCACATTTCCCATGTCACTTTCTGGTGCTGCCCTTGATTGGTATAACTCTATTACCAGCCACTCTCTTTTCACATTCACCTAGCTAGCTTAGCTTTTCCTTGACCACTTTTCGATCAACATCACCAAAAAGGTCTCCATCATGGACCTATACTCTATCAAACAATTTGAAGATGAATCAATAGCCGATTTCATTGCCCATTAGAGAGGCTTAATCAACCAACTTTCATTTTCTTTACTTCAACCTGAGCTCATTGAGCTCTTTTCACAAGTGTGTGCCAATCATATTTCATTTACTTTGTGGGTCCAAACATTTTGTACATTTGAAAAAGCTTTCACGATGGCTAGGAAGCTTGAACTACGGGCTGTTGAAGAAAACAAAGTCAAATTGTGGAGTAAAAACCCCAACAAAAAGTCAAATGACCCCTCATCTAAATCTTCTTCCTCCAATCCTAAATCTAAGGGATCAGAAAATGCTATAGTTGTTAGACCATCATCTTCAACAACAACCAACGAATCTAAACCTTCCCCATCTCAAAGTATCACATGACAATTCCAACAATGATACGTGCAACATCAATATACTCTAATAGGAGAATCATACGCATCTGTGTTGGATAAACTTGTCAAACAGGGAGTCCTCAATCTCCCCCAAATTTGACCACCCCCTTAATTTGATCCCTCACATGCCATCCCTGCATGGTATAGGGAGAATGACTTCTGCAATTATCACCATGTCAAAGGCCATGACACAGACAATTGTAAGACCCTCAAGAACATCATTTAGGACATGCTAGATAAAGGTGATCTTGTCTTGGATAACCTAAATGCCCCACCTAACCAAAATATAGACATCTTTAGACAACCTTTTCCTAACCATCCCCCTAGCCAAAATAATGTGCAGAATATGGCTGATGACTCCCAAGAGCATAATATATGCACAATCAACATGGTCTCTCCTTTTATGCCTGACCAACCTCTCTCACAGTCTGAAGAGGTTAGTCACCCCATTGGTCCTTCACAAGTGGAAGAGTCTTCTTCTCCCATTTCTCTTCCACAAGTGGACGAACCTTCTTCTCTTGTTAGTTCTCCATCGACTTCCCTTATATTGGAAGATGCTTTGACCATACCGATGCCACTAGCCCCACCTTCCTCCTTCCTGCTACCAATGGAGGACCCTACCTTTCCTACTCCTCAACCACAAGTAGAAGGCACTATCATCCCTAACCTCTATCCTCTTGAGGAGCCACATTCTCTAATTCCTTCTCCACCAAGAGAAGAACCTATCTCTTCACCTTCTCCTACCAAAGATGATCCAGTTATGACTCCCTCACACCTTGGGTCTGAGACCGCTGTATCTACCATATTTTTGGTCTCACAACCACCCACATCTTCTAAAGAACCAAAGCCTCATCAAACATTTTCCAAACCATTCTCTCGATTGGTGGAGAAATTAGGATTCTCCATTCGAGGAAATTATAATATGAGGCATTATGGGAATGACTCAAAGCTCCTCACCTTGCACGTCCTGTCTCATCTCATGCTGTCAACCCTCTTGAGACAAAATCTCCAAAAATCTCTAACAAAGACTAGACTTCTACTTCCAAACCTTCAAAAGCCCAACCATCCACATCTGAACCTAAACCCTCACAAACACCCACCATATCAAAATTGGTTAAACCCCTTGGAGTTCACCCCATACCTAACCTCACTCACTCACAAGTGAAGGTAGACTTGAACTTTGCCTTGCCCAATAATAGTCCTCAAACCAAACCAAAAAAGGCTACTAAGACACATCGGTGAACTCCTCCTCCACCATCATCATTGCCCTCCATTTTGGGCCCACATCCTTCTACATTAATAGGAGTGCTCCCTACTCCAACCCCTAACCAAAACAAGTTACCTCCATTACTCCCTTTACCCACCACAAATCTATCTCCTCTGAACAATTCGACACCCCACACGAAGAAAGTGTTGTCTACACATGTGGCCGCACCATCAACCCAAAAGGTGGTACAGAAATCTCCTTCAACAACTCCCAAGTAAAAGTCATCAACACCTAGAGCATCAACAAGCACATACCCCTTAGTAGGTTCATATGCTTTGATACTACACTGACTCTTGCAAACTTCTAGCATAACTCTTCCACCTATTAAACCATTTCAACCTCTCGGATCAAAATCGTCTTGGTTCGATGACACAAAAAATTGCCTATATCATCACACACCAGGACACGATACCAAAAATTGTTGTGCCCTCAAGGTTGTCATTCACCAATACATGGAAAAAGACACCCTTCTTCTTGAGGATACTATCAACAGACCTCCGACACCTTCCCATATCTCTCAAAATTCCTCACCTTCATCAGCATCCCATCAACAGACTATGGTCCCTTTGCCTCCTTCATCCACTCTATTTGAAATTAACACCATCAGTGTGGCCACTAGGTCATAAAAGGATAAAGAAAAAGAGAAAGCTGCTATTCCTTGGACCTACCCATTTATAAAACCTCCTCAACCACTAAAACCCAAGATCTCTATCCTGGGTACATCCCAACCCACTTCTTCAAGGGCAATCCATGATTCTATGGTGAAACAACTTCACCAAACGCCTATGAAGATGACCTTATACGACCTCATTCAAAGCTCTCCATAACATTGTCAGGCTTTAATCAAAGCCTTACAGGCAGTGGAGGTCTAACCCAAGGTTCCCCAACCATTAGCTGCCTTAGTCCAATCATTATCCCCCGTCACCTCTATTACTTTCAGTGATTCTCAAATTCCTACCTCTAACTCAAAATATCAAGACATTGCCCTTTTCATCAAAGCCTACATTGATCAGACTCACATTAAGTGAGTTATGATTGATGGAGGTGCTAGCATTAATATCATTTCCACCCATGCCTATGACCAATTAGCCCTCCCAAAGAATTGTGTATCAAAAAATGACGCAATCCTTTGATCTTTTAATGACACCACTGCCACTACCATTGGCACCATCGTCTTACATATTCATGTTAGCCCACGAATAGTCCTAGAGCTCTTCTACATCATTGAGGGAGAGTTCTAATACAACATGTTATTAGGATGACCTTAGATCCGTGCCATGGCCTGTGTCCCTTTTACACTACACCATTGTGTCAAATTTGAACACGACGGTCAAGTCTATGTCATTCCTGCAGACCCATCCCCTTTCAAGATGTGCAACATGACTTATCAACCAAATGACATTATCATTCCTTTCAAGACCTCAACCCAAACACTACCTCCACCTGTGGAAGCTTCAACAAGTATGCAAACGGTGGTTACACCTATACCACCTCTTCAAGTGATAATAAAATACCCTATAAAAGATATCTTCTAATGACTTTCACTTGGGGAGTATCGTTTACTCACCTTGGACATGTTCCAGACTATGCAAGAGTATGGACAACCTCATCACAGTCCAAGCTATGACCATTAGATTGAAATGGTCATCCCTTATGGTCCTCCTAATTTTCAAACAAATCTCATCTATGGAGGGCTGGATTGAGCCCCCACTGATGGGAATCCTCTTTCATCACCTCAACTATTCACATTTGACTTCTCTTTTCTTTGCAATCTGAACTTTGCTCATACCTATCTCTATAGGTGTGCATGGAAAAGCTTTGGCTTCGGGTGCTACGAACAGGGCTCCCACCAGCCCATCAAACCACCAAATGACAGAGCCATAAAGAATGCCAAGAAGTGACATGGCCTGGGTTTTGAAGAACCTACTAAAGCTTCTAAAAACCTCTATCTCGAACCTATCATAGACCAGTCACCTCTAAGCTTGCCTATTCCCCCATCTTCACCTACGGAGTCGGTGGTTTCCATCCCTCATAGTTTTGTTTACATAAACACCATCTACTTGGAATCCCTAACCTATCAACTAGGTGGGGTATCCAGGTCTCTCCCTCTCATTTATCCCAACATGATAGATGATGAATATCCAACCATCAACACTATCCACTGCATAGACGATGATGCTATTCTCACCTACATGGGTGCCGATGACTCTTTCATTCAACACTTCTTTCCTTCTAAAATGTAGGTTATGTTAAATGAATCAACCATTGATATTAACCTTCCATCTTCTGATGTTTCTCATATTTTAAAGATTGGTCAATCTTTGGATGCCCAAGAATAGATCGACTACACCAAATTCCTTTTAGACCATAGCAAGGCCTTTGCCTAGACCTATAGCGACATGCCTGGCATCGACCCTAACATTGCCATCTATAACATTGTCATAAACCCAGAGGCTAAGCCTGTTAGGCAAAAGCTTCACAAGATGCATCCTCGAGTTGCGCTCCTTGTCAAAGAGGAGCTTCAACGTCTTCTCTCCATCTCCTTCATCCAACCCATCCATAATGGGTGTTAAATATGATCCCTGTCACCAAAGCAACTGGGGCAATCCGAATATGCACTAACTTTTATGACCTTAACCTGGCTTGTCCAAAAAATGATTTTCCTCTACCCAACATCGACCAACTTGTTGATCTTACGGCTGGTCATGAGATGCTATCACTCATTGATGAGTTTTCAGGATATAACCAAATCCTGATTGCACCAGAAGATCAACATAAGACTACCTTCATCACCCCATGGGGGACTTTTTGCTATAAGGTCATGCCTTTTGGCCTAAATAATGTAGGCACCACATATTAGCATGCCATGACTTACATTTTTCATGATCTCCTCCACAAAATCATGGAAGACTATGTGGATGACCTACTAGGCAAATCTAAGCTTCGTCATGACCATTTAACCATTTTCAAGATAATCTTCACCTTCCTTCTTCAATACAATGTTTACCTTAACCCTAAGAAATGCATCTTTTGGGTTCTCTCAGGGAAGCTCTTAGGGTTTATCATTTCTCTTTGTGGCATCAAAATTGATCCCACTAAGATCTAGGCTATACTCGAGATGCCACCACCAACCAATCTGAAGCAACTTCACAGTCTATAAGGGAAGCTCCAATCTATTTGTCACTTCATCTCATATCTTTTTGACCAATGTCAACCCTTTCATCACCTCCTCAAGAAGGACGTCTCTTTTTATTGGGATAAGGATTGCGAAGAGGCTTTTGAAGCCATTAAATGCTATTTTGTTTCTCCACCAGTCCTTATTCCACCCAAAGATGACCAACCCTTCTACCTCTACATCTCAGCAACAAACCATTCATTGGGTGCCATGATCACGCACCGAGATGAGCAACACCGTGAGCAAGTGGTTTACTATATAAGTTGAACACTTGTCAACTATAAAACTCAATATGCTCATACCAAAAAGCTCTATTTGGCATGTCTTTATTGCTACCAAACTCCATCATTATCTTCTCAATCACAAAACCTATGTCATCACTCACACTGACCCTCTCAAATATATGCATTCCAAGCCATACCAAAACCAACGTATGGCCCGTTGGCTCATGCTGCTTGCTGAGTTCGACTTGGAATTTATCTAACAAAAATCTATAAAGGGGAAAACAATCGCTGACCAATTAGTAGATGCCCCTCTACCTGACAACCAACCTTCTCATTACGAATTTCTTGATGAATCTATTGCCACACTTTCCTCTAATGACATTTTCTATCAAATGACAATGTTATTTGATGGGTCTAAATGTCAACTCGGTGGGGGTGTGGTGGTCATTCTCATCCTGCATGAGGGTGAGCCCATGCCCTTGTCTTTCAAACTTGACTTTGAATCTACCAACAACATGGCTGAATATGAAGCCTTAATTTTGGGACTTCAAATTGCCCTTTCCTTAGACATCAAGACCATCAACATCTTCGGTGACTCACAACTAGTCATCAATCAAATCAATGGTTCATATCTTTGTAAAAATGAAATTTTGCAAAGGTATAAATACCGTGTTGACACCCTACTAGCATCTTTCGACCATTACCTCTTACAAACTGTTCCTTGATCTACGAATAAATTTGCTAACACCATGGCTTCTCTCGCTTCGCATATTCCATCTTCATCATCTTCATCAAGAATTTATGTCATGGTGTATCATGTGCCATTGCCTTCATATATTTCCACTAACATCAACCTCATCAACACCATTAACTCTAATCCATAGGATGTTTGGTATAAACAACTTGTGGACTACTTAACCTTTTCTACCATTCCTCCTGACCTCTCTAGCAATGCACGGTGGGCTTTTTATCAAAAGTACTACTCGATATACAATGCTAGGGGGTCTTCTCTACAAAAGAGGCTTCTATGGCCTCCTTCTTCGATGCCTAACCTCCACTAAAACATCTCATGCCATCAAACAAGTCCACAATGGGATTTGTGGTAGACACTTCAGTGGTAACTCGATTGCCAAGCGCATCCTTCACCTGGGCTATTATTGGTCCACTCTTCACCAAGACTGTAGCGACTATGTTTGGCATTGTATCAAATTCCAAAAACATGCTAACTTGCTTCACACCCCTAGCCACGCTCTACAAGTCACTCAAGATTTCTGGCCCTTTTCACAATGGGGCTTAGATCTAATCGGTGAGATTAACCCCCATTCGTCTCTTTGACACCAGTCCATTATCACCATGACTGAATACTTCACTAAATGGGTGGAAGCTATTCCTCTCATCTCCATAAGAGCCAACAAAATTGTTGACATCATCAACACCCACATCATCTATTGTTTCAGTGTACCTCACAAAATCATCACCAATAATGGCAAATCATTCAAAAATAAAACTATCTAGAAACTTTGTGACTCATTTGGCATCAAGCTCAGCTTCTCCTTGCCTTACTACCCATAAGCAAATAGGCAGGCCAAGGCTTCCAACAAAATATTAACCAAAATTCTAATGAAGGTGGTTAATGACACTAGAAGGGACTGGCACATTCACATTTCCTTTGCTTTGTGGGCCTACCGCACTAGCATCCAAACCCCTACAGGTGCTACACCTTTCTCTTTAGTGTATGGAATAGAGGCCATCCTACCTCTTGAAGTACAGATACCTTCTCTGTGCATCTCTTTACATGACATTCTCTCTAATGATGACTTTCATCAAGATCACTTAGCTCAACTTGAGTTACTTGATGAACGTCATCTTGCTACCCTCAACCATCTCCATGTCTATCAAAATCGCATCAAATGTGCCTATGACAAAAATTTGAGAGAATGAGATTTCAAAATCTGAGACCTCATCCTCAAACAAAACCAACACGTGACTAACATGGAAAGAAGTAAACGAGGCAAGTTTGCTCCTAATTGGCTCGGACCTTATATCATAACACACAAGTATGGATCATGGATTTATCATCTATCTTCTCTTGAAGGCTGACTAGAACTTGAGCCTTTTAATGCCTTGCATCTACAACCATTCTACTGTTAAACAAGTACTCATTCACTTGATATTTACCTTGAGCTCATCCCTTGAGCAAATCTCTGTCATCTTAATCCTCATTCCTTTCAACCCTGTTCCCCTAAACAAACCCTATGTAACCCTTTTATAGAGTATGAATGCTTTGTCCTAATAAAAGGGAGCCCTTAAACTTCTATAGTCTTGTCCATGACTAAAAATTCTATCAAAAATAAATTGGGATGTCAAAATATCAAAAGGTCATAAACTCTAAATGCAGACTGCTCCCTCGAAGGACAGTTGCATCATCATTGTTGTAACTAATAGATTACTCCCTCAAAGGATAGTTATTCAAAGCCCTCAAAAAATATATAAAGAAAAAATATAGACAACTCCCTCGAAGGATGGCTATGCCTAAAATCTTGCTACAAATAACACTCTCTCAAAAGCTTCCCACATCGATCAGCTTCACAAATGACCACAAAACAAAATGACATCCCTCGTAGACTTCCCGCATTGATCAGTCTACCAAAAAAAAAAAGGGGGTCATGGACTTGACTTGTAGTCATTCTCAAGGTCTCCTATAAAAAGGGGCAAAGTTATCCCTACTAAAAAGGGTTACCCTATCCTAACATATCACATCACCTACTCAAGGGATTTCAAGCTCATTTTAATGTCAAAGTGATTCGATTACTTCTCTAACACAACTAATGGTCACCAACGCAATGCATGAATGGGGTCTTTATTTCTAAAACCCTCTATCTATGCTATTATTTTGGTCCTTGTCAATGAAAGGGCAAAAATGACTTTCACTTCCTACATACACTTTGGTCACATTCAACCAAATCATTTGCTACCCAACCAAACTTTTTTTGACCACTAACGTTCTCATAGCCTATTCACACTAGTTTCTATGGAAACCAATACACACGAAAACTATCGACCACACAATTTATGTCAAGCATAAACCATTACTTGCTGAAGCATAAATAGACTCATTTCATTTTTAGCATACATCCATCACCCAATATGGAAACTTGCTAGGGATGAAAAACCAACCAATGTTACAGAATACACCATCGCACAATATGGAAAAGGTTGTAGCATCATCTTACCCCTCATCATTTCAAGCATGTACCATCAGACATATGGGAAGTGCTAAATCATTATCATGACCAAACCAACCTCTTTTCCACTTTGACCCTTTCCTCTCTTTTGGGAGAATTACATTGGCCTGAGGCCCTTAAAATAGGGGCTATATAGGCAGCACTCAGTTGACATCGGGTCTTCTAAGGTTAGCTCGGCCATTCCTTTATCACAACCAATCACATATTCCTACAACCATTAACATTATCATGCCAATCACATTAGTTTCTATGAAAACAATACCCATGGAAACTAACAACCAAATGCAAATCAATGTTACAAAATACATCATTACACCATAATGAAAATGTTGTAACATAATCATTCACATCATCATAAAATATCATCACAGTAAGCATTCACATCATTCATAATTATTAAACATAGCATAATCATCCACATCATTAACATCATCATTCATCATCATAAACATCATATCAAAACATGCATCATTAAACATATGAAAAATGCTGAAAACATTAACATCCAAAACATTTCCATAACACATCAATAGTCAAAATCTCATCATATATATCATCAATGTTTTGAAATACAATAATCTGTGTCTCTCTCTCTCAAAAAATATATAGTACATCTCACATCAATGGCTCACAGGTTAGTATATACATATTGCCAGAAAAGTGGCCTCAAGGCTATGGTTGTGGTGGTGGTGGCAGTGGCAGTGAAGATGCTATGTCATCTCCACCCACTGATCTACACCATCTATGAGAACTTGAAGTGGTCGCTTGCGACATAGACCTTAGTCAGCTCTGCTCAGCCCTCATCTCTGAGTATCACTGTATCTGAGGGAACCCCTTAATGGCTCCCTCATAATAAGTGATCTCATCTAGTGTAGTATTATACCTAGAAATAGGTACAATCTGTGGTGGACCCATCAACCCTACTACCACACCCTACACTAAACCCTGTGGCTGTGACTGATCTGGCTGCACAAATGTTGACTGTGTTGGCTGCTAAACTAGCTACTAAGGTGGATGTTGAATAGGGCCCTACCCTCCAAAAACTTGTCCTATTAGTGCATGTGCTTGGGCTACAACCAACTACCCCTAAAAAATGGTGACCTACCCTATCAAAGTAGCCACCTGACCTATCAAACCTGCCACCTGGCCTATCAAAACTGTGACCTAACCCTACAAAATGGTCACTTGTCCTCAGGCTGCATCTCTCTCCTAAATCATAACATCCCTCTCATGTCAGGCTGTGTCCCTATCCCTAGTAATAGCCTGTAGATTAGGCTATGGACCTCTCTAAACCCCTGCATCATGTCCTACCCACCATGCCGAGTAGGCCTCTGTGCATCCTAGATCTACTATCCCAGGACCTACCTGTAGCTCTTCAAAATTAGGCCCCTCTATCTCCTCCAATAGTGGGAGCGGTGCCTCTATGTCATCCCATCTATATTATGGGAGGGTAGGCAACACATCTTATAGCAGTCCAAACTAGCACCACACTCTCTCCACTAGCACCCTCTTGAGCTCATTGACTCATTTGCCCCTGACTCATTTGACGCTCTGCACTCTGACCAGCTACTCTACTTGGTCCTTGAAGGTTGGGTACACTAAGTACAGTCTCTAGATGATGTCCATAGGGATCAAGCCCTCTAGTACCCCTCTATAGTAGTCAATGTCTCTGACTACTCCATCCATGCGAGTCTATACCATGACCTTGCACCATCACCTGAACCTAACCCTAAAGCTAGCTTAGATCACAACTAAAAGGCTGAGAGGTTAAGTGACCACAATGTGCTCATACACCCAGTAATGCAGGAGGTGGCCTATGCACAAGATGTACCATCGCTACTGACTGATACCCCAGAGCTCTTTGTATAATTAGGCTAAAAAGATGGGCACCTAGGCAAACACTGTCTACCTCTCCAACATCTCTATCAAAACTCCAGTCATAGCAATAAAAAATCTACCTCCTTTTGCATCAAGCAGCACGTAAACCATGATGTTGATCATCATTAGAATGGCTAGTCAATGCGCATCCTCATCCATAACATATAACAACTCATAGGCAAAGCTGGCTGAGTGGTAGCTCATCTCAGCCACATGCTCTCCAAACAACGTAACCATCTAAATGCCATGCACCTCCCTCAAGCATGCATACAACTCTACTCCATGCATTGGTAGCCACAAAATTTGGTACACATCTTTGATAGTGACAGTCATCTCTTTTATCAATAAGTGGAAGGTATTGGTGGAGTGATCCCACTACTTGATTAGAGCCACCATCAAGCTCACATCCTTAGCCACTCGATAGTATCACCACAGCCTACCTAGTCCCACTATAGTAATCTAGGCCCACTCCTCTACAGTGATGTCTCAATGCATTTGCATCAGCAACATCAATAGTTGATCCTCCTAATGCACATAGAACCCACATTAATAATTGACCACGATGACTCTTCTTCCCTTTTGGGAGAACTACATTAGCCTGAGGCCCTAATGACTGGGGCTATGTAGGTAACACTCAATTGACATGGGGTCTCCTGAGGTTAGCTCAGCTATTTTCTCTTTCACCTACCTAATTGACCATATACCTCCCCCTCTATGCCTATCCTGACACCTGGGAAGCCCTCGACGTGGCTTCGGCCCCTCGACTTGACAATTTTCAAACCTTTTCTGACCAAGTAGTTACTGGCATCGATTAGCATGATGATGATGGCACTTATCTAACTAATGTTAGTCACTTAGTAATCAACATCGGTAGGTAAGTGACCAACATCGATCGCTGGTCAGCCGATGATGGCGAACCCACTGACGTCGATGATTGGTTCAGCCCTAGGGCCAAATGGGGTCGAGCCCTAAAATTAGGGCTTCCCCATTTCTTTCTTATTTCCTACCCAAACCCTCCTAAACCTACCTCAAATTGACCTCCCTAGCATACCCACCCTCCTAGCTACCCCTCCCCCCCAATTTCTAGCTAAAAACACAAAAAAATCAAAAACTAAATAAAACTCAAAACCAAACCAAAAACATCCAAATATGCCTCCTACCTCATCCCATCGATGCCACTGTGGTGGCACGATGGGTGCCATTAGTGGTGGACCTCCCACAGGGCCTCCTCCACCCTCTACCATCTCCTCTGTCTCAATTTCTCCACAAACTCTTGTTGGTCCACACCCAACTCTTTAACTTCAAATAAACGCTCCACTTCACTCCCTCTCTCCACCAATCACACTCTAGCACCTCACGCTGCTGCATCGGTCACCTAGAGGTCATTTTCACTGAATCATCTCAGAGCTCACTTTGTCAAATATTCCAATGTCACAAATGACCTTTAGTGGGCCACTAATTCAGTTTTGTCAAATTTGGCAGGCCGCTGATGTCAGTAGAGACGTGCCTTAGGCCACTAACGTCGATCAATTTCTGCTGACATCAGCCTATTTTGGCCACTGACATCAGTTTTATTACCAACATCAGTGGTCTTAAAATATCAAACCTCTTCAAAATGACCAAAATCATGCCCACAACAACTAGCCCTCCCAGTAAAGGTTATCTTAGCCTCTTCCTAGGGCACACTTGAGACCACTTTTTGACTCGACCAAAGACCTTAGAGATCGCGACTATCTCCTCAGACCCTGACCACTTTTGAGAAAACTCTACCTTAGTTGTTTTGATTGCCTATGGTACCTCACAAATAGTTAGCAAATTGTCCTTGACCCCCCACAAGTATCAGATCACGATCCAGTTGATCCCCACTACTTATGGCATTTTCATGTTTTCCAAGAGCACTTCTTGAGCCCAGGATACTTGGAACATGATGACAATTGGAGCTACAACTTGGATCATTTAACCCAATCAGCTATGACTAAATGTTGGGGACTAGTTATTTCAATTTTAGCACTCCTCAACCTTTGACCTATGACAATTTGACATACCTATTGCGTGAAGTGGTATACGCGCAATCACACACTTTTGTAGCATTTAGACTCAAATTCCACCATATCCATCCACTCTCTATCAAATCAGCACTCGATCTCAGGTTCCCTTCCCTCGACTCCCACTTTGAGGGAGGAACACCTCATCCCATACCTAGGGCAACTTACTCCTATTTTTGTCTTGCAGTTCATCAAGAACAACCAACAAGACAAAAAGGGGCAAATGTAGACACCGAAATTGTGTCTACTCCTTGGTCATCCTCCCCCTTGGTCCCCTTGGTCCACTTCTAAACATTCCTAACCCACACACTTATTAATTTAAAATAAGTTAACCATTTTAAATTAATAACACTACCCTTGACACATCACCCATGACACCTCACTCCACCTTAGGTACCTCTCCTTGGATACCTTCATCACCCCATGCCAAATCTTAATTACTTAGACCCCATTTCAACCCTCCCACTACCCTCTCACACTCATTTAATCTACTTTTGGACCATTTTACAATGAAAATCAACCCTGGTAGTTGGAAGAATAGGCAAAAGGCTAAAAATAGCTTCTTTTCACATTTTTTAGCCACTGATGTCAGTTAGTAGTCGACTGACGCTGGCAGTATCACCGACATCAGTTCTTTTAAAATTAAATTTCAGCTTTTGTTTCCCCAACCCTTGTGAATGTGAATTCTCTTGCTCCAGGTTCCAAGTTCTCTTGCTCCTCGACTCCTTACAGGCATCAACATCCCATTAACACTCTTTGGTCTCAGAGACTCTGCATCAGTCACTCCACCGGATTGAAGGTTGAACGAAGTCTCCCACATCAGCCATAATAGAAACAAACCTTTTGGACTTCTGCCTCTCCACCTAGAGCTAAGTATTTCCACTAGTTTTTATTTTAGTATTCTTTTAAATACATTAGTAATCATTCCTTTGTCCATTTCTAAGCTTTGTTGACATAACTTGACCTATTCTTCTCAAAAAGGCTGAAAATTCTTCCCTCATCCTTATCTCCTTTTTCACCCTTGTCCTCTATCTGGTCCCTTTTTCAGCCATATTCTCTACCTTACAAATCTTGCACAACCCATTAAACTCCCACAGACATCCCAGACCATTATGTTGACCACAGACAGACCTAAAACTCATCCAAAATCCTATTACCCCCCACCGACGTTGGCATCTAGGCCCATTGCCCCTACCAACGTCGACATAATACCAATCAATGCCGGTAGAACTACTGATGTCAGCGATTTTGGAAGACAAATTGCCAAATACAGGTATGCATTATCTCTATTTCTTTTGTTCAGTCTTTTATCATTTCTTTTTTTAGCAACATTCTTTTCTTTATCAACCAGTGGATTGCCATCCCTCTAGGAAGTCTTTGCACTTCTAGGACCAAGCTTTGCTTGGTAGTCCACTATCTATCTATCTAATAGTTTCTTTGTTTAAGTCTATCTTATCTACAGGTGTCATCCTCCACAGCCAAAGATGAGTCCCTTCAATATCTGGATACGGTGCGCAAACTTCGTCCGGGTATCATCTAACCCTTGACCATTATCTTTAGTTTCTTTCATCTTCTGAATGTGGAAAAGCAAAAATAGTTAGAAACACTTGGATATGATAGTGTTCAAATAAGGCTAAGAGTATGTCAACTAATTATTTGTATTATTGCAAAACAACATTTTTACACTAATAAGAGTCGATGGTTTTATTGACCACAAGTTGAGATTCACCAAAAATGTTGATGATTTTGACTCCCAAGGCTAACACAATTTAAATGCCTATTATTAGGGCTTCGTACTTAGCCATATTTTTGGTACATTTAAAATCTAGATTGAAGGATAAAGGAAGAAGTTCATCATGAAGCGGGATAAGGATCATTCTAGATCCCCCACCATTTTAACACTTTGATCTATTGAATAACATGGTTACTTTATAGGTGAAGTCTATTTGAGAGAGGGTTATGATGGAATCATCAAGAAACTTAAGAGGAAGAGTTTGATCATCTTTCAAGGGTGCATCAACCAATTGGTTGGAAATGACTTTCCATTTAATTGACTTATGCTAAAGAAACTCAAGGTTAAACTTAGCTAGAAGTATGAGTCACTTGGCCATATGTTGGTTTTGGTATGGCTTAGAGTGCATATACTTGAGTGGGTCAGTATTGGTTATAACATAAGTCTTATGGTTAAGAAGGTAGTGGTAAAGTTTGGTGACCACGAAGACCAAAGCCAATTTTTTTTTTGGTATGGGTGTACTGAGTTTTGTATTCTATAAGCATGTGACTTGTTGGGTGCATATTTTATCACCTATTAACTGATGAAAAAAAAGGTATATCAACCTCAGCATAAGGAGATTTATATGGAAAAATGTGTATGTTTACCACAACAAAATGAGATAAATCTCTCCTCTCATGAAGGGGAGGTTCCCTATAAACTAATATAACTAATATAAGCTGAAAATACACTCAGCAGTGGGATAACACCTTCTATCTCTCTCTTTTCAGAGATGATGTTCACAAGGACAAGGAGAAATCCTTGGTAATTGTAGAATGAATTTCTCTTCTTTCACAAATGATGTTAAAAAAACTAGAGGAAGACTTCTTGGGTAGTAACTGTAACCACAAAAAAACCCATGAAATCACAAAGTCTTCCATTATTTCTCTCATTGATCAAGATGCAATAACTCCTTGACTTTGGCATTTTGAATCATCTCAAATATCTCCTCTTAAGAGTGGGTTGTCTGGTCTTCTTTATGATGCTTACACGATTGTCTATTCACCTTTACTTAATGCAAAAAAATAGACCATGACTTTGAATGTTTGCATTCTCTGAGGTCCACTTGGCAGACTATTCCACCTACTAGAAATAACTCTCCTATAGATATTTCTAGATTTCTTATAGTTTTTCTCTAATTCCTTGCCACATTTTGTCTTTTCTTGGTGATCTGAGCTCTCAGGGCTATCTTCTCACTTTTTGTTAGCACCTTCGACTCCTTCCTTGGCTAGTTGCTGAGTTTGTTCTCGGGCCTTTTAAAAATCAATGGTTATTCCATCACCCTAAAATTTGTGTCCATAAGGATGTCACTAGTCACTTTGAACCTTAAACCTTGAACTCTTTTGGTTCAAAGGTTCAATGGTTCAAAGTTTCAATGTTTTGTGAATGGTCACATTCACTTTCTTTTTCTTCTTCAGTTGAACCATTTCTTGAAACCCTTTGGTTGAACCATCTTGTTGAACTTCTTTCTAGAATCTTCCAGTTCCTTCATTCACTTGAAGCTTCATTTTGATCTTTGAACTCTTTGAACCCTTTGAACCTTTAAAACCTTGAACCATTTTGGTTCAAGGTTCAACGGTTCATTCTCTTTCTTTGAATCCTTTAAAGCTTCAAACTATTTTGATCCTTTCATTTTCTAAGTCCATTAAACTTATTGAACTCATTGAACCTTTAATCCTTTGAACTCTTTTTGGTTCAAGGTTCAACGGTTCAACAGTTTAATCTTCACTCTTTGAAGCCTTCTTTTCTTTAAGTCCATCGAAGTTGTTGAACCTTTGAACTCATTAAACCTTTAAACCTTGTAGAGGCAAGGTTCATTCTAATTGTTTAAATCCCGTCATTATGTCTTTTGATCAAACCTTTGCGTTGAAACATCCTCAAAACACTAAGGAAAAGCCTCAAGTGTTTTAAACTTCCTTTGAAGAAAGCCCACCTATTGAACCTATGACTTTCTTAGCTGAAAAGGCTTGAATATTTGAAAAACTTAACTACTCAAAATATTTTTGAGAAAGAAAAGAGAGAGTTTTGGTCTTCAAGACCAAAATGGTTGGTATGTTGTCCATAAAAGAAAGTGACATATTTTGGGAACAACAACTGGCTCCAGTTGGGGAACTTCCATCAATTGAAATTTGAAATTGTCAAAGGTAGTAGAAACCATAATGTAATGAACCACTACACCAAAACCTTGAGGCATTAGTGAAGTCCACCCACTAGGACCATAACATTCCACCATGCTTTTGAAGCCCAGACTCTAGGCTGGATTTGCACCTGTACAACTAGGATTCCCTATGTGTATGAGCCCCAGACGAACACTGCCATGCCGGTGTAGCCACCCACTCTATGACTTGAACCTGAGTGGAGGCTCTGATACCACATATAATGAACCACTACACCAAAACCTTGAGGTGTTAGTGAAGTCCACCCACCAGGACCATAACACATAATCTCAGTGCCTTCATCTATGCCATTGGGCTATGGAGGCATGCTACCCAAAAAGAAAGGTGCCAAAAACCAAATGGTGCCAAAAATAAATGAAAAACACAAAATAAAGAAAGACTATACATATATACAAATCTACAACTAGACTTATCTGATACTTCAAGGATTGAAGTGCTTCAAATGCTACCCACTATGAGGCAGAGCAAATGGCATTCCATCTTGATATTTTAACAAGAAAATATTTTCACTATTTAACTGATGAATGGCAAATGGGCATCTCCACAAGAAATCCAATTTTCCATGCATTCCTTTTGGTTCTCTCCTCTTTTCCCACAACAAGACTTGATCTCCAATTCAAAAATCATAGATCTTTACTTTTTAGTCGAAGAGTCTCTTCACTAGACTTTGATGCACAGTAATTCAGTCTACCACCATAGTTCATTGCTCATTAAGTTTAGTCAAGCACATGATCCTCTTGACAATGGAACTTTCATAAGTTAAATCTTCTACTGCCTTTGATAACTTTAATGCTGGTAATTCTAGGGTGATTGGTATCTCTAGATTTAGACCATATAGAAGTTGGAATGGGGACATACCAATTTCCCTCTTGGGTGTAATTCTATCTACCCATAAAGTGTCAATCAATGCTTTATGCCAGGTTCTCTGATTATCATATACCAATTTCCTAATAATGGTCACCAAGTACTGGGTAATCTCATGAGAAGAGAAATAGGCTACATTGTCTATTACAATCTTGGTTGGGACCACAAACCTAGAAATGATATTTTTCTTAAGGAAATTACATACTACTTTTGAAGTAGCATACTTGACTGAAATGGCTTCCACCCACTTGGTAAAGTAGTATGTGGTTGTGAGGACATAATCATGTCCAACACTTGATGATGGATTTATAGTGCTAATAAAATCAATTCCCCATTAATAAAATGACTCTTCTATCACCACAGGCTTGAGAGGTAATACAACCAACTTAGGTTTGCTAATGAGCTATTGACAAGGCTCGCATCTACGCACCCAAGCGTATAAATATTGAAATAGAGTAGGCTAATAGTACTTTGATCATAGAATCTTATGGGTAGTCATAGGCACAAAAAAATTTCCTCCACAAACCAAATTGTGGAAGGACTCCAAAAGTTTGTTCTATTGCACTTTATCCACATAGTGAGGGAATACCCCATCAAGGTTCCTCTTATATAGACCATTGTCCCACAAGACAAAATTGGCATCTTTCAACTTAACAGTCCTCTTTTCTTTATGAGACAAGTGAGTAAGACACTCCCCATAGGTAAAAAAAATGAGCAATATTCAAATACCACTCATTCATAGTAGTGACAAAGAGAACTGTTAGCGTGTCTTCAAATTCTATTTTTTCATGCCCTCTTTCTTTTGGTATGTTATAAGTGATTAATTGGTAGAGACCCCTTCTCCACACAAGCTTCATTAGTTTGATAACAAGATCAAACTCCTATATTTTAGCAATCTAATTGCCCCTTTTAGTTCCAAACTCTTGTTGAGTTAGTATGGACTTGATTGTTGTATCAGGAACCAGAGCAATAGTGTGTGAGTTTAAGATATAAAAATAGAAGTGTTTTACCACCTTTACCACATCATAATCATGCTTATCCATGTTTGAATACTTCAGCTCATGAGCTTTGAGATGACAACTCATGAAGGATATGGGAGACTCCATACCTTCTTTGTCCTGTTGAACCAAAATGGTTGAAAGCGTGTGTTCAAAAGCATAGTTTTACATCATGAAGTCTTTGGTATAATCAAGACAAACTAGTATTGGGGCATGGGTGATAGCTTCCTTGATGTCTTAAAATGTTGATTTGCCTTCTTTAGTCTAGATGAAAGTAGCTTTACCCTTCATCATATTGATAATGTGACAAGTCTTTTATGTGAATTCAAGAATGAACCTTCACATAAAATTCACTTTTCCAAATAAAGAGTGGACTGCGGTCTTACTGGCAGGAAGAGCAAGCTCTTGGATGGATTTGACCCTTTTTGGGTTGATCTTTATGCCTTCTCAAGACACAGTGTGACCGAGAAGTTTCCCTTCAGTAACCCCAAAAATTGATTTTTTTGGGATTAAGAGAAATACCATTCTACCTACATCACTCCAACACTTATTATAGATGATGCACATGATCATGACGATGCTTATAAAAGACTATCAAATCATCAAAGTATACCATAATGAACTTACCGATTTTGTTTCTAAAAGCAAGATCCATCGCTCTTTGGAAAGTGGCACCAGCATTGATCAAGCCAAAAGACATTATATGATATGAAAAAGTGCCCCAAGGTGTTGTGAAAGTGGTTTTATGTTGGTCTGCTTCACCAACCTCCACTTGATTATATCCTAAAAAACCATCTAGCATTAATAACATCTCAGTGCTAGTTACTGTCTATAGCAATTAATCCATGATGGGCAAGGGATAGTTGTCTTTTAAAGATGACTGATTCAAATTTTTGAAATCAACACACAGGAAAATTTCTCCATTTTTATTTCTCATAGGGACTATATTCACAATCTAGGTGGAATGATGGATTAGGAAAATAATTCTTACATTTAGAATTTTTTGTACCTCAGACAAAATCATGCTTGATATTTTTGGGTTGTACTGCCTTTGCTTCTACTTGTGAGGCAATGACCCAATATTAAGAGGAATTTCATGTTAGATTTATTTAGGTCTGAGAGGTTTCAAATCATCATAAGAGTATGCTAAAATATCAATGTAATGGAGAAGTAGAGTGATAAACTTGAGTTTTTCATCAGAGGTACAACAATTTCCAATGTTGACCATTTTAGAATTATCTTTTGTACTCAAATTTATTTGATCAAAATCTTTGGACGATTTTGAATCTATTTGCTATTCCTTGATAAAACTATCATGCTTGTTGAAAAGTTTCTCAAGAGAAATTAATCCTTTGGAAATTTTATTTCCTTTGAGCTGAAGGAACTCTTCATCAGCTTTTAAATTTGTTTTTGGAGCTGATTCTTGTGGTGGAGATTCACTGTCTTCAAATCGAAGCTTTTCAAAGCTATCTATTTATTCCAAAAAAGCAATGATTTGTTTGTCACCATTGAACACCTACCAATAGTCAACATTATTAGGTACACTTGGTCCAAAGTCCAACTCGATAGTGTACCTATCTTTTTTGAAATCTTGGTGAGGGACCAAGAGAGTTATAGAGACGGCCAATGCATCTGCATGACTGTTGAACTCTCTAGGCATGGCAGAAATAATGAAAGTATCAAAGCTTTCAATGCAGTCTCACACTAGATTGTGATAATGTCACAATCTCTCATTCTTGGTTTGATACAGGTTCCTCACATGACAAACCACTAGCTCAACATCTCCTTTGGTATGAAGAAGTCTAACACCTTTATCTTGAGTAGCCTTTAATCTAAGCAGTAGCGATTCATATTCAGTAGTGTTGTTAGTGTTGTTAAACTACAACTTATATGCATAGGGGAAAATATATCCTTGAGGAGATATCAAAACTAATCTAACTCTAGAATTGGTAGAAGAATTACTACAATCAAATTCTAGAAACTAGACATCATTAGAATTTGATATTCTTTCATTTTTTTCTTCATTAGGAAGGGAAGATCCCTTTTCATGTGTACCGCATCCTACTAATTCTTCTAATGTCTTATCTAAATTTTTTGGATTGTCACTTAGTAAGCTTTTGTCTGCTGAAATAGGAACATCCTCAGTAGACAAAAAGTAATTACCTATTCCTGAAGACTCAAATAGAAATTGAGCTTCAGGGGCTAACATTTGGGTGATAATGTACTTTGATTCCTTCTAAAGAAGTAGCCTTTGCATGACAACCTTGACAGGAATCCTCACCTCAGATAGGTTCATACTCAATTCTCCACCAACATCCTTGTAAAAAAATTTCCTAAGAAGAATACCATAGGAGGCTGGGACGTCGCCCATGAAGACTATCATTCTACTTCTCTTATTTGGGAAGGCCATAAATGTAAATTGGACATTCTTGATTTGTATTAGAAGTGGGAATTATTTGTTTTTCATGGAGAAACATCTCTCAAAGTTTTTGGTCAGTGTGAGACCAAGAGATTTTGCCACCTTGGTGGGCATGACATTGTCAGAGGTGCCAGAATCTATAATACAATTGCTCAACTTGTGTCCATTAATCAATAAGGAAACATAGAAAGGTTTTATTTTCTTAGGGGTAGTAAAAGGAGTAATGAAAAGGTTATTTGGGGTGGATGTGTTCTTTGTGGGAACATGAGTCACCTCCAAAATTTCCTGTCCTATAGGGACAATTTTATTTTTTACACATTGAACTAACCTATCCAACTGCTCAGGGTTGGATTGTAAGAATTCAAACTCAAACATTTGAATTTTGGTCTTCTTAGCATGGCCAATTATATCAAATCATTGAAATGAATTCAAAATGGAAGAAGTCAGTCCATCAATCTAGTTTTTATTGGGTGTAGGACTAGTATGTGAATTTGAAGCAGAAGGTGAAAGAATATTTGAGGTACTTACTTTTTTGATGATCACTGGGTCCTTTGATTGGAAAGGTAGAGAAGTCCCCCATTTAGCAATTGAAATCACTGGTCAATATTCTTCCCCTATTTTTCCTTTACTTATTTGTTGAGTTGACTAGTTTTGGGACTTGGTATATACATCATATGATCCATCAAACACTTCTGACTTGCTTTTAGCTTCTTCTCTGTAATTTAGGAAACTAATGTTGGAGTTTCCATCTAATTCTTCTTCCCCTTCTATGAAGAGATTAGCATCATCTTCTTGGTTCAACTCAGGTTAGAAAGATAAATTATATTCAATTTCAAGATATCTAACTGCTGAGTTAGCTAAAGCTGCTTCAGTGGTAAGCTTTCCCTGTGGGGGAGGAAGACGGTTTGGTTGCTCTTGATTTTTGGTAGCATTACCTTAGTATGACTAGTTTGGAAATGTCCTCCTTAGTATATCTCATTATGGAGGAGTAGACATCCCTTATTCCATTTTCTTCTTGAGAGCTAGCAACTCATTTGCCAGCTTCTGCACCATAGGATCAGTGGTGCCTGTAGAAAATATTCAAAAGATGAAGAAGATTTACTTTTGTTAGGATCTCTTCTTATCTTTCCTACCAAGATAAGATCATCTTCAACCTTAGTGGCCAAATATTGAGCTACATTAAGGCCTATGTGGCCAACCTACCTTAATAAGAAACTCACTTCAGGAAGCTATGAATTGATGAAAAAGTATTTGGGATTCTCAAGTGTTGGCTGAGAAATTGTAGGAATCTTATTCCTTAGCTTGTCAAACTTGGCTATAAAGTATATCATAGGTTCATGAGGCTCTTTCTTCATTTGTGTGAGCTGAGCCAATAAGGCATGCACATCTTCTACATGCTTGAACCTTGATTCAAACTTGGCTTTGAGGGTGTTCTAATTAGTCACAGTCTAGGTCTGTAAATGATAAAACTAGTCTACAGTAGCACCTTGTAATTTTTATAAAAATAGCTTGACTTCTATGTCCTCATAATCCATGCCTATCACAACACAAACTATGTAGAAGGCTGCAATATGTTCATCAAGATGAACTCTCCCATCACCATAGATTTTGGGGAAATTCTTCATTGAACTGTGAGGTAGTTCATGTAGAGGTGGAGTTAGATTCAGGGGACCAAAGGTGTTACCCCAAAGGCCTTGAGATTCCATTATATGACTATTGAAGGGAGGGATAACAAATCTTGGTGGGGTATGTATAGACAAAGCTCTACTAGTAGAGGAAAGAGAAGCTTTGCCTGGTATTGGAGACCTAATGTTGGTAGAAGGAAAACTCTTGGTTTGCTGAAGGTGAGTTTGTGAAGGAAAAAGATCAAAGTTATTTTACCACACAAACTCAAATATAGGGTCAACAATACCTTGAGCTCTCTGGCTTCATATATATCGTGGATCTGCCAGAGTGTAAAATGGAAATAGAAAAGAACTAGAACTACTTCAATTTGAAGCTTGAGGCTTCAAACTGTGCGTTCTTCCCCAGTGGAGTCACCAAAAATTGTTGGGTGAATATTTTGTCACCAACTAACTAAAGACAAAATAGGTATATCAACCTCAGCATAAGGATATTTATACAATAAAATATATAGGTTTACCATAGTAAAATGAGATAAATCTCTCCTTTCATCAATGGGAGGTTCCCTATAAGGTAGGGGAGGTTCCCTATAAACTACTATAACTAATATAAGCTAAAAATACACTCAGGGGTGGGATAACACCATCTATCTCTCTTTTTTTAGAGATGATGTTCATAAGGACAAGGATAAATCCTAGGTAATTATTGAAGGCATTTCTTTTCTTTCAAAAATGATGTTCAAAAAATTATAGGAAGACTTTTTGGGTAGTAATTGTAACCACAAGAAACCCACAAAAGCACAAAGTCTTTCATTGTTTCTCACACTAATCAGGATGTAGTAACATAGTAGAATGAAGTGTAGCACAAAGTCTCTACCTCAACCACAACAAATTGAAAGATTACGAAGGGTAATGGGAGCTCAAAGTCTCACAAATATCCTTTAAACTGAAATAGAAAATAAATAGACTAAAGATAGTTATGGCAGCACAAAGTCTCCCACAGTCAGCTTCAGGACACCTTCTAGATTATTTCCACTAGTTCTGCTTATTTGATTAAATAGACAAGACTATATTCAGAAAATAGACATAAGAACAATTTCATAGATAAAACAAGCTATTTCAACACAAAGTCTGAAAGGTCACTTGCTTTCTCATTCAAATGACAAAATATGATTAATAGTCTAAGCTCAAAGTCTCAGGAATGCCTTTCAATTTGGGCAGAGTTTTGCTTCTAATAATAGAGATATCTCCTTTATACGAAATGGGAGATTACAATATATAGCATTCCAAGAAAGACTTGGGCGCTTGTTTTCATGAAAATGGCCCATGCTGAATTAAATGAATTAAATATCTGTGAAAGGGCCATGCTAGAATAAGTCATTTGACTTTTGCATTTTGAATCATCTCAAATGTCTCCTCTTAATCATGGGTTATTTGGTCTTCTTTATGATGCTTACATGACTGTCCATTCACCTTTAACTAATGTAAAAAAATAGGTCATGCCTTTGAATGTTTGTGTCCTCTAAGGTCCACCTAGTGGACTGTTCCACCTACTAGAAATAACTCTCTTTTAGATATTTTTAAATTTCTTGTAGTTGTTCTCTCATTCCTTACCACATTTTGTCTTTCCTTGGTGATTTGAGCTCTCGAGGCTATCTTCTCGCTTTCTGCTAGTGCCTTCAGCTCCTTCCTTGGTTGGTCATTGAGTTTATTCTCAAGTCTTTTCAAAAACAATAGTTATTCCATCACCCTAAAATTGACATCCATGGGGATGTCACTAGTCACTTTGAACCTATTTAAACCTTGAACCTTGAACTCTTTTGGTTCAAAGGTTCAATATTTCAAAGGTTCAATGTTTTGTGAAGGGCTGCATTCGCTTTCTTTTTCTTCTTCGATTGAACCATGTCTTTGAACCCTTTGGTTGAACAATCTTGTTAAAATTCTTTATAAAATCTTCCACTTCATTCACTTGAAGCTTCCTTTTGAACTTTGAACTCTTTGAACCCTTTGAACCTTTAAACCTTGAACCATTTTAGTTCAAGGTTCAATAGTTCATTCTCTTTCTTTGAATCCTTTAAAGCTTCAAACTCTTTTGATCCTTTCATTTTTTAAGTCCATCAAACTTAATGAACTCATTAAAAATTTGAAGCCTTGAACTCTTTTTGGTTCAAGGTTTAATGGTTCAACAGTTCAATCTTCACTCTTCGAAGCCTTCTTTTCTTTAAGTCTGTCGAAGTCATTAAAAGTTTGAACTCTTTAAACCTTTGAATGTTGCAGAGGCAGGTTTTAATGGTTAAATGATTCAAAGTGGTTCATTCTAATTTTTTGAAGCCCACCATTAAGTTTTTTTATCAAACCTTTGCATTGAACCATCCTCAAAACACTAAGGAAAAGCCTCAAGTGTTTTGAACTTCCTTTGAAGAAAGCCCGCCTGTTAAACCTATGACTTCCTTAGCTGAAAAGGCTTGAATATTTGAAAAAATTAATTGCTCAGAATATTTTTGAGAAAGAAAAGAGAGAGTTTTGGTCTGTAGGACCAAAATGGTCGGTATGTTGTCCACAAAAGCAAGTGATGGATTTTGGGAACAACATGACTGATGTAGTATATGGATTTTTCTTTGTGTTGTTCATCTCGATGAGTGAGAATTACCCCTAGGGAGTCTTGTAAGAAGGAGGGGAAGTACCAAAGTTCCTCATAATTTAGTGATTATCCAATTTTAAAAATTTAAAGGTTATCTAAAGTGCCCAAGTTGATATCCATAGTAGATTCATTCAACATGGTCAAAGTCTAAGGAGGAAGATATTTTTGGATAGAGGAATCTGGTGAATCAAGATAGGTGAGAATAGAATCATCATCCTAATACTAAATGATATTAATGGTAGGAGATTCATATCCTATAATCTATATATGGGTCATAAGAATGGTTATAGTCACCCCATATTTTTGATAAGTCAAGGGTCCAAATCTAATCATGTTGATGATAAAAAATTTTGGGGGGGATGATGTTGAAATCCTTAGTCATTGATAGAGAAAGGGATGGTAAGGAAGGGATGTCTTCATCAACAATGATGATATGATGATCCAAAATTTAGAAGTTTTGATTGAAAAATAATTCAAGAACATGAAAATAACATAGTAACAATGATTTCTCTGAGAAGAGATGTTTTATTACTCATGATTGCAAATACAACCATATGCTTATCTTTGGGAAGAGACATTTGATTTCCATTTTAGGTTAAATCTTAATTTATACACATTTTTAAGGTAGGAGGAGGATGTGAAAGGTAACCAATATCGAGGGAGATTAAGTGTTTTGAATTTCATGATTTACAATAATACAAAATTTGAGGAATTACTATTTTTAGAAACTTACTATTTTTAGACTGCACTACTAAAATTAAAATTTAGCACACTTTTATTGGGGTTTTAGGGGTCAAAATCCACCAAAAAGATATTTATGCCATCTCACCATGTTATCTTCATTCTTATATTTCCAATGGTTCAAATGGGGAGTCAATCAGAGCTATGGTGCAAATGTTATGGCTCCTCAAAGTTTCATCATCAATTAAGGTAAAACTGTCACTCAAATTATTTCCTGAATTGTTGCCCAGATCACAAGAAGTGGGTTGGTTTGATTTTTATGGGGTATGAAAATGAGGCCATGATTTTTATGAGGTTTTCATGTTTTTATTGGAATCAACTCATGTGGCCTATGTTCATATCGACCTAAACCAAATCCCTTCTAGGCACACTTGTAGAGGTATGTTTTGGAAAAGTTTAGTTTGTCTAGATAAGAAGAGTTAGAAGTGAATGGTCAAGGGGAAAAAGAGGTGGTATATGTGTCAAGGGATTTATCAATTCCCCCATAGATGAAATTAGTTTGAAAAGTTGGGGAATGTTTTCAATATTGGGGTGATAACCAGGTTGGTGGTCAAGTTTCCCATACTCTTGGGGAGTAGAGAAAGCATCAAGGGTGAGAAGTCGATACTTCCCCAATGAAAGACATTAGAATGTTGATTCTAAAGGGTTCACTGTGGGGATTTAGGTGGAAGGGATAGAAGAACTAGTGGATGCTTAATTAGTAGAAGAATATGGGGTTTCATCTTTGATTGATGAAGGCTTGTTGAATGGGGGAAGGAGAACATCATTGGGTCAGTACATCATTTTGCATGATGTGAAGGGGCTCAGGTCAACTTGTATGGTAATAAATTGACCTTCATACTCAAATTTGATGCACCAGTGTAGGGTAAAGAGTACATAACCCATGAAATGAATCTAGGAGAATCCTAGTTAGACATTGTACTAGAACTCACCTTCCACTACATAAAATAGCTCAAGAAGTGTGCAGGGTCCTAGGTGAATGTGAATGATGATAGTTGCTAGAGTTGTGTCCACAGTGTTGTTTAATAATCAAATCATGATGAATGTTTATAACATGATTTTCTTATGTAATTTGAGTTGGTTAAAGGCATGGGAGGATATGATGTTGATATTAGCTCCCCCATCAATCATAACCCTTTTGATGCAAGTTTGATTGATACAGGTGGTAATGAAAAGAGGAGGATCTAGGTCATCTAGGTAGATGGAAGGTATTTTTAAATCCTTAAATGAAACAAGGTTGGAAATGTGAATATCTTCGATAAAGTTTGCTAGAGGTTGTATGTCTTCATCTTAAACCTCTATAGATTACAATGCTTCTATCATTTTTTGGTAATGATGGGGTGACGTGTTGACCATTTCATAGAAACTCATCTTCTTTGGGGTTTAGTGAAGCTATTTTAGAACTAATCATTGGATTGATTCATATGGATTAGAGTGGGAGGGTCCCAAAATGGACACTTTGGGCTTGGTTGAAGGTAAGGGTGCTTGGTTTTGGCTAGGAGGTTGGGTGGAGGAAGAGGGATATGTCCATGGAATGGACACCTTTTCCTTCCCCTTATCCTTCAGTTGAGCCTATGATCGTGTGACCATATTAATGGTATAGTTTATGGGAGGATTCAAGCTAGGTGGTTGATTCTACTCCTCTTCACTCTAAGGTGAGGGTGGAGGGGTAGGTAGGTGTTGGTTGATGGTTGTTTGTTCTTGAATTGATATCAAGCTCATAGGGGGCTCATCTGATAATAAGTCATTCTCATGATATAACTAATATACTATCACTTGGAAACCTTTACAGTTCTTCATGTCATGTATAGGTGTCCTATGGTATGAACATATTAGTTTGTCATTATACCAAGATGCTTTAGGACCATGTGAGTCAAATGGTTTGATAGGTGGCAAGGTTAAGCAAGATGTTTGTAATAATCTTTATAAGATGGTGGAGTAAGACTCAAATAGTGGTGGTAGAGGCATGAAGAGCTTAGGTTTAGTAGTGAGGGTGGAAGCCCTTTTTGGAGTGGTTTTCATGGTTAAAGACTCGGGTGAAGGGGTTTCCTTGGTGGATTGTTTGGGTTTGGCAGAGAGGTTGAGAGTTTATTGTTAGAATGTTTTAAAGTATACATTCATGACATAAGTAATTTATTTATAGCTGGTAAGGAGATAGGAGGTATGTCGATGGGTGGCTCAGTGGAAATAGGTGTGGATGAAAGTAAGAGTGATGGTGTAAGCATAAGTGGTGGTTGGTTGTTGATTGGGATGGTTAGCTTCTTGATTAAGGTAGAGGGATGAGGTCCCATAATGGAGGCCTAAGTAGAGAGGGGAGGCAGAGTTTTGGATTTTAGGCTCCTAGGTGGTTTCACCTTCATTATTGGCTTAGCTTAGGGTTTATTTGATAGCTTTTTTGGGTTTAGGTCCAACTTTGTTGACTGGTTAATAATGTTGTGGGTAGGAAATGTGCCAAGGTTCTTGGTGCATTTGGTTAGAATGATAGAAGGTGATCTGGTGACTTTGGGTGAGTTTGGTTTTGGTGGTATTGTTATGGTTTGATGAGTAGAGGTATTTGATGGCTAGGTGGTGGTGATAGTGGATTTGGTAGGTGAAAGGGTAGGTTATTATAACAAAGAGGGATCCTATTTGGTTTTATATGGGAGTCCAAGCTATTTATAAAAGGTGGCCCGATCTAGGCTAGGATCAGATATGAATTCTATGTCTTTAACTAGTCTAGAGAAGGGTTTATAGATGAGTCTAAATTGATTAGTAGTGGGCTCAAAATATAGACTCAGGGGTTAATGGGAAGGAAAATTTACCTCATCCTTTTCCTGATTAAAAGGTTCCAATATTTAAGAAGGTAACTACTCAATGGGATGTGTAGGTAATGTGGTTTCTTCCATAGGAGTGATTACTAAAAGAAGGGTGGATTGTTGTATGATTGAGGAAAATAATGAAGTTGGAAGGTATCCTCTTTTGATGTTCATACCAAAGGAGAGGTTGGTGATTCCATTAGCTTAATAAGTGGAGTGGGGGAAGAGGTGATTTGGTCAATGGTTTTCTTAGCATTGAGTTCACCAAGAACGATATTGACAATATGGGCATCATGGGTATGAGAAGATTTTGCTTTGTTTTTGTTATTGGTATAAGGAGTGTTCTTGGGAAATGGTTGTCTAAATATTTCAAGTGATTGGTTTGAAGGTAAGTTGGGGTTATCCAACACAAGTTCCTCCTTGTCAATGAGAGTTTGGACAACATTATTGAAGGTGTTACATCTAATAACGTCATGTCCAATGATTTAGTAGAAGGTACATAATTCATTTTATTTGAACCAACCATGTGTAGGATGAGAATAATCAAATTGTTGTGGAAGTTTGATGGGGGAAGTTGTATGATATTGGATTTTAAAAAAAATTCCAGGACCGAATCATATGAATCTCCAAGTAGATTAAATTATTTTTAGGTGTTGCAGTTTGGGTTCTTGGTATTTTGATTGGAAGAATTGGAAGAGTTAGATTGGTTAACAATTTGTGGAGGGGTAGTCTTAAGGACAACCAAATTGATGGTTCCCTTGTTTTTGGATTTAGTGTTGGTTTGATTGTCAGGTGTAAAGGAGGGGGTTTCATTTGATTTGATGGTGGAATTCTTGTATCTCAATTTCAACTTCCCCTCATTAATGGCCCTATTTTCTAGTTTTCATGCCATGGTGAAATCTTCATCAAAGGTCCTGAATCTTTGGACCCATGATGTAGAGGATATGTGTTTGGTGCAGGCTCAGGCAAAGAGTTCAATCATCTTGGGATTGGGGTAGAGAGAAGTAAATTTGGATTATTAGACTTCTCTAATGGCCCACAAAGTTAGTAATGGATTCATCATCAAATTGCCATAAGGAGTAGTGATCAGTGATGGATGATTTCTTAGAGATGTTGATGGAAAAGTGATCTAAGAAAAAATGAGTTAGTTAGACACAAGAAAAGAGGTAGTGCTTTATAATAACACTGTATCAATTTAGTGCCTAACCCAATAGATACATGGGGAAAGTATGAAGAAGGAGAGCATCATTGTAGGAAATTATATAACATGAATGCCTAAATTTTCTTAGATGCTATTGGAAATCCTCCTTATTATAAAAATTTAAAAAATTTAGAAGTTACCATTGAGGATGGTATGGTCAAATGGGGATGGAAGGATGAATTGGTTCATTATATATTTTTTCATATCATAAAATATTATGAGCTCCAAAAATGGATGACTCTAAAGTAGTCATTTTGTCCATTAACATTTAACAAGGTTGGTTTGGGGTTATGCACCCCTATAATTATAAGGCAAGTTATGTTGGGTTTGGTTAGGTGTGACATATTTATAACTGGTGGGGGGTTGAGAGGCTACCACTTATTGGTATGTGGTTATGGGTGGTTGGGATGATGCCATATATGAATATGTAGAGATAGGCAGTTGGGTGGAACGTAGAGCTACATACCCTTATGGGTTAAGGATGTAGCTTGGGTTCTATGTGATAGATGCTTGTTAAGACATTAACTCAAGTTGGGTAGGAGGTATGGTTGGGTTAGTAGATAGAGGGTAGGTGGTCACTTTGCTACTAATGGGTATAAGGGTGGAAGGTATGGAAATCACCAACTTATATAATGGAGTGGAGGTGGATAGGTTGGAAGCTAGAGGAATGGTGATGGAACTAATAGAGGGTACTCTTATAGTAAGGGAAGTGTCAGTGCCTAAGGGTTGGGTTGATCCTATACTAAGAAGGACTATTAGTTGGTGAATAATTTATCTAGGTGTTGGTTGGTTGAGTGGGTTGGTTTTGAATGGTAGTATCAATGGGGTTATTGGTAGAGGATGATGCCTGGGTGACTAGAGGTTGGGTAGAGGTGGTGGATACAAAAAGGTCACCCATAAGGTGGGATGGCATGCCTTAGGGCTAGTCAATAGGTGAAACCAAAGTAGGGGTACGATGGGACATGGTGTTAAGGTAATGCTAGAGAGATATGGGATTGTTATCCATAAAGGTGGAAAAATCCACATCACCTTGTGAAACTATCTGAGGGAGGTAGGACTTATAAAAATGTGATATGTACCTAGAGATATGATATATTAATGTATATGGTTGATGGAGATGCTGACATGTGGCACACATCCCCTTAGTTAGTTATATGGGTAAAATATATTAGGATAATGGAGTAACTTATGGAATTAGTATATTGGATAATGGTCAGCCTACATTGGGATTAGGAGGTTACCCATCCATGGGTTAGATAGATGTCTATATATAGGAGATGATTATCATGGTAAAGATATCAAGTAAGCATTGAGTCTTTTATTGTAAGAGGATATTGGAGGTTGTCCCCTCGAAGAGACATTGTGGAGTTATTCCTTCTTAAAGGAGTATTATATGGTGTTTCCCTACCTTAAGTGTATTTTTACATATATTGAATATTTTAATAATATCAAGATATTATCAAAATGTGGGGATAAATATCTACATCTGACATGTACTCTATGGATGAAGGGGAAGAGAAAAGTGGATGATTAGTAGGTGGGTCCTGATTTGCTTGGTTTTTTAGTTGTTGCCTATTTAAAACCATGAAAGTAAGGAAGTGAATAAGATTAAAAAAATATCACAACTCAAAGAGAAGGCAAATAAAGTCAAGGAAACAAAACACATACTGAATCACATTTAAATCTTAAGATTTTTTTAGTCTCTTGTGGCTTATGCCTTAAGATTTAAGAATTATGTGACTAAATTTGGTTTGTAGAGTAGGTACTAGAAAAGAAGTCTATGTTTGGTTTCAAGTTATGTTTAGGCTCTTAAAGGGGTATATATTAGAATTAGTAGGTGGATTGATATTGGGGCCTACCCCCTCACTTCACACACCATAATGATAAGGGTGTCGAGTGCTTAACCAAGATATAACAATTTATAGAGATTATACTCAACCAAAGAGCTGAGTTGTTTATCCCCTTGGTGATTAAATCCAAGTAGGATAGCTGATAAAAGTGATCTCTAGGGAATGAAATTCCAGTCAAGCCTTATGTCAATGTTTGATTCTTGACTAGATTTGAGTGGTTTGGTCTTTTGTGTGTGACAAGAGTGAAGCTAAAATTGAATTAATTTATTTTAATTAAGCTATGTGAGATAAAATAAATAAATAGGTAATGGATGCAGTCAATTTGAAGCTCAAAAAGAAAATTTGATTTCATTGTATGAGTGTAAAGATAAAAAGAAGAAAGAACCTATATGCAACTATGAACTCAAATAAAGACTCAAAGGTCCCACCGAGCATGCCAAAATGTTTTAGAGAAATTTAAATTATGTTATTTAAAAGAAGAGAAAAGAAACTTGAGAAGAGTGTGGTAGAAAAACATGATATGTTGTGCACACATTGATTCAGATGAGTGTATATACTCTTATTTAGCTTAGGAGGAATGACTTGCAGATAAGAAATCACTCAAAAAAATGGTTTATTAAATAGATAGTTGGATGGATTGCCTAGTGAGCTATATCCAAGAAGCATGAGCTTTCTTGGAGGCTATCAATCCACACTTTTAAAAAATCAAGTTTTGAAAGATAAAGTATTTTCTTAAATAATAAGAGGTACTGAAACTAAGTACAATAAGTTCTTGATAAAAGAATAGATGAAACTAACTAATTATAACAATAAGTGGATCAATACTAATGCTAAATAGGTTGAGTATATTTTATAAAATAGGGTAAGACTTTGTTATTAGGTAGGAGAAAGAAATTTATATTTGGTTGAGGTCTAATAAGTGAAAATTTATTTAGTCACATAGTGACCATCGGTGGTTGGGGTGACTATCGACAGTTAGTGTAATTTTTAGTTGTTTGGGTAACTATCGGTGGTTGGAAAAGACCATAAGTGATTACTATGGGTTAGGTATAATTAAGAAAAGGTTGTTTAGATGAGGTTACAAAATGGAATTATTAGAGATGGGTTTGGGTTGGGTTGATTGCAAAACAAAAACACAGTAACTAATTACTAAAGATAGATACTAAACTCATTGGTTATTGATCTTATGAATGATTGAGGTGGTTGGTTGTCAAAATCATTGATGGAGTCTAGGGAAATTTTGGTAGAGTAACGGTACTTGGTTATTGGTTGATAGGCAAAATTACTTAGGATTTATATTGCACTTGCTATTTCACTAGATCGCTAGAAGGACACTTGTAAAAATAAGTCTAATGCAAGGGGCTCTGGCTCTAGATATAAATGAATGATTTATTCTCCAATGGATTTATTCTCTCCTCCTCTCTCTTTATAGGAAGGAAGGAGAGGTGAAACAACATGCTAACAAGAGGTTAAATGAGAAATTTAAATTTAGCTTTCACATGTATTGGCTTACATATGAATTAGATGAGTTAAATATAAAAAAGTAATCTAGAGTTTGACTATTCAAGTAGTGGAAACCTGACTATCAGTGGTCAGGTCTAACTATCGATGGTTAGGGTGACCATCAATGGTTTAGGGTTAAAGGTAAAGTTTGGTCTAGGTGGGTTAGTTTGACTTAGGTTTGGTTTGTGATTGAAAGGTCAGGGTTGGTTCCTAAGGGGGTCTAGGGGTATTTTGACACTTAGAACTGTAGTTTATGATTTTTTAGTGTCTATAGTAATAGCTATTGGAGGGTGGCTCAAGTACAATGAAAGATTTATCAAAACTCTTCAGCTAAGATCTCTCCAATGACTCATTACCATAACCATTGATGATTCAACGTAAATAAGAATAAACCAAGTGATAAAATAATTATTATACTCAACTTATATGAATAAAAAAAGCATGAATATTACAATGAAATTACTTGCTTATAGAGGTAAGGAAAAATAGAATACAAGTTAAACTAGCTAATATGGGACTAAAGTCCACATAAGACAAACCTAACAAGAATGAGTAAAATATAATCTAATAAAAAAGCCATCAAAGTAGTGTTATAATTCAAGTTTTCTTCCAAGCTTGACACCAATCAAATCCAAAGTAAATCTAGCCACAAGTGATCATTGGAGAAGTTCTACCAACATGAAGAAGCATTGGTATAAGTCTCTAATGTCATAGATCAAAGATGAACATCCTTATGATAATAAGTGGAGCATATTATGAGGTTTTATCTATATTTTGTGATCTTTTTCATTATGTTCTTCTTTCCCTTAGTTATTACGTAAGATTGTTTAATTTCATTGTATTGATATGCATGGATTTTTACTATCTTTAGTAATAGGTAACTAATCGATATTTGTGTGCTCTTCAAACTCCTAAGATAAATAATGGAAGTTTTGATGGGACCATACATCTTGTATAGCCAAGATGAATGATGTGGAACCTTTAGAATTCATAAAATGAGCATTTAAATATTCAAAGTTTCAAATTTATGCTCAAAAGTCATATCTTTTTTTTACATATTTACTAGGATCGATGATGATCATGTCAAATCGAAACCGATATCAAGAATCAATTATGATCATTATATTGATTGATGATGATCTCTATGTCAAAAACATAGCAAGCTAGAAACTTATCAAAAATTAACTTTTCTTGTTTTTTGTGCCTAATGGTTAGTTAATTTCCTTTCTAACCTTTTTTTATTGTAGGGCCATAAGAAATTTTAGTTGGAAATATTTTTATCAAGTCTTTTTATTTCAAAACATGTCCATATTTTGTGTGATTTTAGGAATCTATGATGATCATAACTAATCGATGTTGATTGAAATAATTGATAGTGATACCTGTAGTAATCAATGATAATTTATCTATGTTTCTTAGAAACTCGATAACTAAAAAATGAAAATTTATTTATTGATTTTATTTTTAGCCTAGAGACAAGAGAACTACCTAACATTTTTGTAGGAACCAAAGTGGAGAAATATATGCCTAAACACTTATAAATCTCACATACACTTTCATTTTATTGCTTAAAATTAACCTAACCAAACTTGTCTTTTATCATTTTAAGTTTTTACAAGAGTAAACAAGGTCACGGGGTCACAATTTCAATAAAATTTTAGTTGGTGTTATAAAAAATAGCATCCACTTTAGTTTAGAGCTCTTAAGAGATTTTCTCTTTTTGTTTGTTATTTATTTATTTGTTAATTTCAATGTTCCTAGATTAAACTCTTTGTTTATGGAAAACTAAAAACTATTGTGTGTATGCTCTCCCCTCGTCCATATAGGGAAATTGGGTGACCAAAATCACTTGGTTTATTGCCTTGTTTGTTTAGTCTTGTTGTAAATAATGTCACATATTCTCTCCCCAAACTCTAAGTGACTTGGGTGACCAATAAATGACCTCTAAAATCTTTCCAAATGTTATTTATTCATTTTCTTGTATTTGACTTATGGGTGAGAGTTCATTGCCTCCTCACAAGTTGTTTATAGGAGCATTAACCTAGGGTTTCATCTCCTAACATCATATAAACCCCACCCCATGATGGGGTATGTAAATTGGGAACATAATATTGGGATTTCCTGGGGGCCAAGTGCCTAGCCTTTCCAATCTTAACAAAAATAAGGGTAAGTTCAGGGTGAACATAAAACTTCACTAAGAAGTACATGGATAAAGTCATTGTGCAAAGTAATAGACCTTTGCATAGTAAGTTAGGGAGTTTGAACCCAATTTATGTGATTTATCCCTTGTGTTAGCCACATTTAAGACCATTTAGTGTGTTTCAAAATTTGTAGATATTAATTAGTTAACCTCACTTTGTCATGGAATATCTTACCTAATGCCAAGTTCTCCTCACTCTAAGTTCATGCCATGTACCAATGCTTAAGAGATAGAGGGGGCTTAAATTTTTTATCTACACATATTATTTAATGTCTAGATTAAAACTTAATTCCTTTTGAGCATTGGTATATTAGTGGAAGCTTTGGTAGAAAATACACACACCCTTTTGGTTTTAGGGATAGGACAAGCCATTAGTGTTATTTCTATTTTATTTTATTTACATGAATTTTTTAGATTAAAATTGTTTGTTTATGTGTCAAATACAAAACATGTCATAACCTTCAAATGTTTTCAAACCATTTTGACCTAAGAGGTGTTACTCTGACCATTTTTGTTTCAAACTTTTACCTTAAGAGTTTTTGTTTCAAAAATTGCTTCTGTGTCACTTTTTGAATGGGGAATCTTTATGATACCTATCTTATTTCAAACATTTGTCTTAGATTTTGATTGTTTAGTCTACCATTTATCTTATGCTACCATTTGTTTCATCAAATTTGGGCTTGGGTAGTCTACCTTTTGCATTTATATTGTGATACTTGGGTTGATTATTTATTTTATCTAAAGACACCTTGCCTAGACTTATCAATTATTTGTTGTCATATGCCTTGTTTTAGTGTGCTTTGAGCTAAGTTGTTTCCATGTGCCTTGTTTGGATTTTGTTGTGTTGAGTTTTAATATATCTTAATTCCATTTATCAAAGATTATTTTATGATCCAATTACCGAGTGTCCTTTTTCAGTCAAATTAACTTAGCATTAGATTATTTTTGATCCATTTTAATGAATTTATCCAATCTAATTCCCTTAAATTTAGATTCCATTTGATTTCTTGTTAAATTCAACTTTTTTTCTAATTATAGAAGTGTTTTACACATTAATGATTATAACCCCATTGGACAAATCATTATTATCCTTTCGAATTAGTTCACAATTGATTTACCTAGTCTAAATACCTTTTCCACTAATTATAATCACCTTAGGTCAAAATCAATACCTTTTATAGATTGGTTTCATGTTTTTTATTTTGCCTCTTCCATAGATCTAGATTAGTTATTTTACCCTTTGGACATATTTCACAAATCCAAAGGTTGTTTATTTTAAATTTTAGTTTTTTAATCAGTTCAGGCCTTTATTTTTAATATATCTAGTCATGAACATAAGGAATATAATAAATTTACTTAAAGACTCCATAAAAAATAAAGACAAACCTTTATAGACATGTTCCTAATGAATACTAATGCAAACCCTCAAGTTTTATAAAAAGGTCATGTGGTGCCTTAGAATGCCAATTTATGTATATATCAAAACCCATTTCCTTACCATCAACAATGAAACACTCAATCCCAACCAAAATAAAACCTATATCATTATCCTTTAATGAAATGCACTATAGTGGTGGTTAAGCTTCCACTTTGGCACCTAGTAAACCCAATGTGTCTCCCCATTTTTGTGGTTGAGGTAAAAATTGGATGATAGGGCTTAAATAAGACAAAACCAAAGAAGTTGAAAGCATTATTACTCACAAATATAATACCAACCTACAACTCCCCATATTCAAAATGTTTTGGAGGCCTATCTCAACCCCAAACTTATGGGAAGCTATTATTTAGTTGTTGATCTTAAAAAGATATTTTCCCATATATATTTGATGGACTTGATCAAGAAGTCTCCTACTCAACATTCAACATTACTTGATTCCTTTGGATTAGGTAATTTATGATGCAAGAACATTTAGTTTCATGAAAAATATTACATCAACCAAAACTATATGTTAGCTTAGAATTTTTTAAAGTATTTTATTATGTAAGGTTTCTTATTGCACTTGTGTTTTGTCTTGATCTTGGGAAAATCTTATTTGTGGTAATGATTTTTTGTTGTGTTACAATATTTGACTATCTCATTTAGTGAAGTTTTTGGTTTCCTAAAATCACACATATGTTGTAATGATCCACATATTTTTTTCATATTTAAATAAATTTATTGTTTAGTTGAGTCTAAGAAATCTAATGTGAACTGCTATACTACCGTGTAACTATGTAAAGATGTTATATATTATTATATCAATCCATTACACATATTTGAAGTATAATGTTTGTTTGATAATGTTAATCACCATAGAGCCACATGAGTAGAATATATTTCTAGAGGCCATTTCATATCCAATAAAGAAGTTATGTGTCAAGCTGTAAGTCATTTGAAGAAACACCGATAAAGTACCACATCATCCTTGAATAAATATAAGAGTTATGGTAACAAGGTTTTCATGATCATTTATAAATTTAGTGCCTTGTAATTTTGTGTTCCTTTCTATGTATTGGTAATTTATTATGGAAGGATCTATTGGTAATTAATTGGAAATTGATTTTTAAAGTCATGAAAGTGGATAAAGAGTCATTTATTAATGTTCATGACATGTTTTAGGATGCATTAAATTCTAATGTATTTTAATTCCTTGGGTATCTGAAGACATTTAATATTTGAGACATCTAAGGTTTGAGACTCACTAAAGTAAGTTAATATTGTCAATGGGGAAAATCATTAAATATAATTAGGTAGGTCTTGCAGCTATATAAACATAACCCTGTGCTTGTTAAAAGGGACATTTGGGAGAGCATTAGTTTGAGTAAGATATTAGATCAAAGATTTAGATTGAAAATAATTTGAGTTATCAAATAAAATATCTATGAATATATTATTGTATTACATCTCATTGTGAGATTCCAATATGTTAATGTTATCATTTTATTATATTTCCTTTTGGTTAAAATAAAATAAATATATGAGTTTTTAATTTTGCATTTCATTGAAAAATTAAACTGAGTATTTTGATGGTTGTGTGGTCTAAGGAATTTATTAATTGAGATCCCAAACCTCAATTACCTAATTTGGTTAGATCAAGGTTTTACTCATTATTGATTGCTTATTTCTACATTTAAGAGTATGGGTAGAAATTAGTTACAAACATCTTCTAGTGAAATCATTGGGAAGAATGTGTGAGATGTAAGTAAGTGGTTTATATTATATCATCATTTGGTATTTATATATTTGATTTTAAATAATTATGTCTTATCGAGGAGTCTTAGGTGGTAGAATAGGTTGAGAGGTTAGAGCACCTAAAATTAACATATCTAGTAGAAGTAATGAGAGATATTCAATCCCTAATTTAAGATGTATAAATCTCACATCTATGTATAATTAAAGAATTTGATGATGAAAGTGACACAGAGGTTATGAAATAAGTCATGAAGATCAAGATGAAAAATAGAAAGAGTTTGATGAAGTTGAAGATACATTCTTGTGAGCTATTGGGGGAATGAAAAGTAAACTAAAGTTGGACCCTAGAAATTATTATATAATTTGACTCCTAAAGAGATCATTAACTATATCAATGAATTAGAAAAATAATTTGAGTATGAAGATATAGAATATCCCAAGTGAGTTAAGGGTTGATGCATTTACTTTGGGGACAAGAAACCTGAACAATGAAAAATAAAAAAACATTTTATGTAGAAGTCATATGCCTTTTCAAAAGGGTATACTCCCTTTTTAAAAAAAAACCAATGCAAATGCAGAAAGGGTTATTTTTGACCCTAAAGGGCCTATGCCCTTTACAGTCTAAATGACATAGTCCCTTTGAAACTACAAAGGTTATATGCCCTTTGAAATTATAAAGGGCATACAAACTTTGTAGCAAATGACCTATACCCTTTACAAAGGGTGTACTCCCTTTGAAACTATAAAGGGTGTATGACCTTTGGACTACAAAGGGTGTATGACCTATTTGGTTTTTTGTAAGGATATTGGTTTGTTGTAAGGGTATATTTAGTTTAAATTTAATTTTATATTACATTTTATATTCTTATAATTTAAATTTTGTTTACTAAATATAACAAATTAGGGTCACTATGCATATTTTGAAATTGATTACAAAGATGTAGGAGTTACCATTTAGAAGTTAGTTTTTCAAATTCCATTCTGGGCAATACTTAATTTTTAGAATTTTAGGATCAAAAGATGGAATGATAAATAAGGTTTAAAATCATGTTATGTAATTTATATATTTGTACCATTGAGGACTACATGCCTACTTTACCTACTTAAGTATTCAATACCTACTTTATTTATTTGAGTATGCCCTACCTGATTAAATAACCAAGCCATATATTGATCTCAAGGAGTATTCCCTACCTAAATACACAAGCCATATATTTGTCTTTACTATTCCATACTAGTATCAAAGTAAGTGTTCCACTTACTCAACCTGGTCTACTTCAAGGTCCTCTAGAATCATGCTTGCAATTAGGTATCTTCCTAACCATAAACTATCTCTTGGTCTATCACAAAAGGTATTCTGAGTATTGGTATGGAAAGACTAATGACCTTATTCTTTAGTATTATCTCTTGAATTCTTAACCTCTTTATTCAGATCAAAAGACACTTTAAATGACTTAGACTAGGGTACACAGTCCAAAGATAGTAATATAACTTCAAGCAAAACCATTCTTTAAATCTTAAAGCACTCAATTATACATCTTATCTTCTTTGAATAATACTATGATGTTTTCACCAATTATTTGATTTAAGCTTATTAGTGCATGAATAAATTCAACTCAAAACTCAGATGATAACAACTCTACCCTTTATATCCCTATTATGCAAAATTATACCTATTAAGGACCTGATACAAAGAAGTCTCCAATTACCTTCCTTTTTAGACTCATGGGTAGATGCAGGATAAAGGGGAACAAACTGGGGGGTATAAAGCAACACTTTTTGTTTTGAAAATTAAAATATTTAAACTTTGAGAGAATGTTATAGACACTTAAAAATGGAATTTGACAATCATGTAAGAACTTGAATTATGGAATTTTGAATGTAGTTTATAAATATATTATTTTTTTACCATACCTAGATGATAAAAGTATGCAAAATAGATGCATTTATGACAATAGATTGGTCATTTTTTTTGAAAAGATAAGGAGATTACATGTGTACAAACACACTTATTTGAGTAAATGATTGAATTTTTGTATGAAACTTCATATATGGATAGGTGAAATGTTGAAGATTATATAAAAATTTTTTAATTAATTTTATATCATATATATAATATTTAAATAATTTTACAAGTCAAGATATCTAAAAAATTGAAACTGCAAGTGTGAACACTAATTTTTGACCTTAACTTCATGAAAAACATTTTTCTTAAAGCATAGTTGACAATGAGTAGATTGTTTAGATATAAGTTTTATAAAATTTTGATTAATATTCAAAAATATATAAGGGAATTTGTGATGATATTTATATAGTCCATAATGATGTATGTTATCTATAAATTAAGTAATGATTATAAATAATATTCTAACATTATTTTTTTTTTCTAAAACTACACTTTCTCCTCTAGAAATCCATATAATTTTTTTTGTAAATAATAAAATATGCCTGGTCATATATGTTGATAAAGATGAAAAAGACTCCTAGATTTCTTAGAAACTAAGTGGGTTGCTCCATGACTAGCTTCAAGGTAAGTTCAGACCTCCCCAACCCTGTACCCAAGGTATATTTAGAGGGAAAAAGAAAATTGAAATGTTGAAATGGTGTAGGCCTTTTGCAAAGGGTGTGTGCCCTTTTCAAAGAGGGTACACCCTATGCAAAGGATGCATGACATTTTCAAAGGGTGTGCATCTTATATAAAGGGCATGCACCCTTTTCAAAAGGTGTACATCATTTTTGTATATATATATATATATATATATATATATATATATATATATATATATATATATATATATATATATATGTACGTATGTATGTATGTATGTATAGGTTGTTGTTAATCACTTTAGACTACAAATTTTTTACCATGTTTGATGTTTTATAAGGATATATTTAGTAAAATAAATGTAAAGTATAAATTTACATTTAATTTTATATTAGATTATATATATATATATATATATATATATATATATATATACATATGTATAGGTTGTTGTTAATGTAATATCCCCTATTTTCCCTAATCTCTGAAACTGAATACTTTTTGAACTGTTTCATGTATTTTGATGTTTTTGTGTTTTTACATGAATAAAGATGTGATTTTGCAAGATCAAATCAAATAAATAACAAATAGTAGTATGAACTTATAACTGGCTAATCTAATATCTTATAGTTCATTTCATAATGATTACAATAATGAATCATTGTCATGCATATAAAATAATACAAATATCATCTCAAAACTTGATTTTTCTAGCAAATTAGAAATAAAACTTGGATCTATGTAGCTCGGTTTATTGTGTTAAAAAAATAGTTGCCGATGTCGATTATTCTACCACCATCGGTCAATATACTACTGACGTCGGTCACTGTTGGTTGGCTACTCTGCCGATGTCGGTATAAAGTCAGCCGATGTCGGTCTCTGGGTCCCCTATAGTGTGGTTTGACCTACTACATAATGGTATGGATTTGCATGGATCTGTATGGATCTCGTACAAGAGAAAATAGAATCTAGTGCGGCCTGAATGCTGGACACTTGATCTGAAGATCTCTATCTGTATAATTTTCTAAATCAAAAACTAATGAAATAAATACCTGTAAACCTCTGTGATAGCTTCTATATGAAGTTATCTCTCAAATTGGCAATAAATCAACTGATCTCTCACAGCCTCTGAATTGCACACATTGAAGAGTGGATCTTCTCCAATGCAACTGGAATCCTGGAACCCTTGGCTTAGTCTTCTCAAAAAGTACTTAGTAAAATTATTCAATATCAATAATCAATAATCATATGACTCTCTTCCCAGTGAGAAACCCTTATATCCTCTAAAAGGTGTGCTTTCCCGAATTAGGGTTTCATAATTAAGAATTAGGGTTTTAGAATTAAAAATAGGCCAAATAATTAATATTTAATTAAATCAATCAAATATTAATATCTCCCTCAATACATGTCTGATCCTCAAACCGTCTGAAGCTGGTGAACCAGGGAGTGATTTCGTACATGACCATATCATAACAAAGATGCTCCACTAAGTGCCAAAAATCCCTATATAATAGGAGCTCAGGTAAACATGTCTAAAAGAGCCCAAATGAAAGCCAACTAGACAAATTTTGCTAGTCGAAGCCAAGCCAAGCCCCATCAAGACCCTCTATCCATCCTATCAGCCTACGAGGGTCGCATAATAGGCTCACCATCAACTCTAAAGATGTCAACTGAAAAGGGGACATGACAGTTAATCACTTTGGACTACAAATTTTTTACCATGTTTGATGTTTTATAAGGATATATTTAGTAAATAAATGTAAAGTATAAATTTACATTTAATTTTATATTAGATTTTATATTCTTATATTTTAAATTTATATTACTAAATATAACAAATTAGGGCCACTCAACATCTTTTGTAAATGATTATAGAGTTGTAGGAGTTACCATTTAGAAGTTACTTTTTTAAATTCCATTCCAATCAATACTTAGTTTTCAAAATTTCAAGATTAGAAGATATAATGAAAAATGAGGTTACAAATCATGTTATGTATGTAATAGATATATACCATTGATTATGCCCCATATTTTACCTAATTAAGTATGCAATACCTATTTTACCTACTTGAGTATGGCCTACCTGATTGAATACCCGATCTTGAAGGTGGATTATTAAATAATTTATGGGGTTTTCAATCAATGGGTCTATCAATATGCATAAATGACTGCCCTATATCATGTAACTTGTAACATAAGTGTAGTCATGATACAGTCACTCATACATGACATATAACACATACATATTGCATATATGTATGCATTCACTCACACATGACATCTACTTGTAATCATGATATGATAACTTATACTAGATATGAATGTATATAATCACCCTAATAGTCTCCATTCAAAATAAAATAAATTAAAACACCTTCAAAATTTATTCTAAAAAGATACCATTCACTCTAAAACAAATTTTAGATAGATGGTTAATCCATGCATTCTTCAATTCCAATATCATGCATTATTCCATTGTCACGTAGAATAAAGTCATCTTATATCACTCCAAATTTACATAGGACACTCACTTATTGAACCTTAACATCCCTAATTACTCTCTCATCAAACTTAATATTCACTTATCATCCCTATTCATTCCCCCATCATTTCTTAGTGTCCCTTACTATCACTAATCACTCCCTCTTTAGCTATCATCATCCTTCATTATTGCTAAACACTCCCTCATCAATCCTCATCATCCCTAGTCACTCCCTCATTATCCCTTATTATCATTGATTATCCATAAATAATCCCTCATCAAACTTCATTAACCCTAATCATACCTAATCACTTTCTCATCATCCAGAGCATCATCCCTAGTCACACTCTCATCATCCCTTGTCATCCCTAATAACTCCCTCATTAACCATCATCATTTCTTATCATCCCTAGTTAATACTTCATTACCTTTCATTGGAAATATCATCATTCTTAATCACTCCCTCATCAACCCTCAAAATCCTTAAGAAATTAACCTATAACACACACACACACACACACACACACACACACACACACACACACACACACACACATATAGTAATGATATAGTCATTCATACATTACATCTACCCAATACCTAGTACTACATGTAGGTATGTTATCACTCATGCATGACATATTATTGAATTAATGATAAAGTCACTCATACCAAACATAAATGTAGGTAATCACCCTAGTACACTCCATTTACACCTAAACCACTGACCCTAAACCCTAAACACCATAAACCTTCAATCTTGAATGCTAAACCTAAACCCTAAATGTCATAAACCTTATACACTTAACCCTAATACATTAGCCCTTAACCTAAAATAATAATACCTAAACCCCAAAACCTAGACCCTAAACATAGAACCTTAAAGACTTAAACCCTAGACTTTATACCCTATACCCTAAGCCTTAAAACCTAAACTTTAAGCCCTTAACCCTAAAGCCCAAACCATAAGCCTAAAATCCTAAACACTAAACCATAAAACCTTAACCATATAACCTCAATATTAAACAATAAACCATAAACATAAAATTCAAAATCATGAACCTTAAACCATAAATGTTGAACCCCTAACCCAAAACCTTGAACCCTAAACCTTAATCCTAAAACCCAAAGCAGTATAATCTAAACATTGAAAGTTGAACCCTAAAACACAAACCTATAATGATAAAACCTCAAACCTAAAACCACAGACCCTAAATCCTAAAATTGGATAAACCCTAAGCCTTAAAACCTAAATTCTAGAACCCATACAATCAACTCCAAACATTGAACTATAAACTTTGAATCCTAAACCCTTAACCTAAAACTCTAAAAATGAAACCTACATGATAGATACTAAAAAAACATTATGGAGACCAGACCATAGAGGAATGATGCAAGTATTAGTAGTTATGCTCAACCCCCTCTCCACTTTCTTACATAATTCCTACACAATCACAAAGATTTCATTACAAGGAGAAAACATGCCATAAAAAATTTAGTGGCACAAATGCTAATAATTTATACTCATAACCCACATCATTATTTGAGAATAACTCACATACATGAGAAGATCCAAAATGCTCTGGCCCTTTAATGCAGTGATCTAGAAAAAATTTTGTCTAAAAGAAGGATTTTACCTCATATGAAGCAAGTACAAGGAAGTAATTTTTGATCTATAATCATTTGTAATCATCCCTCATAATTCAAAATGAATTTATGCCTTGCAAGTTCAAACAGAATATTATCTTATTTACACCATGTAAATCATTCAATAATATGCCTAGAGTAATCCATCATAACCCTATTTAATCTAATAAAAATGAATGATAATAATCACCCTAGTACACTCCAATCAAAACAAAAGGAATTGAAACACCTTTCAATATTATTTTGAAAAATGATATTGTTCATTTTGAAATATATTTATACTAACTACTATATTGAAACACAATCTACTAGATGAGGGAGTAACTAGGGATGTTGAATGAGTGATTAGGTACAATGAGGGTTAATGAGGGAATGGTTAGGTACAATGAGGGATGAAGAAAAATGAGGAGGGGGTGATTATTGATGATCAAGTATCATGAGGGTTGATGAGGGAGTGATTAGGTATGATGAGGGATAATGAAAGATGATGAAGGATTGAATAGGGATTATAATAAATGATGATGGTTAATGAGGGAGTTATTAGGGATCATGAGGGATGATGAGAGTGTAACTAGGGATGATGAGAGAGTGATTATGTATGATTAAGGTTGATAAGGGTTGATGAGGGAGTGTTTAGGTATGATCAATGACAATGATGGATGATTAATAATGCTGAGGGAGTGACTAAGGATGATGAGGGAGCAATTAACAATAATTAAGGATGATGATAGTAAACAAGGGATTGATTAGGGGTAATTAGGGACAATGAGATCTAGTGAGGGAGTGAATAGGGATGATAAGTGAATAAGAGGGTTGATGATGGAGTGATTAGGGATGGCCAAGGTTAATGAGGGAGTGTCCTATTTGAATTTGGACTGTTAGAATATGACTTTATTTTATGTAACTTTTGAATAATGCATGGATTTAACATCTATCTTACATTTGTTTTAGAGTGAATGGAATATTTTTATAATGAATTATAAATGGTTTTTATATATATTTTATTTTGAATATAGTCTATTAGGGAGACTAGCTACATTAATGTCTAGTATAAATTATTGTATCATGACTACGGGTAAATGTCATGTATGAGTGAATGCATACATATATGTAATACGTATCTAATATATTTCGTGTATGAGTGATCTTATCATGAATATAGGTATGTTACAAGTTTGATGATATAAGGTAGTCATTTATGTATCTTGATAGACACATTGATTGAAAAAACCATAAATTATGAAAGAATCCACCTTTAAGCTCATGTTTTTAATCAGGTAGGGCATAGTCAAGTAGGTAAATTAGGTAAGGCATATTCAATCAGGTAAAATTTGGGGAATAATCAATGGCATACATGTGTGTGTGTGTGTGTGTGTGTGTGTGTGTGTGTGTGTGTGTGTGTGTGTGTGTGTGTGTGTGTGTGTGTGTGTGTGTGTGTATGTATGTATGTATGTATATATGTATGTATGTATGTATATATATATATATACATACATACACACACACACACACACACACACACACACACACACACACACACACACACACACACACACACACACACACACACACACACACACACACACACACACACACACACACACACACACACACACACACATGTATATATATAACATGATTTGTATCCTCATTTCTCATTCTATCTTCCAATCTTAAAATTTTGAAAAACTAGCTTCTAAATGGTAATTGTTATAGCTCTAGACTCGATTTCATAAGATGAAGTGTGGACCTAATTATTTTTTATATTTAGTAAAATAAATTTACAATAAAATATTATAAAATCTAATATAAATTAAATGTAAATTCAAAACAAATATTGAAAAGTTGAAAATGTACACCCTTTCAACTTTTCAATTTTTTTTTGCATTTTCCCTCCAAATTTGCCTTGGGTATAAGATTGGGGAGGTTCAAACCTAGATTGAAACTGGGCGTAGAGCAACCCACTTAGTTTCTAAGAAATTTAGGATTATTTTTCATCTTTGTTGACACATCTGATTAGGTAACTTTTATTATTTTAATGAAATATATGGGCTTGTAGAGGAGAAAGTGTAGTTTTATAAGATATTTCTTTTTAATGTTAGAATGTTATTTATAATTATTAATTAATTTCTACATGACATACCTCATTATGGACTATATACATATCATCAAAAATTCTCTTATAACTTTTTAAATATTAAACAAATGTTTATAAAACTTATATCTCAATAATATATGCAATTTCAACTATGCTTTAAAAAAAATTGATTTTCATGAAGTTAAGGTCAAAAAGTTGTGTTCATACAATTGTAGTTTCAATTTTCCAGTTGTTTTGACTTTTAAAATTATTTAATATATATATACATATAATAATAATAAAATAATAAAAAATATTCTCAATAATCTTCAACATTTCACCTATCCATATATGAAGTTTCATACAAAAATTCATTCATTTACTCAAAAAAGTGTGTTCATACACATGTAATATCCTTATCTTTTCACAAAAATGACTAACCTATTATCATAAATGCATATATTTATTGCACTTTTATCATTTGGGTATTTAAAAAATTATATATTTATAAAATACATTCAAAACTACACAATTCATTTTTTATGTCATTGTCAAATTCTTTTTCTAAGTGTCTCTAACATTCTCTCCAAGTTAAACTATTGTTATTTTTAGAAAAGAGTGTCGCTTTATACCCCCCATCTTTTCCCCCATTATCCGGCATCTACCCTTAAGTTCACTAGCATAAAGTTAAAGGGTATTGCATATTTATGGTGGGAACATTTAAAATATAAAATAATATGCAAAGGTAAACAAAAAATTAAGACATGGGATAGATTTGTTATCAAAATGAAATATAAATTCATTCATTCCTATGGATTATAATATGAGTTTGTACAAGAAGATCTAAAACATGAGAGAGAGAGAGATGAGAGAGAGAGAGAGAGAGAGAGAGAGAGAGAGAGAGAGAGAGAGAGAGAGAGAGAGAGAGAGAGAGAGAGAGAGAGAGAATACAATGCTGAGAAGATATTATGATATGTGAGTGCATTACATATAGTAATTCAATATGAGTTTGGTATGATTAGACCTTGATCTATGGAGGAATCCTTTTAGTGTGCGTTGAAGGCAAAAAAAATTGTTATAAAAGCAACAAGGTGGGACATTAAGAGAAAGAGGAATATTCATGCATGGACATGGAATTGATAGAGGTTATTTTATGCAATTACAAGAGGGCTAGGTAATTAATTCACATCATACTAGTGGAAATAAATAAAGAGGTAGAGGTAATTTTAGAGGAAGAAGATATTATACATATGGAGGAGTTAGATGTCATGGATTTAATGGAACATGTTTTAGATGTGGTGAGATTGGCCACATAACATTCTAACTTCCACAAATGCACACTGAATGAAACATAATAACCGATGTAAGAACTCATATTACACAAGAAGAAGAAGAATGTTTTACATCTATTTATAGTATAGATGAACTAGAGATTGAATAATCTCTCATGATGAAGAGGGTATATTTTTTGCTTGAAAATAAGGAAAATAGTCTCGGATAGAGAAACAATTTGTTCAAAACCATTTTAAAGTTTTAAGGTAAGTGTGATCCAAAACTCAGAAGTTTTGGTTGATAAATATCACAATAACATATAAATAACATAGTAACAATGAATTCTCTGAGAAGATATGTAGTATTACTCAAAATCGCAATACAAATATATGCTTATCTCTGGGAAGAGATGTATGTCTTCACATTTCAGGTTACCTCTTCTTTAATACACAATTTGAAAGCATGGGGAGGATGTGGAAGGTCACCAATCTCGAGGGAGATGAAGTGGTATGACATAAAATATTTAAAACAATACATAATTCGAGGAATTACTATTTTTAGAAACTTACTATTTTTAGACAGCACTATTAAAATTGAAATTTGAGTCACTTCCGTTGGGTTTTCGGGGGTAAAACTTCATTGAAAAAAGCTCATGCCATTTCATGATGTTCCCCTTGTTCTTATCTTTCCAACGGTTCAAATGGCGAGTCGATTGGAGCTACGATTCAAAAGTTATGGCTCCCGGAAGTTCTGTCATCAATTGGGGTGGAACTGTCACCCGAATTGTCGCCTAAATTGATGCCTGGATCAAAGTGTTACAAATTGATTGTGGATAGTGGAATCATATATAATATTGTATCAAAACAGATGATAAATAAACTTAATTTGAATAATGTTTTTCATCTAAACCTATATAATTTTTTGTGGTTGTTTAAAGGACATAAATTTTTGGTGAATTAACAATGTCAAATTTTTTTCAAATTATTAGTTATAGAGATGATGCTTTATGTGACATAATGCCCATGAATGTTTGTCATATTTTTTTTAAGGCCTTAGTAGTTTGAAAATAGGGATAAATATTATGGTCATGCTAATAAAAATACATTGAGTAAAGATGGATTAAACCATACACTAATTCCTTTTAGGGATAAGTGTGAAGAAGTGGAAAAAAATCCAATAGTGTTGATAGTTTCATGAATATAATTTTTGAAGGAGATGAAATAAAGTGAATGTTATGAATTAATTTATAGGTCAATGCTAGAAATAAAAGATAATAAAAATTTGTGCAATAATTAAATAATATACTAAATTAGTTTCAATAAATTATATCTAATTATTTTTGAGATGAATTACTACCGATGAAAAGTATAAGTCATCACATGGATTTGGTACCTAGTTCCAGATTACCATACAAAGTAGCACCTAGATTGGTTATGAAAGAGAATGATTAAGTACAATTATAAGTTTTATAGTTATTTAGAAAGGTATTAATTATATAAAGTTTGAGACCATGTGTAGTTCCAATAGTATTAATACCTAAAATGAGTGGATAGTGCACAATGTGTACTCATTCTAAGAATTTTATATAAGATTATTATAAATCTTATATTTCCATTTCTGTGCATGCGTGAATTGATGGATTTTTTGAGTGGAGTGATATAATTCACAAATATTTATTTGAATAGAATATATCACTAGACTCACATAAGAGAAGATGATGAATGGAAGATAACATTTTTAAACACAAGAAGGATTATATGAGTGGTTTGTTGTGGCTATTGGTTTAACTAATGCATTATGTACATTCATGAGATTGATGACTGAAGTTATTCAAATATTTTTGGGTAAGTTTTTCATTGTGTACCTTGATGATACATTTATTTTAATTAATATAGATTAATAACATTCACAACATATGCACAAAGTGTTTGAAAAATTAAGAGACAAAAAATTACTTGTGAATTTGAAGAAATGCATTTTTATGAATATAGAGTTGGTATAATTCAGATTTTTGATCTCTCAATATGGTTTGAATATAGATATAGATACATTATGATAAATAATATATTGGACATCACAACATAATACATTTGACATATATATTTTTTATGGACTAACAAGTTTTTACTTGAGGTCCATCAAGAATTTTAATGGGATATTTACACTAATCATTGATGTTATGTAAAATTATAAAATATAATTTTTATGGAAAATATAAGTATAACATATTTTCCATTTGTTGAAGAAGAATATAATAGATAAATTAGTGTTGGCATTGTTAGATTTTAGTAAAGTATTTTAGGTTGATTGTGATGTGAGTGGCACATCAATATGAGTAGTATTGAGTCAAGAAGGAAGACCTATTGCATATTTTAGTGAAAATTTAAATTATGAAAAGTGTAAGTATTAAGTATATGAATAGGTGTTATATGTAATTATGCAAGCATTCAATAAATGGAGACATTATTTGTTGCCAAATGAATTTGTATTGTATGAAGATCATCAAGCATAATAATTAATTAATAGTTAGAGTAAGTTGAATCAAAGACATATGAAGTGTTTGAATTCCTATAGAGTTATTCATTTTTATTGATGCATAGGAATGGAAAATATAACATATATTCTGATGCATTGAGTAGAAGATTTGTTTTTCAGAATGAATTTAGAGTGGAAGTCATGGGATTTGATATTAGGAAAGAACAATATGAAGAAGATGAAGATTTTTGAAAAGCATGGAAGTCACATAAAGAACCAATGCGTAAAGATAGAGAATAGTGCTTAGATTATTTTAAGGAGGAAAGTTTATTATTTTAAATGGGTATACACTAAAATTTAACCAATAAATACTTGACAATGGTTTTCCTCGACATATTGAACTTGTTTGGCCAATTCATCATTTCGATAACCATTTATGTATATGAAATCATTCAAAATATTTAAATTACTGAGAACCCCTTCTAGAATTCACTAATTAATTCCTATTCATTCTTAATTAGTAGATACTCCACCATCAATTTAGTTTTATAAGCGTTTGTTCATTTTGGACAAGTGTGTAGGATGTATTGTGCACTGGTTCACTAGTGTGGACTTCTCTTCCATGCTATAGTGACTAGTTTTCCAAAATTACATTCTTTATAATGAATTTATATGGTGTTAAAATAGGTTGGTTATCATAATTTTTTAAAATATTCCTATATAAAATAACATCAAGTGTCTCACTTGAAACCCACAACTACTTTATCTAACACTTTATTACAAAATAATTTATAAAAAACATGTACTTATCCATCAAAGAGCCCTACTCAAATTATTTTCTATCACCATAGTTATTGTCCAAGTTAACATTATTTCCTTATAGGTTGAGGACATAGTTTGTCAATAATTCTAATCAAACTTACTAGTTGCATTCATATGATCTTCCCTAAGGGGATAACTACATTGGCATAAGATCCACTAGGACTATGTATTTATTACTCAGTCAATCAGAGGTTTTCCAAGGATATCTTGATCATATCCCTTTCCCCTTTTTTTCCTTCTTTTGAATTTGATATTATTTTGTGTACTTTTTTTAGGCTAGGGTATTAATTTTATAGTTCATTCATGAATCTATATTTGCTCCATATGGAATCATTTAGTATACAAATAGATGCAAACTAATTTAAAAAAAAGATCCAACACACAATCTACCTAGATAAAGTCATACTAATAGACAATGATGCACTATGACCATGTGTCTTTATTGGGAACTTGTCCTAGAATACAAGTCATTTTTTTCAATTAACTTTATGTTTGTAAGTTTTTATAGACAATTTAAGATATTCACAGTCAACGAATGAATAACACAACTTGAAATAAATCAGTTTGCAAGGATATCTCTCTAATCATAACCCTCATTGTTATTTTAAAACTTCTATAAATTATATATATCACTATATTTCTATAGTAAGATATCTTATTTATCTTCCTACATTAGATTTAAATTTTACATCCAAATTAAAGTTAATTTTATTTACACAATTAATTATAAGAGTAAATGTTATTGTGATCCCACTTTTACAATAGAACATTGTTTGTATTGATTCTTATTTTTTGGATTATGGTTTTAATTTATTTTTATAAATTCTTAACACTAAAATAAACCATTACTAAAAATTTCATACTATGTATAACATAATTATTTAGTTTTTTAAACTTTAGAGTAATCTGACAATAAAAAGTTATCTTGTCACCTTGGATAGATACCCAAATAGAGGATTTTTTAATTTTAAATCTAGGTTGAATTTTGAAGTTAACCTCTCCAAATATATTTAAACTTTATCTTTATGTGACTTTTCTTCTTCTATAAATTATGCCAAAATTTTCAAAACTACCTATTTACTGTATACATATAATATTTTAAAATTTTAAAAATTATTGATTCTTTCTCCCTTGAAATAACTCATTGAGTCTTAAAAAATCTAAGTTACTACCTTAAAATGTGCCAAAGAGAAAAGGGGTACAAATACCATTGGTGATTTTTAGGATTGTTGTCCCTATACTACCAATTGTTATCTACACAACTATTTCTTCAAAACACTCCCCTAAGCTTTGCCTCCTATTTTTCACCCTCTTCTAGTCATATTTTACCTTCAATAACCCATCCCTAAGCCTAAAACCATTTTCAATAGTTTATATTACACTTTCAAACCCATCGACCGTGTACTCTAGTTGATAACACTCATTTAGGGTCTAGGTCGGCCCTTGGCTGTCCTAGACAAAGACTTAATTCATTTTTGTCAATAATGATATAGAGTTTATTGGGATGACCCTATTATCTAAAATTTTATAAAGGTATAGGGTTAGATTCAGCTATATATACACATTAATTTCACCATTTCTTATATACAACAAGAGTTAATTATTAATTTGTGCTTCTTTACAATCTGCTTATCTGCCATTCTATTTGAGGAGTTATAGCTTAGGGTCTAAACTTGGATAATAATATTATCTTGTGGAAAAATATTGGATATTTTATCCTTTCTTAGTGATCCTTAAAAACCACAAAAACCTCTTTCCAAGGGAGATATTGAGTCTTAATGGGTTTGTCTTCAAGGTAAGTATCTCTAACTTTACTCCTCTACTTTAGTAGAGATAAGTAACACAAGTAATGGATTTTGAATGTATTTCTCTCTCCATGCATTAGGGTTTTAACTATACATAAACTAATTGAGATTATCTTATACATGTTTACTTTTATGTATATTAACCCCCATTTTGTGCTGTAAGTTTTGGTGAGCACTAAATTAAATTTTAATTTATTTGTCATATACTTTTGTGAATATGAAAACATAGGACTTAGTTAGGGTTATTACATATTTTGTCTTTAATGGAGGCTTTGGAACCCTCCTTAATAATTTTATTATGGTAAAATATCCCCTAGATAGGTTTAGTGAATCCATCTTGGTCGTGACCCTGAATATCTAATGTATCAATAATTGGAAGCGTAAGTAGGATCTATATTCTCTAAGATAGGATCAATTCATAAATCAATTAAATTTCCATTTGCATACATTTTGGTGAACCTAATGTGAATATAACCCTTGTAGGTTTTTCATCATATTATATTTTTATAAATTTGTAGTAATGTATCGAACTAGTCAGTATAGTTATTTTTTTGTGTGTGTAGGTTTAACACGCAGTTGGTTCAAAATGACTCTATTATGTTTATTCAGGTGTTCACCAAATATAAGTTACTAGATCAAACAATTCAACACAAAAATTTTCTTTAGTTATAGACTGGCATACATAGTCAAACTATTTTAATTTTTTTATTATTCTCTTTTGTCAACTTATAGGTCTACAAAAATAGTCAAACCAATCGACTCTATTGCCATTTCTTATTCAACATATAGGGTTTTATAAACTTGGTCAAACTAATCGACCTAGTTAGCAAAATTTTAAAACAACATTTGAGAATCACATCATAAAAATTTACAATATAAAATGTCTTCAAGTTCATCAAGGTTCCTTATTTTCTCTCTTTGTAATTTTAGTTCTTTTAGTCATGTTTTCACAAGATTTTAGTCTGTAAAATTGTAACCCTATATCCAACTGGGTTGACCTATTTGATAAAGTTATATAGTACATATTTTGTATAGAATACACAATCAACCTATTTGAAATTTTTATTATAGATATTTGTTCTGTAGAATAAGATTGTCCTAGTCGACTCTATTGTATACTATTTGCATATAGTGTCACTTAAACTAATGTTGTAGCAATCTCAATCAAAGAATTAACCTATATTTTTTAGTAATTAATTGACCTTTCCTTTTCAATTATTTTCACGCTTAGAGTAAATCACATAGATTAAATACATGGATTTTTAATTTACCTTTTTAGTCACAATGTTTTTCTCTTTTGCACACACTACCAAATCACTTTACATTCAAAAATCATTAAACATTTGTCTTACCAAGGCTTACCTACTTGTATTTCATCACCAAGGGGGAAACCAACTTGGTTTTATGGCTAGGTGTAAATAAGTGGTTAATGGTATTTATTGGAAAAGCACTTGACACCCTTATCATTGTAGGATTGTGAAGTGAGGGGGTAGGCACCAATACTAAGCTAGTAATATTACCAATACATATACTTTTCAGCCTAAACATCATGAAACCAACCTTAGATTTCTTTCTAGTTCCTTATTTTATCTAACTTCCGTATAAAATTAAAATTAAACTTTCTTATAACTTAATAAAACTTAGGATGACCAATTAGTTATCATTTACTTTCCAAGTATTATTTACTCTTTGATTATTGTATGTTGTTTTACAAATCTTACATTGGTATAAGGTTTGTGTTGTGTGTTCTAATTAGGTCAATAACATTGACCCAATTATTTGTGTGATTTATTTTATTTTACTTCAAATTATCTTAAAAAAATTTCATCTATTTTAGAACATTATCATTCTAGTCGATACAATCTCTTACTGACTATTTAGACTTATTACCTATAGTACACAATCGACCTATTTGATTGTGTATTCTTATCTTCATGTTCTATTCCCTCTTATGAAGTACACTATCAACCCATATTAATGTGTAATTTTTTAGTTTATTTAAATTTTATCTCTTTCATCACATAGTTGACCAACTTGAATGAGTATCCTTCTTTTTTTGTTCTATGAATTTATTTATAGAACTCTGTCAACCTAGTCAACTTTGTACCTATTGTCCAACTTTGTTCTTTGTCTGGACAAATTTGTCCCTATTTTCATGTCTTATTTTATAATATCAATATTTTCCATCAATCATCAATAAATACCCTATCAGAATCTTCTTGGACAACCTAAATCCATTTAGACACTATATGTGATGCTCTTTTGTTCCACTCTTTACTTCCCAAAACAGTCATATTACTCTTGGGGTACTTATTCTTCTCCCTCATATTTCAATTTGAATATGGTTAAAATCAATCCAAAATATGAGATTGGTGGATTATACCCCTTTCATACCTATTAAAAAAACTCCCATCTTCAAACGCCTCACCACAATGTGGGGAAAATTGACACAAGTCTATCTAATAACCTCATAGGGAATCCACCTCCTAATAAACCTCCCCTTAATACCCATTTAGGGAGCCCTCCTAAAAACACCAATACACCAATTTAAACCACTTAGAATCTTGAACATATCATGTAACAAATGAACATAATGCAACTAAATAACACCTCCCAAATGATGTAACTACGCCATCATTTGATCAACATGGCTAATCAAATTCCTATTATTTTCCCTCAAAATAATAATTTTTTTATTTCTCCACCTCTTAGAGATGCCGCAAGGAATGTCATCTCCCAACTTATCATGAACAATACGTTCTTTAACATGTCCAAAATGATCCTTTAACCCCATTCATTATTTCTATTGATGTAGGTAACATATCTCCAACTACTAAATATGATGGGACTAAAGACCCTGCATATTTTCTTAATGCAATTGGGAATATTTACAAGGAGTAGATCTAAACTAATACTTTCACCAAAATTAAAATCTTAGTTACAACTTTTACTAATGATGTATTATAATTGTATAATTATCTTCCCCAATATTCCATATAGTAACTAGAGGATTTAGTCAATCATTTAGATAAAGAGTTTCAACACAATGATCTTCCCAAGAATTGCCTTAGCCATTTCATCAATAATAAGAAATATCCCACTGAATCAACTCATTATTTTTATCAAACATCAGAAATATATGGCTCACATGATTGATCATAACATGACTAATGATAATTTGTATAAACTCTTTATAAAAACATGAACTCCTTCACTTCAATATAAGGTTTAGACTTGTGCTCCTAAAACACTCAATGAAATTTTTGACCAAGCCAAACATCAAGAATTCATATTGAAGTAGTTTCAAACTATTACCAAACCCATTAAAGGATATTTTAAACATTCAACTAATGCAATAACTGACAATCCTCCTCAACCCAAACTAGGAGTTGCCAAAGTCAAAAACACATAATCCTTGCATATGCCATTAACACTGTAACAAATGAAATAATTTTTAGAGCCCTCTGAGCCATTTACTTATCCCAATAATCCTCCTAAATGGTAAAACCCTAATAAATTTTGTTGTTTCCATGCCAACATAGGTCATTCACATGAAACATGTAGAGGGATTACCAAGTTTTCTGTCTCATTTATGCTTGGTGATTCATTCAATCACTAAGCCATGATTCAACTCCATCATCAAGATTATAATAATGCTTCTAAAAAATGACAATCTCCCAAACCTTCTTATTCTAACAAACAAAAATCATTTTACACATCTAAGGCTCAACAAACCAATAAGGATATTTGTGTGATTGATGTTGACTATGACCAATATTACACCAATTATCAATATGTCATAACAACAAAGGTCAATTATTGATGTAAATCAGCCCAAAAATATCATGTCACTAAAACTAATAAACCATATTTGTAATTTAAACTCCTCAAATATACTAACACTACTCACTTAGCTTTGGAGACCAATGAGGAACCATCTCCCCCTTCTGAACCCCCAACCACTTCTCTTCCTCCTAAAACTATTTTACTTTCTAATCCTTATGCCAGTTCTTATTCCAAACCCGATTAGAACTTATTATAATAAATGAACTCCATGCCTTTCAAAAATCCTCTTATGGATTTATTTCATACTTATCCTTGTCATCGTAAGTTCCTTATGCAATAAATTCAATAGATTGAAGACCCATATTCTTTACATAAGGAACCACCTTCTCATGAGCCTCAACCAACTTAACTACACACCATTGAATCCATTTGTCCTTCTTTGAAAATTTCCATAGATTTATTTGAAGAAGATATGATCAATAATGAGATCCTATTTTGAGTTGATGATCCACCCCTCTTCATCAAAATATCCATTAATGCCACCCTCATTCTCAAAGTCATATTAGATGAAGGATATGGTATTAATGTGTCATCTCTATGGCTCATCCAATAACTTGGATATTAAAAACATCATCTTAAACAAACTCACTTGACATGTCATCGATTTCACAAAACTAATTAAAAGCCACTTGGTTTTATTTGGCTCCCTCTTACGATTGGACCTAAAACTATACAAACCAAGCTTATAGTCCTAGATTTATACTTATCTTACAACATAATCCTAGGACTCCAATGAACTCATAAAATTAAGGATATCTCCTCTTATGGTAGCCAATGTATAATGGAAAAATGTATAAACATGAGGCCAATCCTAACCCTTAGATTATTCAGCTTCCAAATCCCAAATATCAATATTGAATTCCCACCATTATGAAGATTGATAGTGCTCCTTTACCTAAATTCATCAACATGAATCTATATTTACATGTCACCCTTTTTGATTCTGATGGTTATGAACCTAATGACTTGAAAAATACTTGAAACACTACAAAGCTCCCTCCTTACATCTCAAAGTGGATACCTCCCTCTTTATTACCTCATGATCACACCATCCCTCTCAATGATGAGATCACTAATTTCCTCCTTCTATGCAATGCTTAGGAAGTCTCTTACACAAAATATGACTTCACATGTAATGATTATATAGTGGATAAATTATTCCAAGATCCTTTAATCATGTCTCCATGTAAATTTAGTGATTTAGGCATCTCCTCTTCCAAAGTTCTTCCTTAATCATAAGCATGTACAGTTTATCCAACTTATCATGATAACTACATCATAGCCCAAGCTCACTCATGAGACTTGGATGTTCAACATTATCAAAACAAACCTAGCTCAAATACATGATTTTAATATTGATGTTCATACCATTTCCATAGATTGTGAGGTAGCACCTAAAGGTCATGTACCTCATTTTAATTTTCCACTTCTTGATACCACTTGGGTTGTGGAATAGATATTACCCTTTGAATCTACATAATTCATATCATCTTTTATACCTCCTTAAAAACCAATCATTCTAACTAATCCTCTCCCTATTAATAAATATAATGAAAAATCCATCAAATTAGATCAACATTTGTCTCCTCTTCTACCTACTTCTGAGATTACCCTAGATGCCAAGGCCATAGATGTACACAAAATACATTATAAATATGACCACCATGATAACAAAATTATTGATCTCGAAGTAGATGTGGAGTATAATGGTCCTCTTCACACTTTTCTTAGAGATATATCCATTCTTGAATTAATTCATGCCTAAGAACCTCAACTACCTTGACAACATCATAAACTTAGGAATTTTAAACAAAAATCCCCTTGTTTTAACAACTTAATCACTAGCATTGATCCTAAAAGTCATTTCATTTCTTCTTTACATAATGCACCATATCATTTTCAATATGGAAATGTTATTCTTATCAAATAAACTACACAAATTAAATATGTCACCCCATCATGTCCTTGACCAAACATAGTCTCTAGAGAACATACACCAAATAAACATAAGGATCATTTTAGATAATCTAAAATTATGACTCTAAACTAGACTAAAGAGAATGTTATAAAAAGAATAATTTTTATATACTCCAAATAAAATAGAATATGATTATTATATTTATTTGGATATATTTCTTATATATTACATTGGAGAGATTTTAAAACTAGAAAATTTTAAATAATTAAGACTTATTTATTATATATTTTATTGTAGTTGGACTAGTAATAAGTCCAAATTATTTTAAATAGTCCCTACATGATAACCTTAGTTTATTCTTTGATAAATATTGTGAGACTTTCAGTTGGTCCTATAAGGACATGTTTGGCATTGACCTAGCATCGTGGTGCACAATATCATGACCTATCTGAATGCTAAACCCATGTGATAAAAATAGTGGAAATCTCCACCAAAGTTTCTAATTTATGTCATAAATAAATCATTAGAATTATCAATAATAAATTTATCAAGCCTATGGACTGTTCATAATGCATGTCCAACATTATCCTTATTTGTAAAAATGTCACCATGGTTATTCACATTTGTATCAATTTTGATAATCTCAATCTTGCTTATCTTGAGGACAACTTCCCTTCATCTTCCATAGATAACATCTTTGATTCTACTAATGGCTATGAAATATTGTCCCTTATAGATGGGTTTTTGAGTTATAATCAAATTCGCATTGCCCCTAAAGATGAAACATATGTGGATGACCTCATTGCCAATTTTAGAATATGAAAAAACTCATATTTTTTATCTTTATATTATATTTTATCTCCTCATCAAATATAAATTTTGAGTAAAACCCTAAAAATGTGTCTTTGGCATCACATCTAGAAAATTAATAGGTATCTTAGTATCTCTGCATAGTATTGATGTCGATCCTACTAAGACTAGTGCTATTGTCAAAATTCCTATCCCTCATTCCATTTTATATATTCACACTTACCTTGGAAATCTTAGGGAAATAAAATGATTTTTTCTCTAAATGCCTTACTACATATATTTTTTTAAGTTTTCTTCTAAATAAAGGTAATTCTATCGAATGGATGGATCCTTTTTAGAAACCATTTGATAATATTAAATAATATTTACTTCATCCACCCACCCTTCATCCAGCTTATTACAAATGTCCTTTAATCTTATATGCTTCTTCCACACTCATATAAGTTGGGGCAATGCTTTCATAACAAGATGATACCAAAAGAGAATATTCCATATATTATATCAATCAAGGCCTCATTGACTATGAATATGTTATATAAAAGTAGAACGTGATTACTTCACCATTTATTTTGTAGATAAAAATCTCTATCATTCAATTTGATTCACTCCATCACTTTTTATCTAAAGCCTTTATTCCTAGAGATAGAATTGGGAAGTGGATGGTCCTTCTAATGGAATTTGATATCCACATTATTACATAAAAATCTATCAAAGGACAAATCATTGTTGACCAACTCATAGTATATCCCATAATTGCTATTGACCACCTTCAAGATAGTCTCCCTGATGACAATATACTCTACATTGAAGGTCTTAATCAAGCTATATCTATTAAAGATTAATTTAATAATTTCAACACTTATTTTGAAGCATGTAATTTAGAAGAGTCCTCTTTCCTTCTTGATACTACTAAATCTAAAGTATTCATCAAAGAATTACCTAAAATAAATGTCAATTTACATGAAGATTCTTTGACCCTTCATTTTGATGGCACCAAATGCCTTCAAGGAGTTGAGGTAGGTTGTATCCTCACTAGTCCTCTTAGTAAAATCATCCCTTTGGCATTCCATCTTAAATTTTATGTCACTAATAACATGTCATAATATGAATCATTAATTTAGGCATGAGAGAGATACTGGATTAATCATTACATATCTACATGATTTGGGTGACTCCCAACTCATATTTCAATAGGTTAATAGTGATTATAAACGCAAAAGAGAAAACCTCATTTCTTATCATCAAATATACAATACCCTTTCCAAATAATTTTATTCTTTTACCATTGAGAACATCCCTCAAGATCAAAATTCTATCACTAATTTACTCACTTATTCAACATCACTTTTGCATTGACACCAAGTTCTTACTAATTCTACATTTATTATGCAAATAGGAAAGTCTCTATATTTCATTAAACACCAATTTCAATTATCTACCATATTGAGGTTGTCACCATTCTATAGAGCCCATGGTAAAAAGACATCATTTAATTCCTTGAGCATCAAACCTATCCTCCAAACATGAATTCCTATGAAAAGACTCAAATTCACAAACAAGATTTTTTTTTAAAAAAAAAATCTAACATCATTTATTATCAAAATGATGAAGGTACCTTAATCTATTATGTTTTGAAATAAGAGGTTTCTCCTCTTCTTGAACAAGCACATGGGGATATTTATGGTGGTCACTATAGTAGACATGTTACAACATGTAAATGCTTATGCATGGGTTAATTTTGGCCCACTCTTGAAAAAGATGCCATCATTTTCACTAAGATGTATAGTTCATGCCAAATTTATGATGATCTAATCCATTTATCTCACACCAAGATTAAAACTATGGAGTCTCCATGGCCATTCTTAAAGTGGGGACTATATCTCATAGGAAAACTACCTAGATCATAGGATGAGCATGTATTTATTATCATGGTTATCAAGTATTTTACCAAATAGGTTAAAGCCTTGCCTTCATCAATGTCATGGGAGCCACCATTTATAAATTCATATTTAATAAAATAATTTGATACTTTTACATTCCTCATACTATCATTTTCGATAATGGTGGTAATTTAAAAAATAAATATGTTGAGCATCTTTGTGCTAAATTCAAAATTAATCACAAATTTTCCATGCCCTACCATCCATAATTTAATGGCCAATATGACTCCACTAAATTAATATAATTATCCAAAATATAATTTGTGACACTCACATAGATTGGCATTTTCATCTATATCCTAATCTTTGGCCTTATCACACTAACATACACACTGTTACAAGGGAAACCCTATTTTTGCTAATCTATGGTTTTGAATTATTCCTTGCATTAGATGTTTAGATTCTCTCTCTTTGTATATCTCTTCAAGGTACCATAACCACTGAATAACTATGTGAACCTTGCCTTCATGCTCTTGATCTTCTTGATGAACACTATCTTTCCACTCTACAACATAATCACCAATACAAGGCTCATTTTGACAAAAAAATAATAAAAGGTTTAAAATATGCACTTTTAATTTGGTGATCTTGTCCTTAAATTATACTACACTCATGAAAAATAAGTAAAATACACCCAAAAATGGTGGGTCCCTTACTTAGTAAAAGACATCCTTAGTCCAAGCACCCATCACCTTCAAACTAAGGTTATATTTTCAAAGAACCCATCAATCCATAAAATTTACAGAAGTATTTTTGAATAGATCCCTACATTATTATCACGATTCCTATATGCTATCCTTCTAACACTTTTTGTAGGATATCTTCACATGTCTCAGCCTTTGCTGCAATTTCTATTTCAACAACCCTTAGTTATTTCCTTTCGGTCCTTTAGTTTCTCTTTTCTCAAGAGTTTCATTATAAAACTACAGAGAGGGACCACTATTCCTCATGACTTCATTTTGTTCTCATTGTTTCTTTTCTTTCCAATATTTTTTTCACCCCTTATGTTTTTATTTTGTGAGTTTCAATATAAAACCATGGATAGGACCAAATCTTCCTCTCAAATACTATCTTTCTCATTTATTTTTCACATGCTTTGTGAACCCTCTTGGGTTTCTATTTTATGCGTTGTAGTGTAAAACCATGGATAGGACTAGGGATTATTCATAAAAATCACCATCTTTAATTCAATGTTTCTTTTCTAGAATGTGTTTAAAATGGTTACAATATCATGATCCCTTGTTCTCAGCTTTAGCTTTTTCTTATTTTATAGATAAAATTTACACAACAACAAAGTGTTAGCATGTTTTCTTAAACTTCACTCATTTTTATGATAAGGAATCACACTTCACTATCATTTTATCCCTTTTTCATCTTTGCCACTTTTTTGTGATATGAAGTAATTTAAATTGTTTCATGTTTCATTCCACTTTATTTCCTTTATATTCTTTCCACTCTAGATAAACCAAGATCGAAGTCAAGATAACACTTTTATGTCACCTAAATTTACAAGACTCTTATACACCATGATCTCTAAGTTTTATTTCCTATAAAATAAGTCCAAAGTCTTCAAATTATAGTCATGGATTTGGTTCTCTAAATCCATATGGAGGAGGAATAGAAAAACCATAAAAATGTTTAAAATATAATTCATTTAAAATAAAAGGAAATGATAAAAAAATGCAACATACAAAGTTAAAAGTCAAAATCACACTAAAAAATATGATTAATAACACATCTCCTATTTCTCATTGAATCTCAAACTCTATAGTTGGCCTCATGATAGAGCTAAGTTCCATTGGGGTGTGGTAGGCCAGCAGATTAGAATAGGATAATTCAAAAAACTCTATGGTGATACCTACTTTCTCATGCAAGTACCCAATCTCCATAGTAGGTTGAAGATATATAAGGGTCCTAAGGAATAGGCAACACATTATGGGAAGGTATGTATATTTTACTTTTCATGCATATAGACTTCATGGGATGGTCTTCATACTTCATTTATTGACCTAAGATTTGTGTGGCTAGGATAATTTCTTCATATTATTTAATGTTGAAAGTCCTCTTGTTTTGACAAACCTAATTTGACTGTCTTGACTTTGATAAAGAGTTTCTCTACCTTGATTTTTCCTTCATTTTCCCCTCCACCCATTTCATTTCCCCTCTTAACAGGTAGGTGTGATTCTAAATATATTTTCCCATTTTTCTATATTTCCTCTTCTTCACATATTAAAAAAATGTTATCACCACTTTGTTTTAGTTTTATATATCCTTATAACAAAAAAACATGCTTGAGAAACTATGGATTACTTTATTTTCACCATTTTATTTACATTTGTAGAATTCATTGGCTTGTTACTTCTCACTCACAAATGTTATTTTTCCTTTCATGCATGTTTTCCATTTATGATTGAGTAAGGATTGTTACTGCTTACTCATCAATGTTACCATTTACTTGCCCATATTTTTTAAAGGATTTTTAATACCTTCACATTGATGTTTACTTACCATTTTTAATATGTATCCTTGGTTTTAATTGGTGAGTTTACCTTTCTTACTTAAGGTTTACTTATTTTGAGTTTTTCAGTCTATAGTAGCCTGACTTTTTGGTTACCTAATTTGATCTAAAGTTTGACTTGGTTCTTTGGTCCCAAATTAGGATTTGTCAACCCAAATTCCCAAATTTCAATGTATGTCTCATATTCACCACATCAATTATCTTGGATTTCTTGCATTTTTTTATTTTTTCTCTTTAGTTTGGTAGCTTTGGGTTTGTCAAAAGAAGTCTCTGTGATCTCCACAATAAAAACTACAAACACAATATACAACCATCTAGTGATAAAGGTAAGTCAAGGTATATATACATTTCTTTTATTTTCAGTTATTTCCATTTTAGTCATTTAATTTAAATTATTTTATGCTTTAAAATATTATATTTTTTTCATCTTCAACATTGTGTGTTGTTATGTTTTTTCCTCAAAGCACCATCCCATGTTGCACTTGAGTACCACCTGATGAAATTCGAGTTGGGAATATGTATACACATAATATTTTCAAACTTTATCAATTATTTATTCTCTCTATTGTAAGAACCCATTGAATCTCAATATCTTTGAATTCACACTTTAAAGGGTACACTAGGTAAGGGGTGGGAAGACCATTGGTACTTCACAAGAATGTTGTCCCTATTCTACCACTTGATATCTACACAACCATCTCCTAAAAATACTACCCTAAGCTTTCACTCTTCTTTTTCACCCTCCTTTAGTCATTTTAAACCTTTATTAGTCCATCCCTAATCCTAAAACCCATTTTAACAAATTACATTACACTGTGAGACCCTTCAACATGTACTTTAATTGATAAAACTCATTTAGGGTATAGGTCGACTCCTGGCCAACCTAGACCAAGACATGATTTGTTTTCATCAATAAAAATATAAAGTCGATTGAGTCAAACCTAGCAGTTAAACCATAGAAAAGGTTTAGGGTTAGATTCAGCTATATATACACATTCCTTTCACCATTTTTTAGAGACATTAAGAGTTAAGTATTTATTTGTGTTTCTTTACAATTTTCTCTTCCACCATCATACATGAGGAATTATATCTTAGGGTCTAACTTGGAGAAGAATCTTGTATTGTGTAAAATCCTTAGATGTTTTAGCCTTTCTTAGCGATCCTTACAAATCACAACAACCTCATGCGAAGCACATTTGGCCAAGGGAGAGATTTAGTCTTGACAAGTTTGTATTTAAGGTAGGTATCTCTAACTTTACTCCTCTACTTTAGTAGATATAATAGCATAATTACTGGATTTTGAATATATTGCTCTCTCTCTATGTATTAGGGTTTTACTTATACATAGATTAATTAAGATTATATTGTGCATTTTTAATTTTATGTTTACTAACTCCTATTTTATGTCACAATATTTGGTGAGGACTATATTAGACTTTAATTTAATTATCATATACTTTTATGAATATGAAAACATAGGAATTAGTTAGGGTTATTACATAGTTTTGAATGATTGGATGCTTTAGAACCATCCCTAGTGATTTTATTATGGTAAGAGATCATGTGGGTAACTCTAATAGATACATCTTGGTCATGATATTTAATATCTAATGCATCAAAAATTTGAAGTGTAAGTAGGATTTATCTTCTCTAATCTAGGATTGATTTATAGATCAATTGCATTTCCATTTGCATACAACTACCATCATTACAAGTTGAACATTGTTTTATTTGTAGATAATGTGGCATGAGGGGTTGAAACTCAAATACTCATAGTAATAATATAGATCTAGTCATGGAATTTAGCTTCTCCATACCCCACATTATATTGAAAATTCTTGAGATCCCCTTGTTTACACCAATAGGAAACTTTACCATCAATTTGATTCTATAGTGCACTAGTAAGAAGTTAACCCTAGAGTTTACTCTCAACTTACCCTCAAAAATATATTTAGTGGGATATTGGTGTGGTTTTGCCTCTATAGTTAGTTATCTAAAAAAATTGGGCCAAAAATTTCCAACATACAAACATGTATAATTCATAACCTATAAATCATTGAAAACCCTTTTCTATATCACCCTTTATCCTTGGATTTTTCTTGCACCATATTTTTATATTTGTTTGATTTATCTTACATTCTTATACTCTATATTATATTGTATGCCTCTAAGGTGTAGCTATAGATTAAGTGGTACTCATTTTTTCACATATGAAGATCCCTTTGGTCTCTTTTGTAAAGGAAAGTCATGAGGAAGAGTAACATTTTTATTGAAACTAATATCGATAGTATTGATGCTAAATATTATAATTAATAAGAGACAAATATTGATTATAATGAGTTTAATGAAGTAGATAGAGAGCAATTAATTTAGAGTTATCTAAATTTCATCAAGGTATTCAAGTTTATCCTCATGAGGTGAAAAACATTATTAACATACTCCTTGAATATAAAGTTGATCATTAAACCAACTTATCCACCTCCTTATCTCAACCTTTTTTCTTTTTATTCTTACAAACTAATATATCCAATGTATCTACTTCTACCATTACATCTATCCCTAGATCTACACCCTTGATCAATGCCGTTCCCTTTCTTGGTTTAAGAACCTCTCTTGGTATCTCTTAGTTATCTGATCATATCTCTACTCATAGTATTTATACTCCTATTATCACATCCATTTCTTCTCTTGAGAAAGGCTTGCTTTCCTTACAAGCCAAGATAACTAATATTGAGTAATTGGTGTTTCATGATAGTCCATATTTATATTATGGTATCTTATTGCATAACCATTTAGCCCCTAAAATTAGTTCCTACCCTCTCCCAATTGATTTTGTGGCTTACAAGATTCCTGTTTATAAGACAAAGGTGATCTTGATCAATATTTACATGCCTTCCATGCAACATGTCTCAATTATGAAGATAATATAGATTGTTAACCAATATTTTTATAAGAAGCCTAAAATATTATGTGCTTATGTGGTTCTATGATCTTCCTATCAAATCAATTACAATTTTCAACCCATTGAAAAATAAGTTTTTTTTCACATTTTTCTATCAATATTGGTGAGAAAATATCCTATGCTAAAATTGCAAAGCTCATACAAGGTCCAATAGTGATATTTATTAAGGATATTTTAAGGTAAAAGACCATTGTAGTCAAAATGTCAAATGAAATGGTATAAAATGAGTTTCAATACATTTTTACTCAAATCTTTCTTATTCCTATTCAAGATTCTATTGTGTTTGATAAATTTAAATAATTTTATAATCTATGCCATACAATTAAGGAATATGAGGTCAAATTCATTACATTGAACAAAGTCAATTATATTTATGAAATTTATTCTACATCTACTACAGGTTTAAAAGCAATCTTAATTACAAGTAGAAAACTAATAAAAGCAAAAATGAGGATAAATTTATAGTTAATCCTATATCTCAAACACCCCCAAATATCCAATCACAAGTTCCATCAAGCAATAAATTTTAAAGTCTACCCTCACCAATGCATGTGTTACTACAAAAACTCATTATGTGTAAAATTATTATAGTTCTACCACCATTTTAATTAGATATATCTAGAAATTAATCTATAATATTTGACCAAAATAAATTTTTTAATTATCATATATGTGTTGGGAAATAAAATAATAAATTTATGAATATTGGGCATAAGATACAATACCTAATTGATAATAACATTATTGACATTGGCACACCTACTAAAGAGGATAATCCAAAAGAACATGAAAATGCAAATTTAAAAATGTATAAAAATACTTTTCCTAATCATGGGGAAGAAGATATAAGAAAAATTATGAAGTACATTATACCATCCTCCATCTTTAAATGGATATACACTTTATAGTATTATTGGTACATTTAAAATAAAGTTATCATATTGCCCATTTATTACATTTAATGATTATGAAATTATTGATTATCATGATTTTGATAGACACACATAATTCATTAGAGCATATGTTGGCATTAAACCTTTCCACAATCTTACGATAGACAATGGATCAAGTACAAATGTGTAGACCATAAGACATGCATTCTTTTGGCTATAAAAAATAAGATATATAACATACATCTATATTTTTCAAGGCATTTGATATCCATACACAAAATACTCAAGGAAACATTAGTTTAGCTTTACAAGTGGGATCTACCAGTATAAAACTTTTATCATAGTGTTTCTAGGAATGTGTTTTCAATATATTATTGGGAAGCCCTTGGTTATATAAAAGTAGATCATTCTTTTTTATAGTTCACAAATGTATAAATCATATTCATGTTAATAAAGTGGTTAAAATATCAAACATTCAATATGAATATCTGATGGAACCTATGGTACTTAACCCAATTCTAAAATAATTGGTTGGTATAATTATTGATCAAATTAGTAATGAGCTAGTAGATACTACTATTTAGGATAATTATTTAAATTCAAATATATATGTTCCAGAATAAAATTTTACATCTATGTATGATCATGAGCATAATAGAGTTTCTTCACCTACTTATGATCATGAAGATATTTTATCTTTTCCATCTATTGTTGAGAATAATTTTATTACACATGATCATGATCATTTAGAAAATAAAATCATGATAACTACTCCCATGCAGATGGTGTCACATACTACAATATCTCATATGGGTTTATATGTTATCAATAAGGATCATACATAGGTGCATGTTTTTACATAATCTCTTCCTATGAATGAGGATATAGGTTTGGATAGATCTATGAGAAACTATTCATAAGGTTAATTTAAAACATATGGTTATTTTTCAAATTTAGAAACTTCTAAAGTTGTCACTAGTTTTATGGAACAAGAGATTTATCCTTCCTATCGTGAATATTGGTACACATATGAGCATCATATTGATGATATCATTGTTTGGACACATTCTATCATTCCCTCCCACTCTCTTAGTTGGACCAATGACCTTGATTAATTTTATATCATATTACTTACTTGTCCATAGAATATTTACTATTTATATTTTGTTGTTTATTCTTCTAAACCTAGTCCACTCTTCTTCTAAGCCATTGTATATATTTTTAATTTTGCAGAACTTTTTCCCTTATTTTATTCAACCCAATTCAAACAAAACAATACAAACATCTTAATATGATTTCAATGCACATCTTTCATGTCAACTAATTTTATTATTCTTACACATATATACATATTTTTGATCTCATTTGAAATTTCAATATTACATCTAGCTACTTTTACATGAGTTTACATGGCCATGATTTCCATATTCATAGTACTACATATACATTTGGGTCATCTCACATTCCTTCCTCTTTTCCATGCATAGATTTAGTACATTGTTTAAGGTTGTTCAAATCTTCCCCACATTCTTCTACTTTTGAAGTCTTGCTTCCTATATTTCCTTACTAGCTTTGTAATTTTTCATTTATGCATGTTTCCTTTTTAAAAATATGTCAAAAATACCAAAAACATTCATATACTCTAAAAAAACCAAAATAATCAGAATATTGACAAAAAATCTAAAATCAAAACATGTAGGTATCTTTTTTGTTATTGCAATGTATTTGCTTATGTCATCTATATTTATATTTTAATAACATAACATATTTTAGATACATAATGCTTATCACAATATATTTGAGTCTGAAACAAGACATATTTCACAAAGTAAAACAATCTTCATATACAACAAAATACTTCCTGATCAATTTTTTTTTTTATACAATAAATTTGGATAAAGTCACACTAGGTAGAAAATGACACAATAAACATCTCTCCCATATTATGCACCTATTCTTGTAGATTTTCATTCTCTATTTTTAAATACAACATAGTCATAGGTTTTCTTACACAATTTTTACTCATAGAACATAATGTATATTTAAATATCAGTTAAATTTCAAGCTAAGGCATATTTGTACATGGTTTCACTGTTGGGCCAACCTTCCACCCAAATAACTTCCTTATTTGGGTACATCTCACTATTGTATCTGAACACATATAAAATTTTATTTATCTACAACTTATTTTTCATGTTAAGATATAATGAAAACAAATATATTATTATTTAACTATATCTTCACATGTGTTTTGAAAAATATGTTATTTGTTAAACTGAAACATAAACACATATGCTTAATTTATGATATCTTCATTTGATGTATGTTTCTATCATATGTTTATTTCTTTCACATAACAAAATTCAAACTTGCTTAATTATTCTATGTGGCCTTTGGCCTTGTGTATGTTCAACATACACCTTCTATCCTATATGGAACAATCAAGCCTTTTGTGTTGAATGTTTTGAATGTGTGTAGTAGTGAAAATCAGATTTGCTTATCTCTCAAAATGAAGATATGTATTAAAAAAATTGTCTCAAAATTATAGTTTTCAAAGTAGTTGTGTTTTAAGTCAAATTATTGACCATAAATTGTACTAAAAAACTTCAAAACTAATACCATATGCTTTATGATATTAATTGATTAATACCTATAGGCAAAAAATTATAACAATATTCATCACAAATTTACAATAATAACTAGAATGAATTTATAATTCATAAAGTTACATTGCATTGCAATTAGTTAGATGAGATTTACATAAATATAGGAAGAAGAGATGGAGTGTACACTAAGACATAGTGAATTGATGACCTCACCACTCATAGTGGAGTGTGAACTCACTCATAGTGGAGTGATCACCAACTAATATCCCACCTAAAAAAGTGAAGTGTGTGACAACTCATGTCCCACCTAAACAAGTGAATTGGGTGACAACTCGTGTTTCACCTAAAAATACATAATTAATTCACCCAAGTGGGGAAATGAATTCATCTCATATAATAAGCATTTGTTGGCCCAAATAAAGTTCTAATAATATGACAAAAATATATTCAAATAAAGAATAAAATAGATCTAACTAGAAGCCAAACAAGATAAAATGTGTGCCTTATTTGGATAAAATTAATAATCAAATTTCCATATTGGTGACATAATCAATATTCCTCCTTTTGATTTGAAGAGGAGAAATGTATATCTCTCTTTAAGTCTTACATGAATCTCCTTTAGAAATACCTTGGTAAAAATATCAACATATTGATCTTCACTTCTAATATTATCAGTGAAAAATTGATTATCATTGACCAAGTCTTTGACAGAATTATGTTTGATTTCAATATTATTTATTCTAGGATGGAAAACTATATTCTTGGACAATTTTATTGCCCCACTATTATTACAAAATATCAATGTTAGCTCAACTTGAGCCTTTTATGAAATTAATCAAAATTATTCTCAGCCATAATACTTGTGTTCAAGATGATGTAAGTTTTACATATTCAGCTTCAAATAATATAATTCAACTGTGGCATGTTTCTTTGAAGACCAGGAAACCAACCCACTTCTTAGTGTGAAACCATAACCTAAAGTTGACTTTTTATCATTAAGATATCCTCCCCAATATCAATATATGTATCTAATGATACATGAAACCTTGATGGTCTAAAATTAATACCATGATTATAAGTACATCTTATATATCTAAAAATTATATTAACTAGTTATAAATGGTTGAGTGATGATTTAACCATAAATCTAGAAACTAGTGAAATCCCATAATTGATATCAAGTATTTTCATAGTGCGATACATCAAACCTCCCACTATGTTTCTAAAATTATTTTTATCAACTAAAGTAATTCCATCCCCCTTCATAATATTTTCTTCACTTGCAATTGGAGTGTTTGTAGGCTTCAAATATTGAAGATTGCACTTATTTAACATGTCCTAGGCATAGATAGCTTAAAATGGAATATTAATCTTTATTTTGATGGATTTAAATTATAATAAATTACTTAATAAATACAAGATCAATCATCTAAAATTATTATATCATAGCTTCCTTGAAGCTATTCAACATCTCCACAGAGCTACATGTAAGATCAAGTCATCTACATAGAGATAGACATATAAAACATTATAACTAAATGATTGTATATATATAAATTATTGATTAATAATCTCTTGGATCTTTCTTCAGCCCATGAAGAGCCTTCTTCAACTTATATACCTGAAATTTTATACCCTTTACCTCAAAATTTTGTGGTTATCTCTCATATATTTATTCGTTAATCAATAAATTTAGGAATACACTTATGACATCCATATTCAATGGAGGATGAATTAATTTCCATGTATCATTCCTCTCAATTAAATCTATCTCTACTTTTTTTTATCATCAACACATTTTTTCTTTTGACTAGCCTCTACATAACTTCTAGGTTCACAAGTCACAGATGATAATGCAAACATATTATCTTAATAATAAGAATAATAAAATAAGTTATATTAATTATTTTTTAGCCTTTTAATACTCCCATCATTATTATAATCCAACATCTAATTGTTTGGATGAGGATTCAATAAATAGTTGTTCTTACTTGGTGTTGATGTGGATGGATGATTATTCTCTTGCAAAAAGTTAGTATTGATTTCTATTGAAATTGAAACATGTGTCGGAATTTTTAATCCCTCAAATAAAAATTGAAGAGGTTTAAATAATTTAATTATTACTTATGTATTTACATGATCACAATAAACACATACCTTATTTAAAAAAAGGTTACAATCCTTAGATACAATTGTGGATTTATTAGTAGGATTACAAAACTTGTATGCCTTAGTTTCATCACTACTTCCTATAATATTGTGATTATTATATCACCATTAAATTTTTACTATGGTAATATTCATGCATCCATTTCCTTCAACATGCATTGAATTTCCATATCCTAATTGCATGTGTTTTGAAGGAGTTATCTAACTTGGTCAAATCATATTTGTGACTTATCATCTGATTTGAGAAACCTAGATAAGGAGAAATAAAAACATTATTCCTCAATTACCAAAAAAAATTTGAGAAAATAATCTAATCCATATTAAAAATCACTTTAGTCAGGGTATTATATAGAAAATCAAAAAGTAGGGAATCATACAGATTGCAATAATATGGAAAACAACAAACCATTATAAAGATTGATGGTTCATTGGTTCACTTCTTTTATGTAACAATATGGGAAAAAATAGACCATTATACATAATGTAAATGGTATTATACATACTATCATTATGGGATCACCTTAAATATCTAGTGTATTCATATTTCTAGTTGTTTGATCTATGGGGCCCATCACATCAGTCAACAACTAATGCTCATGATTAATATAACATCAGTTAACAACACGTTAAAGAAAAAAAAAATTGGATTATTAATTCCTTTGCTTTATGTATCAATATGGGCAATAATAAACCATTATACAAAATTTAAATGGTATTATACATACAAGCAAGATGTAGGACATTATATAGCTTATAATAATATGGATGACAATAAACCATTATACAAACTAATGGTTCACATCAAATAGATATACATAATAGATATATGTTTTCCTAATAATATGAATAAAATTTAGCAACATAAGCATATTCAAGATCCATATAATCATCTCATGTTAATCAAAATAAGTTGGCACGGCCTAACCATAACACTTTGACAAGGTTATCCTTAGAGAGTGCAAGAAAATAAAAACATGAGAATGTACATTTTTATAATAAATTATATTAAAATATTAGATATAAGGCTTTTAATGAAAAATTTAAAATGCCAAATAATATTATGGTACTAAATAATTGTCTCTTTAAATTCTTATCTTTACTATAATTCTAATATTAAATAAATAAATTGAGAGATAGAAACCCAACAAAGCATACCATCGTATACCTCACATATCATACATCTTACTTATCATAACTAAATACTATTCACAATAATTTCTAACTGTACCCTAAAAAAATTAATTTATTCAAGCAATCAACAATACAGTCAATGGGTTTCCATGAACCTTGTATTATTAACTTGATTGAGTTATTAAAAAATGAACAAAATGAGTTTTTTTAAAGCCCACAGGAAACACTTATACTAAGTACTAAGTTAAGAGAAACATAACATTGAGTGAATCATAGTATTAATTTATCCACCATATATGTCATTCTTTCCATAAGTAACAAGAAATTAAACGTTAGAAACATTCATTCATATCACCATTTAAAGGAACAATTATAACCATCTTCAACATGAGTTGAGTAATAAAAGACAGATGTAGGTTTAAATACAAAACATGGTAAGATATTAAAATCATTCCCAAATAATCATAACATTAGACTCAATCAATCGACAATATATTCAATAAGTTTCCATGATCATTTTACTATTAACTTTATTGATTTATTAAAAAAATGAACACAATAAGTCTTTTCGAAGCCCACAAGAAACACTTATACATGCCCATCCTTCACATTAGTATAATTATCATTAACAACTAAGGAAAACTTTCTTACCAATAATTTCATATTGAGTTAGATATGTTATGAAGAGAGAAATAGTATGCAAATTGTTTACACACCAAATACAATGAAACCTTACATACAACTAAAAACTTATTTCAATGCCTTGGATGCATTAGCATAGTGAGTATAATGGATCTGGAATAGAAATTATACTTTCCAATTACCTTCTAGATGAAACTTGAGCAAGTTGGTTCCATAATATATACTTCAAAACTTGGGGTGATATTCCTGAAATAGATGCTTGAGAATATTTTACTATAGTTAAGGTAATTTATTTTTTCTAGATGTCTCCTGAACATCAAATAGAAAACATGATTCTTTATATTCTGGATGTTTCATATTAAATAGCTCTTTAGATAGAGTTGTCTTCCCAATCCCACTCATTTCAAATATGCCAAAAACATTAGCCTTGTCTTTCCCCTCTCCCTTAAATAATGATAAGATTTAAAAATATTCTACCATCTCCTCAAGCCCCACTGAATGTTTTTCAACATATAAAGATGCTTTCTTTTCTACCTCTTTCTTCAATGTTGACACTGTCCTTTCATAGATATTTTTTTTATCATTGAAATTATAGGAAAATTATACTTTGATAAGAATGAATTATTGATGGATAAATTCAATTAATTTTATTGAAATAAGTAATGTGAATAATTTTAAAAGACAAAAATGAAATATTACTTATCATGCTTGATGAATTCCAAGCTAGTGATAAGTGATATAGAGTTGAGAACATCTTTCCACTCTTAAATATTGTATAAGTGCCTTGAACTGTCTTGGTAATTAGTGATGGAATCAACATAGGATCCATTTTTAATATCTGAGAGTTCCCATGGATCTACATCATAAAAATCAAGAATAATCATAGCTTTACTCTTCAACATGAGAACTAACTCAGCCAAACACCAAGGGGACTCTACATATATTTTGGATAAGATATTTATGTGAATTTAAGCAGATTAAATGGTAGTTTTAATGATATAATAAAAGGAATATCCCACTTGTTTATCTTCACAATCAAGAAATGCTTGCATTTATAACTACCAAAGAGAATTGTAAAGCTGATGTGTCAAAGTATCTTTCACATTAGGGCCTTTATGGTTTAAGAACACATCATACCATCTAGTAGACTTAAAGACTTTCCTTATTTTTCTATGAGGTTAATATTTAGTTTGAAAGCATGATGTTCTAAATTTTACTAGTGAGATGAGGAAGAAGAAACCATGGTGAGTACTAAAATTATGTCTTTTTGCACAAGGATCACAAGTTATAAGTGGCACATTAAAGGATGTATCCTACCCCTTTTAACCTTAAATAAATTGGATGGTTTTATATTGAAGATGCAGATCAGAGTTAACAACTAAACTTCATAAGTAGGCCAAACTTTATATATAAATAAATGTTATCTATGGAAATTTCATAAATATATGTTATGGTTATATATATATATATATATATATATATATATATATATATATATATATGACACATCAAGTTCTTTTAAAAAATATAATGATTTATTTCAATCATGAAACACATGGGTGACTATAATAAATAAAACTAATGAAGCAAATAAGTATAATTGAATGAATGTCATGAGGTTTGGAATTCAAGATTCCAATACAACATGAGGAAATTAAATGTGTTTACTTTAGAGGAACTGATTCCCATTAATAATAGGAACTTTGATTGTCAAAATCTAGTTTTTAAATAGGTGAAATGATTTTATATTTTTACCTTTTATATCTATGTTTAAGATTCTTGGTTTTAATATGTAAAATAAATATGTTTACTTTAGAGGGGTTAGCTTCTTTTAATAATGGGAATGTTAATTGTCAATATTTAATTTTGAAATAGGTGAAATGATTTTATATTTGCAGCTCATATAGTTATGGTAGATTTTATTAGTTCTAATATGAAAAACATAAAATATGTTTATTTTAGAGGGTTTGGCTCTGTTAATAATGGGAAGATTTATTGTCAAGATTTAGTTTTAAAATAGGTGAAATGATTTTATATTTGTACCTTTTATATTTAGGTTCTGATAAATATATGAAATGATATTTAAATATTTTTGTAGATCACCAAAAATTTAATGGGCCCTTAAATTTAATTTTCTAAAAACAATGAGAGATGTGGGTGTGTGTGTGTGTACTTAAATTTAAGAAATAATTTTAAATATCCATAACTTTGACATTGATTAGAAAGTATAATCAATCCAATAAATCAAATACTGCTCATACAAATAAATCAAGCATTTATAAGTTTGAGTCGAGATATATATTAGTCTAATTCAAAATGCTTCCAATGTTGTAATTTACATTTGTAGATACTAAAATATAGTATTATAAACTTGTAAATGTGAGTTTTAGTCTACCTTCACATTATATTACTTTTGCATATATATATATATATATATATATATATATATATATATATATATATATATATATATATATATATATATATATATATATATATATATATATATATATATATATATATATATATATATATATATATATATGACTCTAATTTTCCATTCTCACACACACATAGGTTATACATGTGGTCAAGTATTCTATTTTTTTTTTCTAATCACCTATAGTAACTCATTGAGTTTGTGACAAATAGATAAATTATCATACTCAAACATAACCATATCATGAGATTAGAGTCCTCATCTCCCTAACAAAAACATTAGACTCAAATACTACCATCCATAGATTACTGACCAAGACTGGAAGTTTTTTCCTTTACCTAACAATAGTCAATTTTAAAAGTATGATCATTCCTATGGGTTGATCCATCTACCTATCATGTTGGTGGAATGATAAATTACATAAATGTACTCATAATAATATAAAATAAGTTCAGTCTAATTGATCACCTAGAAAATAGAAAGTGGACATATATACACTTTTACAAATACTTAGGAATTTCCCTATGTATCCAAATTTACAAATTAGTCACAAGGATTAGGTACTAACTAGTTTGTAAGAACTTAAACTAAAACATTAAAGTTTCCATTTTCCAAGCCTTGAAAAATAGTTCACATGTTGCATACATTGAATGAGAAACAATGCATACACACACTTAAGGGGGAGAACAACATATGTCTTGATTTCTTTCCTTAGAGTATTGGATATGTAGGCAATGCTCAACCACTCATTAGTAACTAATCGAGGTTATAATGTCCCACATTTATCTACATTTTATAGTTACAGACTAAAACTGAAGTGGATATCTATTTTCTAAATGAAGGAGATAGATGTTTGGGTACTACATGCATAATCAGACTTTAAGATCACATACAAAAATACATTAGATGTAGTTGTATAGGTCTATAAAAAAGGACATAATATATATCTTGACATAATTGTCAATCTAGGAACACACCATCTAGATGGTATTAAACTAAGGCTGATGATATAGTTTGGCCATAAATAGTAATTTAGTACTTGATCCAAATTACTCATAGTCTATCTTGTCATTCTTCCTACCCTTTTCCAAATTATCTTAGTCCTACATAATATGTGGATAAATATAAGTATTTTAACCTAAAATTTTACTTTCTATATTTATAAAATTCAATTGTGAAATAAATTACAACATATTACATTTAGATTTATGCTTGATTTAAATATATTACTAAATTAATTACAATAGTTTATATCCTAATTAAGTTTCATTCAAAAAATATGGAGATATAGTAGCCTATAGGTAATTATATTAATCTAATTAAAAGTATTTACATTATTGTAATTCATTTTTTTTAGAGTCAATTTTATATCTAATATTCTTGATTTCACCTCATGTAATATGTTTGTTATTATTTATACACTTCTATACATCTATAAAATATTAGTATAATGCAATGTTTTTGTAGGTCTATAATGTTTTCCAAGAAATTGACATGTTTCCGACCTTATGATGCTTTTATAAGCTTGCAATGCTTTCCTATGCTTTTATTGGTTTTTTATTCCTATGATGATTATTGAGGAATGTAATGATTTTCTAAGAATGTAATGGTTTTTATAGAATTATGATTATTTTATAAGCTCATAATTATTTTTTACACCTTTGATTTTTTCATATGCCTAAGATAGTTCTATAGGCTTGGTAAAGCATCTCAAGCTTAGAAATGCATCAAAATCCTGGGAAAATATCACAAGCCTAAAAATGGATCATAGGTTTGGAAAAAATCTTAAGTGGTAGAAGATTGGACCATGTAAAATTATAAGAAACTTCGTAGGGATTGACTATGAGATAGATCCACCATATGGGATTAATATTTAATTTATGTTAAATGAAATGGATTTATACCCTTTCCATGAGTGATATCTAAATCTTATTCATGTGGGTTAAGATTATTTAATTTTGGACTGGAGACAATAGCTACTTGAGAGGGAAACAAAATATATAAAGAAGGTGATTGATTCAAGAACCTTGAAATTGATAAGAGGTAGTGAATATAAATATTAGTTGGTAAACTAAAAATGTAGATTAGTTTAATGTACAACTTGAATGATTACATATAAGTTTTCAAAGTGTATAAAACCATTATAAAAACTCATGGATCATTTTTTGTTTACCCAAGGTGTATGTTTCAGGATCATCCAAGATTGATGAATAATCTTAAATCACCAACAAATAAATTGTGTGCTAGTGTGTGTTTTTTAATTGTCAGTAGTGTCAATATTATTTTTCTTATTAAATATGATCAAAAAAAGTACAAGAAAGATCTCCATAACTCTAATTCTCAAAAAATGCTCAAAATAACATGTTTAATTCATCAGACAGGGTTCAATTTGAACCCTTTTAGAAAATTTACAAAACAACATGTAAAAATATATAGCAATTTAAAAATCACTAATTTTAATTATCCAATTTTTACATAATTCATATTTCTATATTACGTGGTGGTTTCACCTACACTTGTTACCAGAAAAAAAAGATTTATTATCCAAAATTAATGATTTTGACATTCATCCAATTTTATAAGAACAAGGGAACTTGAAGGCACACCCCATTATATAATGAAAAGTTAGAAGAGATTTGAATAAGTTAATGTGATTTAATTTTAGGGATAAAATTATTAGTTATATTTTAGAGCGCAAAATTTAGAGAGCTTTAGTTGGAGGAGGAAAAAGAGAGTATTGGGTGTGACTATAAGATATTATGGAATATAAATAATTACTCAATTATATTGAGCGATGGTGTCAATATTCATCTTCATATTTATAATTCAAATAATAATAATAATAGTGTGTGTTTGTGTGTGAATTCTATATTTTTAATATTATCATATAAGTACAATATAGTGTGGGCCTTCTCTCAAATATGAGTGTCATGTGTAAGCGTGTGTCCATTAAAGGTTGGTGATTCTAGGATGTGGGTAAGTATTATATTTATTTTGTCCCCTTTTCTTGTCATGAATCTTTAGGATACTAAGCATAAGGACAACAAAAAAATATTTCTTGATGCCTTCAAAGGCCTAATTTACCTTGATTCTCCATTTAAATTTAAATATTTATTGCAACATTAAATTTTAAGCTTTTTCTATATTAACAATTCAAAGATTTTTTTTTTAAACAATTATTTATTTAAAAAAAATTATTAATTTATTTTTACTATTTAAATGGGTATTTTTTTATAATAACATTGACTCTATCAAGGTCAATAAAAATACTTTATTTATAAATGTAAGACATAAAATAATAAAGCTACAAATTTATTTGTCTTTTGTAAAAACCATTTCATTGGGAACCAGTTGGATTCTATGCAAATGAGTTTTGTATAACATTTAGTATTATAATGTAGTTTTAATGTATGATTGAAACTTTAATTTTATATTCCTAACTGTGTTGTATTTTAAAATTTTAATTATTAATATAATCACTAACAATTGCTTTAAGGAGGTAGAATGTAAATGCAGAGAGATAAAATTAAGTGCCTTGAAAATGGTCAAAAGAAAGGGAGGGGAAATATAAAAAAAGATTAAAATAATTTACTTGACATAGAGAATTATAAAATTGGTTCATTTTTAAATACGATAATTGATAAAAAATAATGGATAAAAAATATTTGGCATCAGCTAGAGTGAGCTTGACAAGGAAAATAATATATGCTCTTATTTTTTTCCCAGCGAAGATGTATGTACAATCAAAGGATAAAGGATGAAAAATATAAATGTTTTATAAATATTTCACTATCTATAATGTAGTAAAACCTATGCCCTAGAACTCATTATTACCAATTTCAATCATTGTATTTTTCAAGGTTGGTCACTCAGATTCATGTACTATTAGAGCCTAATCTATTTTTAACGAATGTTTTTAAAGTTTTATCATGTTATGAGATGGATCGATAATTTATGAGAATTTTTTGCATCCCATTTTGGGACTATATATTTTTTAAGGTGCACAACTACAAATAATATTGGAGAATCAGGAAATTTGATGCTAAATCTATAAATTATAACATGAATTCTTCCAATAGAACCATTAACCAAGGAAAAGTCAACCAAAAAATTAAATGTAAGCATATCTTTTTGTCTTTCTCATAAAACAATTTTGGCAACTAATTTAGCATCATTTGGATCTCTCAAATTCCCCTTTTTTTTTTTTTAAATTTTGTGTTGCTCCATGTAATCAACATATTTAATGATTTCAATATATCCTTTATATATGTTGAAGCTAAATCATTTATTACATATGTATGAGTTAACAAATGATATTAGTTTTTTTTATTAAGAATAAAATTAGATAATAGTTTGAGACATTAATAAAATTTAGTCCATAACTTTTGGCTCAGTTTTTCACATATTCAATATTATATTTTAGAAAGTTAACTATCATGTATCATAGCATTTTTTAAACAAATGTGCATAATGTAATAGTTCTTAAAATTCACCAAAGGGTCAAACCGTATGAGGTATATCACATATCAAAGTAAGCTGACACAAATAACCAGTGAGAACAATAGATCTTACATAAATAATTAGGTTTTATATCTTGGAAAGGCTTCAAACAAAGGTTGATCAAGATGTGCCAATAGTTTTAGCCCTATGAAAGTCATTACATGGATCAAAATGTATTGTATATATTTCAAAGACTATTTTATAACTACAAGTGCTTTTCATTCGAATGGTGTCATTAATATTATAGCTATATAAAGGTGAGAATGGACTATTAAAGAAATAATATTAAATAGTTCAATACCTATTAGTGCAAATAATAGCAATGTAAAATTATATGAGTTTCTTAAAAAATCATTACAAATATTATTTTGTTGATAAGGTATGATTTTACTAGACCACAATACATTAAATAATAATTTTTAATGCAAAAATTATGGTGTGTTGACTATAGTTATTCATAATAATATTGTTATCATTTTTTTGTTAAATAGACAATGCATTCTAAGTTAATGCATTGATGGAATGGGATGCATGAATTAATCAACTTTCTAAATTTATTTATATACAAGAAGTCATTGTTTCCTTCAAAAAATAAAAGATATTATTATAACTCTATTTATGATGATTATCAAAGTCATGATAACCAAACATATAAATATCATTAAGCTATATATAATTACCGAGATAAAGTTGTGACAAAATATACCATTCATCTAGTTCTTAAAAGTTTTCACAAAGAATAACATCATCTTAAATATCTTCATATGAAAGAAATCAATTTTTTAGAAAATGTATGATGAATATGCCATGGGTGAATTTTACATTATTTTATAGTTTTCAAGTACATGTTCAATAGAAAAGCTAATGTTCTAAAAATATTTGTAAAAAACAATTCACTCCAATAGATCAATGCATAGTAAGTAGAATATTTTGTTGGAATTGTAAAGAACCTATGAAAGACATGAACAATAGTTAGCACAATATTTTTTTCCATTTTTCATCAAGACAATTTTTATCACATAACCAATTTTATGAAGATTATATAAGTAATGAATAACTTTAGTTCATTTATGCATCTAGGAAGGTTGAATTAGGAATCAAATAAAACTTACTATAGGAAGCATGGCATAGGATTTTCTTGCAAAAATTTAATGAGACACATGAGTCAAAAGCCTTCATATTCAATAAAATGATTTCTTGAAGGTATATGTGTTATATTTAAAAAACAAAGATCATCAAGAATAAAATGATGAATAGTTTGATTTATATTAAATCTATCAAAATTGGATTTTATATTTCTAACTACAGGTTGACCTTCCTAATCTAATGTATCAATATTAGGTGCATTTTTTATCTAAAGAAGTCCATGACTATGTGCATAGCCTTTATATTTCCATCATACTTGAAAAAAATAGTTATTTATATGAAATTGAATAGAACAAGTGATTTTTGGGAAAATAAAGTATTAATGAAGCAATTTATTTCATACCTATATCAATACTTTTGTACATTTAAGTGATTTTTTAATACTTCCTCATGAAACATTTTAAATATATGATGCATATAAAGGATGTAAAATGTGGATTGGAGATAATATTTTTTATTCTCCAAAAATAATCTTGGTGTGGATATTCAAATAACTTGGAAGGCATGGTGTTATAAAAATTGGACCATTTGGTGTTTTTATCGCTCAACGTGAAAATAAATCAAGAGAACATAATTGATAAATCATGTCAGTTAGTTCAAAACATATTTTTATTGAGTATGATCTTTTTCCTCACAAAGTGGAAGAAAATTGTATCAATCTTCACAAATTTTATCATCATGCATTGCATGAAACCATTCTTGATGATCCACAATAATAGTTGGAATATTTACCTTGATGTGTGTGTGTGTGTGTGTCTATATATATTTAAATGGTTGTTTTTCCTTGGTTATGATAAAGCATCATTCTATTTTTAAATGATTATGGATTTTTGGTCATAGAAACTCAATCCTACCTAGGTATTTTTCAATTTGACCAAATCCTGGATTAGATTCCCATACTATGTTTGGTTCCAATAGCTCCTAGATGCACTCATAGTTCCTAGTATTAATTTCAGTTATTCTTTCTCCTATCTCTTGTCTATTAGCTTAAGACCCAAGTTTCAAGTAGGGTGGATCGTAGGATATGTTATAGTCCAAGGAAGGATCTGATGACCTAGTGGTAAATGGATCCTTAGTCAAAATAGCCACACTAAATGGAAATTAATAGGAAGACCAAATTATAAATATTCCCCAAAGTCCCATTCAAGATCTCTCTCGAAGCTCTTCTTGAAGAGGTAGTATTAGGGTCTAATCAGTCTCAACATATATATTTTATGAAAGATGTTAGATCTATCTAGCAATATCCTTTTCCTCAAAGGACAAATCAAAATTGGAAGCCTCTAAGCACAACCTCTTCAAATCACTTCATTTATTGTCATAGTGAAACTTTAATATTAGTTCTAGTCAACAAACACTACTACTCAAGTAGGGGAGTCATCTGTCAGTTTGATAACTTCTGGTGTAACCTCCCAAATCTTAACACATAGATCTCAAATATATGGAGACCTCTCCTAAAAGGTAAGGTTGATTTGTATCCCAATGAAAAAGGTTTTTTCCTAGTTATTTTTTTCCTCATTTTAGATAAAGAAATGATCCTGAATAAATAGTGGAATTGGGATCAACATCAGCTATTAACAAAACCTTGATTTCTAAGTTTCAACCCACTCACAAAATATTTTTCCATTAGACCCATTTGGTTCCATCTACCTCATCTCCCCCTTGAATTTTTAGGTTGATCCATGTTTCAAAGCATTAGGAAACTCATTGGGTAATTTTTAGCAGATTGATATTTCCACTTCCACATTCTCCCACACCACTTTTGATAGAATCCTAATCACTATTGATATTTCTTATAATCTTCTAGACTCTATTAGCCTATTTTTTTAGGACTAGGTGAAAATCAACCCTTGGAATATGAGAGTTTATATTTTTAGTGTCACAAGTGCTTTAATAATGAGAATTTGACCTCTGAGTGTAGCTTTAACAAATCTTGTAAATCTTGATAGTTTTTGGGCTTGACTATTTTGATAATAATGCCATAGCCTTAGAATAAGAAGTACCTTAGGATGATGAACTTCAGGACCCAATCATGGATCATGCTATAGTAAGAATAAATGTGGAAGTAGAAGCTTTGGAAGTGAACAGAGTTAAATCTAAGAGGGAGACTTCAAACTTAGTTTTGAATAACCCTGATCAAGCTATCCCTAGTCAAGTGGTAGTAGTGATTAAAATACCAAATTTAAGGATGGGTCCATATACTACTGATCATGCGAAAGACAAATCTAGTACTTCAATTCTATTGAAACCTATATACCCATCTCCTTAGGGTTAGCAAAAGAAAATGGGATTGGACTAAAGTGCATAAAAATAATAAATGCATAAAAATTGTGGTTTAGAAATTCTCTAATATGATCCCTCACTCAAGAGGGACATAGCTTTATGGAGGATGTGTAGTGGTTTCACAGAAGCCAATTTCACTAAAAATTAAAGGAATTTTCATCAATATTGATCACTAGTTGTTTAGTTATTTATGTTTTTTCTTATTGGTTTTTGTTTATTTCACTGATACTAGAGGTGTCCCATGCATACTTTAAGGATCTATATTTTTATCCATTGTACTAAGTTATGGGATATTTTAAAACTCATGCCTTTACCCAATAAAATAAAAATTGAAACATCATTAAATTAAGTAGAAAATTCATAAATCTTATATGGATACCAAATATTTTATCATAATAATGTATCAACTGAAGTGCATATTCATGCATCTAAAAATTTACTCAAGCGAGTAAAAACATAGCTTCACATGTGGTAAAAAAATAGGAATCTCCATAACAAAGAAACATTTTGTATTTTATTATTTTAAAATAACTGTGACAAATATTTTCTTCTTGGTATATTAATATAAAATACTTTTGCATTTATTCTATTTATGTTCATGTATTTAGGATAACATGAATTATTGAGGAAGGTGGTTCTACTATGCAGGAAAAACATGCAGGTTTTGAACAATCTATAGTTAGGTCATTTTGATGGGATTATTTAATGGTAACATGCATGCATGTACACACACACACACACACACACACACACACACACACACACACACACACACACACACACACACACACACACACACACACACACACACACACACACACACACACACACACACACACACACACACACACACGTGTATGTGTATATGTATATATATGCTTAAACAAGGACATCAACAGGTTCAACAAGTAATGATATCAATATGTCATCATATAAAATCGCATCCTTGTAGTATTGATTGTGTATTATTTTTTTATTATAAATCATTTTTAATGCATGATATACTAACATAAAACTCACATGTTTTCTCTTGAGGACCTTATCATTTGAAATACATTATATCCAATTGATCAATTTTTTGTGGAATAAAAAATCAATGGAAATAATGTCATAAGGGAAGCTAATAGTGTGTCCAATATATTTTTACTGTCCTAGATGAACATGTTTCACCTATAAAACAAGATTAACATGTGCTATAAGCATTTACTCAACCTACATTAACAATTGAAAAAATGCATGTTATGCTTAAGGATCCATATTTTTTAGTTTTGAAAAATGATGACCTTTTCATTTTGAAAATCATCTATAACAAATGAATATTGCATTATAAATTTTATTTTTTATGCCTAGATAATTCTCCATGCATATAGAGAATGTTTGAATAGATAATGATTGATCCATGGTGAAATAAAAAAGCTAATCTTTTGGTTGAATGCACTAGATTATTTTAGTATTTAACATGAAAAAAGGTTAAAAATTTAACATGTTCACATGGTTAATAAGGAATATGGCGTATACACAAGGTTTAATTTTAGAAATAAGAAATTTAGAATAGCATGATCCATGTGTAGTTTCTATACATCTAATCACACTCCTCAAAAGGACTTTGATTTCACCACACTTGTGATATTAATGAAACATGTAAAAAATTATGGTACGTACATGAATTTTTGCAACACCTTCTATCCTACAACATTATGTAACTACATAAGCACAACTTAAATTGACATGTTATACATCTTATTACGACATTTAATATTCACTTAAAACATTACACATCACTTTTCTCACTTCATGTTACCTTTGCATCTAATTTAAGAATTAAAAAAACATACCACATAGGTATGTCATTCCATGTAGAAACATCCACACTTAGCGTCCAAATTCTACGGGGAGCTTTACAAGTTTGTGCCATGTTAAATAACCTATCATACAAACAACACAACTAGAACTCCAACTACCACATCTGCAAGAAGACTAAATTTCACTCAACTAGAGGATGAAATGATGACTCTTTTATAACCATTTTATATTGTAACTACTTTCTTTCAATGATGTGTATATTTTAATTATTTGACCTATAAGGAATAATAAACAAGATGACACATATAAATAACATATAAGATATTATTAGCATGTCATAAATATTTAACATTCACATAGATCTATAACTTGTATTCTTTTTAGTCTATAAAAAACATATGGAAACATTTCCTCTTATGTCCATAAGAACTAGCATTTCTAGTCCTATTGAATCTTGTAGACTTCATTACTTTTTCGTATTTTCATACTGAATAAAAATTCTACCATTATGAAAAAAAAATCACATTTGAATATGTTGTTGGTTTATTTTTCATTTTTCTATTCTAATACTTGTATCTTTATACAAATTAAATTATTTTCCACTACACTAGCATCTTGGGCCCTGTGGTAAAAATCATTGATATCATTGGTAGATAATACATTGATTAGGCTAAGTGGTAAAACCTTCAACAACTTAAAATTAATTTCTATAGTTAACCAAATATCAAATCGGGACCATTTCTCCTTAAAAAAAGGTTCATGATTTTTTCCCATCATATGTGCAAGTCTACACATTATTCACAAGGACTTTGAATTATCCATTTTATAGTGTCTTGTGACACTTGCACAACATTTTGAAACCTATGTGAATTGTCTCAACACTTTACAGCTTTCTGCAAAACATTTTATAACTGTGAAAGTGAAACTAAACTTTGTGTGATGCATATCCACTTATGGAATGGTGCACTAATTATTTTACCTCATGGTACCTCTACATCTACTACTGTAACATCCAAAAATGTACTTGATATAAATCTTACAAGGACATCCATACTTAACATCCAATTAATAGATAGCTTATTTTGTGCACCATGGTGGGTGTCACATTCTAAATCTATAACACATCACATTACCTATTAGCAAAATCACATAGCTGGAAGACCAAAACACACTTGAAAGAATGCAATACATCATTTGTTTATAAGATGAACCATGGTCTATTCTTTAATTGTTGTCTATTGTAAGTATCTTCTTATAATGATGTATGTATTGTAACCATCTGACCCATAAGAGTTAAAGATGGGAGAAAATACACAAATACCAAATAAAAGAAAATTAATATACTTTGAATATCTAACATTCACCCATATTTTTAATCTTCATTCCTTTTAGTTTATTAAAATAAATTGAAAACATTATTAATTATAATCATAATAAATTGTATTATTAATCTTACTAAATTTTATACGCATATGTAATTTTTGCTATTCTATATATTTAATATAAGTTTCACCATTTAAAAAATACATTTACTTTCGAATGTGTTATTATTTATTATATTTTAATTTTTTTCATGCATTTTAAAACTTATATATTTCTTTGGTTAACTTTGGCCTTAGAATTAATCCTCCACTACAAATATAACATGTATTATATTTATCCACCAATTATGATCAGTTGCACCCATTATTATATGATTTGATATAAGAATGTGAAGATGTATCCTCTCATGTGATCATACTTCCCATATCTTGATGAATTTTATTTAAATATTTTGGAATCCATGTAGTCTCCAAGTATCCCCATATCTACACGAACTCGATAATGAATATGAAAAGATATAAAACAATCGTGTTTTTGTGGCATGCTGTTGTATTATTTATTTATTTATTTATTTATTTATTATATATATATATAGGGGTGGCAGAGGGGGAAGACATGATAGTTTTATATTTTTTTAATATAATAAAATCTTTTTCATTCAAAAATAAAAGTAAAAGTAAAAATAAAAATAAAAATAATATTTATTTTTAAATGTTAAGATTAAAAAACTACAATACATGTATGTTTTCATCTTCATATTTTTTATTATAGAATATTCACCTTTATTAATTGATTATTGTGGCTATAAAACATGTTTAATATTTGTCATTGTAGACAATAATTTTAACTTTTGATATGTATTTAAAATTACAAAATTGATATTAAAATATTTGGGTAAAATAAAATAATAAAGATAATTAAATCTATTTTATTATAATTATATTATTAATCTTAATCTTTAATAACTATTGTTAATATAAAGAAGAAAATAAATTATTAAATTAAGAATTAATTTATATAAATTATACAATAAAATTAGTAAATAGACACTTCTAAATATATTATGAAAAAAACAAAATTGTAAATTGTATAAACCAATTTAAATAAAAAGATGAAGCCTTTTGTCCTCAAATGTACCCATTATACAATGATTCAAGACATGCTTATACTAATATATGCACTAATAAATTTGTTCCAAAGCAATTAAATCAAAATAATTAAACAAATGTTGGGTGATTTTATTTTGAATCTAAACTTTAATTAAGTCAATTTTTTTAGTATAACTAAATTATGTTTTGGGTATTATTTCAAGTGTTTTTTTTTTTTGCTTTTTAATTTTTTTAAACAAATAAAGTGTTAAATAATTTTTTTTTTCTTTTTTATTTTTTTAAATTTAAAAATGTATTTATATTAATCAAATAAGATATGGTTCAATATTAATTATACAAAAAAAGTAGGTGAAACAGTCACATTTCATACACATTGTCATACTAAGAGTAAAGACACCTACGAAAAAGTCTAAAAAGTGGTCCAAAAATGATCACACCCACAAAAAAAATATCACATCAATAGTTTGATAGCAAAGCAGAGAGAGCAAGGAATAAATAATAATAAAGAGAATAATTAAGCAGTCACAATAAACATAGACATTTGGGGAGGTGGTAGAGGTGACATGTCTTGAGGTTTACCACTCCATCTTTCTACGGTAGGAGGATCCTCATCCACAGGGAAGGGCTCCCAAACAATATTTTGTTGAGCTCATAATGTCTCATCTTAATTTCTTTCAAGAGAGATTACCAGAGCCAATCATAGAAATTTATCTTGGGGGGAGGATGACAACCCCTAATGTCACCGTCATGAGATGTGGGGCGAGATCCCCATCCCCTACCATCGCCTCCAAATCTGGAAGAGCAACTTAAACCAGCATAACGAGCAACGAGGTAGTGATAAAAAAAGAGAATGAATCTTGTGTATGGTTCTAGAACACTATGGGCATGGTCCATGCCCTCATCTTCGAGGAGACGTAGGATGTCATGGAGGCTCAAGAGGTTTATAATTAATTGTACATGGGGCATTTCCCCAGTGGTCAAGTAAGAACTAGATGTGGTTGAGTTATAGGTGGACTTTGTCTATTTGACTTTGAATCTGAAGAGTAACATTAGTAAAAATAGTAATTTTGTTAGTAAAAAAAACTATGTTCCATCTCTTCATGATTAAAATAAGCATAATTTCTATCTTTGCAAATTTTAAATAAAATATCAGCTCAAAAGATCTAACAAAATATATTATATTTTTCAGGCAGTTGAGCTGAGTCCCCTGAGAGAACCATCTTCCATGTGAGTAATTCAAGTCAAGAGGGTTGAAAGAGGGAATGAATCTAGTACCATGCAGATTGTGTATGAGATCAAAACCAAAAAAGATGATTAAAATTATTTGGTTGTCAACAAGCTAGGCAAATAGGGTTAGACACTCCCAGATGCTTGAGTTGGTCACCCATAGGTAAGCCATGATAGAAAATACACCATAATAAATGAACTTTTTGGGGCTCAATAATAGGAGACCACATAACATTAAAGCATCTATCCCAAGCCCCATGTCTAGAGTGGAGATTCCATCTGAGGTTGGGCATTTCATTTGGAATATGTTGAGTAACTAATAAATTATAACCTAGATGAAGAGAATATTGGGTGAAGGGCCAATCCTTCCACCAAAGAACAAGGGAATTGATCCCTATTTTGTGGAAATACTCATCAGGTATGGATCCTTGAATTTTTTATAGGCTCTACATCTAAGTTATTTAATTAAAATTTATTCTAAATTTGTTTCCAAATGAGCCAAGCCTGAGTTTCCTGACAAAAGAGATCACTGATAAAATACATACCTTTTATAAAAAGCCTTAACCCTTTAACGCAATGGACTAAGGTAATGGGAACATTGTGAAAACTTAAGCAAGGAGACCACTAGAGAGACTAAGAATTAATAGAGAGGCCATTATTGAAACCCTTTCATACCCAATTAAGATGAAGCATAAGCTTATCCCATGTTTTCCATAGACTTTGCACCATAAAGGTACCCTTGATTTTAATAGGCATTGGGCTTAAAAGAAGAGAGTAAAATCCTAGTCCTTGCCAAGTTTTTCTTCCACATATAAGCCCCTAAGAAATAAAATGACGTAGAAGAATATTTCAATCTTCATCCCCAAAAAGACCTCTAATAATCCAATTGACACCAAGGGCAAGGCCTTGAATTTTAATATCTAGGAGACCTAATCCACCAGCTTCCTTAGGTCAATAAAATATGTTCCAAGCAACTTTATGGAAACCCTTATGACCCTCAAAGTTATCCCATAGAAAATATCTTATAATTTTTTCTAATTTTTTGTAAGTGGTATTAGAAGGGGCCCAATAGGAATAATAAAACACATGAGTAGCTGCCAAAACATTAGATCAAATTCAAAATTTGCCAGTAAGAGATAAAGGCTTTATGATCCAAAAATAATTTTTTTCCATATCTTTGCACAACATAAGACCATAGATCAGAGGGAGAGGCCCAAAAAGCAAAAGGGATACCATGAAACTTAAACTACATCCCTGAAAGAAGTCACTACCATTGATATCCCTCTAGTCAAGGAGGTTAGGGCCCTAAGATTAATGGTAACACTAAGTCTTCCTCCATTGAATAAAATAACCTAAAGCTAAACAAAAAATATGAAGACATTCCATGGCATTCCTAACAAACTCTTCTTCCTCTTGAAGATCGAGAAAAGAGTCATATACGAAGTGGCCATTTAAATTTTTTTGTCAGTCTAAGGGAGGATATGCCTTTTACCAAACCCATGGCAGTGTAGTTATCTAGGAGGTATCTTAATCCTTCTATTTATAGCACATATAAAAAGGGGGATAAAGGGCATCCTTTTTGGATAAAATGATGTCCATTTCAAATTGAGAAGATGGGGTGCCATAATTTATAATACAAGTCCCATCATCCTGAAAGAGCATGTTAACAACCTGGATAAATTTGGGGCCAAAACTGAGGGCTTGTAACATGGCCAAGATGAAGGGCCACTCAATATAATCACAGGCTTTCTCAAAATCAATCTTGACAAATAAATCCTTTTCATTAGAGAGTCGAGCCCATTCCATACCTTCCCAAATGGTAATGACATTATCCAAAATAAATCTATTCTAAATAAAACTAGATTGTTCACTCCTGATAATTAAAGGGAGAATGTGTTTAACCTTGAGGGTGAAAGCCATAGCAATGATCTTGTAGGAGACATTGAGAAAAGTAATAGGCTTCCAGTTGATGACAATTTCAGGGTCACCAACCTTGGGAATAAACTTAATGTTACCCTGATTTATAAGGGATCCCAAAGAATTGGCTAAAATAGCTTCAGAATAGAGATGATGAAGATCAAGGCCAACAGTATCCCAAAGGGTTTGGTAGAACTCACATGGGAAAAATTCAAATCCTGGAGCTTTGTCAGCTACCATCTTTTTAACAACCTCATGGAGGTCACTGAGAGATAAGGGTCTATCACATAAAACTCTTTGTGAATTGGAAACTTTGTAGGGCACCACTTGGAGGCATTCCTAGATAGTCACCTCCCATTCTAGAGAGGAAGCTTGTGCTAAGAAAACACCATGATAATGATGAATAAAAGCTTGTAGAATGTCAAGAAGTTTAGTAAGTCGATTATTTCCTTCCTTGACAGCTTTAATTCCATCAAAAACTCTCCTAAAGCATATAAGGAAAAGGTTCCTTAAAAATTGTCTCCTATTTTCAACCAGTGAATACGATCTCTCAGTTGAGCTCCTTTATCCTTGTGAGCCTCCTCAATTGGAACTTATGTCTCCAATGTGCCACTTGAGTTTAGAGGTGAAGATTGAAAGGTGACTATTCCAATTCCTATCAAACTTGAATATATTCATGGTTTGTATCATTATGCAGACATCATATGAAAGATGTTGCTTGATTGCCATAGATCCAAAGAACAAGAGCATTTGACCACCACTGAATCTAGTAAGTATCCCCCTCTAATCAGGGAATGAGGTTCCAAATTCTGACAATGTTCCTTGCTATTCTTTCATGCTTGAGGTGAATAGTGTTGAGATAAAATTGAGTGGAGGTAGGCTTAACTTAAGGCGTGGTCCACTCAATGCTAAAGCAAGTAGGGTGATGATCTAATAAAAAAGTGTTGGGGATGACCATTACTGGCATGTCATGGACCGGGGAAAAAAATAAAAGATCTTGCTCAGAAGTAAGGCTTGGTCAAGTTTTTGAAGCACCTTATCTTATCCAAGGTCAAAAATTGGACCAGGTGAACCATGGGGAGATTGAGTTTTTCTATAGTGGTAGTTGGGGTCAAACGCCCTGAGTTTGTTACACATAAAACTAGGCTTCACGTTCACCATCGCACCACTACATTGGAATGTGTCCTTTATCATCAGTCGATTCCACCATGTTGAAATCACCATAGAGGATCCAATGTACATCAGGTAGTGAATCGACCAGCGACCTCCATAGATCACCCTATTCAACAACATTTTATATCATTTCATTTTTTTCATTATTAATCTATTTTTATGTCATTGATTATTTTATTAAATAATTTTATTAGAGAAATTCCAAAAATTACAAAAATATTTTGGTTGAAAAAGATTTCAATGATTTTGAAAGTTAACATCAATAAAAAAAACCCAAATCATACTTTAAAAAGAAGATTCAAAGTAAATTGTATTTTGTACCCCTTTTTTTCCCCTCCAAATCATTTCTTTTAAGTTAAATTATTTACAATTTACCAAAAACTTCCCTCCAATATAATAATCTTAAAAGAATAATGATACTTATGATTAAAATGGGAAAATAGAATGACCACCAAATTTACCCCCGTCTTCAATATAAGGGTAATTGAAAAACGAAGGGACATTTATTATTACAAAAATAAAAAAAATTGATCAGACCTTCAAAACTAATCTTATTAAAAAAAATTAGTAAATACTAGTCATTTCAAAAAAAGTCAGTCGGTGCACAAGTTATGGACCCACCATTTTTTTTTTTTTTAAAAACTTTACTCCCATAAATACATTTTATAATAGCCTCCTAAAAAATTGGAACCCATACATAATAATTAACATGGAACATCGAAACAAGAAAAGATTGATTTTTTAAATTCTGATCACCTCATAAGCACAAAACTTCTCGAGGTTGTCGTTTCACGACTGATTAAAATAATATTTTGGACTAAAAATGTATATGTTATTATTTACATTAATTTATAAATTAATTGAAATTAAATATATCTAAGTACATATGAATAGATGTACGAAATTTAGGTTTATATAATAAGATACAATAAGAAATATGTTTAAATGTCATAATGAAACTATATTAAATAAAGTAACGATATAGATAAGAAATGATTAATTTTCTTTTTTTTTTTAAAATTTTTATAGATATGAGATTGTAGATTAGTTGTGTTAACTGTGTGTAACTTACTTTTGAAATATTAAAATAGTCTATCGCTCTTGTACATACTTATATAGTTTACATATTCATCTTATATAGACTTAATAGTTATATTCCCATCAGGTTCATGATTGTCATGGTGAGATCATGAATGCTTTGTTAGGGTTTCTCAGGATCATTTATTTTCCACATACATTTGTTGGAAATATTGTCATTGATGTCAAAAGAATTGTAATGGATATGAATTGAAATGTTAAATAGAATTGTTGCCATAAGTGAAAGAAATTGTCGACAGAAGTGAACGAAAATTTCGTCAGAAATATCGATAGAAATGTCGACGGTCACATCTCTTGGTGAAGAGGTACCTCTTAGATGGGACACATCCTTTAACGAATATATAAGGGAGAAGAGATGTGAAAGTATTACAAGCATTCGATTTGATTGAAGATCATATAAGTGTGAGAGAGAGGAAAAAAAAAAGAAGAGCATAAATATTTGAAAAGAAAAGTGGTTGTTGAAACAAAGAAGCATAAGCAAAATATAAAGACATATAGCAGCAAAGCTATTTTGTAATGGATTAGATGTAAAAGAGTGAAAAAAACAAAGTCCTATCATTTGTTGTGTAAGCAACAAGTCAAAGATAAAAGTGTTATTTCATCCAGAAGGTTGGTGCCTTCGTTCAAAGGGGTTGATGCACTTGTGAGTTGGTGCTCAAGAATATTCGTTGAGTTGGTGCTTGGCAGAGGAGTTGGTGCTCCTGTAAGTTGGTGCTTACAAAATTGTATAAGGGTTAGTGCTCCCGTAGGTTGGTGCCTACGATTTTTTATGTTTAGATCTATTTCTCTGTGGTTTTCTCCTAAAAGGGTTTCCACGTATAAATCTTGTGTCATTATTACTTTGTGTTGTGTGAGTTGTGATTTGATTATATTGCATATCTTAAGTGGAATAATTGTTTATGTAAAAAGTGAAAAAGATATCTAATACTGATTCACCCCCCTCTCAGTAATAGCTTGTGCTTAACAATTGGTATCAAAGCAGGTTCCTTCTGATATAGTTTAACCACTAGAAGGTAGATCAAGGAAAGCACACATGGCTGGTTCACAAGGTTAGGAAGGTTTTTTCACAAATAAGGCACCATTATTTGATGGCACCAATTATGCTTTTTAGAGCATAAGAATGAGGACATCTCTGATGGACCTTGGGTTTGACATTTGGAAATCTGTTATAAATGGATACACAGAGCCACATACACCACCACTAGATCTCACTAGAAAGAAGGCTAGTGAAAACAATGCTAAGGCAATGAACTCTATTATGTGCAGTCTTTATGAATCTGAGTTTATAAAAGTTATGCAATGTGAGTCAACACATGAGATTTGGGAGAAGCTTAAGACCATCTATGAGGGTGATGGAAAGGTTAGACAAGCCAAACTTTAGACTCATAGAAGACAGTTTGAGAGTCTCAAAATGAAGGAATAAGAGAACATTGCAAGTTACCTTCTCCAAGTTGATGAAATCATGAATGTGATTCGAGGACTTAGAGAAAAGGTAGAGGATTCTACCATAGTCCAAAAGGTACTAAGGTCTTTACCACTAAGATTTGATGTGAAGGTCTTTGTCGTAGAGAAAATGAGAGATCTTGACGAGCTACACAGAATTCTCACTACTTATGAAATGATGACAAAATCAAAAAGACCATCTAAAAAGGAAGCAACCTTCAAAACATCAAGGATAGAGAAATCCAAAGATCTAGAACCGAGTAATAGCTCAAGCGATGAAGAGGATGAAAAGGAAGCCTTATTCATTTTCAAGCTAAAGAAAGGCTTGGGCAAGTACATAGGTAAGTTACCATTCAAATGCTTTAGTTGTGTTAAGATAGGTCTTTTTACAACTAAGTGTCCTAAAAAGGATAATAGCGATGATGAAGAAAGTAAATAAAAGTATAAGAAGAAGTTCTAGAAACAAAATAAGAGTCTATAATCTACGACGAATCTTAGCTCTTTTGAAGAAAGTGGAGTTAGTGACTCAGATAATGATAATACAGAGGTTCTATTCATGGCCATAGGAGAAGATGCCTTTACTAGCAAGAGCAATATAGAGGAAGAAGAAGAAGTAGAAGTGAACCTTGAGGAAGAACTTATATGTGCCTTAAGGGAGATAAAGTTTCTCAAGAAAAGGAATTTGAGACAAAAGCTTCAAATTGATAAATATGAAAAGGAGAGTCAGGACTCATAAGCCAGATTGGCATAAGGCGTAGAAGAATCAAACAAGATGATTGATGATCTACATGTTTAGATTGAAAAAGCTAAGAAAGTTGAAGAAGATATAATCAATCAATTAAAGGAAGAAAAACCAAGATTGTAAAAGGTATGAATCCAAGATTGCGTCTTTAAAAATAGATCTTGAAAGGGTGAATAATAAGGTAGTTAATGAATTAAAATCTGAGAAAAATGTTCAAGTGTTAAATGATGTCTTGGGAAGTCCAATATCACTATCAAACAAGACAAGCATTGGATATGAGAAGAGAAAGAAAAGGCTACAACTTCCATGAAACCTCTAATAAAAGTAATTACAGAAAAGACTAAGAACTATATTGAAGCTAAGAACACGAAGACCAGCTCTAACAAAGAAGGTAGAAAAGAACAAAACTACAAAAGACCACTTGCTCCAAGATACACCAATCAAACCAGGTTTGCTAATTACTTTTATGGTTATTGCTATTATTGTAACCATTTTGGTCACAGGAAGCTAGATTGTAGGAAGAGAGCTAGGGATAATGATTTTAGGAATGAAGACAAGGGAAATCATAGAGCTTGAAACAAAAACTACAACTCATTTGCTCCCTTATTAGGCTTTGATGAAGAAGCTATTGTATGTTACAAGTGTAACAATTATAGACACATAGCTCGCTATTGTAGGAGTGTGTTTGAATTAGTGAAGAAGGATCAAAGATTTAAGGCTCAAATAATAAAGAAGAGGGATCAAACGAATACATGGAAGAAGAAGCGAACTAAAGATTCCATGATCGTCCAAACAACACTTCATACAAGAGATGAGGGACAACCCTGTTTCCTTAATAGTGGTTGTTCAAGACATATGATAGGAGATAAAAGCAAGTTTATGTCACTAAAGAAGATCAATGGAGGTATGGTGAAATTATGAGACAACACCACAACCAAAATTGTGAGAAAATGTATGCTCAACTTGGATAATGGTAAAACTAAAACCAAAAATGTATTATATGTGGAAGGACTTAAGCACAATCATATAAGTGTGAGAAAAATGTGTGATGAAGGACACACAATCAAGTTCTTCATAGAAGGATGTGAAATCAAAAAAGGAGACTTAGATGAATTGATTGGAGATGCTCACAGGATACGTAACAACTTATACATGATGGGAGATGTTAAAGGAGAGAAATGTTGTTTAAGTCAGGTTGAAGAATGTTGGATTTGGCATAGAAGAATGTGTCACATAAACATTGAAAACTTTGTGAATATTATCAAGAAGCAGATAGTAAGAGACATTCCAAAAATTACAAATCCCTCAAGCACGCTTTGTACAAACTTTCAGCACAGAAATAAGACCAGAGCACATTTCAGAACAAAGGAGTATTCTACCACCAAGATGCTACAACTCATTTACACTGATCTATGTGGACACACTAGAACATAGAGTACTCAATGTGAGAGGTATTTTATACTGTTAATTGATGAGTATACTCGAATGACATGGGTGACATTCTTGAAAGAAAAATATGAAGCATTTAGTAATTTCAAAGCATTTAAACCTTTGGTTGAAAATGAAACTAGCTTGAGAATCAAAATCCTAAGGTTTGATCGAGGAGGAGAGTTCAAGTCCAGTGAATTAATTGAGTACTATGAAGAACATGGAATAAAAGGACATTACTCAGTTGCTAGAACCCCACAATAAAATGGGGTTGTAGTATGAAAAAATAGGATAGTTCAAGAAATGGCAATAATGACACTCAATGAATCCAAAATGCTAGATAAATATTAGAGAGAGGAAGTAAAGACTATAGTACATATCCTAAAAAGAGGACAACTTAGAGTCAATAGTGACAAGACTTTGTATGAGCTATGAAAGGGGAGACCAACTTTTGTTAGTTACTTTAAAGTATTTGGTAGCAGATGTTTTATCAAGAGAACTAAAGAAGACTTGGGAAAATTTGACTCAAGATTAGATGAAGGAATAGTCCTTGGATATTCTTCCAAGAGTAAAGCATACAAATGCTATAGCAAGAAGACTCAAAAGATAGAAAGTGTGAGTGTTAGAGTAGATGAATATGGAGTTCAAAAAGCAAGCGATCCATTAGAAGTACTTGACATTATTGAAGAAGAAGAAGACATTGAAGTTGAAAAGATGGATGAAGATGAGTGGCAAGACACCAAATCTCCATCCTAATTCATCTAGAAAAATCATGCCAAGAGCCATATTATTGGAAATTTAGATATTGGAGTGTAGACCGGAAGAACGTTGGTAAGTAATCTTGAGCAAGTAATTTTTTCATTATTAACTAAAATTTAGCCCAAAAGCTTTTTAGAATATAGCCATGATGAAAATTAGGTGAAAGCAATGGAAGAGGAGTTAGACCATATTGAAAATAATGAAACTTGGGAGCTAGTGCCAAGACCAATAAATTAGAATGTGATCGACATAAAATGGGTGTATAGAAAAAAAAATTGAATCAGGAAGCTCAAGTGACCAGGAACAAAGCAAGATTAGTGTGTAAGGGGTATGATTAGATTGAATGAATTGACTTTAATGAAAATTTTGCTCCAGTAGCTAGGTTAGAAGCAATCATAATGTTTCTTTTCTATGTGGTGTTTAAAAATTTCAAAGTATATCATATATATGTGAAGTTTGCATTCCTAAACAACAAACTAGAAGAGGAAGTATATATTGAGCAACCTAAAGGATTTATCCTTTCAGATGATAGTAGATATGTTTGCAAATTGAAGAAAGCCTTATATGGTTTGAAGCAAGCCCACAGATCTTGGTATGTTAAACTTGATAAATATTTACAAGATCAAGGTTTTAAAAGAGGTTTCACTGACAACAACTTATATATCAAAACTGTACGTGAGTATTAGTTGATATTTGTTTTCTATGTTGATGATATGGTATTCAAAGGAGATAGTGAGAAGTTGACGAATGGATTCACTAAAGACATGCAAAAGGAGTTTGAGATGTCCATGCTTGTAGAGTTTTCTTTCTTTCTTAAATTACAAATCTCTCAATCCAATAAAGGAATCTTTAGTTATCAAACCAAGTATGCCAAGGAAATGTTGAAGAAGTTTGGTTTTGAGGACTATGCACCTATTAGCACACAAATGGCCATAGGAAACAAGATAAGTATGAGGAATCACTAGATGTAGATCAATATCTCTATAGATCAATGATTGGTAGTCTTTTGTATCTGACAACTTCTAGGTTGAATATCATGCTGGCGGTTGGTATGGTGGCACGATATCAAGCATCCCCCAAGGAAACTCATGTACAAGTTGTGAGAGGATACTCAAATATATAAAAGGGACCTTGGACTACATATTATGGTATCCTATAGGGAAATATTTCACTTTAGTGGCATATACATACTCAGATTGGGCAGGTTGCCTAGATGATAGGAAGAGTACAAGTGGAGGGGCATTTTTCCTTAGTGATAGCTTAGTATCTTGGCTACACAACAAACAAAATTCAGTTTCACTAACCCTAACAGAGGTAGAGTATATAGTAGCATTTTTGTGTTGCACTCAGGTGATTTAGATGAATCAGACTCTAGAAGATATCAAGGTGAAGTATGATCAACCTATCTCTATATACTGTGACAAGACCGTTACCATTAGTATTTCAAAGAATCTAGATATGCACTCTAGAATGAAACATATTCCAATCAAATACCATTTATTGAGAGAGAAAGTTATAAATTAGCAAGTCAAGTTGGAATTCATTAATACAACAGTGCATATAGTAGATATTTTCATGAAGGCACTTTCGAAGGACACATTTGAATACATACATGAGAAGTTGGGAGTAATTTATTTACATCATTTAATGACTATATAAGGGAGAAGATATGTGGAAGTATTACAAGCATTCGATTTGATTGAAAATCATGTGTGAGAGAGAAAAAAAAGAGTAGAAATATTTGAGAAGAAAAGTGGTTGTTGAAATAAAGAAGCATAAGAAAAGTATAAATACATATATCAACAAAGTTATATTGTAATTGATCATATCTAAAAGAGTGAAGAAGCAAAGTCCTATCATTTGTTGTGTAAGCAACAAGTCAGACATAGAAGTGTTATTTCATCTAGAGGGTTGGTGCCTTCATTCAAAGGGTTTGGTGCTCCTGTGAGTTGGTGCTCATGAAGAGTCATTGATTTGGTGCTCTTGTAAGTTGGTTCTTATAAAATTGTATTGTGGTTGGTTTTCAAGTAGGTTGGTGCCTATGAATTTTTATATTGAGATCTATTTTTTCATGGTTTTCTCTCAAAAAGGTTTCCACGTATAAATCTTGTGTCACTATTAATTTATGTTATGATTTGATTATATTACCTATCTTAAGTGGAATAATTGTTTATGTAAAAAGTGAAAAAGATATCTATTACTGATTCATCCCCCTCTCAGTAATACCCTGTGCTTAACAACATCTTCACCTTCTTTTATACAAGTGCCTTTGTTTTGAAAATTTACTATACATAATATGTAGAATATAACAATATCTTCCTTTCCCTATCTTGACACTTCAAAAAAAAATAAAAAATAATGGAGTCAGGAAAGTGCTAAGGCAACGTTATAAACTACATATCCCACATGCATGTTATACTCGAGTGAGGGTCTCGACTTCTTCTTCCCTAGAAGTGATAATGCAACTATATGGAGTCTAATACCCTCTATTGACATAAGGGAAATGTTGAGAGATGAATAAAATGATAATGTCATAAGTATAAAGTGTTTGAGGTTTAGATATAAGGCTTGACATTTTATGTGACTTCTCTTGAATCATTTTTGTGTGTCCAAATGTATGGAGATGTTTCCCTCTCTATAGTTTTATTTCTCTTTAAATGGCTTGACAAGACTTTGTATAAATAGGTTAATCTAGGATAACCTATGCACACTATTTGACTATAAACATGTAGAAAGGAAAATTTAAAGGTTCATGTCATCAATGGAAAAGTGATACTTTAGCCGTACAACCAAAATGGAAAAATTGATAAAGTGCATAGGTTTTTCTCAAACATGCCTATATATTGTAAGCATCTATTTAGTAGACTAGTCAAGCTTTATTTTTGAGGTAGATCTAGATAATAATTAATAAATAGTTCAAATGTGTTAATAGATACATTTTTATAATTTTTGAGGTGATTTTAGGCTCAATAGACCAATTTTAGACCTATGAGGATCTATAATTTTCTTGTAAACAGGTTAGAATATAAAAAGATTCAAATAAGGTAAATTAGTGATAAGACAATAGGAATAATGATCTTGTGCAAAATTTAGGTGTCTACATAATGCCTCTAATTTCACCTGGGTATGTGAGTAAAATGCATGCATGTGTCAAATTATAATTTTAAATAATATGAAAGACACACCTTTGCTTACCTAGGGAGTGAAGAAGGGTTTTTTATGTATACTCGAGCTAAGCTTCCATCCATACTTTATAGTTGATCCACCTAAACAAACACCAAATAAAACATGTAGTAAAATGCTCATGAGTTTATTTGTTTTCTAAAAGTATTTAAATTTGAATTTAAATTTGAAAATAGAGCATAGGAATAAACAATTCTACTTTGTATCACACCAAATGTCACACTAGCAAATGTCGCACTAGCAATAATTTCAATAGGTATTGTAATATAGCCTATTAGGGTGTGGAGCTAAAAGCTACACCTTAAGGCAAATAGGAGGGTTTCTAGCGTATGCAGTCACTGGCATCGGTAGGCCACACCGACATCGGTTAGGGGACGCAGAAGGGAAACTGGCATCGGCAGAAGATCGGCCGGCGTCGGTCACCTCCAAGAAGGCAGGGACTGACGTCGGTCACCTGTGGCGGTCTGAACTACTATTGATGAACAGTCAGTTAAGTGAATGCGGAGTTTGCATGTTAAGGACTTGTTCGAAGTCTTGAGCTGCAAGTCTAATCAGTGTATGCATGAGATCTATATAATAGACTCATGGGCTGTATTGTTAAGTGGAGAATTTGGAGAAGAGCCATGTAGAGCTTGGAGAGTTCTTCCCATGGTGGAATCAAGTAGGATTCCCCATGTGTGTTTAAGTAAGATCAGGTTTGATATGCAGGGTTGTGTGTATGCGAGGGTTAGACAGAGATCGGCAGTTGGCCAGGGTCCAAGGTGATAGCAATACATTAGCAGGATCATGGAGAGATCTACTTGGAGTACGGTTGTGTACTTGATTTTACAGATGTGCAATGAGGTGAACAACAGCTTGTGTTAGCTGTGTGTTGTGACCTATGAGAGAAGATTACTCTGGAGGGAAGTTTACTGTAAGCCCACGAAGTGGAAGAAAGAGTGCCACCTCTTTGTTGTAGATTCCTTTGTAATGAGTTGAATATAATTGTATATTGCCTCTCATGTTCTGTGTGTTTTCTCATTGATAGTTATTTGTTCTTCTGGGATTTCCGCATGTTTAATTGCTTATACAATGGTAATCATGTGTTCTCTTAAATCTGACAAGTTGTGTCAGAGCTTTGGGGTGTTTCGGTCCTATCAATTGGTATCAGAGCGAGGTTGAACATCCTCAGAGTGAGTTTGATTAACAGATGTCCCAAATCTGTTAAGTGTTTGTTGATTACAGGTTACTCACAGGGGTTGCTGTTTGAGTGGGAGTATAGCAAGGCAGAAGATGGCACTATGAGAATGAAGAAAATTAGGAACAGGTTTAACACCACAAGGAGTGTGGTGGGTTGTCTTCAAGTGGGAGCTTGAAGAGGAATACAAGCCAGGATGTAGATTGGACAGAGTACTGGTTTTGGGTACAGGTGCAGCTCTTTATCTCCAAGTGGGAGATTGTTAGGGTGTGGAGCTAAAAGCTACACCTTAAGGCAAACAGGAGGGTTTCTAGCGTATGCAGTCACCGGCGTCGGCAGGCCACACCGACATCGGTCAGGGGACGCAGAAGGGAAACCGGCATCGGCAGAAGATCGGCTGGCATCGGTCACCTCCAGGAAGGCAGGGACCGACGTCGGTCACCTGTGGCGGCCTAAACTGCTGTTGACGAACAGTCAGTTAAGTGAACGCGGAGTTTGCATGTTAAGGACTTGTTCAAAGTCTTGAGCCGCAAGTCTAATCAGTGTATGCATGAGATCTATATAATAGACTCATGGGCTGTATTGTTAAGTGGAGAATTTGGAGAAGAGCCATGTAGAGCTTGGAGAGTTCTTCCCATGGTGGAATCAAGTAGGATTCCCCATGTGTGTTTAAGTAAGATCAGGTTTGATATGTAGGGATGTGTGTATGCAAGGGTCAGACAGAGATCGGCGGTTGGCCAGGGTCCAAGGTGACAGCAATACATCAGCAAGATCATGGAGAGATCTACTTGGAGTATGGTTGTGTACTCGATTGTACAGATGTGCAATGAGGTGAACAACAGCTTGTGTTAGCTGTGTGTTGTGACCTATGAGAGAAGATTACTCTGGAGGGAAGTTTACTGTAAGCCCACAAAGTGGAAGAAAGAGTGCCACCTCTTTGTTGTAGATTCCTTTGTAATGAGTTGAATATAATTGTATATTGCCTCTCATGTTCTATGTGTTTTCTCATTGATAGTTATTTGTTCTTCTGGGATTTCCGCATGTTTAATTGCTTATACAATGGTAATCATGTGTTCTCTTAAATCTGACAAGTTGTGTCAGAGCTTTGGGGTGTTTCGGTCCTATCATAGCCAACACACATCAGGATATTTTGAAAACCCAACTAACATTTTGATAGGTATTGAAATATAGCCAACACATTTTTTGGGAATCACAAACACCCAATGCACTTTTTCAACAAGGAAGTAGAAAAATATTTCTCATTTTATTTCCACCTAAAAATTGATTTTGTAAATGTGTTGATGTATGCCTACCTTTTAAGGTGAGGGATGAAGACCATGCACTAAAATCACTCCTCTCAAAATAAAAGTGTAAATGAGTCCTATTTAGGTAAAATAATTTATTCAAAGTGTGTTACAATCCTAGAAACATATAAATATTGAAAAATTTCCACAATCGTAATGTTTTGAAATTTTTACCTATCTTCAAGTTTGAATTGACATTTAGTTATGCCACATAGAATCATATAATGTGCAATTTAGTGTATGAAAGACAATATCATATCAAATAAAATGCATTAGGGTATGATGCCTCATTTGGAAAAGTAAAATGGGAAACAAGCATTATACCCCCAAATTATACAAACACACTCATAATAGGGTTAGATAAAATAATGAGAACACAAACAAGTAACATGCCTCCATAGATGCATGGTGGAAACCATAGAAACATAGGTATCAATCAATAATTATAAAATATGT